>CAXIVR010000005.1:61483870-62083870 GCA_964035755.1 Teleogryllus oceanicus | reverse complement strand
TCAGCATCTAATTACCAGAAATCACAACACATCATTGAGAGGTTTTACTGATAAACACAACTGTGTTCA
The DNA here is from genome assembly GCA_964035755.1 of Teleogryllus oceanicus. Lineage (NCBI taxonomy): Eukaryota > Metazoa > Arthropoda > Insecta > Orthoptera > Gryllidae > Teleogryllus > Teleogryllus oceanicus. Next base: position 62,083,801 of record CAXIVR010000005.1, on the reverse strand, counting down.
TCGTGCTTTATTCTATCCGTTTCTCGTCTGTTGCTAACTGATTCCATTCTTTCATTAAACATTGACAACAAGCACGTAAATAAAAACACACCCTCCAATGACAACATAAAAAAATTCAATTGGCACAAAAATTAAAAGAAAAACCAGTCACCCTGAAAAACTTACAAAAATTTCATTCATACCTAGGGCGCATTCTGAACTATTGCCTTGTCGACTCTTAATCTATAGAAGTTTAACATTACTTGGTCTTCTACATGAATGCGTCTTCGTAGTAACAGAAAACGTTTTAGTCATTACACTTCCCTGTTTGTTGGTTCAGCACCGCGGCGTTCGTAGCCAGCTGCCACTCGCGCTCCATCAGTCCACAATGACTGCTAAGCTCCGGCCACCGTCATCTCCATGGACATCACCATCACGTGAAACTCTTCATCACGTAATTCGCCATAGCACACGCAAGTTTATAACTGTTTCGGCTTATCCCGAGTTACAACTCCTGCCGAATATTCAAAATCACTACGCACCGATACACCATCTTATTTTTGTAGAAAACGTTACTTACATTCCCCCTTTTAATGTCAAGCCAGAATAGCGTTGGCATTCGTGCTATTAAACACAACACGCAAAATGTCCGACAAATATTGTTTACATCGTGATAATAACAAAACTCTCTTATATCGCCACTGTTTATCAATTTACGTGCGCTTTTCTTAAACAGTTCGCGCGCCGTCAAATAAATAAAATGTTTTTAAGTTATAAACTCATCACACTAATTAAAAAATTGTCGCAACCTCTAACACGGATCTCGTTCACGCTGCGAGCAACACTTCATCTCATCTCAGACTCACTGGCATTGTTGTCCTCTAGCTTATATGGTTTCGCGGCGAACAAAAGCGGATCACCCGCTTATTGTGCCAAACAGCATAACGAAAAATATTTATTCTTCTTACTTATCAGCATTTTCCTGACCTGTGGTTGCTTCTACATCGTGTCCAAAATTCCTACGATAATTACCGTATCGTCTGATTCGCCTCAATGCCTTTTTAATTAATATTGCAAATCACCCTTATCTTCTCATGACGCACAACAATGTCTTTTGTTTCGTATATTTTTCTAAATGAAAATATAGCACTTAATTTTTATCTCGCCTCCTAGGCGTCCTCCAAAATCGTACTTTCAAAATTTTGATAATGTTTGCTCTTTTATTCTGCCAAATTCTAACCCGTTTCCTTCAGACGTTCTCTTAATATGTACGAAAAACAATTTCTTTACGGCAACAATGGCGTCTGAATATTCTTTTTCATTCCGCTGAAATGCACGATTACTAAAATTCTCGAAATTAATCGAACACCTAGTCCGATTTTGATGATTGTTGTTTCAAACGATTTCAAAGATTGTGCTCTATCAAATGTTCGTGTCATGTTACCCTTTCTTCCGCGCATTCATTTAATTTTTAAAAAACGTTCGTGCGCGGCGCTGCCGTCAGTTGTCTCTTTGAATATAATTTATATCATTCTATTGGTATTATTTTCTTTTTTTCATTTAAAGGAAATGATAATTGACTAGGATGATCGCAAATCATTACAATACTGACGCAAGAAACGTTGGCATGGAGGGATATTATCGCACATACAAGATAGACGAGAGAGGGTCATCGGTTATTACAGTTCAAGTACTATCAAAGCCAGAACGCAACTATTGTGTTCTGGAGAGAATTACTTACTGTTGCGAAATCCGTTGAGCACTTCTACAAATATCTGTACGGCAGAGAATTTGTTTCGAGAATGGATCACGCTGCTTTGAAATGTCTGCTAAACTTTAAGAATCGAGAAGGTCAAGTCGCCAGATGGATTGAAAGATTGCAAGAATTCACATTTAGAATAGAACATCGCTGCGGAAGTAGTCACCGGAATGCCGATGCACTCTCCAGAAGACCAATGCCCTACAAACTGCAAACATTGTTGTAATGTGGAAGAGATGTCTCCTAACTTAAGAATCGAGTCAGTAATGACCAATGTCAAACCAGAGAACTTCAGAAAGAGGATGCAGAATTGAAACATGTTTGGAAATGGAAAATAGCAGGACGGAGACCGAGTTGGCAAGAAATAGCTCCCTATTCTTCAGCAGTAAAATCGTATTGGGCGCAGTGGGATTTGATTACTGAAGAGGAAGGTGTTCTGAAACGAGTTCTGCAAAGTGAAGATGGCTCTCAGAAGAGGACGCAGATATTGTTACCAAGAATAAGGTTGCCTGAAATATTGAGAGAATTGCTTGATGGAACTTTGGGAGGACATCTCGGAATAACGAAAACGCTAGAGAAAGTGCGGGAACGATTTTACTGGGTTAATTGCAAGCAAGACGTAAAGATATGGCGCACAAAGTGTCAAGTTTGTGCTACTAGTAATGAGCCACATAAAAAGAGAAGAGCGAATATGAGGCAATACGTTGGAAGTCCTTTCGAACGAATTGCCATTGACTTGGCTGGCCCATTTCCAATGTCAAATGATACATATTCGTGGCCATGGATTGTTTTAGCAAGTGGGTAGAAGCATATCCCTTACCTAACCAAGAGGCCACTGCTATATCCGCAGTACTGGTTAAGGAATGGGTGAGCCGATTTGGTGTGCCACTGGAATTACATTCAGATCAGGGACGGAACTTCGAATCTACAGTGTTTCAAGGAGTGTGTGAATTTCTTGGAATAAGAAAAACCAGAACAGCAGTCCTACATTCGCAGTGAGATGTAATGGGGGAACGCATGAACAGAACAATGGGAAAATATTTAACGAAGGTCATGTCAGATCACCAACGCGACTGGGATCAATACATACATATTTTCTTCTAGCCTACCGCTCCTCTGTTTATGAAACAACTGGGCAAACACCCGCTAATATCCTCTTCAGTTGGGAACTATGTCTACAGTTTGCAGATCTGCAGTTTGGTTGAAAACTAATGACAAAATATCCGGCGAAGACTTTGTAAATGACCTAAAACAGAAAATGGACGTCATTCATAACCAGGTGCGTGAACGAATCCAAATCGCAAGTGACAGGATGAAAGACCGGTATGACATCAAAGCTGAGGAAGGAGATTATACCTGGATACCATGTTTGGCTTTTCAATCCCCAACGACGCTGTGGTTTGTGCCCAAAATTACGGAAGGACCGTACGAGGTAGTGAAGAGGATAAATGATGTTGTCTACCGAATTAAAAAATTGTCGAATTGAAAACCACGAGTCGTCCATTCGAATCGGCTGGCCCCGTACGCAGGAAGTAATGAAAATAATTATGGAAAAATGACCGCACGAGTTTGTGAGCTGTACATGCAAGAGTTCACATTTGAGTTTGTCTCATCATGCAAGAGTTCACATTTGAGTTTGTCTCATTATGACAAAGTTTGTCTCATTATGGTGAAAAGCATACAGCGCGTTATGGCGTATCAATGGAAGAGCAACATGATCTGTTTGCGGTAACCCAGGAATATTCATTGGCGCATTGTGTCGCCCAGGATCTAGATATGGCCAGAGGTACTGTGCTGAATTCAAGAGGATCTACTGTATTCAAGAGAAAATACGGTAGATTAGAAGAATTAGAGAACCAGCAAACAGATATTAGCAAGGTTCTGCAACTGCACAACGTGAGTAGATTACCTTGTTACAAAAAGTAAGTGTGTGTGTATGTTTGTGTGTGTGTATATATATATATATATATATATATATATATATATATATATATATATATATATATGAAACGCCACGAAAAACGGTTACGAGCGGCGAAGGGTGGTCGGTTGGCCCGGAGCGTGGAACGACGCCGCGAGGAGTGAGTGTCTGGCTGGCCGCCGGCGAGAAGGACGTATCTGGAGCTGCTCCGCGAGCGAAAGCAAAATAGTATCGCGAACGAACGAGTGCAGAAAGATTAATTGACGGACAATTTGTGCTTGATAACCATCAATAGTCGATCGGACATATTACCAAAGTGATAGCTGCTATCTGGAGTAACACAGATCAGGAAGATTACGCCAGTGCGAGGCAACCCGAGAGTCCCGAAGCCGCCGACGCTCGTAGAGGAAGAAGTAAACGGTAAATATTTCTTCGATCGATAAGATCGAGAGACTAACAGTGATTCTGGGTTATATGAAAGAAAAGGGTAAAGACCACCATAGATATTGTATCATTAGTGATTTGTATAGAATTAATAAATAGTTCAGTTTATTTTGTTCACGGAACAGTGGTGTTTGATTAATAACCTGAGCCCATTCACGAGAAAGAACACCGTCCCTTACAAATAAATTTACTGAGAACAAGCCGGCCTACCCGGTACGTCACAAAATATATATATATATATATATATATATATATATATATATATATATATATGATAACGCCCCATCCATGTACGGGCTGCCGCGCTTCTTAGCAGTGAGGGAAGCGAGCAGCAACCTCATTTGAAATGCGCACTCCTTGCCGGCAGCGGAAGTAACGAAAGTTACAAACAGAGTTTGCTGGTGCAGAATGCAGTGTCGAAACTTAGTGCGCTCCAAAAATCTTTCTTCATTGTGGAGGCAAGCGACCGGACAGGATGATGGAGTGGCGCGAGACGGGATTGTGGAGTAGTCCCGTGTTGTCGGTCTTCGGTGGGATGTAGCTCTCCACTACAAGTATGATACGAGTTAACGGATTGATAAACGATGTACTTGAGTTTGTTGTGAAACATTTAATTCATGAGGTGGTGTAGTGTTCGAGGTGCGGTGCAGGATGAAGGACGGATGCGTGCAGATGTAATTGGATGGGAGAGTGGGAATATGGAGCGTGAACTGGAGTCTTAACTGATTAATGTGAGTGCAAACAAAGCATTTAATTCACGGTTGTATAGTTGAATTTTGTAGGTGCGAGGTTAGAGAATCAATATCTCCTTAAGCTGAGATGCGGTACTCCAATTTGGGATTTTGAAAGTATTGTAGATGACATTTGAAGTGGCAAGAGACTTTTTCTGACTGCACTTTTACCAGATGTGTAATATTCTTTTAAATACAAAATGTTTTGTTGCATTATTCTAAGTTAAAGACTTAAAGAGCCAGTTAAATGAATTTGTGCATATTAATGTATCAATTATCAATTACCAATATGCATATATCGGTTGTGAACCAATTAATGGGAGAAAAGCTTGAAGAAAGGTGAACTTTCACTTTCCGTAAGTGGTACAGATGACATTTATGTGCTTCCTATTTGTAACATATTGCAATTTTCTTACAATAAGGAATGTGACAAGAGTTGTTAATTTCTGTTAAGTTGGGTTTGAGATTCTGCAGTTTCTCGGTGGTAGTGCAATATTTTATTGGAGATTGTCCAATATCATAGATTGTGAAATAAATAGCTGAGTGGAAGGAGGACAGTTACACAGCTATTTCTACTGCCATAACGTTTCAGCAAAATGTGTATCCATGAATTTCTTCTAATTGTAATTTGTATGATATAATTTCATGGCATGTAGAATTAGCATGTGACAGAATTGCTATGTGATCGTGCAGGGTAAAGAAGGAAGAATGTTGCAATGATTACTTGTATGGCAATGAACTAGTATTGTCATTTAAGAGTTTGGGGAATACTGTCTGGAGTATTTAACAAAAGCAATGAAAAGTTTTGTCAATTCTGAATCTTTTTTTTCCTTACATTTTTTGGATAAATGGTACAGAATATTTATTTCATTGTTTACATTTTAAATTAAATTCCTATTTATAAGGAATGTACAATTCTGAATTGTTTTAGTGTAAATGGACATAGTTGTACAGATTACCTGGAAGAATGTTTTCTTAATGACTGAGTTATTTGTTCAAAGTAAATAAATTGATTTTCACACATTTTTAAACAAAAAACTACTTGACTATAATCCTCAGAATAGTTCTAGAAACATTACTTCTGTGTTGTTTTTGCTTTTGTTGTCGTTTTTGGGGTACAGGAAGCCAAACAATTGTTCATTGTTGAAACAATATTTCTGTATTGTCTCTCATGTGTTTTTTTTTAATTTGTGAGGGACATGCAGATGTCTGTGAACCCCTGTTCTTTATTAAATGTCATTGTTTCTCGAAACATTGCATTTCCTTTTATTTTCGGAAGGGTATGGAACAACACAGGCAAGAACCTTGCTCCTTTAGTCCCCGATATCCTTTTCAGGAAGTCTCATTTCTCTCTCTCTCTCTCTCTCTCTCTCTCTCTTCTCTCTCTCTTCTCTCTCTCTCTCTCTCTTCTTTTCTTCTTATATATATATATATATATATATATATATATATATATATATATATATATATATATATATATATATATAAATTTTTAATGGTAGGCGGCCAAAATTAATTCAAATTTGGCGCCGTGCTTTGAAATCTATCATTATAACAATTCATTGGCTCTAATTAACAGCAAATGATATGCATTTTAAACGTCCCTCGTTGGATTTCCCTAAAAACGGCGAGCTGGCTTCCAGAGAGACAGGGAAAGACTTATTTCGTGTATAACTCTTTGGAAGGACAAACCACTTTGAAAGGCTGAACTGCTTTCATGGACGCTCGCGAGATTGCGCCAACTACTGGAGACGCAGTGGAGCCAATTGTCACCATTCCGCGAATTAAACATCTTTCCAATTATGCGCGATAGCATCGCATTGTTTGAAAGGAAGGTGTCCGGAACAGTTTCGCGGCGACTCGCCTCGCTCGAGTAAAAAGCTGTTAAGATGCACGTATACATGCTACTGACTACGAATGCTAGGGACGCAAGCACGCCCTCATTGTCGACACTTCTAGGTACCATGCATTTCTTAATATAATGCCACCAGAGTTAATTGTTGGAGAATTTTTCAGCTGAGCAGTTTCAGAAAAGATTGCTTGGTGAGTTAAAAGGCGTAGTAGTAATTCACATCTTGGCTGCATTGAAAAAATTAAATTTTTGACTGTTGGTATCGAAGGCTACGTTACAGTTGTGCAGATTCTGCGAAAAGAGGTTTTGCCGCTGGAAACTCCCGCTTGAAACTAACCGAAATTGTATTATGCACGAATTACAACAGAAAACAATCCTCTGTTGGCCGAAGACAAGGTAACACTGACAACTTCAATATTCAAAAACTTTTTACGCTGAAATAAACTAATAGTTCTTAAATAATTGTCTTTCAGAATTTGTAGACAACCCGATTCGGTCGTCTGTGGCTCTCCCAAAACTCAGATGAAGCTATTGTGCAGCCTCAACAATGGGCAACAACAAAAAGTATATCAAACTTAAATTTAACACTTAATTTAATATTTCACTTTCATTTTTATGTATATTTTTTAGATATAATATTTTTACTTCACTCATCTTTTTTTACTTGCTGCTCAGCAGTGAAGTTTTTAATTCTTTTAGATCTTTGAAATATTTGCTTTATTTCTTAAAGATTTATAACATTGCCAACGATTCAACAATGCCTAATTGACCTTATCAAGGCTCATACCAGACCTTCATTTTGTGCATTAGATACATCAAGTCAAATTAGTTAAAATAACAATGATTACAAAAAACAAATATTTTGACACACTGTAATTATATGCATTTAAGAAATGGAAAGACAATTTGGAAAAGGGGATGCCAGATTGTTTTAAATTGAATGTTTTAAAGGAGTAATATACATGAATACAGATATTTCATGTCAACAATGCCATGAAGTCAACGACACATGTGTAAAGAGGGACTAAAATAAATCAACAGTTGAGGACAGGAGCCAAATACCAAAGGAACAAATGTTGCATACAGGATATTTACCCTCCGTAATAATTTAACATCTAGACATGTGCAAAAAAGTCGTCAATCAAATTTCTGATTTAAAACTAGCAGATGCTACAAAGAATGTCCAAAATCAAATCTTGAGTTATAAATAATTTTGCCACCGTGAATGAGCACTTAGTCACGTGAACAAATACTTCCTGTTAGGCGTTAATATTCGCAATGTTTCGCGATAAACAATTCAAAGAACACAGTTTTAACAAAATAAACTTGTAACTTGATACCATATATATCTAACATACTATGATAAAATCGCGTCTTTACCTACAAACCGTAGATTAGGACATGCTTATGGTAATTTAGCGATCATAATTTACGTTTATGGAGGATCTTTTTGAGCATAATAAAGTAATGGCATAATTTTCATTCGACTATTTTGGTTTGTTGATCGAAGAAAATACAATATTGAAGTCAGCTCTCAGATACTCCGTGTATTTCATTTCAATCTGCCCCAGCCAGCCGGGCGGGCGGCGGCGGAGCGCGCGGTTTGGCGCGCTGGCGGTCCGGCGGCGGCCCACTGAGTGATGGCACCCGACCGTCCGCCCGGCCGGCGGGCGTGCCCAGCAGTTCACAATTAATAACTCGTAAGTTTGAGGAACAATTACATTAATTTTTGCGTAATTAATTAGCAATTCAATCGCTCTACGAAATGGCGTATTTGGAGTGGTGGTAACTCATTGTACCAGCATAATCTCATGCTAGCTGACCGTTAATTACACAAAAATTTGAAGAGCAAAACATTTTTTTGCGTAATTAATTAGCAATTAAATAGTTCTAAATGATGGATTTGTGGTAATTTTTTCTAAATGATGGTTTTGTGGTAATTGATTTTGGTAGTGCCAGCATAAGAGAGGTGAAGGGAGGCCAGCGGATGTGACATGGACACTGTTGCACGCACCGAAATGAAGAACAAAAAAAATAGCTCTTGGGCTTCCAAATGCCATGTAGTGTTTTTTAAAGTCTACTAATGTCAAAATTCGATTGATGTCTCTACAAATATGGTATATGAGACCTAATAATGAATAAAGAAATCAGTCATAGCAGTGTGCCTCAAATGTGGGTTGAAATCAGTATTGACGCGCGGCGCAATTTTAACCAACTGCAATTAAAGAGTTAAATTGAGCGAAGCATATTTCTTAAAGTACATATTTCAAGCTTTAATTTTAGCCCAATTAAAAGTATTTTGGATAAAAATGTACCGAGCTATGGCTATTAGAAAAGTGTCTGTTTCTAGGGTTGTAAAGTAAAATTGGCCATACTCGGGCTAATGTGGCACATTGAGTCAAATAAGTAATATTTGATGATCATAAAATTGTTGCGGGGTAATGTTGGCATCACCTTCAGCCGTTGCTTTCCGCTCATGTCGCTTTCCGTCAGAAATCAAGCTCATACATACTTTGACCATATACCTCTGAATCAGTATTGTACTAACCAAAATAGACCAGCTAGCCTTCAAAAATACGTTCTGGTTTGTTTGTGTTTAATGATCTCTATCTCCAATTTCTTACTCCATTCCAGAAACGTAGAACAAGTTGCCACTTACGGAGAACAACTGCAAAGGATCATTTGCCTAGTAACCTCAACTTCATTTAATTACTAACCTCGAACTAAAGCCGTTACTTATGGCATCTATAAATCCAGAATTCGACCATGACCTCTCAATGCAACAGACTGTCATACGGTGATATTCATTCTCCTCATAAAAACAACGCTTGTTTAATGAGTCGCAGTCAAATGGCAAAGACAAGCCGTCAGAGTTCCCCTTCTATAACAGTGAATGAAGTCCTCGAATGGCAAGCTCACAATTAGCTTTATATTTGGGTAGCCGTGGATCTCAATTCAAGAAGTCAGAGATTTTTGCTACCGCTGATGCTCGGGTTACGATCTTAACCTTTATCACGCGCAAACCTCTCTTACGCAACTCTGATGTCTCTCACGCATCTCCTGGCTGTGGGAGCCCTAACTACTCGCAACCAAAAAAGTCCGATATAAATAATGCTAGCGTACTCGTGCGAGAACTCTCGCATGTTATACCCCACCCCTTTCCTACTTTTCCATTTCCATATTAAGCTTATAATATATATTTTTCTTCAAGACCCTGTTATTGATTGATTGATTGATTGAGTAGCTCAGTGCATCAACTGATGTCACTGCAGCGCCTCTGACCGGAGGTCCTAGATTCGAGTCCTGATGGCGGCAGGATTTTCGACACTAGATTTTCAGCTAGGTCAAATTCAGTCGCTGTCGGGAGGAGAATTCTAGCAACCGACTGCTCTGATCGTAGTTTTCCGTGGTTTCTCTGATCAACACCAGGCGAATGCCGGAGCAGTAACCTATCAAACGGGCCACGGACCGCGCGCGATCTGTCCTTCCTCTTCCTTGTCCTATCCTCTCCCCTTACACACACACACCTACACTAACATGCACTACACTACCACATATTCCGGGAGCCCGGTCGGGAGCTTAGAGCTTGTCCTAGCTGGGGTGGTGCCCCGTTGGTGGAGAGTCCTGGTTAGGGAAACCCACTAGCCGACGGTAGGTCGGCGTCGGATCTCACCATCCAGCGGAGGATGATCACTGCCATCTCCTAGAAAAGACATGCACTACACTAACGGGACTAATGACCACAGCAGTTGACGTGCCCGGAAACACGAAAAATCAATCAATTAATCAACCCTGTTAAGAGATTCGAAGGTGACCTTGCTTACGAATTATCTTGAAATTCTCTTGTAAGACTGATCTAACATTTTAATTGTGTTAAATACATTAACATGCCTTTGGGATGGCTCATGGGCAGCGTACTAGCTTCCCGTGCTGTGGTCCCGGGGTTGGATTCCCGGTGGAGGCAAAAATATAGTTGTAGCTTTCCTTTAAAATCGTCCCAGTTTCTGTAGCTGTGTGGTGAAGAAAAGCTCAAGCAAGCAGATCTTCCTAGTTACGGTGAAAATACGTCATGTTCGCCTCATGTTGCTCTTACCCCCAAGCATGGGAATTTAACTAGGCCAAGGCAAGGGGGACACCGGTAGCTGGCCGGCGAAGTTGGACTGCCGACCCAAAACGCCAAATACATACATACGTACATACATACATTTACATTCACAATTACTGACTGCAATAAGTGCTATAAACATTATTGACTATAAAATTATAATAATATCAGGTCCGTATTCATGAACAATTCCTCTCTTCAACCATATGACAACAGGACCAATGTTTCAATGAGTGATTCTGACAGAATTATCAAACTATCAGTTTATTATCTTCTTTATAAAAAGTATTTGAAAAAGTATTATTAACCCCTCTTTCTAATTACATTTCCCTTATTCACGCTATTCCTAATTATCATTTTTGATTTCGTTCTAACTACTCCACTTCTCATCAACTATTACGTGTTACTAAATTTATAGCAAACATTTTCACTGTAAATACTACTATTGCCCTTTCCTTAGACATAGCCCAAGTTTTTGATCAAGTATGGCATATTGGCTAATTATATAAATTACATGAAATTGGTACTCCTCATTACTTTTATGAAATTATTAAAAACTTTCTCTTCGATTGCCATTTTCTGTAAAAATTAATTCTTCTCTCTCTCTCCCCTCTCCCCCTCTCTCTCTCGTCTCCGTCCTATTCTCTCAGGAATTTCAAGGTTCATCTCTTTGTCCTCTACTATTTAACCTTTTTGTCAGATAATCCCTCTTTACCTTTTGTTACTTTGGCTTTTTATGCAGATGATACTGGTTTATTCTTCTTCCATTGAAATATCAGTATTGCACGTAACAGAATGCAATTCAAAAATACATGCATCGGACTAATTTTTGGAGAATACATATTAATCCACAGAAAACTCAAGCAAAACTGTTTACCCTATGTCGATCTTCAAAATCTTCTCCTCTTGTCATTAACAACAATACCATCCCTAATTATTTGGAGCAAAGACTTGCATGAAAATCTCACATCCAAATTCCAATTGACAAAATATACCATAAAATATCAAAATTGCATCGTTTAATAAATAAAAAATCCACATTGGGAACTAATTCTGGAATTTTATTATATAAAACTATCGTTAGGCCTTCTCTTTCATGCCCTATTTGGTGTAATATCTCTACTACCAATCTTCATAAATTTCAAACATCACAAAATAAATTCCTTCGCAAAATTTTACATGCTCCTGATTTATATCAAACAAACAAATTCACAGTGAAGTCGTAGGCTTCCGCGGTCAGAATCATGAAGATTATCTTGGGTGTCCGGGATTATCTTGATTCCCTCCCAAATATAAACCCGAGCGCAGACTACCCCGGCGCAGACGTGCCCTGAAGAAGATCGCGAAAAAGATGATCGAAGCCAAGCCAATCTTCAAAATTCACAGTAAACTTAAAATTGATTCTTTCAAATCCTTTATTCTCAACTTCACAAAAATTACTTTAAGTTATTATAACTAATTACTAAGTTACTATAACTAATTACTAAGTTACTATAACTAATTACTAGTTACTATAACTAATTACTAAGTTACTATAACTAATTACTAAGTTACTATAACTAATTACTAAGTTACTATAACTAATTACTAAGTTACTATAACTAATTACTAAGTTACTATAACTAATTACTAAGTTACTATAACTAATTACTAAGTTACTAGGTGAAAGCTATTTGCTGCATACTTGGTACATAATGGTTTTCGAAACTTTTGAATCTTATTCTATGAATTGCATCATGGAAGAACCAAACTTCAAACGTCCAGCCATATACTGAGCGTTACGGCGTTATGCGCCCGGTACTCTGCGAGCCGCCATGCCAATGCTAAGCAGTGAGATTGAATTGCTCAGAAAATCAAAGTCCTCTAATTTTATCGTGAAATATTATTTCTGTCTTTTCCTTATTTTAATTATACATAGATTTCAGGTTTCTCAACATTCCTGACCACCTATGCTACAAAATGAGTGCATCCATGTGGCACCCACAAGAATTAAATCTCCAAGAATGTAATCGAAAGTTCAAATGAACCATTTTGTTGAAAACTGCTTCAGAAACATAATTCGTGCTCTACCTAACCTCCACTTGTCTGCCTTCATTTCCCCACTTCTTCCTACCTGTCCCCAAACTCGTGTCTCCACAGAACTCATTTTCCCCACAAAATCTGATTTTAAGGGCTTAATTAGTAGCATCGGTTTCGAACTGTAAGCTATAATAATGGGTTGCAGTAATCTGCTTTACTTTCTCGCCTTACTACGTGCTTTCGTAGTAAAGAAAAAGAATCGTAATGCTGCGGTAAAAAGTTCGATTTTTCGATAGAATAACTCGTGTTGTAGGGTCCTGGAATGTGGTTAAATATTGTTTCTATATGTATAAACTACTTCCTCGAACACGTTCTGACGAATCCTCGTTTTGTGGGTCCTTTTTGCCGAAACATTGATTGAAGACGAAAAGTCTGTCCATCTGTGTGAACGCTTCCGCCTAAACCGTTCAGACTATTTTATTCCAATTTGATATCCCCAATCGATCTCGCCGATCCCCAGGCTCTGCAAGTTTGAAACGGATATTTTGATTTCTCAGAGTAAGTTTTGAAGCGTAAAGGACATTTTTAAAATGTTCCTAAATGTGGCTCAAATTTTGTCTTAAACTGTTTTCTTAGATAAAGGAAAGTACGTTTATAAAAATGGCGCAGGTTTGATTTCCATTGAACTCTGAGAATTCTCGAAAATTGCAAACGTTTAAAATTGTTTCGTCTTTCTTTAACTACAATATTCAAAACAGAAATGTTTCTTAATTAAATCTGTTCTTCACCATTAGATCTTTAATTGAAATTACATAAGAGAAAATTTCCAAAATGTGAGTACTTTTCACATAATTTTGCGTAAAACATAGACAATTTATAAACAATTATCTTCTCAAAAACGCCTCCATTTTCTTCTTTAAGTTTTCTTCATTGAAAAGACGATTAAAGAAATTACGCAGATCTAATTTTCGTTGAACGCTCTGAATTTTGGATGATTCTGCAAGTTACCAATAATTCGATGAAGTATATGCTGTTGCAGCACTATTTGTTTCATGTTATAATCTGCAAACTTTAATTCCTCTCGCATACCAATTACGTAATTTACAGAAATATTGTAATGCTGCGGCGAAAAACGTGATTCTTTTTACAAAAACTCGTATTGAAAAAATCCCTTTATTGTAACAATTTATGCATCAATGCTTTTAATATGTCTAAATATATACATAATGTATATATAAATTTATTTTAATATTTAACATTTTTAGTCGTTTAAAACTGAATTAAAGGATTTATTTCTGTAAATATTGAAAAACTAAAAATATAAATATCCGCATTACGGAAGACTAAACCAACAACACCTTACCCTATGTAATTCAGGGTAATAATTCCTCAGCCCCACACCCCTTTATCGTTCCGTAATTTATGGATGACCCGTACTAAATGCAACAAAAGTGAATATCCGTAAAAGTAATGTAATAGAACGTACAGTCAGTGCAAATCCGTGGGGTAATATACAACAAAGTTCACAGTGACCGCAACATTTAATGTCATTTTAAGCATCAATATAATTGCAGTAACACTCCATTACTCGCACTCTTAGCCAGACCAATATACTCGCGCACTGTCTGCACATATTTTCGCCCTTAAAATGGTTGAGGTTGGCAGTGCCGAAACTCCGCCATCTTGAATTTTCAGGGTCTTTTCTTACGTGGAAACACTTTTAAATACGAGTCGCAAAAATCATAATGACTCATGAAAATGCTTATCTAGCCTATGCCAATATGTATATCATTGGATTCGTCTTTTTACGCTTGTCATGATAGACTAAAAATATGTATAGTTCCGTTTGGAGGGAGAAAAAGAAAGAAAGAAAGACAGAAAGAAAACAAAGTTACTTCAATATCTCTCATGCATTTCCGTGAGAACTGCATTGCAATACCTTCAACAAAAACTGCAGGAGCTGCTAAAGTTACGTAACTCACCTGTACTTTCTTTTACTGTTATCTGCAATAATTGAGAAATAACACTAAGTATCGTGTGTACCTATGCAAATAATATGGTGCTCGCAGTGTATATATGAGATAAAGTTCTTACTAACGATCGATTAAACTGTTGGCAAAATTTCTTCAAGTATGTAAGACATAAGAAAGGAAACAAAGAAATTATTCCAGCGATCTGCGAGCTGACGGTTCGTTAATTACAAATGACAGTGAAAAGGCGGCTTGTTTAAATAGGCATTACGCGTCGGTTTTCAGCCGAAGGATCAGATTTCAGTAAATAAATCAACACCGTTATAGAAACCTTTAGAGTCGATGCAGGAATTATTAGAAAAGGATTGCAAAATTAGGAGAAATAAATCTGTAGGTCCTGACGGAATACCAGGAGAAATATTGAAATTGGGAGGGAAGCCATGATTCCTTACCTTGCTCGGTTAATGGACGTCACTGTAAATAATAATACGATTCCTCAAAATTGAAACAGGCAATTGTAGTGCCGATTCACAAGGAGGAGACAAAAGGATTGTTAATAATTACAGGCCTATAAGTTTGACATCAGTTGTGTGCAAGCAGATGGAACACATGATTGCGGAATATATTAGACGAGTCTGGAATAAAACCGACTGGCTTTTTCAAAATCAACACGGTTTTCGTCCAGGCTATTCGTGCGACAGCCAGACTATTTCGTTATGTCAGGACATAGCAGATTCATTAGACGAAGGGAGTAGGGTAGATGCAGTAATATTAGACTTTTCTAAAGCATTTGATCTGGTTCCACATGGCCTTTTAATTGAAAAACTGTCAAAACTGGATTAGATCATCGAATAATCTTGTGGATAAAAGAATTTCTTACGGGCCGAACTCAAGCAGTCAGAATAGGTGACAAACACTCATCGAAAGCCGACGTAACCTCTGGGGTCCCCAGGAGTGTGTTAGGCCATTGCTATTCTTAGCGTTTATTAATGATATTGCAACTGGAATAAAATCGAAAGTTAGACTTTTTGCTGATGATTGCATAATATATAGGAGTATTGGCGCGTCTTCGGATGAAAATGTTTTACAGAACGATCTTAACTGTTTATGGAACTGGGCGTGCAGAAATAAGATGGAATTAAATCCGGAAAAGAGTAAATTCATTTGTTTTACCAAATCTCGCTCGAATGTACACTCGAATTACAAGTTAGAACTAACGATATTCCGCGTGTAAAAACTGTAAGTACTTGGTTTGGTCCTGCGTAGCGACTTGGGTTGGTCGGATCATATTAACAATACGGTCAAAAAATCATGGAGGGCGCTGCACTTTGTAATGCGCATTCTAAAAAACAGTAGTTCGAATGCCCGATCCTTGGCATATACTTCACTTGTCCGTCCTATTTTAGAGTACGGAGCGGCCTCCTGGGACCCGTACAGAAAAGGGCAAATCGAGGCGTTAGATAAAATTCAAAAACGGGCCGGAAAGTTTGTAAATCATGGACGCGTTGATGAACGAGATGAATGGGAACCCTTATCTAAGAGACGGGAACAGGCGCGTTTATACGTAATGTACAAGACATACAAAGGGGACTCAGCATGGGCAGACATCAGTAAAGATTACAGAAACCTGATTATAAAAGTAGAGGAGACCATCCCTGGAAAATACGATGTGAAAGCAAAGAACTGATGTAGGCAAGTTCTCCTTTGTGAATCGTACTATAGAAGATTGGAACAAACTACCTGCAAAAGGACTAGAGACTCTTCCTTCTAATGTAGTGAAATTCAAAAATATACTTAATTCTATGTAGGTCATCATTATTAGCACTGGGACTTTTATTATTATTATTATTATTATTATTATTATTATTATTCTCATTATTATAATCGTTAGTATTATTAATAATATAGTCATGTCTCTTATTCAGTGAAGTGAAGTGTAGTGTGGCGGGGAAGTGAAGTGGAGTGGAGTGAAGTGGAGTGAAGTGAAGTGTTAGAAAAGCTATAAGTCAACATATAGATAACTCAAAATTAATTATAACTAGGATATTAATCTCTAATTCTAATTGTAAGTATATTTGTAAATATTCGTAATAGTTTTGTAATTGTATATCTAATTGTAATAATGTTTGCCACCGAGCATTAGCTCAAAGCGAACTTTAATAAATCTATCATTAAAATTACAGGGAAAGCGAAACAAATGCCGATATTTTAAAAAGATCATATTCCAAAAATCAAAAATACTTACAAGAGTTGACTTGACTCTTAAAGATTACCACAAGCCAATTGCTCACTCATGAACTCAAAAAAATAAGAGGTACCGCACAAAGAGGTATGACAAGGGGCGGGAGGTATTCACTCAATACTGTCCTCAGTTATTCTAGAATTAATTAATCTCTGATACAACGCAACCAACGAAATAATGATGAGCATTGAAATTTAAATTTTGAATTCAGAATAGTATTCTAAAGCAATCATGGTAACACGGACAACTCTAAATGTTCACAAAATATAATATTATGCAAAAATTCATAAAATTATATCATCTCCTATATTCACGGGTTCGCCTCTTCAGAAGTTACTCGACAACTGAAAGGTAAAGCCTGTCATATTGCTATGAATAAAGTATTTTTTCTCATTCTTAACATTAAGCGTCATCGGAAATGTGCCACAGGGTTTCTTACAACAAATGTTGGACCGGATACCCTGGGCAGCTGTTGGCTTTCCACTGGCGGCGAATAGCAGAACTAACCCGGGAGCGTAGATTCAATCCACCGCCACTAGAGGTTGTACAGCAACTCAGTCCGCAGCAAGTAGTTAACAAACCTCTCACTAGATAGCAGCTTGCTCAATACAGATTATATGTTTAAATTTTATTTTTATTAATTAATTGCAGTTAATTGTTCGAAGGTACTGCATATTGGTACCCCTTAGAAGGTTGAATTGTCATGTTGTGTAAGATTAGAATTTTCGATGAGTTCGATACTCTTAGCTCCCGTCAGATCGTATAAATCTTTCGCCTTTTACTAAAGATTTCCGTGGCGGGGGTTATATAATGAGTCTATAACTAATTTTTGTATGTGGGAATCCATTGGATTCCCCAATTTCAATACAAACATAGATATCTCTACTCCCTATGTATGAGCGTTCTACATCTATTAGGAACGCACATTCACTATTCCATAAGCAATGAAAGGATGATATATATTTTTCTAAGCAGTAATAGTTGCGTCAGATACATCTCCATTAAGAGGTATATTCCACTCCACTTATAGTTCGTATCCAGCCTGCGCTGATCGTAGGTGAAAGATTTGTCTGTCAATCCTCAAGATACCTACAGGTACACATCTTGCAGCCTTGATTATATACATCTTCCGGCAGGGAACAAAAATTATTTTGCTAAGAACCATCTTTCACCGAATTTGTTCTTCCACCGGACAATTAACCCAATTGTAGAATAAAGTGTCTGTCGAAATCATCTTCGAAATTAACACCATTTTCTCTTCAGAACGATTTCTATAAAACATTGAGCAAATTGTACCGTTTCATATGTTTCTTCACATACCATGTTCAGAACAAAATTAAGGCTAACATTTGCCCATTGGAGAAAAACGAATTCAGTTGGACAAAAACATTGTTTGGGAAATTAACTAAACATTTGTAATTCTAATTCCAAAACACTAAATGAAAGTACTGTAACTTTGTACCAGAGGTCACTAATGACTAAAGCAAATAAAAATAAATAGTGTTCAGAAAAGATAATCACACATTTTCATTTGCCCTTTTATTTCCTTACACTAGCAACTACAATATTGCCATACACCATCCAGAGATCAATGTAACCAGGGGAAACCTTATCTTTCCATATTCTTCTCTGGTGTAATAAGTAGTTTTTATTGAACCACATTACTCAACCACTATTGCCTCCATCTTTTTACTTTCTTGTTAAATATTTTTTAACTCATTTTTCCTGTAAACATTTCTTTTACATATTTATTTATTCTGTGTGACAATATTGAAAAGAGGTTGGTACACAATTTTTAAATCTATTAATGTTTAAATTGATTCTTATGGTGAGTTGAAAAATCGAAAACCTACACCTTTGTTTCAACAATCACTTCAATAGTCTGGGGTTATTAGCAAATATTATTCGATATATTCTATCTAATGATTTGCTTATTAATTAAAATATAAAGAAAATTGCAACAATTTATAACCTTTCTTAAATTTTCAAGTCACAGACAATTCCTTACTCAACTGCCTAAAAATACATTTTAAAAATTCAAAAATAAACTGAAAATGTTTGTAGAAGTAAAATGTGGTATGTTTATAAAAAATGGAATGGTAGCCTGTACAGATACAGGGGCCTAGAAAAATTATTGGCCTCCTGCTTCTATTTTAGGCTGTTTACATCTATGCTTATCATTAGTGCAAGTTTTATTTTAAATTTTCTTCAATTCCCAAGTTTCTAATTCATATAAAACCATGCTTCTACTAAAGATTTATAAGTTATTAATAGGGAATGGAGTTTATTTTAATAAAAATTTATTCCCAACATATGTAAGAGAAAATAGAAAATATGTAAAATAAAAATTCATTATAATATTTAAAATTGCTTTCTACATGCATTTTCCAAGCACAGAACATTGTCGATCAGATCTTAACCCGGATTCAGAGAGATTGAAAGAAAGTTCTATGTCTACAGAAGGTACTATTTTCCTTCAAAATTCAATACGTTTGTGGTATACACAATTCTGTTTATAAGTGAGTATCATGTAGTCAGTGATACATGGATTTATTAATATGATCAATACCAATGAGCGAAATGAAAAAATAAAATAATATTATTCTAAAAATGAACCAAAATTGCACTCCTTGCACCTAGGCTATCACCTAGTTTGCCTATAGGTAGCACTGGCCCTTGTTACACATTGGATCTATGAAACACGAGTAAGATATTGGTTATTTCTGCTTCACATACATCCACTTATTTCCATTCAATGTACACAGTTTCTAAAGAGCAGGGTGGGTGGGAGTAAGTTTGATTAATTGATAGTAAAGGCCAGCGTTAATAGAATTGCATTACATGTCTTTGTAAGAAAGATGATTCCAGTAACATAAATTGTGAACTCACATCTGAATTTTCTGTTTCACAATACAAATATATTAAAATTAACGAAATATGTAGTAATAGATAAAATACACAAAAATATGCAATTATACCAAAATATTTTAAAGTATGTAAAATGAAAATGATTCTGAATCATTCAGAATGTCTTGTAAACTCAAAATAATATCGAATCCAGGCATGTTGCCCCTGTGAAAATCTGTTTCCTAGTTATTAATTTAGTTTCTTCACTTACATTCTTGTCTCACAATTAATATTAACAACGATACAGTTGAACTTGTATCTATTCTCGACTTCACTGGCATCCTTATTAAGCTAAACTAGTTCTAAACAGCCTTCACTATTTTTTCATTTCTGTGATGCGAAATCCAATTTTAGTACTACTTTCATATCATCCCATTACTTTTCCCCATAATAATTTTTAATTCCAATTTCTCATGTTCTTCTAACAATTTCCTGAGCATGCAACTTTTAGTTCTACTAAAAGCAACATCAACATGTAATACATTTTCTGATGGAAACATCCTTGTTACCATGTTCCCCTTTCCCCTACCAACTGAATACTTTTAAAATGATCCTTGCTTCATCGACCCACTTACATGTTCTCTATACAATACAGCATTCATAATCATAACACAAAAATTGCACATAAATGTCTTAAAGGTAACAGTTTCGTACCCCAATGTTCTCATAAATATCTAGATTTCTCAATTATTGAAGACGTTTCCGTTTTGGAGTAGTTGTGTTTCTAATCTCTGAAATGCAAAGGTTACAAAATATTGAATGTTTTTTAAGAAAAGACAGTAACATTTCTATGTGCATATAGCACAGAGTACTTTCTGGGGTGAGAGTATCATTGTCAACACAGTTTTAATTCCTTACGTTTTCTCAACATCCTAATTCCTTAAGATAAAAGACGGATATGAAAGAAGGGGAGCGAATTTGTAATTTTTTATTATACATTTGTCTGCTTCTTATCAGAAAAAAAGTCAATTAATACATTTTTGTAATCAATGAGATCTTGATTATGATGATAAGATGCTGATTTGGCTATTTTTTTGGCTATTGAACCCCAAATGACACCTTCATCATCACTGACCCCCTTCAATATTTCAATGAACCCCAGGTGGTCTATAATGGGCCCTATTAGAATCCCCTGATCTAGTACAAGCTCACAACTGAGAAAAACAACGTTTTTACAGTTGACCCTAGTTCTGGTGAAATGAGGACAAACATTTTTGGTTTACTACATCAAAGATTCAGTAAACTATTTTCACGAAATTTCCCCTCGATAATAAATAATAGTATTACAAATAATATGTTGATAATAATAAATATCACAACAATAATATATTTTATTGCTTACAGACATACAAAGTATCAAGTAAGATCAGTATCAGGATAATAAATTTTAATAATTATTAAATGATAAGGTTAACATTAATACTAATATTAATAATCACTTAAAATAGAATGAGATTATAGTAGGAGAAACAAGAATAGGGCCTACATAGTTAATCAAGGATTGATTGTACATTACATCAACTCAGTTTGTTTAACTGGACATGTAACTTTATAATGTAAGAGGAACACAAGTTCAGAAGCTTAGATCTTATCTATAAAAAACATGGAAAAAAAAAATTAATAAATAAATATGTAAAAGAAATGTTTACAGGAAAAATGAGTTAAAAAATATTTAACAAGAAAGAAAAAGATGGAGGCAATAGTGGTTGAGTAATGTGGTTCAATAAAAACTACTTATTACACCAGAGAAGAATATGGAAAGATAAGGTTTCCCCTGGTTACATTGATCTCTGGATGGTGTATGGCAATATTGTAGTTGCTAGTGTAAGGAAATAAAAGGGCAAATGAAAATGTGTGATTATCTTTTCTGAACACTATTTATTTTTATTTGCTTTAGTCATTAGTGACCTCTGATACAAAGTTACAGTACTTTCATTTAGTGTTTTTGGAATTAGAATTACAAATGTTTAGTTAATTTCCCCAAACAATGTTTTTGTCCAACTGAATTCGTTTTTCTCCAATGGGCAAATGTTAGCCTTAATTTTGTTCTGAACATGGTATGTGAAGAAACATATGAAACGGTACAATTTGCTCAATGTTTTATAGAAATCGTTCTGAAGAGAAAATGGTGTTAATTTCGAAGATGATTTCGACAGACACTTTATTCTACAATTGGGTTAATTGTCCGGTGGAAGAACAAATTCGGTGAAAGATGGTTCTTAGCAAAATAATTTTTGTTCCCTGCCGGAAGATGTATATAATCAAGGCTGCAAGATGTGTACCTGTAGGTATCTTGAGGATTGACAGACAAATCTTTCACCTACGATCAGCGCAGGCTGGATACGAACTATAAGTGGAGTGGAATATACCTCTTAATGGAGATGTATCTGACGCAACTATTACTGCTTAGAAAAATATATATCATCCTTTCATTGCTTATGGAATAGGTGAATGTGCGTTCCTAATAGATGTAGAACGCTCATACATAGGGAGTAAGAGATATCTTTGTTTCAATTAAATAATTGGGGAATCCAATGGATTCCCACATACAAAAATTAGTTATAGACTCATTATATAACCCCGCATACGGAAATCTTTAGTAAAAGGCGAAAGATTTATACGATCTGACGGAGCTAAGATCGAAATTATCGAAAAATCTAATCTTACACAACACGACAATTCAACCTTCTAAGGGGTACCAATATGCAGTACCTTCGAACAATTAACTGCAATTATTACGTGAAAGAAAATTGTTATTTTTACGTAAAATGTAATACTCTACATCGAATGAGAATCTAGAAATACAGAATGTAGCATGCTTTTTTTTATTTTACAATATGAATGTGTAATTCCTGCGGCACATCTCTGCCTAAGAGTAAGGGGAAGATTGCGGCCTTGTCTGAAGAGGCAGTGTTACCGTAGAGTATTATGGTTTTACCGTCCTCACAATCATTGTGGAAGTTATACCGGCGTCGCGTCGATGTCAATGTTGACACGAAAATGTTTCTTTAATTTAAACAATCTTCCGGAAAAGTAGAGTGGCGATTGAAAAATCGCTAGGAATGTTCAATAGATTACAAAAGTTGACTCTTTTTTTTTTTTTTTATTTTTTCGTTTTCGCGGTGATACGTCTTTAATGACGTGCATTCGAGATGCGGGGACCAAATTAATCATTTTATAATCATAATGCTATGCCGTGCAAAATCTTAATGCCTTCGATATGGAACTGGATGTACGCTACGTGCACTGCGGTGGATGCGCGACAGAGTATCATTGTTACGTTACGAGCATAATTCAAAAATATGTATTTGGATAATTCAAAAATATGTATCACGAGGAAAATACGATAACAGTTGAATGGATCTCTTTTGGCGAGAATTATGAAAGGGAAATCTGAAAAGGTGTCATCCATAAATAGCATTACGCTGCGTTACATAAGGGTAGGGTTATAGTTGCGAAAGGCCCGAAAGAAAGTGTGATCAGGACCGTGGCCCTGATCGGACTTGCAATGGACTTGTTGTGGTTTAGCAACTCTATATTGGAGTTGGTCTTTAGGCGAACATGAAGTTTGACCAGTTTGTTTATTAGTAAGCCCTGATGAAGGAATTACATATTCCGAAAATTTGGCAAACTAATGTGTTTCATTAAGTGACCGATCCCGTGATCCATATCCCACAACTTATTGACGGTCGTGAATTCTACAATGGTATAGTCGGGTAGTTGTTTGTAGCTGTGTACCATTGATATTTATTTTTTATTTTTCAAAATTCGATGAAATAATTCCTTTTTTGTCTTATACTAAAACACTAATTTTTTTTTATTGTTTTAAAAACATAAAGAAATTAAAAGTTTTATATGTAAATTCTTACAATAAATTAAAATATTTTTTCATCAATTTTTTTAGAACCTTGAAGATTATAAGAAAATATCAAAAAATTGATACAAAGAACATTCTACAATCCTATTAACTGGAGCAGTCGGCTATAGTCCATGTGTCATCCACAATTGTGTGGCTTGTGATAAAAAATTTTCGCTCCTCTGTGTCCTTCCTTTATTCACAACTTAAGATGATGATGATGATAATGATAATAATAATAATAATAATAATAAAAAATAATAAATTTTATTGCTTAGAGACTTACAGAGAGTATCTAAGTCAGTCTAGAAATTAATTAAAATTACAGGAAATAAGTAATGTGAACTTTAATAAGTAATGTAATTTATTAAGTTTTCATTATCTTGTTAAACTATGTGTTAAAAATAAATATAATTGATTAAAATAAACATTTAAATTAATTTATAAAAGGAATTAAATTCAATTTCATAATTATTTTTTTTAGCTCACACTTTCATTACTAAATTAATAATTTAAATAGTTTACCTGATAAATTACATGATTAATAAAGCATGCAAGTGTAAACATTAATATAATATACATTTTAAACTACAGAAAGTCTGATTAACAAATTAAACTTAACATTAACAATGCATTACGTAATTTATGGACAGCCCCAAAGACATGAAAATCAAGATACTACATACCCAGTATAGTTAACATCTTATTAATTACTATAGTCTATTACTATAACACTCGACGTAGAAATCATATTCGTCAGGTGACAGTATCAACAGCTCATTACAAAAAATTCACATACAATACATGTACATTATTTTACAACACTTTGCCAGATGACATTGAAGCAATTAAATTCGATAGAAAAGTTTAAATCCAAAGTGAAATCGTTTCTACTGCATAACTGTTTCTATACAATTAGACTATACTGAGCATCGCAAGAAAAGTAACATTAATTTTAACAATGATACATAATGCATTATTCATAATTTGGACTGTACAAATGTGTTTAAACAACCTGTAACAAGTATTGTACTGCAGCCTCCGGGTCAATGACCCCCAACTTGATCAGGTTTTTCGTCCAGTTTCCCTGCTCCTTTGAGCAAATGGTGAGATGGCCGCTTGTTTTGCTTCTGGACATAAATGTAACTTCATTATCTGTGCATGTCTTCTAGAATTCTTTGGGAAATATAGTTATTCAAATTATCATTTCCATGTTGTCAAGGCAGGAATTCAAGGATTATTCCTTGACGAAGGAGCCCAAAATTTATTGCTTATTTATCCTTGGAAATAGATTTTTCCAATTTTATTATTATTATTTTCAAAATTCATGTAGTATATGACTTAGTGTAGGAATCACAGAATTTTGAAAATGTGCACAAATTCACTTCTCCCCGTAGCACGTCATACGCAGTTTCAACTGTTTTTTGACGTAAAATAAAATAAAAAACGTAAATCTGAATTGTTAAAATTAAGTTAAAAGTAAAATATCTTGTATACCATGGACATTAACTGGTACAAATGATCTCTGGGAACAAAAAGACCTTGGACTTTTCGAGCCACTCGATTATCAGTACTCTTTTGACTTTGATTATTAGTGCCCTTGGAGCATAAATAATTATGAGTGAAAAGTCAAATCAAAGGGAAAAATTAAAAGGAAAATACAAAAAATAAAAAAGGCAAAACATCTATGGGAATAAGGATTTTTGTTTATGAATATGAATGCTGTTGGATTTGGAAAGAAAAAGAAGAGAAGACAGAGAAAAAAATGAAAAGTAAAAAGAAATAATAATATTAATGAAAGAAAAGTTTGAACATGTAAACTGAAAGGAAAATTAATTACACAGTGAAGGACTCCAAATTAAAACGAAAAATATCATCATTTTTGACAGAGATTAAATAAAACCAACTTAAATAAATAATTGGTATGGATTGAAACAATGCAATAAACTATTAACTATAACAATATTCATTGTTGTTATTTTGTGAAATTAGAGGAAGAAAATTTGACATCAATTTTATTACGTACAAATATACTATACAAAAATATTTATTGTTTGCTGGACAGATACATTTACACACATCAAGAAAATAACAGTAGGTATTTGGGAGAAGTAGTTAGGGATAAAATATCTTGTCTAAACAGTCTTATATAAACAGGTTTATTCATTTATTTTATAGATGAATACCTTCTCAGACGATAGCAAATCTAGGAATTATTATGCACAATATTTACATATTTTACAAAGTCAATAGGAATTTTAAGATACAATCAGGGTCAGCCTAACCCATCTTGTCATCCAATGCACTTGGTACAGTAGACAACCTTTAACATGAAACAAGTGACAAAGAAAAGCTTTAACAAAAAATACTAATTCAATTAACAGAAAGCTCCTACCCCATTTTATAACATATTTAAGAAATACCTTCATACATGATATAGCAATATGTAACGTAAATATATGTAATGTAAATTGCTAGCTCCCCCTGTGGATTTAAAACCTGGCTCCCAAACTCGTCCTGGGGTCTAAATTAATGTATTTCAAAAAGTCACAGACATATTTACATAATCTTTCAATAATTATTTTCATGCGTCATTTCATCATGTCAATATTTCTCTTTTGTCCATTCATGCAAGTGAGACTGTAACTTCTATCAATAACAATTAAAAAAAAGAATAACATGGCAAGGAAATGCAGCACATACAGTAACAGTTGCTATAATACCAAGTAAGAATTTATGCTATTTTAATTTGAAGTGTATGTTGTTTTGTATGAGCATTCCTTACCACTGTGCTCGATTTAATTGCAACAAAAGAGAGTAGAACCATAAAGGGTAGAACTATGAAAAAAAGTCTTTCCTCTATGGTAAAACCAATAAGAGTGTCTTTCAAACTTGTACAAAATGTTTAATACCTGGTATGTACGGTACATATGTAAGGAATATAAATAGTAATTTAGAAATTAGAACCAGTTGAAATACATACAAATATACATGTTCCCTAAGACCATTGTGCAGGAAGAATATACAATTAGACCCCTCCCCTCCAGTCACACAATTTTATTTCAGAACTTGTTTTGGGTGCCTTAAGACTTGGGACACAAAAATTAACATATTTTTCTGTCAACTACGTTTGAAAGTAATTATAACAATTAAACATACACCACAATTTTAACTATTGCACCAATTAACATATTTTTATTAGTTGCAGGTTCACTTTTTCATTTTAACATTCTTTGGTTTCTAGTTTAGTGTACTCGTACTTATGTTCTTCACATTAAATTTTGAAATGTATTTGAATGAAAGGAAATCATTCTTTGACATTGAATGTTGCAATACGTAATGACCTCTCCAGAGTTTATACCCCAAATAAAAGTATGCTCAGAGAACAAGAAAGAGGATTAGTTGGTTATTATTCATATGTTACCATATGTAGTCAACTGTTATAGTGTTCTGATGTCTTCATGTGTATCTCAATCTTCAAAATATAAAATTTTCTTTTAAAGAATAATGATAATGATATTAATAATAATAATAATAATAAAATTTATTATTATTATTATAACAATAACCACAACAATGTCACATACGTATCTAATTTTAAGTCTTGATATGAATTTCTATTTACCTCTCATAATATTCAAAAAAAAATATAGTATTACTTTTCTAACATACATTAACTTCCTTAAGAGTCCACATTCAACGGCTCAAACTAGACTTCAAGAAGTTGGGCATTGATGCTTCCAAAATTTGAAGCTAATATACTTTGGCTGAAATTTTTTTTTAATTTAATAGTACTAAACAGATGGTTTATCTTAACACATCATTCATATGCAAGTATGATTCCAGCAAAAATTAATTTTATTCCACATTTGTTATTTCTTTTCCAAATAAATTCCAAGTAGAATTTTTTAAAACAAAATTTGCCTTTAAAAAATTTTTTATTGTTGGAATTAGGTCTCGTTCAACAAACTTATTTTCAGAAATTTTAAGGAAAGACTCGTATATAAGAAGATTAACGAAAAAAATTGTTTTTAAAACTTTATCATCATGAACGTTTTATGTTTGCCATTTGACATGTTCCTACTATTTTAGCATTTTCTATAACACGAGGTTCCTGATTCTTCCATATTTTCTTTGTGTTTGTTGCCTGCCGATTTGTATCTTATTATCTGTCTTGGAATATTGTTCTACTTTAGTTTCTTTTTATATATTTTCAGGTAATTTTCATTAGATGATGACTAGGCACTACCCAACGAATGGTTTTTATGTCAGGGACCTTGTCAAATCTGTAAAATTCCATCAAGTGAAATGGAATTGTGAAATGTTGTAACACATTCACATTTATAAGTGAATATTATTATCATATAATAATGTACGTCAATCAGAATAGTAAAGATAACATGCTCTTGAAATAAAAGTATTTGAATAATTTTTCATATATAACCCCACATTCTGAAATGTAAGTAAACATTCTAGGCTTTTCATAAAAAAATATACAGAAATATATATATTTACAAAACACAATCATCCAATGCAATCATTAAGTGTACATATTTCAGAAACATGAGATACATTTAATTTTCAATTAATCCGAAATTATTGTTCATTCATCAAAACTCACATTTTGAATTATTTTTAGTTGTTTTAAACCCACACATACATACTACATATAAAACAAGTGAAAAAGCAAAAGTGACAGCATTTAAAAGATGACTATTTGGAATTAAAAAAGTATTTCTCTTACATTATTGTAAATTTAGAAGATGCAGATTTGACCAGAATTTCAACAAAAAAAAAAAAAAAAACCTTGTAAAAATATTACAATGACTGAGGTCTTTCATGTATATCGTTTCGCACAGAAATGTTTTTCTTTTCCTAATTTTCTCCTCCTCAGAACTCTTACATCATCCCGTGCTAATATAAAAAAAATCCATAAAAGCACTATAAATCATTAAAAAGATTTTGAAGGCAAGATCATGAACCACTATAAAAGGAGATGTAAAAAAAGGCTCTAAATATAGGTTGATGAAATTCCCTCTTCAATATTACACCACTGCAACCACTATAATTGCAATAAACAGCAAAATAATGATGACCCAATACACTGAAACAAAAGGAGAGACACTTATCAAGACTTGGTAATATGACTTCCACAATAACCATTCTCTAAATAATGAACTTTTTATAAAAATTCAGCTCATTATAAGATACAGTTTCATTGCAAAAAAAATTACTAAGATATTTAAGAAAAACATCTATACAATTTGTCAACTTCTTGATTATGATATAAAGTTCATATTTTGTACTTACCACATGTCCTGTCTTTCTGGCTGACAGTGCGTATTTGTGCAGTCCGACTACTGATTCGAGCATCTGTATTGTCAACATGTTCGGCAATATCATCTATCAAATCTGCGGATAAACAAAATATTCATCATATGCTAGATCTAATATTAAACATTGTCCAAACATTGACCAAAAATTTGTTGATTTCTAGACTCTAAATAACATGAAAGTTAGACACTAAAACCATACACACCGTTCTGAAAGTCAACTTCAGAATTAATTGTGGTAGCAATGGCTTTCTGACGTGATATCACTTTTGACAATTCCTCTAATCCAGCTTCTTGATCTGAAATCCATAAAATATTCAATCAAAATTTCCATGAACTATCCAATGACAGAAATAAACCTAAATATGGCTTTTTAACTAAAGAATGTTCCCTATCAGTGAATTTTTAATTAGCTGAAGTGTAAAACAGAATGAAAATGAAGACAGGGGAAAAAGAAAAGAAGGAAAAAAGGAAAGAAAAAGAAAAGAAAGAAAGAAAGAAGAAAAGAAAACTACACAGAACAGAGGCTATAAGGTAATTTACACTTTATTACCACACTGATTCTGAATGTCACACAAATTTTAATATAAAAGTGCCTCACCCCTGAGTATTTCCTGTTGCTGTTGCCGCAAATCTGTTACAGTAACATCTGGTGCAGGCACACTCAGTATTTCCTCCTCATCTGTTCCCCAGCCTGTAGTTCCAGCTTCAGCAAAGACAGAGGGTTTTATTAGAGCACTTCTATCCCTTGCAGCAGCCTCATCTCTAGAAATGATGCATTAAAGAAATACAAGTGAACGACAAGATATTTTCATCATTAGTAAGTTGATCTTACAAACATATTATTTTGAATGTTATGAAACTATTCTTAGATTACAAATGCCTCAAAATTTAGTTCCATAATAACAGTAGTGATGTAATATTTAGTTAATACCAAGATAGTAATTCTAAAACGTTAGTTGTTTTTTTTTTTTTGAGAACATTAATTATTTTGAGAATTACAATTTGCTTCACATACTTATTCTGAAATGCTTGTTGCAACTGGATCTCACGACTTTGTAATTGTTCCACTAGCCTAGTTCTTCTTTCAGCTTCTTCAAAAGTACTGAAATACTTGAAAGGAAAACAACTGTACAAATATATAATAACATAATTTTTATAAAATATCTACTTCAACCAACCTGAAAAGTCTAAATTAATTGACATGAATACTATTCCCATCTTTGTTCCCTAATTTATGTGCATTCCCTCTAACTGAAACTTTTATTTCCCCTCTAAATTAATAATGCTCTTAGAATAGGCACTAATCGTTTGACAAGCTTGATCTTTAAATTGCAATTTTTAAAAAGAATTTTTTTTATATAGATATGAAAATTAATCAAATTTGTTAAATAGTTTCTTTACATGAATTGCATTGGATGATTTCATCATTAATAACATGAAGGGGGAATGAAATGCTAATTGATTCTACATGTTTGATATCAAAAGCTGATCATTGTCATTTAACATTTGGATACTAATCACAAAATTAACACTAGGCACAGTCCCTACGGCACACACATTATCTATTACTTCCTTGAACAGATACAAGTGAAAGGAAATAGTTTTTTTACCCTTAAGTTTTATTAGAAAATAAAGGATACATAGAACCTAAAGATGAAGAGACTGAAAGTTTTTCTTTGAGTTGATAAACTTCAGAAGAGTACTGTTTCATCCGCAATCGAATTTTTGAGGAAAGGCGTGCATATTCATTAGATGTTTTTCGTTCTCTACTTCTCGTCGTGAGTAGCTCCATGATTTCTCTATAGTTTCGTTCACAGGCATCATGCTCACCCAACCTGAAATGGCATTGAATATCTAGTCAATCGACAAGTGTAGAACAAAACGCAAGAAACGTTGATTACAATTTGTCATGACGTGTTGTGTTATAGGTTATGTTTACTGCACATTATATGGAGTAAAAATTAAACCAAATATGTTGTTTAAATTAATAAGTAAAATATACTAAGCACTTTTAAAATAACAACATTAAGTAAAAGTAGTTTACCCACCACGGATCCTTATCAACATAAACAAGAGCCATGATAGTGACAAAAGATAGTTACGCCCACTACTAGTATGTTTTCCTGGAAAGTTAAAATAGTTCACATGACATCCAATTGATACAACTATCTAGATAAAGGATTAAAATCAGAATTAACAGAAGCTTTCTTCTGACATTCGAAAACAAAAACCATTGGTACAAATTAGGAACTTAAGTTATGGAACGTTTCACACGGTAAGAAATGTTAATTTATTTCTAGTTCTTTCACGATTTAAGTTTCTTTCTATGCCCAATGGTTATTATTTAGCAGTTTTTTCGATGGCCAATTAGTATGTATCTCATGCCATATTATGATTCAAAAACCATTAAAGAAGTTAATAAGTACGAAAATGCAAATGTTTAGTTTTTGAATGTTGGTTCTACTGGTTAATACTACTGTTCTCATTGATGAAGTTAGAAATTGTTATTTGTTGATTTCAGCCATAAATTTTATATTAAAAATAATAATTCTCCATTTTAATTGGATTCAGTTTTAATAAAAATTCTTAATATATAAAAATAGGTTGCATGTCAGTTCGTGTAGCTGAGATTTTGGATATTGCTTTGACTTTGAAGCATGCGCAATCCATGCTGAAAAATGGTTGACACTTGACATTCTGTTTGTGGATGTTGGAGTGTTCAGTACATTGATAAGTGTGGTGAACGTAGTTGTGTGGGAGTGTGTCAAAATGTTCGGAAATCATTTTTCTGTGCTGTGATTAATCGGAATATTTACATTCGTGTGAAGTGTGTTAGGTGTTGTGCTTTGTGTTTGAATCTACTTAGTTTGACAGTAGGGAAGAAGTTTGAAGGTGAGATGTTTTTTGCATGTTTCCTTTTGTTTACATTTTGGCGATTACTATTTAGTGACCAAATGGACACAAATAAAAGTTACACATTGTTCCTGTCCTTTTCAAATTATAATTGTGAGCAAAAATGCGATTTAACGATTGCATATGTTTTTAAATTAGTGAACATCAGGAGGCTTGTTTTCTACTGTATTAAAAATATTTGACGTCAATAATTGGAAATATATGAGTAAAATTCGACCTATTCCAGAATTTTATTATTTTGTAATAGTCATTTTATTTTCGTTGCATGAAGATGATTTTGATAATTCACGAAATATGTGCAAATTCATTAACCACATTATATTTAACAATTACATTTATGTATTGTTTTCCTTTATTTTTATTTCAATTTTATTTGAAACACTGGATGATGTTCATAAATATGATATTTCAATGTTCATTCTCACGATTAAACTAATTTTACAGAAAAGATTACTAGATGACATGGATTGATTTGTCAGCAATTTTTCTTTTGCATATGATTTTATCTAAAGTGTTTCCGTTGTAGGTTTTTAGCACAACAAATTGTGATATGATTTCGAGAACTGCTGTGCAATTTGTAGGATATTTACCAAATATTTTTGGATAAGGTGTTCATGAAACATAAATGAAAATTTTCACCAATTATATCATTATTTCACTGATCAAGAGAAAAAATAAATCATCCAAGTATTTTGTGCAAAATGTTCAGGAATATTTTGTTTTTCAATTTGTATGTATAGAGAGGATTTGGAATTTGAATGACTGTATTTTTGTTCTATAAAAAATCCATTGTTGAAGGGAAAAGAAAACTTATTCTTGCGTGGCAACTTTTTTTGCAGTTGAAGATGAGTGCGTCAGTGAGCAGCAGTGGCATTATTTCAACCACCTTAGCAGGGGTTACAACCAACTCTAATATGACCACAACTGTGGCTTCACTTCTGTCCACCACCACCACTACTGTAGCCCCTAGAGTAGCCCCTGATCATGGGGAAGTTTCACCTATTTTCTTGCAAACAAAGGCTGCACAAGGCATTGCTGGAGCATTTGTATGGGTTGCACTGTTCCTGACATGCCAACAGGTAAGAAGGATTATACCAATTTAATTTTAAATTCAACAATAGCATTATTAAAATATAGGCTTAATATATTATATTTATTAATAATTCTCATGTTTGAAAATTTGCTGACATTATTCTGATGTGCCCTTACATGATTTATTTGAAAGAAGAAAACAGGTGTTTTAATGACACCAACACACTTCAATTTCACATATTAGCTCTGCCATAATATTAGAAACATATAGCTTGAGTAAATGAAGAAAAGCAAAAGGGGGAAAAATGTCAAATTTTAGGATTAGAAGTACTGTACTGTTCTGAGAAAAGGTTAATTATCAAGAAGAATATTAATTGAAACCATCCAAATAGTGTATGCAAGGCAGAAGAAAAAAAACCTGATTGATTTTCGTGGCGATTGGCCAGGACTTGACAACAGAATTCTTGAACTTAGTCACGGAACTGGTCGCGTAATCTGTCTACGTGCTTAGTCTTAAAATGCTTACAATCAATTACAATTAGTATTCCTACCTACTTCCTTAAATTCTCATTGGCGGAAATTGGAGTTAAATCTCTTAATAATGACCTTAAAGAAATGTCAAACCAGTCATTTCCGTCGGAGAATAGCTCTCTCCGAATGGGGAAAGAGAGAGACTTGCTTACTCCAGTCATTCGTCCAGAGGCGGCCTCCGTATAATTCCCAATGATCGTACCCAGGTTACAAGTAGACGAAAAGACGGAACACGTATGCTCACGGTTGGCATTTTAATCCACCTTCCTGGATCCTTGATTTTCCAGATTTGGACTGTCAAAATCTTAGGATTTTTGTGGAGATGATCTAGGAAGGCGTAGATCGAGAAAGTGTTTGGGGTGATCAATTTTAGTTCAGAACCCTCGCCTCAAATGAAGTTCAAGAATGTTAGGTTTTGGCTTGTGAATCAGTACCCACTTGAAATGCCAGCTGTGGCTCAAAGAAAATACTTTTTCCAAACTGGGTACTACTAATATGCGAATGTTTTGAATAAAATAAAATTACAACAACAAAATAATGGGTTTTGGGGGTGGTGAAATGGTCCTCACCCACCCTTTGAATTTGCCTTTTGCAAAGGGTATGGAGGGATAACTCCAGCGGACACCCATTGAAAATGAAAAAAAGTCAGAAATGAATAACGTCTTTTCATGATTATAAATAATTCGCGCGGAAAAAGTATAAAATACGCAAAATAGTAACGTGATGTATGCTTATTTTAAGTATTATTAGTTTTTTAAACCTCTATAAGTATGCTAGTATTTTACTCTAGTAATCGACTCTTACTCGCCAAATGTTTTTCAATCATGACAGGCTTTCACAGTTGTTTCACAAGTTTTCAAAAGTTTAACGTTTTAACATTCCAAGAAAATAATATACGTTTTGTGACTATCGCAGTCTTTCACGTTTGTAGATAGAGCTAGTTCTACGCGAAGCTATCAGCTTCGACAAAAGTGTGTAGGGCCTTATCCTTTTAGGTTTGCAAATGATTAAAGTCTTTTCATTTCAATGGCATGAAATAACAACGGTATGAAATCTACTTCATCGTATTCCTTATCATTCAACATCGAACCAATCATGGCTAATAACCAGGTTTCGTTGCCGATACTTGTTTATTTTCATAGTTTTAAATATTCTCTCGTTGCTTTATATTGGATTGATTCTCTCTTAAACAGGAACGTCAGTCATCATTATTACACCATTCAGTACTCTGTGTACTCAGTACTATTGCCAGGATTCTTAATGTCGAGCTTCTCCATTGGGAGGCTGCAATAAATCATTAAAAGTCAAACATCCGACATTCAATCACCATTACAGCGGAGTAGCTTCATTGGTCATTCTGTGTGGCTGTGCTGATGCTGTGTTAAATATTACTGATAATGATACATGAGTAAAAATGTCGGGGATGAGACTTCTAGCCGATGTACAAGAAAAGCGTTACATCTAAAAACTCATTATTTTTCAGATAGGAGAATTATGTTTCGAAACTAGGAAATTCTTTCTACTCAAACTTTCGTGTATCTTGTATAGACTTTAAACCATCCTTGTCATATCCGTTGTCGTTTTGGGAAAGAGTTATTTATTTAAAGTATATAAAGCAAACTAAACAATAAACAAATATTTTATACATTTTAAATACCTTATTTAGTTCTTTACGTACTTCAAATAGTAGTAATAAAAAATTGAAGGAAATATCAATTTAAGAGCTTTGTAGGACAAAATTGTCGACCAGATAGATAATAAACGAAACATAGAAAAACAGCATGAAGATCGTTCACAAGACAGCCGGAATTAGTGAATAACACTTTCGCTCCCAAATAAACAGTCTGGTCTAAACTGCTATTCTCCAGATTGACTTATTTTGAGATGTCAGTTTTTTTGTACCGACGTTATGTGGATCTGTATGGGGCTGTTTCAGATTGCTAGGTGCCATGGGTCCCTTTAAATTCGGGTTTCGTGTTGTTGTAATGCAAGTTGCTTGTAACTGAATGTTTTACGGCGCATTGATAAACGCCACTCACCACTCGTATTAAAAGACCCGTTACGACCTCCTGTGACGTAGTAAATCTTTGACAAGCTTCGCCTAAATGAAATAGTCTATTAAATAGAAGTGAAAATGGATCGACTGAAAGATAAGAATCACTTTAAAAATTAATGGCGAAATGGATGCTGTTTGCAATGTTTGTACATTAACAGTCACAAGGTAATTTTGTTGTCGAATACTTTCAACACAATTTATACCCCGTGCTTCTCAAAACGTGATGCACTGAGAATTTATACTTTGAACTCGGGGTCAAAGTATAACTTCGGACTGGGTAGCTGACGTATCGAACTTTGCAGTGTCGACGTACTAGACCTCCTAGGTCAACTGTGTCACAATTATACAATTATTTCAACGGCCAGGAGAGATGTCTTTATTTCCTTCTCGACGCGTCTTGCTTCTCCGGATAACGCGTCATCGGCGTTATCGGTGCTAGCGAAGCCCTTATCTCGTGCTTATCGATGCGGCGGGCAGTGGTCGAATGGAGCTCGCGTGCGCGCCGAGGTCGCGCAGGTGGTCAAGGTCCTTTGTGCTCGAGCCCTTTCTCTCTTCCCGGCCCCTCTGCGCGCCGCGCGCTCAAGGTCGACTCGACCGGACTAGACTCCGCTGGCCGGCCCTCGCCGATGTAAGATGCCGCGCAGAATGTGCGTGGCTGTCCGAATTCCAGGGGGCGACCGGAGAAAACACGAGACCTGCGCCAATACTTCTACGGAGGCCCCTTAAAGTTCCGCCCCCTCGATACGTAAGCAGAATTAATTTCATGTAACAGAAACGACTTGAAGCGATTAATTTAAATTGCAAGTGAAAATATTTATTTATTTGAATAAAAAAATCTGGGCCCCTATCAAGGCAGGGCCTGGGGGTGCACCAGTTGCACCAGTTGCCCTCACCTCCCTTTCGAGCGCCCCTGCTGAATTTCCGCTCCTGTGCTTAGTCCCCCCCTGCTAACCAGTTTAAAAAAAAATGTTCATATATAAAAGCGAAAGTGATTGTAGGCATTATTGTTGTCGAAGATTGGCCAATTAGATAAGTAGACATTGGTAACGTTTACCGATACCTCTGTATTTTTAGGATATGAAAGAGACTGGAAAGATGTCAGTGCACCAGAAAAGTGACCCATCTGAAAATCCCTCATGTTGCTGAAAAACTTAAGATGTTCGGAACCGTTTACTTCCTAGAGGCGGCGTTTTAATATACACTTCACCTACTTTGTGAACTATCTTTATGAACTTTTTACTAGTAAAAAATGAATATTTTTAAAGTGTGTTTTTTTTTATTTAACTCCAAAATTGTGATTTGTGAAGTCTTTTCTCGATCCAACGACGATATGACGACTGTTCAGTTTAGTAAGCACCATATGGCAAATGTTTGAAAATATTTTACTTGTATTGCTCCTTGATATTTATAAACCTAAATCACATCTTGCACTGTTAAGAATATTTGGATTTGGCGAAATGTCTTGGACCGAAACTCCGAACAGTTGCGGGCAGAATAGTTGTGTGATTACGATGCGGTTTAATCTTATTTCCTCCGGAGCTGATAGAGCCCACAAAATACTAATTTCTGCCTGCACAGTGTATACAGAGAAAGCTCAGCATCCCCAGGGAGACCAGAGAGCGCAGGTCCCATGCTGTGTCGCTGCATTGCAGAAGGAAATCGTCCATTCTGTGGCAGAGAGGCTAATGACTCCCCTACCGTTGCTGGCGCCGTGCCCAGTGTTTTTTTAAGGGGACCACGACAGGTTGTAGGGGCCGCACGGTCTTCCTCCAGGACAGTATCCGGAGATGAAGCTACTCAGCGTTCAGGAACACCTGAGATAGTTTGACAGAATCCTCGATAATCGAAAGTTGCTTGTCATTGTATGTGGGTGCGACGTTGGCACGTAGTGTGATATCATGGACCTTATAGTTCTTGATCAGCACAAGTGGGTAGAAAAAGTGCCGGAAAAGTGAGGCAAGATATATAGAAAATAATTTGTTTACTAGGTTATGTAAATATGTTCGTTATATATGGAGAAAGATTTGAAATTACTACATTGATAGGAATTCAACGGGACCGTTTTTGTGGAACTTAGATTCAAATATTAGCTTATCATTTTATTAATTTTCTCATTTCGCAGAGAAAAAATCCGCACGCTATTTACTTCTCTTTTTCTTAATTATTTTTACTTTGTATTGCTTTCTTTAAAATTAGTGCGTATTTGCCTTTATCGACTAACAGTGTACATTTATCAAATAATTGGGACCTCAAACTGTAACCCAGGCACAAGCTGAAATGAGGTGATACAAGAAATATTGTAGCTACTTGCTTAATGTGATATCTCCGTCGTCATAGTGAGTATTACAAGTATTTTGATATTTATAAATTTGAGTTGAAAAAAATTTTAAAGTTTAGATTTTTTGATTTTTTAAAAACTCGAAAAGAATGGCCAGTTCTTTCCCCCCGAATTCATCTGTTCGTATCTATTTAATTTTATTGAACTATAAAGAAAATCTTTAAGAAGGTTACGAAAAATGGCCAACACGAGACGTGTCGAATGATAGATTACCTTGCTTGCCCTGGACGGGCCTAACCATGAGAGGCGGACATGCACACGCAGGTTACACGATTATCATAAGTAGGATTTATTTATTTAGATTCTTACGTGACATTTAAAAAAAATTGACCTCTGATCCCGTTTTATCCCCGACTGCTGGAGGTTTTGGGAGCACAGTACTCCAGCATGTTCGTTTAGGGATCTTCTGCGGCTTGTGTAGGGGTGCTTCTTTCGCTCCACGCCGTTCCGCGCCTTCGGAGGGTGGGACTGTGCAGGCCCGGGTCCATTTATTTCGGCTTCCCCAGTGGCCGCGAAGGCCGCATATTGTCTGCGGTGTAGAATGCTAGGAGTGACCCTTACCTGTATACTACGGCATGCCATGCAGCGAGGTGAAAGGCCCCCGTGCCCTTGGTGGCGCTGCGTAAAGGGTGGGGTGGAGGTGGGGACAGCTTCGCTCCCAGCATTGCATTACGTTCTCTTCCTAACACCTTTCCTTGTTCCTCTGTGGCCTTCCTTTCCGTTTTCCCGTCTCTCCAATTCCTTATCCGTTTTCCCCTTTTCTATCCCCTGGCTCCCCCTCTTTGTATCTCGTCTGCTCCCTCCTATTCTTTCCCTCACCTCTCACGTATTTATTTGTTTATAATAATAATAATAATAATAATAATAATAATTTTACAATATAGTTTCACAAGTTTTGGTTTAGCCATCATCTTCAGATCTGTTGTCAGAGAGCCGGAGTTCGATTACCTAGCCGCTTCAATTGCTAAAAAAACCTCACCAATAGAAAACATCGTTTTCGGAGGTCTCGTTCCCAAATTAGGGGTCGTCCACAAATCACGTTGACGGTAAAGAGGGGGGTGAGGGGTTTGAGGCAGCGTTGCGGTGGGGTGGAGGTCATAGTTTAGTGTTATGTGATTCTGATATTTTTGTTTAAATCGCAACATTTCCTGAAATAATTCCTTTTATTCAGTCATTTACTAAAACATTAAAATATTAACGAATTAAATTAAAATGTGATGTTTAAATTGTTAAAATCAATGGAAATATTGTCATCAATGATGCATTGAATCTGATAAATTAGGAAGAACGTATTCAAAATTAGTTTTATAGTGTATTCTGGAATGCAATGATATTACTGCAGTGGACTTGGAGCCCATGTGTCATCCACGTCGGCGTGTACAAGGCTTAATGTCAGAAATTTTCTCACCTTAACACCCTCCCTTCGTTCAAAAATTGTCCCCAATGGTTTATCTTTCTGGTAAAGAGTCTCTCTAAAGCAGCCATACTGTAAAGTGAAACATGACGTTCAATTAAAATATGGCTAAAATAACTCGGCGTTATCAAGGTATTTATCTCATACACATATTATAATGATCCATTAGCAAGAAAAAGTAATGAATTATGTTCCCCTTGCATGAAAAAGGAATGAATTATGTTCCGCGTGCCCCGCCCTTCCTGCTCGGAGTGCCCGCTTATCCTCTTCCACCCCACTCTTCGCTTTCCCACCCCTCCCCCTCCTGCGGCCTTGCCTGCGCCAGCCCCTGCCCTGACCGTGTCACCGCCCCCACCAACAGCACTGCGCTGCATTCCGTCATACTACCGCACATTGCGGGTTGCCAAGCAAAACCCGTTTTCATCCCCGAAACAGAAAAGCCTGAGGGCAACCCGACATGTAGCTGGTTGAGCCCCAATTTAAAGATCAACAAGCTCCCCCTCCCCCCGCGTTCAAATGAGCCTTCGAACACTTGAACAGGTGGTCTAGCAGCTTCGCAGTCGGAGCCAAACTAAAGGCGTTAACCTCCTTATAAATGCTTATTCAGGATTTAAATCTAATACACTGGATTTACTGAACGGGAACTTTGTTTAAGAATTGATGTCAGAATTATTTTTCCAAAAGGTAGTTTCATTGCATATGTTCTTATTAATAATGGATATTTCAAATATTGAAAAACACATTATTATTGTGAAACGAAAACGACGTAACTATTGTGTGGCGTAAACTGCCTAAACAAATACGAATGAAGTAGTATTGTTTGTCTTATTCTATTCGATTCTTCTCGACTGATACTACTAGTTGAGAAGCACTGGAATGCTCACGATTCGTAGGAGGTACTTCCAGATGAGCGCTGCAGGGTAACGCCTTAGGGTGAAGAAGCTAAAAGAAGGAAAGCAAAACGTCACATGCCAGGAACTTGAGTACAAAATTTCGTTAATCTTATCACTACTTTTCAGTTCTGTACTGTGTTTAAACGTGGATAAATTAGTTAACGGTCGTGTTCGAGTATCGTACTTCTTCGCCAGGGAGCCTCTGCGAATGGCACAAAACGCACTACTCGCTAAAGGGGGTTAATTTCACGGGGCCGTCCGCTGTTACCAGTCCGACACCGCTAGCGGCCTGTAAATCAGCTTAACTGCCCTAGCCATCTGCAGGCAACGCACTGCGTTCTTTGGCGACAGTTCTGTCTCTTCATCAGTTGCGAAATGGAGACGAGACTAAGCAGTCACGTCATATCTGAATGTATTCCCGAAATATGTTCCACGCAGTTAGCCAATTAGTCTGTCGGTTAGGTTGCTTGGCTTGTTCCTCAAATACTTGTATTATTTTGTTTTCTATCAAGCATTAAAGTATATTGGAGTTTTAAGTTAACTTTACGGATATCATTTTATTCGTTTCAAACTTTAATTTTTTTATGTGGGATGTTTAAACTGATCTACAAATTCAATGGAAAAAAGTTCTCAGTAAACTCCACACATGTGGCATTTGTATAGGCTGCTTAGGTTGTATAGGCATCGTACGCGTTCGAAAACTGATGTTAACTGATATTAGCCGTTTTTTCGTCAGTAAAATCATTGAAAAATTCTCATTTCTTCTTTTCCACCTCGGACATACAGGCGCCCTGCATTTCTGACATTAAAAATTCGATCATTCCACAACGGGACATTCATTGTGTTTTAGAACATCTAGGACGTATTATCTTTAGTTCTAGTGAAACTTATCTCAGACTTCGACGATTTCTTCAGAAGTAATCTATTTGTAGGGTGGTGGGTCCATGTGCAGTGTCTGAATTTATTATTAAACGAAGGATTGGAAAGAACTGAGATACGGGAATTTTTCAGAAAGCGGGTTCCTTTTTCATGTTTTCTTGATCTCTCATTTCCCCGAATCTGAAAGGGATGGGGGTGGGAGGCAGGGGGTTAGCTATTACTTAGCAGAACTTTCGAATCAAATTTGTAGGTATGTAGTCGATGCAAAGCGTATTAAACGAACATTTGTTATCCAGTGTTGCCAACAACCTTTCTTCTTAAAACAAGTACATATATTTTTTACAGTTTTTTACGACAAATATATTAATATGAAATTTACGATTCGTTCCATCACTTCTTGTAATGCATTGATATCTGCACATGATCCTGCATACGTCATTTTGTTGCGAAAAGTTCGAACCGTGTTTGGAGGTTGGCTACACGATTGCACGTTGTTGCACGTAGCGAACGAGCTGGTTTCCTTGCGCGCCCTCCCTCCCGCTCTTTATCGCTC
This sequence comes from Teleogryllus oceanicus, assembly GCA_964035755.1. Taxonomy (NCBI): domain Eukaryota; kingdom Metazoa; phylum Arthropoda; class Insecta; order Orthoptera; family Gryllidae; genus Teleogryllus; species Teleogryllus oceanicus. The sequence continues at coordinate 62,042,071 of CAXIVR010000005.1, read as the reverse complement.
CTTTCTCACCTCACCATAAAACATAAATTTTTATCTTTCTTTGTGGTTTAACATTGCAATAAGACAATCAACTTAGGAAATTTTCCAAGAATTATGTATATGTATTCACAACTCTGTAGGACCATCTGGTCGAGCAGATAGAAATAAATTAAAAAAAAACTCTTTATCGCGACGAACGGTGCGGCGCGGCGTGGCGCGGCGCGGTGCGGCGCGGCGCGCTGAGGGGAAAGACGCACGCAGCGGTGGCGGAAGGAGCCTCCCGAAGATTTCCGCGCGCAGGCGCACAGGAGGGCCGCCGCTCTGTTCCGCTTTCTACCGCGACGCCCAGTGTGCGTAGACAGAACCTGTTCGCGAAACAGTCTCTAATTCCCATTTTCCGCCGGCTTAGTTGGCGTGGGGCATCAACCGATGGCGCCGCAGTGCATCTGACTGGGAGGTCCTAGGTTTGAGAGCCGACTGTGGCAGGTTTTTCGACGTTAATGGCTAGGTCGAATTCAGTCGCTGACTGGAGGTTAGCTAAGATTTACGGTGGCCGGCTGCTCTAATTGGTGGTTTTAAGAGGTTTCTCTGATCACTGCCAGGCGAATGGAGCAATGTTCCAACGAACGGGCCACGGCCCGCGTGTGATCTTTCGTTCCTCTTCTCCTATTATCACACCTTGCTTACAGTCACACTGACAAGCACTACTCTACCACACGTCGGGAGACCGCTCGGGAGCTTAGAGCATGTCCTGGCTGGGGCGATGCCCCGCTGGTGGGAGACAACTGGTTGGGGAAAACCCCCGCATGCCGACGTGCAGGGCGGCGGCAGATTTCACCATCCAGCGGAGGAAGTTCACTGCCATCTCCCGTGATGAAAACATGCACTCCACTTACGGGGCGAATGAACATAGTCGTTCACGCACCCGAAAGCGCGAATCATTCAATTTTTCCCAATGATCAGTGTGCGAAATGAGCAGTGTGCAGGGTACGAAAAGATGGGGTGGGAAGACAGGGTAGCCTCCCCTGAAGAGTTTGATGTCTCCTGCTAAAAAAGTATTAATGTGGCTCTGGCAGGTCCACAATTAATCCATTCATAGGTGTCCAGTTTCGAAGATATAGGAAAAGAGCACGTTCCCAAGAGTGCCTTTAGGTTTTACTAAAACTCTGCTGAGTAAGCGATGATGGTTTTCCTTTCATTCAAGAGTTCGTCGACCCTTTTTTCTCTCTGGTCAATATTACCAGTGTGCACCCTGCGGGTGTGGCGTATGGCAACACAGTGGAGGTATCCTCCAATATGATAGTCTAATTTTTATACAAGTATACTGTACTATACTGTACTGTACTATACTGTATGTCAGCTTGAAATTTATTTTGCGTTTAAATTTTTGTTTCGGTAATATTTCGCACGTTTATGAAGTAGAAAGTATGACATAACTATGCCCAGTCTTATGGTTAATGTTTTGTTATTTAATTTATACCAAAAAAGGGAAAAAACAAGTAAAATTGTCGCGGGAAAGTGTAGTTTGCGCACTTTTTGGAGCTCTAGGATTTTTACCTTTCTCTCTCGACATTTCTTGTGATGATTAAATCCTCGCATGTGTTTGAAGGAGGATTCCAGCGCCTTCAATTTCTTTTTTGGCTATTTCACGCTGGAAAAAACAATATGATTGTTGATGGGAATAGTTTTATGTAGAATTGCTGTTCCGATGTGTGTGCATAACGACAAGAAATCTTTCGTGTTATATGTGAACAAATAACTTTTAGACTATACATTCTACAGGACTAGTTGACAAGCTAATACTTGATTTATCCACGATATTAACTGATATATTATTTATAGAAGGAATAAGATATCTGTATCTCCGATTACATGTACGAAACAACGCTGATGATGATAGTGAAATTTCGCGGGGCGAGTGGAGCATGTGTCTCCGGTACCATGCGCCGACAGCAAGGCCGTAAACTTTCATTAGTGTTAAACCAAAACAATAAATGGATTTTGTTGTGTGAATCAAGAAGTTAATTTGCAAGATCCCGCAATTTTGTCTTCTTTCTCATTCCTTTGCAACAATAGCTCTCTTTCGGCGAAGTACAGGTCTACTGCTCTACCAGCATTATTACTCAACCTGTACAAATGTACCCTTTATTTACTACATATCTACCTGGACTCTCATTTTTACAATTTATAACATTGAGAATGTCGTGCTTCTTTCTTGGGGTGTCAGATATTATAAAAAAATGAGGGGGATGTACGTTTGAAAAGGACGGAGGAAATGGGGAGTGGGGCGTGGTTCACGACGTTTGCCTAGTGACAGAAAGTGCAGGTAAACCGTATTGACGTCCTGTGCATTTGATGTGGTGTTCGTGCGTTCGTCGAAAGGACACTCGCACCAAATGTTGTGTAAGCCGTGAGGCCCTTTTATGCGAAGCGTTGTCAATGTTGGTGAGCTCTTTTGGTATTTTCAGCCGTCGATCGTTTTGTTAAAAGCTCTGAGCTCCGTCACGGTTCACGGAGTCGACGCGGCGCGGAGCGGCGAGGTGCTTCGTTCATCTGGATAATTAATCACGATTCCGCGAATCACGACTCTACCTCACGGATCTCTCTCGTTTGCGCCGAGAACGAAGGCGTTACCGAAGACTGCAGTTCCCTAATGGAATCCCGAGGAGATTATACTTGTTTTGACAGCATTGGTTTTAAATTGCACGCGGATCTTCACGGGAAGTGTTACATTAAGCGAGACTACTAGCACAAAAGGCCTGGAGTTGGAAATTCTTCATTGTTAGAACCAGGGCTTGATTTCTGACGGAACACGACGGAACGGCGTTCCGGTACCTTGGGAATAATTTTTAAATTATATTAAAAATATATAACTATTTATTTTTTAAATTAATAATTAACTTTGGGAGCGTTGCGGGATCAAAAATTTTAGAAATCAAGCACTGGTTACTATATTGTCGTTGGTCCGAGTCGTGTATGAATTATATTCTGCCCGTTCTTGCTGCAATTCTTTTTCGAGAAATGAAAGTTAGAATTACTCCAATTTCAGCATACTCAGTACCTTCCTCTCCAGAAATATTTTTTTGTTCTATAAAAAGGAAATGTAATTTTGTTTTATAATCGCGAAACCTTTACGAATTGCTATACATCCATGGTATTGGTTGCCTCGTGTCATGCGAGATTTTTCCCGTTTATGAATTGCATTTGCGGCCTGCACTGTGATCATCAACTTCTTGGATTAGGCTTCAAGCCCAATCCGGAGAAATCTCCCTCCCTCCCTGTTAGCGTTTAATTATTTTCTTAATTCTTGTTTTTTGAGAACCAAGTACTTGAATGATAGGGGACAACCTTGTCGTGAACATACAAACCAATTGAGAACTTGTTACTTGAAGGAGGAAAGCACTATTGTAATATTACTCTTTATGTCTTTTAAATTCTCTTTATATTCTCTCCTTATGCCTTTTATGATTCATAAAGCAGAACGTGAATTAGACTACATTACAGCTCTTCTAAAGAAAGGCGTGTGGAATGAGGATTTTCTGCTCAAAGAATTCTACGACGAACGTCGAGTTTGAAACCGTGAACATGGGCGTGGTGGTCCAATACGTGGAAATCCGCGCTGCGTGTTCGTCGTGAATTTTTTTCTAGCGGTCCGTGGGGAAGCTTTCTGACGGAGCACTTTTGCGTTTCCTTGGCGGCGCGCTCGTTCTGTCGCGATGAAGGCGCCGCGGCGGGGCGCCCTCGCGTGCAGGCGGAGCGGGATTTGGCCCTTCTGCCGCCGGGCTGCTGGCAAGGCTGCGATAGCTCAGCGGCAAGGGAGTGGACACTGCAGCAGCGTCGTTGCCTGGGAGGTCGTATAGATCGAGTCCCGTCGGTGAAGGATTTTCGACACTAGTTACAAGTTAGCGTGCTACACTATTGTGTGGAGGTGTCGGCTGCTGTGATCAGACGTTTTCAATGGTTTCTCTGTTCAATTCCAGGCTCTTGCCGGGGCAGTACCCTATCAATCGGGCCATGGACCTTGCGCAGTCTTTCCTTACAGACACACACCACACACACGCACACTAACACTCTCACATGCACTACACTACGAATTGGGAGCTTAGAGCTTGTCCCGGCTGTAATGGTGACATGCTGGAAGAGGGGAGCTGTCTATTTAAGGAAGATGATTAGAAGTAAAAATAAATGACAATAGGATAGTAATTATTGATCAGTGAATTAGGTTATTCAGAGTGGAATATGTGGTGAAGAGATGGGATAAAGAAAAACCGGGGCAATAAGATCCATAATAAATTTCCAGCCTTGATGAAGGCCCAATGAATCACCAAAACATACGCATTTAACATGTAAATTGTTTTTCTTTTTTTTTTTCCCAACCTTAAGACATAAACGAATACACCTGCAAAAGAGATCAAGAAGAAATAATGTACGGAAAAAATCGCCTGAATTAACAAACTCTAAGAATCGGCATTACCTCCATTCTTCGTAGATGTTGGTCACTAAGCTCCCAGTCATTTGGCAGCTCGTATGACCTCGGTGGGGCTGCGGCGGTGGATTTGGCGTGGGCGGGCGGCCGCAGGCTGTGGAGGCCGGCGAAGCGAAAGCGGCCGCCCGCGGCCTGGCGTGCCGCGCCCAGAAACCCGATCCCCGTGGACCTAGGCGCCGGCCGCCCGCCCGCTCGCCCAGCGCCCGAAAACCGTCCCCGGCCCACGGACCAGGAGGTTGTTGAACCTCAACCTGCTTATTTCATTGTAGAAATGTGCGGAACAGAACACGAAAGATCGGAGGGCCTCAAAGAATGAAAGGCTACAAGTTAATATTCTGTTATATGGACAATGGATAGTGTGTACGCAAAGAGAACCTGCAATGGCTCTTACGTAATTCAAACGCGGGCCATAAAATGTGAACGTGCGATAAAATGGTTAATGAATGAGCTCGATATTAGTGGAACAGCGGCTGAAGCGTGCATTAAATTCACGGGAACCGTCTCGGACGAGCGTCGTTTTTGCGAAACATTCGAATTTTTTGTGTTATTTGTTACGCTCCAGTAGAGTCTTGTTTATAATAAAGGACAAATTTGTTGATCAGAAGAGCCTACTTATTTGTGATGTGGAAGTTACGTAATATTACATTTCTTTGTCGCACATACAAGATAAATAATTATAAACCTTTGCTTTGTTCCATTAGTTCAATGTCAATCGAGTAAAACAGAAAGTTTAGTTGAGATCCACGTTCTAGAATTAATGTAAATGTCATTTGTTGTGCATAATCTATTCTTCATTTTTGTTTAAAAATAAATATTCCAAATCTTGTGACATACCGGGATTGCATATTTTGTTCAGTTTACACCCGAACCAGTGCAATCGATCGATGACTAATAAACTCTAAGGAACAAAGAAAGCGATTAATGGCAAATTTAAAGTTTCGTTGAGATCAGCCGTCAAACATTTGTGACGTTTCCAGGACCACTTTAGCCGCAATTGCAACTACCGCGCTGAAAGAGACTTACGTCCCCGGCATGTCACTTGTTAGTTTTACCTTTGAGTACTGCTACCTTGACTTGCGTCATTGACTAATCATTATCTTTAGTGGTAAGTTACCACAATTATCCCCAACTATAGCATTTTCTTTTCTCATTATGGTTGTTTCTGCACTCTCCGTGGGAGCTGTTTCTATTCATATTTTGTTCAGTCTTTACGGTTCCGTGAATCTGCACCTCCATTTGTTTTGGGCGAAAATTAAATTTAATGCCGCTCTGCCTCTTTTCCAATTTGTTTTTTTGGCCCGTCGCCTCGCCTTCTGCTCCATAAATCTTTCTTCGCTGGTGCGAGATTCATTGAAGCAAAGACTTTCGAAGGGAAAATCGTGATCAGTAATTGCATAGGAATATTATCAGCCTGGAGAAGCAATTACAACATTCTTCAAATCAATGAAAAGTAATTTCTTTCAAAATCGCAGTGTAAGGTGTAGAGAATGCATGCGCTAGACTCTAAGCTGTCACGCGACATGCAATTTTTTAAAAAAGAAATGCATATCGCTAACTTATTTTCTCTTTCAGTATGATAGCTTTGAGAACTAATGATTAGTGGTAGCCCTCGGTGTTGTTTTCTAACCATTTTCTTTTGCGAAAGTTTGGTAACAAGTATGAGGATACATACTGTCAGTAATGGGGCAGTGAAAGATACAAACATTTGGTGAAGTGAGACAATCGTGTGAAGTAAATTCGCTGAACTGCACTTTGGCGTGGACAGAAGAAACTGCTGAATCTTAGAGCTTTATTAAACACTCTTAAAACCATCGCGAACTCATTGCATTTAGTACTTACTCCGTTTTCAGCATTAGTTTTCTTGAATACTTTTGACCTTTTTGGCCTTCTTTTAGTGCAGTAATTCACGTCTATAGATTCAACATTTTAAGTACAAATGACTCAAAGTATTTACATTTTAAGCAGTCGTTTTATTTTAATATTAGAATTAGCATTAGTGTTAGTATTAGAATTATTAGTATTAGTGTTAGTATTAGCATTATTAGTATTAGTGTTAGTTTTAGAATGATTAGTATTAGTGTTAGTTTTAGAATGATTAGTATTAGTGTTAGTATTAGCATTATTAGTATTAGGTTAGTATTAGCATTATTGTATTAGTATTAGCATTAGTATTTCATGTATTAGCGTTAGTATTGGCATTATTAGCATTAGCGTTAGTATTGGCATTATTAGCATTAGCGTTAGTATTGGCATTATTAGCATTAGCGTTAGTATTAGCATTGCATTAGATTAGAATTAGATTGCATATTAGTATTAGAATTAGCATTATTGTATTAGTATTAGCATTAGTATTTCATGTATGCATGAGTATTTTATGTTTCAAATTGTAATACAAGTTTATATAAGCCCATTAGTGTTACGGAGAGAATGCCTGTAATCTGGCCGCAGGAAGTGAACAAGTATAGGGGAACTTGACCGGAAAGATAATGATTACCATTATAGTACTCAGCCTGTCAATGCCTGCCTTTCGTGATAGAGAATAAAACGTAATTTGTAGTGGGTATTTCAACGACGTCTGAAAAATTTATTTTAGATCCTTTTACCTAAAAGAAGCTTGCTTACTCGTACGAGGAAAAGGATGCAGATGACTGCTTGAAATACATACTGGGTTAGGATACGATTTTATAAGGAATTCTGCCAATTTTCACATGACAATAGATTGCTCTATAGAGATGGTGTTTTGAGAATGGCAACAGATTTTATAGTTCCACGCACGAGTTTTCCCTTGATTTAGAAGCGATCTGTGATTTGAAGAAAATTGTCGACGGAATTTTTTCTTCTTCTCCTTCTTCCCGATCGAAGCCGTAGATTTTTACGGGCGAAAAAATCCTTCCTACGCCTTCCTGAGGAGGGGAAGTAAAGCCGTCTGTCCCATGTTAGTAGATCTACTGCATGTAAAAGATCCTCAAGCCTAAATGAAGCCTCTGAGATAAATTCAAATTGCCTGTTTCGTCGTCCAACCTTCTTTCTCCCCTGGTAGGTGAAAGGAGGGTAACGAAAATTGCGTGGTCAGACGAAAGAGCAGGCCTCATGGCCTGAGTCTCGCCACGTAAAATAAGGCATTCATTCATTCGTTCTTGTATTAAATGTACATTGAAATGCTTGTCCGGTAAATTATTATACTATTCTCTTAGTAAAAACGAATTTTTGCGATATTGGTTAAAGATACCCTTTTCGATTTGCAAGAAAATGTCTGATATTGCTTTGAATGCAATTGAATATGCCAATTTGAGTTGGTATACATCAGAATAATCATGGTGGCGGATAGAATTTCGAAAGACTATAACAATTTGGACACTGAAAGACGAATTAGAAGATAATATTCGTAATTGCTCTGTGTAATTACTGTATGATGAAATGCAAGAGTGACGAAATCTCATAAGTCAGTAACGAGGACGATACTCCTAATGTAAATTTAATCACCAACACTTAGTGATTGTTCACAGCGACGTATGAAAATGTAAGGTGGAAAATAAATTCAGAGGTTTTCAGATTATCATCATTGAAATTCAAGTAAATAAATAAACCTGAAATTTGTTTCAATGTCATTTGCTTTGGGACAAATTAAGCGGTTAAGCGTAATTAGTATTGACGAATTCGTACTAGTGAGAAACCACATGTCATGTTCTCATGATCGCTCTTTTCGATTTGTAACATGAAAATGTAATGCGTGGTTTAGAATCGCATTATATTGCTGATTTGCCGAACGGGCCCAAAAGTTCTCTGAACTAGAACTGGCTGTAGTGCAGCATGAGAAGCAAAGCGTCGTGGGCGCAATTTTGTTTCCTGATTCCTAATTTTGTTATGTTTTTAGGTTATGTAAAAACGCAGGTGGCCTCCAAAGGGATGGTCGGGTTAATGTTGAGTTGCTGGAAAGAGGGCGGATGATCAATCCTTTGCACCATTGTGTCCGTAACTTGTGATCACATCTTTTCACTTTGGTTCAAGTATTCAATAATAAATTTCCAGATACTTTTATGATATCTCCCACAAGTTTTTGAGATAATGGCCACACTGTTAAAAAGTGTGATGAAGTGGGATCCTGGAAATCTGTTTTTTATTGTTTAAATACTTTTCAATCTATAGGATATATTTCTTGAATAAACATAGGTATATTTAAGTTTAAAAACACTTTTGTTTTGTTTTTTACTTTAATTTTGTGCTATTATTACGTCTGTGGGAAACTTTGCAAAATATATTTTCTCAGTAGGTAAATTTGGGCGTCACATTTTAGGGACAATGCAAGAAATGATCACTATTGTTCTTGAGTTAAACGATGAAAAAAGATCAGAAGGTGAAGTAGGTGGGAGAATGGACTGGAAGATGAGATAGGAATGAGAGAGGAGGAGAGAGAGAGAGAGAGAGAGAGAGAGAGAAGTGAGGGGAATGAGGGAAGTGCGTGGAAGGAGGAGAAATAGACGGGGAAGGAGGGAAGAAGGGGAGGGAGGGTAAGAGAAATGGAGGAAGGAAACACGTCACAAGATACTTATTCTCAAATGAAAACAAAATTACAAGAAAATAATCCCTACACGCATTTGCCATTTTCTCACAAATGAGCATTGACATTTCTACCAGCAAATATTCGTGAAAAGTGTTTCGCCTGTAATTTTGCCGCCAGCCTCTTCTTTGAAGTCTTTTCATTCAATATTCAAGACAAACTAACGCAACACTCCGTCAACCTGCCTCAAAATTAATTTCAAGATCTAATTCAAATTAAAAGTTTTTTCACGTTATCGTGAAAAACATTAAGTTGAATTAAAAAAATACTAATTAAAGAACCTTTTTAAATAGTCTTGCAATACCACTCAATATATAAATCAAAATTTCGAATATGTACAGAAATATTCAATTTTCATTTTGGGGCCCATTTTTGGGGCAATGGTGGACGATGGCTTAATACTCGTGCGCCAGCCTTTCTATATTCGTATGCACTACGATTTTTACAACGCATTCCTGGTACGTTGTTTCTGCTTCTCCTTCCGAAGGCGCCGCGTCGAGGGGAGGCTTACGGGAGGTTTCGTCACTGGGTTCTCGGTCCTCGCGGCCGCCACCTGCTTTTCCACCCCACCCCATCGCACCCTCGCCGGCCGCAGTCGTCTCCCTCCTTTTCCTTTTCGCGGGCCACTCGCGTTCCGTTCCGCTTCGCGGACGGCGAGGAGGAAGATGCGGCGGCGGCGGCGGCCCACACTGGGCCGAAATGGACCGTAAAGCGCGCAGAACAAAAGTAACCTCTGCGATGATCCCATTTACGTACTTGGACGCCTGCTCCGGACTGGAGGCGCACAAGTGCAGTTTAGTTTCATACTGAGGATATTTTACACACCGCAGAGCGAGAACACAGCTTTTTCAGCTTAATCCTTAGCCCATTCACGTAGCAAAGCAGTCTGGCAGCTGGCTTACTACGTTCCCAAGAGTGTTTCCCCAATGAAGCCTGGGTGGGGCCTCCCGACAGCTTGAGGCTACCAGCTCGCCAGGCTGGTACCGGAGTCAAGTTTGAGCGCCACTCTCAATCCGTCGGGACAAATCCCTTCTCAATTTCCCGTGAGTATCGGGTACTGCCACGACGAAGCCAGGGTCCTACTAGGGGCCACCGGGCCTAAGGACGCAATCCATCCCTGCGGTCGGCGGATTACAGGCCTAACTTCGGCCGCTCGGGCGTGAATCTGAACCACACGGAGCTTAGCACCGCCTACTTACTGTTTCCACCTTGGCACTGACAAAGCGAGTGCGGCCGAGAAAGAGAGTTCGGGTGGTCGTTTCCGATCTCCAACAGAACCTAGACCCCGTCCCCTAAGGGCTCTATTGAATTAAGTGTGTGAATTGGGGGCTGAAGTAAGGGAATATGTATAGCATCGCGTCGAACCAAGAAAACGCCTTGATTCGAAGGGCCTCGAATTCTAATTCCGCCCGGATATGGATGTACAATTTGTGAGCGCGAGCGGGCGCACGTGTATGTGTGTGCGCGTATGTTTGTGTGTGTGTGTGTGAGAGAGAGTTGCGGAGGATGTCGCTTTCTGCTGATCTCATATCCGAGGATCCAGTTAGTGTCTAGTGAATGATTGAACTTACACAAAGATGGATTTTTAAGAGCTACCGGCTTTGGGTGAAAAAAGCCCTTACAGAAAAGGTACTGCGGTCATGACATGACATTTGGGTAATTCATCTCATGTCTACTGCTGTGTTTGGTTGGTTGATACAACAGTCAATAACAAATTTATTTTAATCAAAAACTAACTCCTTCCCTCTTATTTTTTACTCTTCCTCATCCTCTTCTCTTGCGCTGTTTACCACCCTCGAGCCTTCCGTCTTGTCTCCTTTTAATTATTCATGTAAAGCATATGACTTTACATTTCACGTACGTGGTGTTTCTCGAGGGACAGCGACTGTGTGGAGATCTGAATTCGTTAGTTTTTCTATGTCATGTGCTGGGATGGCCACGCCTTCTGCCATTATCAGATTTGTTAACAGCGAAGGTCTGTCTTTCAAGCCTCAAGCATTGGTGCATATGGCCTTTGAAATCGCAGAGTTCTTTTGTCCTGGATTTTCCGACCACCTTCTTCGGCGTGTGCTTCCATTATTGATCTTAAAAAAGTCCTATTTTCTGCATAGCTTTCAGTGTAGCGCAGTGGACATTGTCCAGGCATTCTTTGTAATGTCTGCTATATCACTACTGGTATTGATTTCGTTATGGACTCCTCCTCCTCCTTCTTCTTCTTCTTCTTCTTCTTCTTTTTCTTCTTTTTCTTCTTCTTCTTCTTCTTCATCATTCTTATCATTATTATTATTATTATTATTATTATTATTATTATTATTATTATTATTATTATTATTATGTGAATTCATGTCTAAGAGTGTATAGAGTCTGTTAAAATGTAAAATCTACACCAGGATTCAGCCAACGTCCTAAAATTCTTGGCGCAATATGTGCTGCTCCAATAAAGGGATGCCTTGCACTTCCTAGACTATTGAAATGCCTAAGACTATGGTTACATAAATTTTGTGTAACAAATCCCAGACTTCCGGTGACTATCGGTACTGTTTTAAGTTTTACGCCTTTTATTCTGCTAATCTCGATTTCCAAACTTTCGTATTTAACTCGTTTCTGTGCCCTTTTAGTTTGTGTGTTCTCAATGCCTGACAAGTGCTTCCGATGGACTTCATTCTTTGCCTCTTAAGCCACACAAACGATTGATGTTATAATTTTTATGGCTGAAGCTATTGTTACGTGCAATCGTTTGCTGAGAGAAATCCGCTGCTCGTCTTTTAATTTCTCCGGCCCACTGCGCGCTTGCGAGCGTGGCTGGGAGGGCAGGCAGCGGCGCTGTTGTTTACGGCAGAAGAGAAGAGCGGAGCGGAGTGGAGTGGAGTTGAGTGGCGCGGTGCGGTGTGGTGCGGTGCGGAGGCGGAGCAGGACGGGTCAGGGAGGGGAGGGAGCGGGAGGGAGGGGCGTTGTGGCGGCGGCCGTATCGACTGCCCCTCCGCGGGCGAAGCACCCCCCCCCGTCCCCGCCCCCGCCCCGCGGGATTCACCAGGCCATCGCTCAGCTCGCGAACGACGCTGAGCCCGCAGAGGGCGGCGCCCCGGGTCATTTGCGCGTCGCCGGGGACCACCGGTTTTTAAAACAAAGTTTTTAATTAAAAAAATGGCAGGATACTGAGGGAAATTGTCTGGAAAAAAGGTATGAAAAGGAATCTTCTACAAGGGCTGCATCCATGCGGCCGAGTATCAGAAAACTGATATACATGGTTTTACCGGGGAGTTGTGAAATGATTGGAGATGAAATTATGAGGTACACGGTAGTTGGTGTTTGTCTTCTCCGTCAGTATTCACAATATGAAAATAGTTGCGCCTTACGTGGAATTCGAGCCAATAAATTCTAGAGAGGAGCTGCTGCCGTCGAAGCCACCGCAGCTGTTTGGACAAATGTGAAGTGTGGGTGTTTTTAAAATTATGTTTTATTATTTGATTGTTTTTGTACATAGATCAGTTCTTATAAAACTATACATATGCAGTGATGGCTTAACTATCACTTAACCTAACTTAACTCTAATACAGTGGTTGAGAAACCATGATGGCACCTCTAGGTGCCATCATGGTTCCTAAGTCACATGGTCACAACTCTAAGCTCCCGACACGGTCTTCCGGCATATGGTAGGTAGTGTAGTGCATGTGAGTGTAAGTGTGTGTGTGTGTGGGGTGTGGGGAGAGGATAGGATAAGGAAGAGGAAGGAAAGATCGCGCGCGGTCCGTGGCCCGTTTCATAGGGTACTGCCCCGGCATTCGCCTGGTGTTGATCGGAGAAACCACGGAAAACTACCGATCAGAGCAACTGGCCGCTAGAATTCTCCTCCAGACAGCGACTGAATTCGACCTAGCTGAAAAGCTAGTGTCGAAAACCTGCCGCCGTCAGGACTCGAAGCTAGGGCCTTCCGGTCAGAGGCGCTGCAGTGACATCACTGAGCTACCGCTTCCGGTCCGAAAAAGAGTACGGGTATGTTGGATATTTCACTTTACATTAGCGAGAACGGGTGTTTCCGGCGCGCAACGATTCATCGATTTCTGAGCAATAATGAATCTCGCAGAACACAATTTCGTTTCTTCAGCGACCTGCGGGCGGCAATCGATAGTAATTTTTTTATAGGAAAATTGCTTTAATGGGCTGATCCTTTGCCATCGTGTCCCATTACAGATGTGTTTGTTGAGTGAGTTTATTCAGATATGATGTCTTTCATTAGATCACGAGACTATGACTAGACATTGAGAAATGTTGAGTTAAACTGTTATTTATCCATTTCATCTTGGACAACGGTTCGCATCTGAGTCAATCCATGCCGTGCTTGCGGGCAACAAAGCAAGTTCGCGTAGACTTTTTTTTTCTCCTCTTCCAGGATCCTCCCGTTCCTCTTCCAGAATCCTCCGCCTCGCCTTTCTCATTCGATACATCATTTGTAAAAATCTCTGTAAAAATTGCAGCGAGATGTGTTGGAAAGGAAACGGAAGAATACGTCAAATTTGCGGCAGAAAGTAAGAGTTGTGTTGTGGGGTTTTTTGTTTGTTATTGCCAATAACGTCTTAACATTCTTAACGGTGGTTCCTATTCAGATTCATGTAATGTAATTTCAGAAATAGATATATCATTTTTGATTGGTGGCAGGCCGAGTTCGTTGGTGCAGATCATAGTCAAAGTTTGTGGAGCTGACGGCTGCGAGTTTGTGTCCCATTAATTGGCATTTCACTGTGTGGTTCAGATGTGGTTGGCTTCTCGTCACACCATGCGCCCAACTGAACTATCAGTCCATTGTTAATCGTTCATCTATCATTATTCACTTTTCAGAATTACATCTCCCAGGGGCGGATCGAACAGATTGGGAGGCATAATAGATTTTGTTAAATAATAAACATATTTGTTGTGTTGTTTTTGTAGTGTATATACGACGCTATACAATATTATTTTTTAAATAATTACACAATTCTCACAAATATTGAAATCAACTTTGTCATGGCCATGGAGGGTTGCACGGCCCCATACCCCCCCCCCAAGGTCTAGAGTTTTCGTTTGTTACCTTCCTTTATTTGACAAAATTGATTTAAACATTTGTTAGAATTGTGTAATTATTTAAAAAATAATATTGTATAGCGTCGTATCCTGGGGGGGGGGATGGGGCCATGGATCCGCCACTGACTACTCCCATCCGACATACATGCATACATACATGGTGGGAGGCAAAGGCAAACACCTGCGCAGACAAAGGGACGACAAAAAGGCCGTAAATCTCCTCCCTCGGGGATTCCCACTAATGAAAGTGGGGTGGCATCCTTCAAAACCGCGGCGTAATTGCATCGCGGATTGACAGTTGTGGTGGAGGGAGAAGGGGGCGTGTCGGTTGCGGGCGAGGCGCTCCTCTCGTCCGTCCGCGTGTGGCTTGCGCGCGAAGAGCCGCTTTCTCCCGCGCGGCCTCACGCAGCGCCGCGGGGGCGATGGGGAGCGGGTGGGGAAGGGAGGGGAAGGAGCCGAGGAGGTTGTTCTGACCGCCGCAGCCAGGCGGCGTGGGTGGGGCGAGCCCCTCGCGGCGGGGGGAAGGGCCTTGCCGCGGGCGGAAACAGCTGAGATGCACCTGGTCGGAGAAGAAAGGCCTGTGGCCGCACGGGGTACACACTGGCAAGTACCTGCGGGTTTCGCCGCTGCCTGTGGGCGAGGGTTTTAAGAGAAGAATAGAAATACTGGTGTCGTGCCTTACTTCTTGCTTGGAAATATTACTGTTGTTATGTACACGATAACGTTGTTTCCGGTTGGATGTTCAATATCCGGTTGAATCATTAATATTCGGTTGAATCATTAATATTACTAAAACGAATTGTGAATTTGGACTGCGAACCATCATCCTTAGGACTGAAGACTTTGAGGGCACGTGAAACCTCTAGACGTGTTATGATACCGAAATTACTGGGCACATATCATAAATTAGATATGCTGTACACATACGGACAAATTTCGGGTATGGGAGTGTACTTTAAAATTGTATTATACTTTGAAGTGTACAGGAGAATAAAATTTATTTTGACATAATGGAATTAGACTAGCACTTGCCCAAAACAAAGCTTTACGGATATGCATGTGCATTATATCGTCGTATTTCCATCAACCTCTTTCTTTTAATACATCGTCACATTTTTCATTTTAAATAACAATGAATCAAGGGAATTGGGCAATAGGGAACATAAATAGTTCCTTTAGTAGAGGCTATAACTCTGGATTTTCGCTACCCTACAATAATTGTAGGTACCGAATAATTATTATTGATTATGCTCAGAGAATTCTGACGCTGATGTCGGAAAAATATGGATTGAATGGGAGTGCAGTGTGCAGTCGTGAATATAAAGGAATTGAGCAAACAAAGTATTGAGGTCATGTGCTGCGTTTATTTCTCGACTTTCGAGTTTGTTGAGTTACCTAGTTGTCGACGTTCTTCTAAACGCCTTAACCTTTCTCCTTATTGGGTGGGATTTACCGCACGAACTGAAATTACGCCCTTCATCAAGTGAACTTCTCGTTTGTATCTCTCGTATTGCTGTGTAGAACAAATATATTAATTCCATCTTCCATGCAGTCTTTTGAAATAAAAGTTCAGTAATTTGAATAATTATTTTTTGTTGTTTATGATTATAAGACTCGTATTTTTTTTATTAGAAGTTGTGTTCCTTCGATGCTCTTGAGGAAGGAATAAAATATTCCGAAATGTCAACCTATGTTAGTTTTCATTCACCTTGACTAACATTCCATCGCACACGTGGGAATTTTGTCAACCCACGGTCGTGAATTGCAGCTAGACAAATCTCTGATTAGAAGTGAAGTAGTGTGCGACTGGTGAGTAGATGAGGACTTCACTGGAGATACGAATTACGTTACGTGATCTTCTAGCTAAAAGGAAAGGTACTTTTCATCTTCAGTACTTTTGCACCGGATTTTGAAGAGTTGGATTTAGGTCTTAAAAGAGGTCTGAATTGAGGTTTCTTGAAGATAAATGCATATCTTCCAACACCTGTGTCAATACGCGACAAACGTGCCAAAAAGGCGGAGTGTGAATTCAAGGTAAGATTGACAGTTCTCCTCGACGTTCGCAGCCATATCGCGGATTAGTGACAACGGAGATAACAGATGATGTTCGCAAGATAACGCTCAATCTTTATTTTCTGATTGCGGCATAACATCTTGGTATCTGGAATTGCCCTGCATTACGCTTTTATGGAGAATGCTGCTATTAGCATTGAGGTGCTATCGTTCTAGAAAAGTTTTGAAGTTCGGCCTTATATGTACGTTTTTGCGATCTAGAAATATTATTTTTACGAACATTTATTTTAATATATTTTCGCCATTCTTTGTACGGAGTTAAATATGTGTCAGTCTGCTATCCTGTAGTGGGGTGCCGGACAAATTCTACTAGACTGGAGAGGTTTTCCGTAGGTTTTTCGTTCTCTAGTAACAATTCGACACTTCATAATGAATGGCATGATTTGTAGGATATGAAAGTATCGGACGAAACTGTAAATATTCTGTGAATAATTGAAAAACTAGGCGCGATGCACATTATAAATGTATCAAAAATGATACGAAATTCGTGGTCCTACTACAACACATTCTTTTTCGTATTATTTGTTACGGTTACTTTAATATTATAATACTAGTGAAATCCGTGTGAACATTTCGCGCATTTGAACTCGATTGCTTATGTTATTGGGGAGAGCGTCGGGTTATTTCTGTCGGGTATCACCTTATTTAGCCAACAAATGTCTCTTAGTGTTTCCTACTCGCATAAATATACGTCCGGGCTTGGGGATTTGCACTTGATCGTCTGAATTTCCTCGTTCTACATTTTTCCTACATTAGCTCCTGTCCATTACACCAACGCAGTGCCGAGGCATTTCGTCGTTCCCAACGCATTTACAGAAAGTTGAATTTTTGTACGAACAAGGTAGGATGTAAGTATTTTAATGGCTTAAAGATTTTAAAAGCTTATTTTTTGTGTAATAATTCCTTAAATAAATGAAATAAATAAATAAAAAGTTAATTTTTGCCTGCGAGAATTCATGTTAATAAAAGCGGCCAAATTAAAATTCGAGAAAATGAATTGAAAAAATAATGTGGAGTAAATTTTGACAAAATCTTGTTTAAGTATTTTTGGAAAATCGTCACGATTTCATTTAATATTATGACAAAACTTCTCACGTTTGTAACCAAAATTTACATAATACTATTTAAACATCTGATTTTGACGAATATATTACATTTGCAAAAAATCTCGAACTTTTATAATGTGGCTGTACAAAAGGGGGAACATATACCATTATACCACATTTATGAGCGCCATTTCAGCAGAACTGTGGAGAAAAAAATTGGAGCTACTGTTTGAGAAAAGTTTGAAAATGTTTTAGGGCTTCACGTAAAATTAAAAGGTCGGTTTCAGATTTGCAGGTTCGGCAGAGATTTCGATCATATCAATTGGGAAATACCGATTTTGAAGAAAGTTCTGTGTTCGGTTTAGGACCTAGTGTTAAACAGAGACAGTATATGCGGGAAAATAAAAAAAAAAATGTGCTCGAATCCTATGATAAGATATTCGTCAAATTTCATCGACATGTGTGTGTGTATGTGTGTGTATGATGAATAGGCACAGTATTAATCTAGGGAGCAGTCATGTTGCATAATTATTGAGTCAGAATCGACGCCTATTACAGAAGCGGAACACAGCTTAAGTTGTATTCAGTTATAGTAAGTTATATTATAGCTTAAGTTATATCACAGGTTAAGTTATATTAAATTGTAAAATTATGTTTCCATAAGTGATTCTCTTTGAAATTCAGAAGGTGGTTTTCATCATATGTATTACATGTAGAATGTGCTACTACACTCGGATTAAAAACCGAAAGTCCTTTGAAGGTCATGAGCTGGCACGAGAGGGGAACACTGTCATCGAATTGCGAGCTTCGTTAAGATTACAATTTTTGATAATGCAGTTCGTATTGGTTGGCAGTGTCCCCATAACTTTTCAGCCGTAACCTTGAAAGGACTAGCCCAGTTCTGAACGCAACCATCATCCCTAAAGTTTTGATTTCAGATTAAAGAAAAAGAAACTATTCTTTTTTATTTTATTCTACTTCAAAATAAAATGTATCTGTTTTTATAGAACCGTGTGTCATCAAAAGTTCTATTCAGCAGTTTATTTCGCAAAATGTATGTTCAATTTCTTAATCTCTTGACTAATTCTATTATGCGATTCGACTATTTTGTTGCTTCAAGTCAGTCAAACTTCACTGAGTAAAAATGTGTAGGAGTTAATTACAGGTAATTGATGAAAATTTTGAGAAAGCGACTCTATTGTATAGGCTGAAAAGTCTTTTTATTGAAGCAGTATTTTTTCAGTATATTAGTAATGAGATTTTTACCTCCAGAACCTTTGAAATTGCAGAAAGAGTATTGAAACCTCACAAATTAGTGAGCTTGTATTGACGTAAAAATTAATTACGTAAAAGGGAGTATTTATCAAAAAGTAATTAAATGGAAATTAAACAGAACTTTTTTTTAACACTGTGCTAAAAATATTTCATTCAGTTATTATTTTCTTGTGTAATGGAAACGTCCAGTGAACGTTTCAGTTGTAAAACCTTAATCATGGTTGTGGGATTCTCCTAAGCCGAACAACTGGGAGAGTGGCTCAGTGCATCAACTCATGTCACTGCAGTGCTTCTGAGGGAGGACCGGGAGGTCCTAGGTTCGAGTCCCGACGACGGCAGGATTTTCGACACTAGCTTGTGAGCTAGGTCGAATTTAGTCGCTGTCTGAGGATAATTCTAGCGGCCGGCTGCTCTAATCAATAGTTTTCCCTGGTTTCTCCGATCAACACCAGGCGAATGCCGGAGCAGCACCCTAACAAAAGGGCTATGGACCGCGCGTGATATTTTCTTCCTCTTCCGTATCCTATCCTCATCCTTATCCTATCCTCATCCTTACACACACACACACACACACACACACGCACACAAAACACTACCACACACCCCGGGAGAACGGTCGGGAGCTGAGAGCTTGTCCTGACTGGGGCGGTGCCCAGCTGGTGGGAGATACCTGGTTGGGGAAAACCCCGCTAATCGCGGGTGGGTCGGCGCCGGATCTCGCCATCCCCTCCCGATGAAAAACATGAACTACACTTACGGGACTAATTGTCATAGTAGTTGACGCGCCCGATATTACTAATCATTCAATCAAAATCCTAAATCGAACACACTTTTTGTTGGGAAAAATTTCAGTTATGAAATAACGAATTACTTGCATGCCATTAAATTGTAGTAATTGGAGTTACACCATTAATAAAAATTAATGCCTCATTATTTAATTAATTTCATTTTCTGTTTTTACGTTTGATAGCGTGGTAGCTTTGACAGGACTTCTCGACGACTTGCCTCAAATTTATCATCTTTCCACGGTATGTTCAAACATTCCGATATAAAATGGAGAAGAATTGAGCTGCATATGCAATTGATATGTTATCCCTGGTTTCCCTGAAGGTATATTCTTGTATTGTAATAAAGATAACTCATTTTTCGCTCTTTCTTAGAATTCACATAGAATTGCAAAATTGGAAGCAATATTGTACCAATGCCAATGACTGACGTATATCCGCATTATATTTTTCTTCTTGTAATTCATATGGTCTTATAATTATGTTAGCTGTATATTTTCTATTAGCTTTTTCTTTTTTTTGAGGTATCAATGTTTGTTGGAAGTAACTCTCTACAAGAAATTACGAGTAGTTATTCATTTGGATATGGCAATTCGTATTTTCTAATTTTTGCCTTACTCTACTTGAGAGATATGGAATAGAACAGCGAGAATTTTTATCAACATGTTTTGCAATATAAGTATCAGGGAAAACAGAGAAACAGCTGAATGATAACACTCCAATAGAGAATGATAACAACTTGATTTCCTATTGAAGCAGTGGCGGCCGCCCCTTAGGCACTTTAGGACGGCACCGCTTCCAGCAAAACCAATCAAGGAAAATATCGCAGAAAGTGTTAATATTGCACTAAATGAACTCGTTTACTTTGTGCATACTTCTGGCGCATGTTTTGAAGAATTTAGTTTCCTGTGCCCTCGTAAGTGGCTGACCAATGTTTTTGGAATGGGTGGCATTAGCGGACTCTCAACACTGCCCGTAGCTGGAGCATGCCAAGCAATGAACATGTGGAAGAGTGGGGGTACCAAGAGTTGGGTGGAAGCAGCCTGTTTCTGGTATGATTTCATGTAGCCTACCGCGCGTGTTAATTAATCTAATTGACCCTTTCATCCAGTTTCAAAAACTTACCGTTTTGTTTACTGCAAATATTTTTTTTTTAAATGTATATTTTCGTGAATACAATTGAATTTTTTGTTATCAACGTGAAAGTTAGAACGTTATCAATGTTGCCTAAGACAAGATTAAAATCCTTATTCAACGAAGTACAAAATCAATATAAAGACTACATACAAATGTATACAGATGGTTCACCCTCCAAGTTGGGATCCAACATCGCAAGCAAAATTAACGAAAACATTCTTCGCACTCGTTTACATAATTTCTGCTCAGTTTTTTTTATTCTGAAGCTTATGCTATTCTTGTTCCACTCAAATACGTTCAAGAAAAAAAGACAATAAATATATTTACTGATTCATAGTGTCCTAAATTGTCTAAGTAATGATATCGTCAAGATCTACATTGATTTGTCATATAATATAGACACAATTATTTGGAATCTAAGGTAATATCCTGGTAGACTCAGCTGCCTAGGAATCAACTGAAATCCCTCTTCAAGAAAAAACAGTTTCATATACTGACATAAAAGAACCTCCATAGACTACTTAAGTTCCACTGGAGCACTACGTGGTATAATTGTCCCAGTCACCTCCACCAAATCAGAAGTATTTTTGATAATGATACTTCTTCACTTCAAATGAGAAAAGAAGTAATTACTCTGGCAAGACTCGCGTAGGACATAACCGTCTCACCCAATCGCGTTTAAGAAATAAGAAGAAATTTAAGAAATTAAGAAATAATCTCCATTACTTTGTATATCCTGTAACATCCCTACAACTATTCAGCCTATCTTTATAGATTGCCCTGTGTTCAGACATACGTATGACTCATTCGCTTTCAGATTGTCTACCCAAATCACTTAGTGAAACACCTCACATATACAATGTATTCAAATTTCTAAAGGATACTTAATAGGATAAAATTATTTGATGCATTGTAAAGAATTGGACATATAGTCGCTAATGACCTTGCAATTCATGCAACCAAAAAATAAACATTGTTAAAAAATATTAAAATCCCTTTGCTTACAAATCACTCCTTCACTACTTGTAATAGTTTGCCCTCAATCAAGAAATATTCTGAAGAGACAAAATGTGTGCCATTGTTCGGACACATGTTGTCGTTAATAATTCGCAACCCACCAGTCGCCAATGCATTGAAGCTGTATGCCAAGGTTTTGGACGTCTTGACAGATTAAAGCCAATGATATCACCAAAAATATCAGCTGACCTTACAACCCGGAACTTCGTGGATAAAGCCTCTTGCGTCAAGTACGTCTGTGACATTAGTCATCGCTAATCACTTGCAGTTATTGGCATTGGCCGTTGAATTTTGATTTAGCATTTTAAAAATTGTTTCTACGGAATAGTAGGCAAATAACATTGAGTTCGGAATTCCCACGGTCAATTTTATCCTACTACCAACAAACCGAAAAAGATAACAAAAAAAAGTTAAATAGCCCAAATGAAATATTTCAGTGTTAAGTACAGTTTTAGATGTATGTATGTATATTTTTGATATAAGGTCCATGTCAAGAAATTTTTTTATATTATTATTATTATTATTATTATTTATTATTATTACACCATTGTGATCAAGAGAATTGCAGAGGTAGCAATAGCTGTCGAAAGGTGACGGACTAATGAAAATCTGAATATCATGATTTTACGTTTGTGAAAGCCACTGTCAAGAATGAGAAATGAGAACGTTTTTAGTTCCTCGTGAAAACTTCTGTATATTTGACCGTCGACCTATTGCGGTTACCACGATGTAGTATAATCTCAGTGTGATGTTTGAGTTCTTCTTCATAGAGTATAATGTCAATGAAGATATTTAAGTATGAATTGGAAAGCAACTGAAAATTTTGCTCCATTCACAGTCACGAGAGTGATTGGAACAATGTTTCATCAAATTCTGTTAGGTCTATTCACATGTTTCTCTCTCGTGTTCTATTACTATAGAAGTGTTGTTCACAACATTTTGGGCAGAAACTTGGCAGGAACAAAGTGAAACGCACTTCGATCTACAATGGTGATATTAGCATTTACGAACAGCGGGTTTCTTGCTGTAGCCTATCTTCTTATTGCCTCAAGATCTTAAAATTCAGAATGTATTTACTTTTGGTAATAATTTTAATTTTAAAACTATGTCTTTTCTTAGATTATAACTTATGGGTTCTCAGTCAGCTCTCAGAATGTGATTGCATCCTTTCTAAAAACGGAAAAAGAAAAAGTAAGAAATGCACGTTGCAAATAAATTGAAGGTAAAACGAGAGATTTTTAATAATAATAATAATAATAATAATAATAATAATAATAATAATAATAATAATAATAATAATAATAATAATAATAATAATAATAATAATAATAATAATAATGTTGTTATTTGATATATTCCACTCTAGCATTTACAGAAATTATTTTCGCCTGATTTGATGTACGAAGCAGCGAATTTGTATCATGCCATTAATACATGGGTGTACAAAATACCGTTTGCTTAGCACTTCTTGTGTGAGTTCTTTGTAGGTCGCGTAAGGAATGGTGCTTACGTCGTCATTTCTTGTTGACCTTGTTGGTGGTGCAGAATGTGGCAAAGAATGAGAGGGAGATGGGATTTCGTTCAGCAAAACATTGGGCATTCAAGTGTACGTTTAAGATGAATGAATATACCTATTCAAAGCAAAGATATTTCTTGTTTATATGACTTTTTTTAAAAATAAAAGTATTCAACGGCCCTACGATACTCCGATGACACATCGGAATTCGTGTTATAAATCTCGGTTATCGCCTCCGCTTACAAACTACGTTCGTCATTTGCTTAACGATATTAACTCTAAACAGTACAAATTTAATTGTATGGTAATACAAGTTTTAATGGCGAATATTGTCGCTAAATTTCAGTGAATTATTTACAATAACTATTGATGCGGCAACTCCCTAGAAGAGGTTGTGATCATGAACGAAGACATATTTAAATATACTTAATATTTCTGATGATTTTTGTTTTAATTTTAATAATTGAAAATTAATTATAATATATTTTATCCAATTAATACAATATAGTTACTACACTACTATAAGGATTTATGAAAGTGGTCGAACATGTGGGAATATCATTTGTACATTTTTATTAGCATTGTTCTGGTATGTTCGTTATAAGTGAGGGGATTATCTCGTGGTCTGAGTATAGCCACACAGCCACCTCATCCTGCCGCGAACATAATTATTTAGCTCATGTTTCATTGTAGTTTGTAACGGTCGCAGTAGGATGTTGGGGGAGATGCATCTGCACAAGAGATACACTTGCAATAAGGACAACATTTTTCTATTAAAAAAAAAGCTTTTTCCTTCGATGTTGGGAAATCGGCATCCTAGAAGGGGTGTTTCCCTACCTTCATGCAAAATATGCCTTGCGGGTTGCTCAGAAGAACGATCGAATGACGTGCCATTTCCGAAACGGATCAACCAACTTTCTGATTTCGCGTCCGTTTGAGTCGGCGGCGCCGAGTCCTAGCCTCGGCCAAGCGGACCGTGTCCCGTAAGTTTTGAGGTAGGACTTTTCTTCGTCCAATGAGGTTATGGAAGAAGCGACGACCTCCCTGAGAGGGCTCTGCGGATATGCCAGCGATTGCGACGATGAGACCACGGGGGCCCAGAGGGGGAGGAGAGCGCTGTGAGTGAGCGAGGCCGAGGGTGCGGCGGCGGGTGACCGCCCGTGACGGGGTCACGTCGATTATTGTTCTGCGCCCGCCCGACCACCGACCATCTCCTTGTATACGGTTGCTCTTTTTATTCTTCTTTTGTTTTACTTACAGTTTCTGAATTTTTCCTTCCCCCTCTCTTGATTTTCTCGTCGATTATTCGAGTAAAATTTGCTCGAATAATATTAATTGGTTATATTAAATCTGCTTGGCGGAGTCCATTCCAAAGTATTTTATACATCTGAAAAGAAATGGAATCTCCCGGCACTCCTTTCCTGAATTATACGTGTAAAATAACTTGATTTTTGAATATTTCCAGTACTGCTTTGTGACTGACAAGTTTGCAGATTGGCCTGCTATCTTAGACATTTTATCCCGCCTTTTTGAAGTTCTTTTTTTTTTTTTATAAAAGAAGGTTATCGTATTAGTATGGTATTCTGACCGCTCCAAATTTGAAGGCCTGTTATCCTTGGGTTGGGCGAACCAGTATTCAGTCGTATAATACTCTAATAATGGAAGCTTGAAGTTGTTTGTGTCATTAAAATCCCTAGAAAATTGAAATGGAATGTTACAAAAAAAAAAAAAAACCCCACCGAAAGGACTAAGGAAAAGTAGAGAAATTATAATTTCAAGGTACCTTGGTATGGAATAGGATCATGGAATGGAAATGTTTCTAATTCAGTAATTTTATTCAAATACCATTGTACAACTTAAGAGATAATTTTCGTCCAAGTTTTACCTCCAACCAAAATTAAATCCCTAAAGCGTCTTTATACAAGTATTTAGTTGAAATTTGGAAGGCATTTATTGAGTTTTGTCAATCCTCTGAGGTCTTCACAGAGATTAGTGAGAATGTTATAAACGTGTGTAATATCAAAGGATAGTGTACTGCGTTGTTTTCAAAACGCTGATGACTTCAGAGAAGCGGTGCAACTTTGTGGCTGACCATACGTTGACATCAGGCGACGAATGTGAATTTGAACAGTGTGTCAGTATAGGGTCATCTCTTTGGGACATACCCGGCACTCGAGGTGTCATTCTCACTCACATCGAGAGAGGAAATATACTGAAAATATACTTTTTCATTTTCAAACATTTTGTTGTTTATTAATTATGAAAGAAGCTAAATAAATATTTAAATTATTAAATCATTAGCGGATAAACTGTATTGTAAATGTACAATTTACTAAAATTATGTAAATTCTCTTCTACACGGGATCAATTTATTTGATACCCATTTCTGACAAGGAGAAGCCATGACCGATGTGCAGCGTGCTGAAATGATTCACAGGCTTTTGTGACAGTTTATAAATTTTGGCTGAGGGATGTGGTTATATCACTACTCCCAATGTTGTCATGAAAACTATTCGTTTAGATAATTCTTTGAATGAAATATTGTTTGTTGCAACAATCAATTCAATTGAAAGCGCGAACTAGCGGGCTCTTGAATGTAAGATTATTTGGGCTGTTTTTTTTCCTTCTACCTACGCGACCTCACTTTTGATTTCCTTTAAGAGAAATTCATGTTATCTTATGATTTTCGATATGAATTTTATCAATTCTTAGAATATCTTTAGTAACGATACGGAACAAATTAAATGATTGAGAAAAATACAAATGAAAAAAAAAATGCACGTGGTAATCTGACATTGTTAAATCATTATCAGCTGGCGCTTCTGATCTTCTGGATGACGATGGCATGATGAAATACCGCGGCGTTGCTGAAGTCGCATTGAAAAAATTGTCAATTATTTTTTGGCAAAAAGTCGAAATGAAGTGATCGAGAGGGCTTGGAAGTGTTAGCACATACTTTATAGGGAGTTGTTGCGTGACTGAGTATTTCAGTACGACAAAGACTTATTCTGACTTGGTATATTTTACGATCCTCCGCCGTTCTACGAAATGAGTCATTGCTGTTGTGATAGTTCTACTTTACTGCTAAAAAGTAGTCCTTTGCGAGCCGGCGGTCATTGCCGGTTCTTCTCCGTAGCGAACAAAACAGGTCCCGCAACTCGAGAGGAGAAGGATATCCGTCCTCATTGCTCACGTCTCCTCTCCTTATGTTCCATGCCGCCTTTCCGTACTCTCCACTCTGCATCTCTTGTCTTCCGAATGATCTGACACCACCACTTTTTGACCCTTGGTCGATACCTCTCTAATATCGCAGAAAGTATTGAAAATGTGCATTTACTTCTTAATGTATTTTGTAGTTCTGAAAATTCCCAAGACAACCATTTCTCATTTTGCCCTCATTGGTTGACACTTTTTATACCTTGAGTGCGTTATCTGGGTCTAGATTTTCTTTTACACTAAATATTTGTTGGCACTTACGTACTTCCAATATGTCTTCTTTGTTTTAAATTCAACTTTTAATGAAGAAATGGAACCTTCAGAAACTTTTTGAGTCTGTTTAATTGGAGTATGGGGCAGATCCAGGATTTCAACACATTTCGTTCATCTCATAGGTAAGAGATTTCAATGCTGGACGTTTTGGGCACCTAGGAATGCGCAACATTTCGCAAAGTTCGACGAGGTTCTTCGCCGTCGCTTTCCCTGCCGCCTTCGCCGTCGCGGCGTCTCAGACCACAAGACGTCAGGGACGGTCTGCGTTCCGTGGCTCTCCCCCTCTCTCTCTTCGACTGACGTCATATCTTGGAGTGGAGAGTCTCTGATTCATCCACGACGCGCAATGGGCCGAAACGGGCCAATCCGGCCAGACCGAAACAATAGTAGGAGTAAATAGGAAATCAAACATTTGATGAGTAAGGTCAGGTTTGTCAGTTGCCTTATCTTTTCTATAGATAGTGAGGGTTATTTTCAGGCTTCGGTAGAATTTTGTCGGGAGCGCGAGGAATGCTCTGCCTAATAGTTTGTTGTGCTTTGTTGGGAATGGTCTCTTCGCCGTTGGTTGTAAATTTAAACCCCCTTATATTCACATGTTATCCGCGGAAGATTTTCCGTTTCAGCTATACTGTGTGGGAGCTCTTTGCAAGCGAAACGTTGCCAATGCTATTTAGTGTTTTGCCCAGTAATTTACGCGAAGAAAAAAAGAGTTCATCGAAGGGAGTGTAAACGATATCATATCTCCGGCCCCAGCAAGTTAACCCAATGATGTATGCTTCAGAAATAATGCAAATCTGCTGCAAGCTACACTATAGGAGGTGCTTCCAAAGAGACGATAGCACGTTTTTAAAAAGAGGCAAATACTTCAGTGACATTCAGACGTTTCTAACCATCGAAAAATCAGAAAACCTATATTATTATTATTATTATTATTATTATTATTATTATTATTATTATTATTATTATTATTATTATATTATTATTATATTATTAATTTGAATATTATTAAAAACATTTTTCTCATTTCCTTTCTTTTCTTGATGTATTCCGCAACCCAAGAAAGGGTTTGTTGACATGCGTGCGTGGAAAACATCTCTTGCGTACTTGGGTTGTATGGGCGCACTGCGCGTCGCCGGCGGCCGTGGCTCAAGCGTTCGCTGGTGATTCGCTCGCCGCAGCGCTTTCGGCAGCGGAGTCCGACGAGGAACTCGGCGCCCGTCGAGTGGAGCGGAGGAGCTCTTCAGCGTTTCGACGGAGACTCGCCTGCGGCCGTGGTTGAGAGCCCTTTTATTCGGCCAGATGTATCGGAGGCGAGCCGGAGGAGGAATGGATCGTTTTGAGCCAATCCACTGACGTATACGTTGCATTTCATGAATTTCTTCAAATTCTGAATGGTGTCCGTGTTTGTGCGGTCTGTCGTGGTGACCATACTATTTGACACATATTGCCCAGCCTTCTGAAATACTACATGGTCCTGGTGAAGTTGATAAAACGGATTCTTTATCATTTTGCATGAACATTTGATTCCACCGTCCGTTGCCTGGACGTTTCGTTGTATGGATAGTTAGACAGTAAATAATTACAATTGGTGTAAGCCTTATTTTACAATATTATGAAGAAATCTAACCGTTTCATATTTGCCTTCTACAACAAATATTTCGTAGGTTTGAAACTGTCTTAATTCTCTACAGATTGTTGCGTTGTATCTGCAATGGAATTGCAGAATGTCCCACCCGTCTCCTGTGTAGGAAGAATTCACCCACCCCCATACATTTCATTACCCCTCTCCCGAATTTTAAGTTCCCAGTGACAATAGGATGTATTAGGACCGTCGCTGGTCATGTTTGAGTGTGATGATTTATAGCAGTTGCAAAATAATTGAGCTCAGAAAGAGAGAGGTCTGGCTTTCTGTTTACTCTCCCTTCCAATGCCGTTATTGTCGTGCATACACAACACATCGATTGCATTACTTGATTCAGAAACAGAGGAGCAGGCGTGGATAGTCGGTATTTTCACGTATGCCGGTGACCTGTTGGTGATCTATATATGAAATGAACGACTCTTTTTGCCATCCATCCAACCTGCGTTAGTGAATGGACATTGCCCTTTATTTTCAGTCTCCAAGCACACAACACTTTGTTCCGTGTTTTTAAACATTGTTTTACTTAGTAATTATGACAATTGAAAATAACAGGTTATTGAATTAGTTTTCGGTTTTTGTAAAAGTAAGTGCTTGTAGTTAAAAAAGTATTTAAAACGTTACAGGAGCAGAATACTCTGTTTTCACAAAATAAAATCCGAGTACAAAACATACAGTTTTACATGTTCGTGGTTTTGTACATTTCGAATAATGATTTCATTTGGATATAATACAACTTAAATGTGCCTGTGTACCAGCCTAGAAGTACCAGCTTAACCGCATTAAAAAAAAGCATCGCACTAAATAGTAATTCCTTTAATTTATCTCTTTTCAAAACCGCGTGTTACGCATTGTTGGATTTTTGTGAAAACCAGAAAAAAAACACAAAATAGCCGATGAAAAAACGTTTTCGGTTATAACCTGTGGGTAATTCCTCCTTGTGTAGTAGTTTGACGAGCGTCGGCGTGGATCGTTTCGGAGGACGGCGTGTTGCGGCACCGCCGGCGCGCGCTGCAGTGCGGCGCTCGGGTCGACGCGGGGCGGCGCCGTCGGCGGACGTCCGCTCCCGTTCGCGGAACCTGTTGGCCCCCTCCCCCTCCCCCACCCCCTCCCCCTGCCCGCCCACACGTGCTGCCCCTGCGCGGCAGGCTTCTTGCCAGGGCCCGCGGCACCGGCGCCGCCGCCGCCGCCGCCGCCGCCACCGCCACCGCCACCGCCACCGCCGCCGCCACCTCTTCCGCGTCGCCGTGCTCTTTGCAATAAAACATTTTTGTTTTTAAGTCCCAGTGGCAGAGCTTCAGGTGGTGTCACCCGGGGCAAAACTAATGTTATCACCTCACCCCCAATGAATTAAATGCAAAATTTATCTATTATTGAATAAAGTTGATTAGCATTATTTAATAAAAATACAAGATATTTAGCACATGACATTTATTTATAATATATTAAAAACTATGTTACTCAGAATAATTGAAATATATTTTTTTAAGTAAATAATATAAAATAAAATTTAACGAATGCATGATTTTTATAAAAACACTTTTCGCTCTAAAATTATGTAATTTCAACTATAAAGTTGTATAATTGGTGACACCTCTAAAATGGCATCACCCAGGACGGATCGCCCCCGCACCTGCCCCCTCCTAAATTCGCCAGTGTTATGT
This sequence comes from Teleogryllus oceanicus, assembly GCA_964035755.1. Lineage (NCBI taxonomy): Eukaryota > Metazoa > Arthropoda > Insecta > Orthoptera > Gryllidae > Teleogryllus > Teleogryllus oceanicus. The sequence goes on along the minus strand of CAXIVR010000005.1, from coordinate 62,012,349 downwards.
CCTTGAATAATTCACATGTCAAGTAATTGTGTAGAAAAAAAATCATTTTTAGACAGCCACTCGTAAGAGCGGTTCTTTCATGGCATACATAGCGGTTTAGAAGTTATATTTTTAGCACTGGTGCTAAAAGTGAGATGACGCTCAACTGTTCAGATAAATCTGTGAAATCAACAAAGAAAAATACTTTCGTGTGACTGCGTCAGCCACTATTGACCTTAATGCATTATTAAGTGATTCATTGTATTTTAATTGAAGTATATAAATCAGTAAAGCTGTCTAAATAAGAGTATATTATACACGTGGTAAAAGTGATTTTATTTTCCTCGTGGCACTGCGACGTTCGGCCTTAGCCTGGTCGCATCCTCTCCAACTCGCAAATTAAAATGTCACTTTTACTACTCGTATGAAAAATTACAATTTTATTATACGTGCGTGTTATTACCTGCGATAGGGGAGCTCGCTGTACACTGCATGACTCTCCTGGATCGAAGAGATTTCCATTGGGAGGGAAATATGCACCGAAACATTTCAGCTGATTTTCTTCAAAATTAATTTTCCTTCATCAATTTAAAAAAGCTCGAGCCCCTCTGAGTTTGAACCGGAAATTTTGATTTTTGAGGGTATTTTAAATAAAGCCTTCGCAACGTGTTGCTGCACCACACGTTTCTGAATGAAGTTTTGCAGCTTAAATTCCAGTTTTTTTGACTCATTTCATGTACCTCAAGGCATTGGTTAAATTAATCGTTTCTCCATGCGGAATATTTTGCGTTTTCCTTCGTGATGTAACAAGATGTGGCCTTCCCGAGGATGCCTAGTGGCAGCCAATAAATCCGCTACCATCAAGCCGGAGTTTTGAATTTTACTGTCAAGGAATAACTGGCGAAGTAAACATGTTCAGAAATAGTACAGTTTGTTTACGAATATTACTATAATACATTTTTTGAAATTTTATATACAAGAAGATAAAATAAAACTATCTGTAACCTATTTTTTGTAACAGTCAATTATCTGCGGATTGCATGAGAAAACATAAAGTTAACAAATGTTGGCTATGGGCATTCACTTATTAAATAACAATTCTAATAGATGTTTTTGTATTTAATATATATTTTATCACATTCGTTTATATCGTATACAAAATATATATTCTAATTATGTACGGAGCTTCAGGTGTCACCAATCACAGTTGAGAGGTGTAATGTGCCCCTTGTTTCTTACATCTTGGTTATCTTCGCGCGAGTGTCAGATATCGCCTAATCCCATTGAGTCAACTGATGTTTTTTCGGCATATGTAAAATCATGTATTTATCTTCTGTGTCGACGATTCTACATTTTTCTTCCTGATCCGTACCAAACAAGAGTTAATGTGATCTCAGCACTCGTAGGCATTTAGGCATCTTGTGATGTTGGCAAAATTACACGATCGTTGATGAATTAATCTTCCATGGCTTTGTTTCCTGAATGTAATGAACAAACAATTAACGCGGCAAAAATATTGTTTCAGTTTGCTGCATGAAATAATTTGTAACTATCACATTAGGAGAGAGATTGGTTTCCGATATTTACCACTAAAGCGAAAAATGCAAATATTACGGGTAGTGGCAGTGCGATGTAGAAAAGCGCATTATTTATTCCACTTGTTTACAAAACAAAATGGAGCGTGAAACCGCTGTTTTCTGTTTTGAGAAATATTGAAATAACGTTTCCTTTATTATCTGAATATAAACAAGCCATTCGTCTATTGAGTTTGTTTGAATGTTAATTCGAAAGATTGCGGTTTACCAATTTAATGAATCGTCTCAGACTTGCAATTTTAGGAAAATTGTCATAATAATACGAGTGCTCGGTGTACGACTACGAGTAGTCGGTGAAAGGTAACTTCGTACGTTAACATACTTTTATCAAAGCGAAATTCAACTACGAATGTTCACTTCAAATATTAAATCACGAAATCTTTACAGAAACTCATACGGATCATTTCGGCCAGTCCAAGGAACTCCCGGCGATTCCGTTCTCCATGATGGATTTTTCTGATAATGTCTTGTGCTGATTTATTTTTCAGGGGTAAAAATATTGCTGACTGCGGCCCTTTATCATGTATATTAGTGTGCGAATATTTTCCATGTCGCTTTTATTCACTGTATTTTTGTTTTGCGGTGCTTGCTGTCTCCATTCGTCGGCAGTCGGAAGACTTTCCGCTTCTCCTATTTTCCAGGACCCATTACCATAGTGCGATTTCATATCAGGCGCAATTCATGACGCAGTTGCAAGGTTGCCCCTTCCGCCTTTGTGTCACAACCTCGTGAACTTGCTGTGGCAAAGCTAAAACACACATTTATTCCTAAGCTGTTTTTGTATGGATGCACTTATTCAGAAGTAGTTCAAAACGTTATAAATTGTTATCAGTGTTAAATATGCATCTAGATTTATATTAAAAAGAGGACCAAATAAGTTCTCAATAGAAATTGTGGTTGCGACATAAAAAATAAATTCTGAAATCATAATAGTGGTTTGCGCGGTATTCCGGCAACCGCGTTTTGTCAATTTTTATACCATAGGTGATTAAAGATAACGAACTAAAAGTAGGAATGAAAAAAAATCGTTATGTAGTGAACTCTTTTCCCTTTTTTTATCCTGGAACAAGAAATACTCTACGCTCTTGTGTGAAGTTATTGCATCACCCCATGCAGTATTTTTTAAGCTTCTTAGCCTTTGGTTTCATTTAATTTTGTTCTTCACGGCGTTCGTAAAAAAAGGAACAAAATTGTCTAATATATGAAAAGATTTTCAACGCCAGTGTTTAAATATACGAATAATGCAGTTTGAAATGAAATTCAGGGTGCAATATTACTTGCATTAATTATACTATTAATCAAAACTTAAATATCAGAAGCGAATTATTTTTATATTTATGATTCAATTAATTTAAGTTCACGTTCAATTAATTCCATGGTAAATGAAGTATCTATTGTATTAAAATTTTCTCACATCAATTATTCCGAAGCGCTTGAAGTTATAAAACGGCTCACTCAGGATTAGTATATTTTTTGTATATAAAGAAATAAAATGCCATGACATTCATTATTTTATGTTTGGATTACATAAATTACCTTGTTCTGGCGCTTGCTTTTGTATTGCGGAGCCAGCCTCGTGCTGTAACGGCTTGGTGAGAAGGTAGAGGGCTCTGGTGGAATGTGCCGTAAGTTTACTGCACTGTAATTGCCTTCATTTAACATGACATTGCTCTTCAGTATAACACGCGAGAGTTTTAGTGTTTAGATGGCTGCTGGGTTTTCTTGACTTCGCGAGATTGCTTAATACAGCTTATAAAGAAAGGGGACTAGTTTGCGGCAGAAAGTTGTGAAGAAAATCAACCCAAGGATATAAATAACAAAATAACCGAATATTGGATTGCCAGAGATGCGTCTTCGAAGGGTGGTAGGGCGTAATCCTTGTAACTCGATGACTCGGAGTCTTTGTTCTCCAATCATTGTCGTTCCTCTTTTCCTTACATTTCCCTCGCAAGCAAAATATTGTGAAATGAGTCGAGAACATGAATGTTTCTCGTTTTCGTACAATTCCTTGAACTTCCTGATACTTTCCTTCCCCTCTCTTTGTCGATACGTATTGTCTAGTTCATGTAGTATTAGTGTAGGATGATGATAAACGCGATTAAAATTTACTGAGAACTTTCAAAGCGCTACTAGCTACATCAATATGAAACAGTTTTTACAGGTCACATCTCTGGCGATTTGTCATCAGAAGCTTTCGGTGCAAAAACGAAATAAGTTGCTGATGATAAAGGGTTATAGGTTACAGCACGAAATCTGTTTTGTTTTTTTTAATTAATTCCACGTAATGCAGAAAGACATGCTAGAGATGTGGGAATTAATTTCGTTTTAACAACTCTCGAACTTCTAAATTCTTTCTCCCGGCAATACTCATTTCGTTAAGTCGAACTTTTCTCTTTCAGATTTGGTGTTTTGATTGTACTCTGTTGTTTTGATTGTCATCGTCCGTAAGCACACCTTAGCCGGCTGCGAATGTTTTTCTTTTTTATGAGATCTGGGATTCGTCTAGCAACTACAACGCGTTTGACACACCAGCACTGTGCGACCTCTTCCCCCCGGCCTCCGCCCCTAACTTCAGAATGGAGGAGAACTAGCGCTCCTCTGACCCAGATTTTGAGGCAGGCAGCGTTGGGCCGTCCCGCGCGACAGGAGACGACAAAACGCCTCCGGTGCGCCACTTGGCAGCGGCCGGCTGCCGCACGGGACCCTGCGGGTCCCCGGAGACGCACGTTCGGCGCTCAACCCACCAACGGAAGCGCTGACAGAAGCTGATCTAGAGCAGATCCAAATCCAACTGTTACAGAGGAATTACGCGAAGGGACCAGTTGAATAGGTCGGGAAACAAATGAACGTCATGCAGGGCGTGGAGAATGGAAGGGATAGTGGTGAACCCATTTGCTAATGAGCTAACTGTAAGCGAACGCCCTGACAAAATGATATTTTGGACATAACCTGCAGTTATGTTGCCAACAGTGCAAGCTGTAGCAAGTGAAAAACAGTTGTAAGCAATCGCTGTCAAAGCGGTCCCTTCTTATAGTAATCTCTCAGCACTTTATTCCAAGTCAGCATCTTCCAAAACGTTTCTGTGGGTGGAATTCTATGATCACCGACTCTCAAATGATCTTACCTCATCTTAAGCTAGTATGAAGATGTTTTTAAAAATTAATTGAAGTTCTTTCAACAACCTAAACTGTTATTTTTATTAAATTTTGACTAGTTTAATTGGCCATGATCATATTTTGGCTGACGCTCACTTTGGCACCCAAAATTCAACTCAAATCTTTCTTGTAATTTTTTTGTAGAATTCAATAGTTACTGTTCATTCCGTCAATCATGATTGTCGTCCAACTCAGCGAAATCAGGACAAAAATCAATAACCTTAAAGTATCTAATGAGTACAAAATGAATAATTTACTATTAACAACACAATTTTTCAGTTATCACTTATTTTCCTATTATAAAAAAAAATTATGAATGCACATTATTCTTATTTCAAGGTACCAGTAACTATTTCTGTTTTTCAAAAAAATTATATTAAAGAGGTTTTGGAGCTAAAATATCCCCTCCCTCGATCCCCTTATCCAGAATTCCGTGTGATGTGTAACTATATATTGCCAGCTATATTCAGTGTGGTAGTTGACATAAAACGGTGCATGCTTCGGGGACGAGACGACAGCTGAGGGTTAGATCACTTCAGGACACGAATAGCGTAAGGGCGGATTGCTAACGTAAATGTTTGGTTACAATAGAATTGGTCCCATGGCTCATTTTCCCTCTGGCCTTCCGTGCAGGGTCTAAAACTGGCCCGTGTGAGGCATAAATCCTTCTTACACCACTACCTCGGGCTTGTTTGAATACACCTGAGCTTGATGGATGCCCATTGTTACTGTCAGGGATGATTTGGTCAACGTTATAAGAACATAGGAAGGGCTTTTAGGATAGACTCCGCTATTCAGCTTGTCTTGTTTTGCGCGATGCGACAGCCCCTGATCGTGCACCCCCGCCTCTGCCGAGAACGCATCCGGCGCGACCTCTCCCCGCCGCGGCCACCCGAGCCAGCACGGCAGCGCACTTGGAGAGGAGGGGATGAGGGGTGGGGGCGGGGTGCCACAGATCAGTCGGGCTGGGGCGTTGGGGCGGGGGCGAACCGGTGTGCTTACATAAAGCCACTTATGCGGCGGTCGGTCGGAAAGTGGGGTACGCCGCAACCGCGGACGCGGGCACGGGCGCGGGCACGGGCGCCCGCGCGCGCGCGCGCCGCGGGTTTGCTGACGTCATCGACCGCAGGCTGGACGATCGATCATTCCGTCACACGTCGCCGCCACCGCCGCTTCTAGGAGCTAGCTCTACGCCAATGCCTCTTGCCGGCTACTCGCCCACTCTCCACCCAGCTCGTTTGTCCTTCCCTTGTAAAAGTGTTACATGCACGATGCCCCTACTCCGCTAGGGACCCGATGTGTTCACAGGCTTAACGGGCATTGTCGGCGAGTGGAACAAGCTGCTTTTGTATTAACCCAGTCGTCTATTGTGAATGTCGTGTGCTGAATGCAATTAATTCATCATATGATTTCGTTTCGTTGAAAACTCAGTTAAACTCGACTTTTGATTGCGCTGAAAATATTAGGGCAGAACCTCGTGTTTAACAGGCGGCTGTGGATGGGTTGCAAGCTGAATACCACAGATCTGGCACAATTATGGACAGACCACGACGTAGCCATCCTCAGGAGGATGTGAATCTGAGCGTGGTTCGAAACACTTTCCATGAGCGCTCTACTAGCGTTTCGTCTACCAAAAATATCGTGTTTTACGTTTACGCTGCAAGTTCAGCTCGACAAGTGAATACGTACCTTGAAGATCAATGATTTGAGGTTATTAAGTTACAGTAATATAAATAATTATTTTATATTATGAAATAAATTCATCAAACCACAAAATTATAAACAAATGCTTCATTTACCAAAATAATATTTAAATAGATTTATTAATAAAACCTGTGTTTTTATCCGACTTATTTTCTTTTTTCAGTGTTAAAAGTATGCTTTTTTATGTTCATTGGGTGCTTTTAAAACTTCTGTTCTTTCACCTTCAGTAGGAATTGCTGCAAAATCTCTGCTGAAACTACTAAGATTGCTTTAAGTGCCTTGGGCCGTCCTACACACGCTTCTTCTTCTCCCTCCAAACGCCGTCGCTCTTCCTCTCCTCATCTCTCTCTCTCTCTCTCTCTTCTCTCTCTCTCTCTCTCTCTCTTGCCTACCAGTTCACCTACACCCAGGTCTACTGCTGACGATTGTTCCTTCGTACTGCATGCTGTCCACTACTCGTCTGCCTCTCGTACAAATTTCATCCACCGTTGGAGCTGACGTCGCCACAGCTCCAAACACACATTCAACAACGTGCCGGTCATTTTCATTTGCCGTTCCGTTTTTACCTTGTCCCTATTACGTTCTCAGTTCATCAAGACGGGTCCTTTATTCTCGCTTCAACGTAACTGATGTCATTGCTCCCTTTACACATATCTGGGAATGTTTTCATGTGCCTGTAAATCTTATTCTGCAACGTGGAGAAAACTGCATGATAAATAGTTTCTCTAACCATGGATTATCAATTCTTCCCTTTCTTACTATTTTATGTTTTCTTTTAAATAGTTTAATTACAAATTTATGTAGGACTGAACAATATTTTTTTCATTCTTATTTTTAAATAAATTTTAATTTAGGAAATATTTTCGATTTTATGGGCATTTTTTTTCAATTAAATTCTTGATTTTCTTGAATTGGGAATTGAGTCATAACAGATTCTAGTTTCTTTTAGTTCGACGAATTTCACTCGCGTAAAGGAACTTGGAACTTTGCGAGCCCCCATCGGCAGAGGTAGCTCAAGTTCCTGTAGCTAACAGTGCTCCACCGGCGAGCAGTGCGCTATGCAGTTAATGCAGCTATTCCCAGGGTCGTGAGTTCCACTGCGTGCTGGCCGCTCCGGTAATTTTGATTAATTTGCGCCCGTGCGCGCGCTGGAGCTACACAACAGTTGTCGCTGCGCTCATAACCCAAAGTGGACAATTCCATTAATGTGTTGTATGGAGTGCACAATGCGAGGGAACTGTTTTATTCGAGATTACGGCAAAATTAGGTTTTTTACTGTAGTAGGCGTTGAGATTGGTGCACGTAAATAGATTTTTTTTGTCTGATCGCGTTACCTCAGTTTGTTCTGCGAGAAAAGTGTGTTACGTGTATATATCACTGAAATTTGTTGTATTTTGTAATTTTATGAGTTGCTAATATAAGTTCGGTCGTTGCTATTTTTTTTTTGAAAGTATTCCCATAACTATGATAATTTTTCCAGGACATTTTTGCTGCATCTTCTACCATACTATTGACATATTAATTTTGTTTCTGATTTTCTCAGACTGAAACAGATTTCTAATTCAAAGTTTGAATTCTTGGAATCATTAAATCGGGCCAATATGATGTTCCTTGAAGTATTGTGGAATAGGTATGGGGAGAAATGGTAAAACCAGAACCTTAGGAATTATCGTCTTAACATTGCTACTTAATGAAGTTATGCACTTTCTGAGCAATCTTCAGTCTTCCGCCTCCAATTCAACATGAAGTTTTCTTGTTTGCGGTCTCGGAAGTACGTGATTCATGTGTTAGGATTAGTTCAGGGTAACCGGTGGTGTCATTGGAAACCACAGGGGTTTTACACGAGAGATGTTTGTAAACCCCAGTCTGCAGGTTACATGGTGTTGCATATCATCAGAGATTTATGATCCAATGATTTTCTCTCTTGTCTCAGAATGGCTGTGGAACTTCAGCAGTTGAGAAGAATTAATATATGGACTGTAACGCGCAGAGACTTGTCGCGAATATTCGATTCAGTTGGATTGTGTGTGTATGTCTGATGAACGATGTAATTTCAGAAACAATATTTTTTCGTATGTCTAATTTAAAATTTACTTTTTAAAATAAATGAAATGTACGCTAATGTTTTTTTGAATTAAATTCGTTTACATAGGTTTCTGCAATGCCCCACGGGAAAATTGTACATCCAACTCTTTTTCACCCTCAAAATACATGTAAACAAGTGTAGACATGGTGAGAAATTTTCGAGCAATTTAGTGCATTAAAATCCAGACATGATGTCTGATTAGTGAGTTGTTATGCATTATCCATTGGTACAAATTAGAGCTTCTGGATTTGGAAATTGAAATAAATAGCATTAGTTGGTTGTTTAAAAAAAGAATTCTCGCGAAACTGAAAAGTAACCGAGAGCGTAGTTTGTACAATGCCATTATAGGCAGAGTAAGATTTTTGTATTCATATTCGAAATAACACGGAAACGTAAGAATAGCCATAAAGCAGTTGTTTTATTCTCTCAACAAACCAACATTAATTTACTCTCAGCTATTCGGTCTGATATTTAATATGTTCTAATAATACATTTAGATGTTTATGCATTTATAACCTCACCTTCAAAAGGGAATTTCCTTTTTTGGTTAGTATCTCGATTCGTTCATACGTGGAGCAGGTAAGCGAGACATGTTGAACGCATTCGTGACATTGGGTTGGAGACAACCCAATGTCAAGTTGTGTTCAAGAGTTCACCACCGTTATCGACTTTCAAGATTGATTTGACGGCACAACTATTAATGGCAACGATCGTGATTTCGTTGATCAATATCTTACATCATTCTGATACCGAAAATCGATATTAGCTGTAATAATCGACGTAAATACAAACACAGCGTACAAAATAGAAAATAAAATTAACGATTTAAAATAACTAAATATAAACGTGTAACAATAAATGCTCTCTAGGAAAATATGCAAAATAAGTTGCATTTTGAAGAAATATAAAGGTTAAACAAAAGGCAAAATATGCATAATTGTGCAATAAATGCATGTTTTTTTAATGTTCATAAATTCATGAAAAGTTTGTGTTTTATATAGTACCAAATGAGAATCCTTTCTGCGGTAAAAGAATATGCACTTGCATTGAAATAAATTTCCTACTCATTAATCATTAGATTTAGTATCAAATTACCATGCCAACACAGATGACATGTTATATTTTCTTGCACGCCTCTCTCCGCCAAGAACACTCAATAAGTATATCATAATGTTTATTGAAGTAACGCTGACGAGAACATGCTGTTCATCTCATGTGCTTTCAAGTTAACTTTTCTATTTTCTTGTCATTTCTATTTTACTGGCGGTTATTACATGCGTACTAAACAACGTTTACGTAGTCGCTGTTGTGTAGATGCATAGCAATATTGACTTGTTTGGTAAAATGTTCGTCCTCCACCAGACCCTCACGATCTATTCCCCGGAATCCCCTCTCCGGAACCAGCGTCACCCGAAACGCAATTTCGCCTAAGCCTCAGGATTAGACTGAGCTGACCCACCGAAGCTACCTCTTCCGACCTAACGCCCGCCGCTCGCGTTGCTCCACCGGGGAGAGAAGCGCGTCGTTTCATGAGCCCGTCTCCTGGGAATGGAAGTTGAAGATAATACTACGTACAGACAGGATACAACGCGAATGTGTATGTCTGCGTGTGTGTGTGGGAGGGGCTACGTACGTATGAGGCGTGCATATGGGGATATCTGTGAGTGTTTGCGTACGCGTATATGTTTGAGTGAATGCATATTGATTCGCGGTGCGACAACTACGAAGGCCAATGGTCCCGTAAGCTTAGTTCATGTTATTTCTGGGAGGTGGCGATGTTCCTCTTTTGCTCGAGTGTTAGATACTTCTAGATGTATTCGTTGGTTTGTAAGGGTTTCCTCTCCAGGTGATCTCCAGCGGAGCCCCATCCCAACCAGGACAAGCTGTAAAGTCGTGACTGGTGTCGTAGTTCTGGAACTCTTCGACATGTGTGATAGTGCAATGTTGTAAACTGTGCTTATAGAAAAAGAAGGGAACATGAGAAACGAAAGGTCGCGCGCGGTTTTTAGCTTGCTTGTTAAGGTAGGGTCTGCTCCGGTATTCGACTAGTATTGAAAAGAGAAAACACGGAAAACTATCGAGCAGAGCTTCCGACTGCTAAAATTCTCGTCTCAAAATGTGGGTGAATTCAACCTACCTATGTAGCTAGTGCCATAAATCCGCTACTGTTGGAATTGTAACCTCTAGAACCGTTAGTTCGTGCGTGTGTGTGTATGTGAGTCTGTGTGCGAGGGTATAGGCATGTGCATGTGCGTGCACCGTGTGGTTGTAGATGAAGGGAGACTGCACCATCGCCGTAGATCCGCCGCCTACTCACTCCAACTCGCGCCACGCCGGGTTTCCCCAGCGGCGCGGCTCGAGGAGAACGATGATTCAGTGTCAGTTGACGACTGTGATGAGTATAAGAGGAATTTAAAGGTAGGAAATCAGGAGCACCTCCCGCCGGGAGAGTATTATAAGCTCCACACGTTCCATAAGATTCAGCTTCACTTGTACCCACGTCGCTAAGAATCAGAATAGAATGTTATAGCATCGTATATGTGTTAACGTTGCGTATTAAAAAGGCAGAATTAACTATGCCCACAGCGCTGAAATATGCCTTTATGTGGACAGGGGCTTTTAATTGCGTATTATGCACAGGATATTTGGAGTGTTGTAAGATGAGGGATTGGGCCCGATGGTATAGGTTTACCTAGAGAACGTGTATTTTTCAAACCTGGTATTTCGAAGGAGAGTCCAGGGCGCCAAACCGGGTTTGCGGCTCATTTGTGGAGTCGGTGGCCGTGGATCTCTGTTTTGGCAACCGAGGGGTTATACCGGCCATCCAACTTCTTTGCGCTTCGCACTTTTGCGTCGGGAAGCTGAGTTGCCGCACTGTTTTATCGTTTCAGGTCAGCGATTATTTTGACAGGTTCTAGTACAGTTAAGCGTCACCGAAAACCTCATTGCTCTGCAAGATCTATTCCTGTGCGCGGTGATGCCTCAGAAGGGTTAGTTCAGGGATTGCTTCCCATGCTTGAGATAATTAAATGATAATTTAAATGAAAGAAATACTTATGATTTGTGTGCTATGACAATTGATACAAAGGAATTGATCAGCACGAAGTTTCAGTGCAGTCGACTGCAATTGTATTTCGCCCTATCACCCTCTATCTCGCCCTATTGTCCTCGGGTTTTTGAGAAGGAGGATAGATCAAGTCATGCCGTCATCGGAGAATTTGCTGTTAGTTTGTAAGAACGAATATAGATCACGTCATCAGAGATTTGATGCTTGGGCGAAAGGCTGTGACAGCTTTGGCGAGTTAATTCTCCATTGCTGAAAACAAAGAGGCGTACCGGCGTCGGGTGGCTGTGTTGGGGCCCGTGAAGTGGGGCGTGCGCGCGGGCTGGTTTGTTCCGAACGCGTCGCGCGCCATCGCTCAATACGCCGCCGCGCCGCTGCCCTACTCGCCGCTCTTCACCAGGGGAGAACTGGCGGGCGTGGGCCTCATCTGGCCGTCGAGGTTTAGCTTCGTTCTCCCTACCTTTGTACCCACTTTTAACGACTTTGAGGAAGTGTCAGCATTGCATTATTTCCGTCTTCTATGGAAGCAATTTGGAAGGTTTCAAAACTTTTTGGCGTAGTAAAAGCATAATTTTTAATGTGTGTTAGAAAAATAGCTGTAAATTATCAGATTAAAATTTTGTATTCACTATTAAAGTTTTGTTCTGATTACGCAGTTAGTACGTGTTCAGCATTGAAGCATACACCAGATTGTAAGAATGTTTTCTCCATATAAGAATTTAACAAAAACCGAAGTTTTAAGGGTGATAGTCGTTCCGAGACTAATTACTCAAAAGCTTTCAAAAGATTGAACTATTTGAGTGTGCTTTTTACTTGAATTTTATTTTTATGGGTGTAATGCCAGATGTTGAAATTATTTAGGCACCCCTCGTCTCGAGTAACGTAATCAAGGTCACAGATTCGATCTCGACCGAGGTTTGTTCCGAGGGCAGTGTGTTCCCGGCATTGCAGGGCGTATTGCGGAATCCTGTATGTCGTAGAAATATGGAATCTATTGATTAATTGACGATGGAAACTGGATGAATCGTTGCTTGAAGTTTTAATAGTACCACGAATGAGAGAACAGAGTTATGAGCTCGGAGTAATCCTTGTTCGGCTTATTCCTTAACATCGCCAAGGACTGAAATGTAGGGAGTCGCGATTTGTTTGTATACATGTGCTTCCTCTGGCTAAATCATAGAATTCACTCGCCCTAGAAATGAGCGAGGTTGGGTATCTTCGGGTTGAATGGCGGCCATCCCACCGCCTAAAAATTCAGAAAAAGATAATGTTCAGGTGACATGGAACTTCAGGACTTCTACTCTAGAAACCGAATTGAAATAAGCCTACATAACCTCGTTATAGTCATTTGTCGACAAAATGTCGTTTCTATTTCAGTAAAATCTCCAAATTGCATGTATTATTTATTGGAGTAATAAGAGACAGAGTGATGTCTTCGACTTAAAATGCCAGTTTGAGAGGAGTACACTTCGGCATTTACAAAAAGCATCTCCATGGAAAATTGTGAGAGCATTCATTCGTTAATAACATCCTAATTAAATATAACTATTAATTAGAAAGTAATACAGGGCATTTCGGCATACCATGCAGTAGTCAAGTATGTGTGTTCAGTCGTGACAATTCCCAGAAAGACGTTATTCGTGCCTATTCGTGTATGTAAACATGGATTTTTTTCAGTTCAGAGGTGCGGTTGGTAAGGAGCTTTGTACTGGGTGTGATTTATACACACGTTCGCGCGCGGAGGTTGTCGCACGATGTGAACGACGAGGCTTCCGACGGCCGGGCAAGCGCCCACTCCTCGTTTTGAATGTCCCTCGGCCGCCCGGACGCGTCCCCGCGCGCATTAGCGTCCGCCTACCTGCCTGCCCGCCGCTTCGGTGCAGCTGTCCGCCCACCGTCCTACGGCCGCAGCAGCTGCTGCGGGAAGCAAGAATAAGCGCTGGGAGGGGGCTACGGAGGCACGACGCCGAGGTGGGAAGCTGGGCGCCGTGGAGTGAGATGGGAGGAGTGGGTAAAAAGGCGTGGTAAAGACGTGTGAACTCAATAAAATTGTATTATGCCATGCAGGTAAAATACGATTGGGAACGCTGTTGGACGATGCGGTACGGTATGATGTAAGAGAAATGTGATAATACAGTATACGATACAGTATAGAAGTATAAGATTCGATATGGTACTGTACAATACTATATGATACTGCACCTCGATAAGATATTGCGCAGAAGGTTTCGATAGGAGACAACACTACACGACATGCTATTCTATGCGTTATGATGGTTCATGGTGAGGTAGAGAGAGACAAACTAAATGCGATGTTGAGAAACCTGGAGGCAAATCTTACTTGCACTTTCACTAATGCGGTAAGACAAAGATATTCAAGCGCAGTTGATGTAACTATCAACACCGGTAGCGGCAAGTTTTAAAGGTTAACGCCTTAAGCCTTTAGCATACTAGTAATTGGGCGGTCTCAGTTTCAATCGCGAAAAGGTGCCAGGAATTTTGTTAATACTTTCAACATTTGCGAGTTTGTGGCGCTTTCCCGAATCGAATTAGAAGGCAGACTGTCCTTATCAGTCGTTTTCTTGGTCACCTCCAGGCGGCCGCGCGGGACCCGGGCCACGGACCGCGCGCGATCTCTCCTTCCTACATCCATTCCCATCATACATCCCGTGATGTTCCCAATTCGGACAGAGGGAGTTCGTTCCGTCTTAACTCACCACATCATAACCGGCATACGTCAGCTGCGACGTGGCGGACTGCGGGACTAACGCTTCGAAGAAGAAAAAGTGTCGTAACTGACTCTGTAATATGTCAGCCTTATGAAAACATCTGGACATCAGGGAACATTATTTATAATATTAAAAAAAATGCACAGCGTTTATGAAGTGTAGCTGCAGATCAGAAATAGATGAATATGATTATAATAATCAGTTTGGCGTGAAGTGAATCGAAGAAACAGGTTCACGGAGCATGAGAAGCGGGAAAGAACAGATTGCTGTTGAGCATCCGTTACGGAGCGGGTCGGATGAAGGTGGCAAGAGGCGCGGGACATCTGAGCAGTGTGTGACGAATCCACATAGGTGGAAGTGAAGCGGAGAGACAGGGGGGGGCGGGGGGGGCGTGGACGGAGAAGAGAAGACCGTATGGGCGGCGTAGCGCGGAGTGAGGCGCAACCGATGGTGGAACGGGGCGGCGCGGAACGGGGCGGCGCGGGGCGGCGCGGGGCGGCCCGGGGAGCGTTCGTCGTGCGGGGGTGCGACGCGACGCGACAGGGCGCGGCGCAGAGGGTGAACGGCCGCGGGCGATGACGTGGGGCGGACGACTCGGGCGAGGCGTTGCTCTGTGCGGTGCAGCGGTGGGCGCGTCCTCGCCAGCGGCGTTGTGCTTCGCCCGGCTGGAGCTGCCCGCGGTCAGAGGATTTTGGTGCCCATCCGCATGAAACGAACCAAAGGAAGCAGTATCAGTGATATAGAGATTTGCACACTGGCTTCAAAACCCAACCCCAACCAAACCCCATTGACGGCTGCGTATTTTCAAAGGGTGAAAAATCCTCACTGTGTCATGTAACGCTTCTGGCTTGTAAAAAAATATCTTGCTAATTGCTCAGCAAACTTAAGTCTTTGAAAACTGCTATCATAAACACAATTCGTATTCGGCCAAAAAGAACGCAAGTAATTAGTAAATATGTGTGAAACTGTTGTGTGACCCGGTCGTCAATTATGGGCGTCAGTCGTAACGCTGGACGCTCATGTGATGGTCTACTGGATAGTGCCTGACAATGCAGCCAATATTGCGAGTGGTTGCAATATAGGCGTGATTCCATAGAAGGAGGCAATGGTGGATATTGACACGTTATTGAACTTTGAAGGTACCTTAAAAATGTTCGTATGATCTCGAAATGCCAACCCACTCGAAAAGTGTCAAACGCATTTATCTCAACGAAAGCATTTGTGTAAAGGAGTGTACTCTCTGGAGATACCTTAGCGTGCTGTGTGACCTTAATTGCACGAAAAGTCGTACTAAATAGATGTCTCGGAATAAATGTTACAAATTTCTAGGGCATTTAGAGGAGCCGAAATTATTACTTTTTGCTATTGACCGTGTAGAGGGAAATTTCATGAAATGAAATGTGGAATTTACTCCAGATTGTTAAGCAAACCCGCATGTACAGATTGTAGTCAGATACATGAAATATCTAAGACTGCGTTCGAACGATACTTGCCGATCACCTGTGCTTAAGGAGTTACCTGACAAACAGGACTTATGTTATATACATTATTCCTTTATATGACGTTTTCTACTATATGCTCATAGGCAAAAGAGGTCATTTGAGATCCTTTTGGAACCTCCAAATTTTTAACATTTGTTCTGAAACATGTGTAGTTGACTGTATGCTTATACTCCACAATACGTAGTTGCTGCGTAACTTTTAATAACACCCCTATGGAATCTAATGCGTACGTGATACAGTGAATTAATGTTTCCTATATGTGTCACGTAGCGTTTCTTGACGTGGCGTGTAAGTTGCGCAGCCCTTGGGGAAAGTGATGTAGCGTATGGTCGTAGAAGCATATGAATCACATCTGTTAGAGATAGAATTTGCGAACAAGAAACGCAAAATGATGCACTATGTTGGAAGGTATGAAGAAATGCCGTTCTTCTCGAACATTTTATGAATGGGAACCACTTCCAACTGGTGACATATTGAAGTCGAATATTCTTTCTGACTTGATATTCACAAAAACGCCTTCTCGTCGGGAAGTCATTATTCAGCGCATCGATTATTGGATTGTGGATTTTGAGGATGAACAATCTTCATTCTATGTCTCAGAAGCGGAGAGCCTTTTAGGACTGTAGATAATTAGATTTCATTTCAATTCTTCACGTCACTCCGACTCCGATATTCCGCTGAAGGTTCAGGCGTCACATTAATGCCAGAAAGTGGAACAATCCTTTCACTCCCCGATCAGTGCCGTTACTTCACGGATGTGGTAGAAAGCGAGGGTAAAACTACCAGCACTTGTTGTTTAATATCCTAAACATTTGATTGGTCAGTCATTTATGAGAATGCTGGCAAAAGTATTTAGTGATAGGCTTTTTGTCGTACTAACAATAAAGTTTTTCTAAAAAATATTTTTTTTTTAAATTGGATATAGAATGTTGAATGGACATTTGAGAAATATTTACCAACGATGTACTAAGATCTTTCCAGAGGCGAGAAAGTTATAAACAGAATAATTTATTCTTGGTTTATGTATTTTGTTATACAAGTTGTGTACTATTTATTTTTGTTTACTTATGTAGAATCACGTATATATTGAATAAGCTATGTTCCCATAGATTTATGCATTTCATTTTAATTTTCAATTCTTTTTGTGTTACAGGTGAGTACTTTGTGGTTAGATGCATTGTTTGTGCTGCAGAGGATGCGGTAAGTTTTGGACTCTAGTAGTCTTTGCATTTTTACTCGCACAACACCGTTAAATAATCTAATAAACTTCAAAAACATACTGTCATTATGTCATCGAATCCCTTTTAGATAGTGGAATTGTTGCGTCAAAGCTACGAAAAGCATCCTTCTCGTATTCTTTTATTTTCAACCTTGGAAAACGGTGGAGAAACTGTGGGTGGGTAACGGTGGGTTACAAAATACACTGCAAGTTATAGGGTTACGTTCAAATGGGAAAACAGAAGAATCAGGCGCGTCCCTTTGGTATACTTTCCAATTTATTTTTTACGCATTTCGTGTACAACTCGCATACGAGCTTTTTCGTCCGAGGACGCAGCTCTTATGATAAGCGACTTTTCTTGCCGACAGTAGCATCTTTTGTTCGTTTTGTTTCGTTGGGTTCGTAAAGTTGAATATCGTTGGGTATCTTCTCGCGTTATTTTGCGACGTGTTTCTATTCTCTGGCGTGACTTTCTTCGGCGCTGTATCATTTGTTGCGAACGAAGAAGACGGAGAGTGGAGGAAAAACTCGAGCCGGCGTACCAGGCAGCGGAAACCGCCGGAAATCCGCTTGACGCGCGGCGTCTCGTCTTGCGTTGCGGCCGATTCTGAAGGCGCCGCGTCGCGTTTGTTGGTTTTTACCACTCCGCGTCGTTTCGTCCCTGCGAGCCAGGCTGGCCACTTTCTGGAAAACCGCGAAAAGTTAGGGAACTTTATTGACCGGGAAAAGTCAGGAAAAATCAGGATTTTAAAAAGAATGTTTAGTAGCAATAACAATAACAAAAAAGAGATAATTGAAAGAATTCTGGAAGATTGGCAACAAAAGGCAATGCACGCAAATTTCCTCAACCTGTATTCCATGAACCTCATATTGAATCACCATCCTCGCAGCAATGGCTATCAGACGGCCATTTATATCCAGATACAGAGGGATTTATAATGGCAATCCAAGAGTGTATGTCGAATTAGGGACTATGAAAAACGTTGCATGATCATGCCCGTGGTTTACAAATGCAAGAAATGCGGCACCAGTGGTAAAACGATCATATAATGGCTGGATTTACTGCATTTGCCGACAGCGCGTACTTGGGGAGACAGCCATCTAGCTAAGATTGTCCATCAATAATTTGCCCTCAAGCATGGAATGTTAAATAGTGTAGCTCCACCGTATTACATTATTTGTATTTATAATACAACCCAGCACCTGTAATGGAAGCAAGTAATACCATCATTTATTCGGTCAGATCCATATTGGCGGATAAAACAGTGGCTTTCAATAGACGAGATGTAATTTTGATTGACAGGAACAAGAAAGAAGCTATGCTTAAAATTGCCGTACCATTGACACAAAATCTAAAGAAAACAGAGGCCGAGAAAATCACTATGTATGAAGATCTCGCTCTAGAAATAAAACAAATGTGCAAATTACAAAGCGGTAGGAAATGGTGTGGAGTTTACGATATTTGGATCATAGAAATGGATTTTAGGAGTTGTTTGTCCTAAGTTTTTATTTCTTCAGAGAGCTTTTTCGGCAGCATTGCGGCCATCTTCAGTGCGATTATGAGGCGGCTGAGGGTCTCAGTCCAAACAAGACAGCTGGCTTGTGGGGCTGTCGTGTTTGAACCGAGGTCCCTAGCCGGCTCATAATCGCACTGAAGATGGCCGCAATGCGGCCGAAAAAGCTTTCTGAATAAATAAAAACTTACGACAAAACAACGCCTCAAATCCATTTCTAAACTTCAGAGTGTAACAAAATGCATCCACTTGTTATTTCGGAGGAAGGTGTCGTAAACAGGGGGGGAGTTCTTGAATTAAAACAAACGAGGCTCCCATATCGGTCTTGGAGGTCAGAGTGAAATTACATTCCTCAGTGACCAAGCTCTTTCCTTATCGTGGCAGGAATGGGCAAATTGAGCCCAGCACAAGCTGCTGTGAATAGCAAGAGATGATGATGATGATGATGATAATAATAATAATAATAATAATAATAATAATAATTAATAATTAATAATGTCTTTGTGTCAAGGGCCATAACTCCTGCTTTTTCTCACCTAATCACTTCATTGAATTGATATTTAGACTACAAGCTGAGTAATACAGACTGGAAATTACAATTGAGGCCTTCGGACGAAGATAGTATTAACTGACGTTACAGAGGAAAATGCAATCTGTACTACTTTTTCCGCGAAACAAGCTACTCAGGTTACTAGTTTACAAGTGATTGTGTTGCCAATTGTTATCTTTTATTGCAATCGCCTGCAATGAAGAGAGTCGTAATTGAAAGAACATGCTTGCATCATGAAGTGAGTTATTTTTATTATAAAAATCAGTACTCCTAATTTCGCCCAAAATATCAGTTGCCATAATTTTTCCAATAAATACCTCAACTGTGAGCTGTTATCAAAAGAGAGGTTATAATTTACTTTTTAATTGATTAATGCCAGTCAGAGTTTTACACACGTATTTTAAACTTGCATTTGTTGGGTTTATATTGTTCTTGACAGGTTAAAAATTAGTAAATAGGCTCCATTTAGCATCGAAAAAACAAAATAACAATTCATTATTTTTAAATTACAAGTAATTAACTTGTCCGTCAAAAACAATAAAATGTCAAAAAAGTATAAATTTAAATTCCAGGATCTAATTTACATTACATCTGGGATGCAAGTCAAGGGACTATCAAGGCACACATCTTAGGTGATGAGTGAATATAGGAAAATTTCAATGAGATGGTGGTTAAAAGTCGAACATAAAAAGCAAAATATCAGAGTTAGTGAATTTTTTTCAAAAATTACAAAAATGTAATTTTTTTGACTTGTCACTCACGTTGGTAATATTTACATGAGAGGCGATTTCTTCACTTTATTGTATTAAGTACATGTGCTTTATATAATGTCAAGAAAAGTTTCTGGAAAACTCAACATGGAAATGAACTATAATTTCCGCATTTTCAGAATTTTCTCAAAAATGGCTCCAAAGTTTTTCTTCATTTTTTTCCATGGATAGTGTTAATTGCTCTGTTTAGAATTACGCGAAGTTCATTTTGGTTTATTCTTTTGTTTTTCCAAAAATTACAAAAATGTATCTTTTTAAATCTCTCGCGCCGTTAATTTGCACATTTCCATCGATTTGCATACATTATTACATTTGTGAGTAGAAGTGCTTTAAATGACTTCAAATGAAGTTTTTCGAAAACTCTAGAAACTCCTGTGAAAAAGAGCCTCAAATTTCGTATTTACAGTAATTCTTAAACGCCATTTCCTCAAAAAAGGCTTCAAATTTTTCAATAAAAATTTATATTTAGAACAAGGTTTTACTCTTCTTAAATATTCTTGAAGTAATATTTCGGTTGTACTATTAGGAAAGCAAAAAGTTGATAAAATATAAAAAAATGTACTTTCGGTGGCGATAGATGGCAGCTGGCCAGCGAATAGAGGAAGACCTTAAAATCCGAAGCACACTAAGGAAATTAGAAAACTTTGCTACGAGAAAGTCTGTACCATTCTGTTGCACATATAGTTTTACTTTGCAAACAAATATTATTTTGCAGTCTTCATCTTTTTTTATATTTTCTTAAAATAGTCAAGTACACAACGAATTTTCAGGACAAAAGAAAAGATCAGGAAAATGGATGTAGAGAGAAATATGTTCCTGGGGGCGAAAACTCGCAGGGTTGCTTCTCATTTCACGGCAGGAGGCGCGAGACGGGGCAGTTGTTTGTTGGTCGGGCTGAGAAGGTGGAAGCAGTACGTTTACCTCCTTGCCCTCTGTTCGGCTCCTAATAACATGTGCGAGCTGACGGAGCAACGAGCTCTGCGAGCGCCCCAACCGGAAGTAGTCAGACAGCTGGGGCCTTCTTTGCGCTCAGGTATGAATGTTGTGTTGATCTCCGCCCCTCCTCCGAACTGCTAGAGCAGTTCCTGACACTTGTTTCTATACCACTATGATAGATGTATCCTATGCCTGCAATTTCGAATGCGGGTGAATGGAAATTTTTTGGAATCTGGACTTCGATTAATTCGATTTACAAGAGTGTTGAAGAGAGATGTGTACTGAATTCAATCTTTCTTAATTACGAAGCCAAATAAATAAATCCGTTGGGCTCCTTTTCCTTTTATTGACATTCAAATGATGGTTCCTTTTATCTTAACTTCTCTTTGAACTTTTCGATCACTGACTATTTATTTCTTTATAAGGTTAAAACACTAAAATATTTCTGAAAAATATCTTGTTACATTTATTAAAATTAAAAATTCTGATATACTCCGTTCGTTGATGTAAAATAACAGAAACAAGTGAACGTGTAGAATGCTACGTTTGGTTTGTTGTAGAACAGCTCCAATCTTACATTTCGAAAGAATTTACAATAGGAGCCTAATTCTCATTAACCTACTGTGGGTTTACGAATACCATCATGAGATACAAATTCCTGTAGTTATACGGTGGTAGAACAAAAGACTCGGCGACGACCTACACGCCGACTTGTGTGTGTATGTGGGGGGGGTCCCATCTCCAGATATCTCCCCCCAGCGCGACCCCACCCTAGTCGGAACAAGCTCCTAACATCTCGACTGGTCTCCGTACATTTGTGGTAGGTGTAGAGTGCAGTGTAACACGTAAGTAAATATGTGTTTGTAAGGAAAGAGGAAAGGAAAGACTGAGGAAGATCCCGCGGTCCGACGCCTATTTTTATTGCCATCTACATAGTCTCAAAAATCCACCGCCGTCGGCACACGAACCCTATGACCTCCCGGTCAGAGAGTTGTTTCCTTGAGTCATCTCGACCGATCGAACGTTCCGATATTGCCGATAAAGTGCACAGGCTGCCGTAATTGCTTTTCTCGTGATTTATCTTTGTCCTTGGCTTCAATGTTTCCGAAAACTTGCTACCATTCGCACTGAAAGCTGGTGTCGCCGGTGTACAAAGCTTCAGTGACGGAATTGCTATACATTAACGGTCGCTTCACCAGCCCAGCTGACTATTCAGTGATTCGCTTTATTGATTTTGACTCCATGGGATGGCTATCAGATTTTCTTGTGGGATGACGCAAAGATCCTTCCAAACCAACCCTGTGGCGATCGACTCTAAATTACTATTTTATTTGAGAAAATTTGCTTGCCTTTTGATGTTACAGCAACGCTTCTATCTTGCTAATTCGGTCACGAGTATGCAGCACGCGTGATTCAGAGAAATATTGGAAGAGAATATTAAAAAAAACTTAACATGGTGTGTGACTTATCATTGTCTGCATGTACTCTTTGTTTTGCTTGCTGACGATAACAGCGGAAGTAAAACGGTATTAATGAAGGAACGTGCCGTTAGTAGTTCGCAAAAGTGCACGTTGAGTCACGTGCTTATCTCGTTTTGAGTTAAGGTGCCAATGACACAAACATAACTGTACGATGTATTTCTAGAGCACATCCATTACGACAAAGAATGATGTAGATCCACAAAAAACTGTTAAAATGGTAGTATTACAAATTTCTGAGGGCAATGATACACATACTTGTTTCATTGACAGGATACTTCAAAAATATTTTGTTGAATGCATTTATTTAATGTCAAATCAAAAGAGAACGTTAATTAATGTGCATTGCTGCATTCAGCGATTTTTGCTTTCTCTCCTTACTACGTACTCGTTTCGAAAATGAGGTAACTCGTTTCTGTGACGAGGTATCAACTGTCACTGCAGCGCTTTGACCCGGAGGTCCTAGGTTCGAGTCGACGCTGTTTCGAGATGTGTACCTCGCTGTCATGGCTTTTCGACACTGCTTGCGCGTCGAATACAGTCGCTGTCTGGAGGAGAATTCTAGAGGCCGGCTGCTCTGATCGGTAGTTTTCCGTGTTTTTTCCGATCAACACCAGGCGAATGCCGGAGCAGTACCCTAACAAACGGGCCACGGACCGCGCGCGATCTGTCCTTCCTCTTCCTTGTCCTATCCTCTCCCCTTACACACACACACTTACACTAACATGCACTGCACTACCACGTATTCCGGGAGACCGGTCGGGAGCTTAGAGCTTGTCCCGGCTGGGGCGGTGCCCCGCTGGTGGGAGAGTCCTGGTTAGGGGGAAACCCCACTAACCGACGGTAGGTCGGCGCCGGATCTCTCCATCCAGCGGGGGAAGATCACCGCCATCTCCCGCGAAAAAACATGCACTACACTAACGGGATTAATGACCGAAGCAGTTGACGCGCCCGGAAATACGAAAAAATCAATCGTTTCTTGTATATGTAGTAAATTATTGTACTTCCTTTCTTTTATCTCTTCCTCTAGTCAGAATCCACAATTCATTTGTGTCCTTGATACCCAAGAATTATTTGACGGCAAAACGTCTGTCGGTTTGTGTCTGAGGCCCTGCGAGTTTGTAAAGGAAATTTTGATTTGGGGGGTACTTTACACGAAACCTCAATATTTTCAAAATTTTCTCAAAAATGGCTCCAAATTCTTTGATTGAACATTTTCCCTCGAATAGCGCAAAGGACGCTTAAATAATGGCGTAGGTCTCATTTCCATTGAAGTCTCTTTGCATTTCCGAAAATTGTGAAAGTCCATAATCTTTTTGGCGTCTTAGAACTACAATATTGAAAACGAGAGATTTCCCTTGGCATTTGTTAGTCAAAGATCATGCAATTAGTTTATGTACAACGATTTGAAAATATGAGTGGTTTCGGATATTTTTTGTGAAATATCGGCAGTTTTGAAACAACGGCGCAGGTCTACTTTTCCGTTAAACTTTCTGAAATTTGGAAAACTGAAAAAGTTACCAATAAAGCGAGAATGTATGTACTGTTGTAGCTTCACTAGTTTTGAAAGTTGAGTGGTAGAGAGCAAGTGTGCAAGCTGTCCTATCATAAAAGTCGATAAGTTTCGTGTTTGTAAAGAACTGGTGCTGATATTTCGCTGGCAAAAGTAACCAGTAACACCTTCCGATGATTGATTTGCTTGCCTTTTGCGTGCTTTTCGAAGTTATCAGTCACTTCGTTGCTGAATCGTACTTGATTAACGAGTTTAACCGTATCTCCGTCAGCGCTTTTAACAGGAAGTGCTTTTTTCAATAGATTTCCTTGTTTATTTTAACTTTCCGTTCACTTCATAAATTGTATAAATTATGGCGGGAGACATTAATTTTGTATGTTACAATGCCTAAAATTTTCCATTATATATTATTAACAAATATGTTTATTATTACATGCGAGTACATTACTCGGTACATGCGAGTGAAAAGCAGAGATCTGAAGTCTTCCGGAAGTGTAATCTTTTATTCATCCCAAATTAAAAGTAGCACGTAAATATGAAGTTCTGTCTCTAGAAAACAATGTGACCTCTCACTACTGTGGATGCTGCATCTTCCTTAAATGGCGAGCATTTCAGTATGGAGAAAGATGTCGTCTAGGATATACTACTTCAGATCGAATGCGTATTTGTGAACAGTAACATTACGGTAGAAAAATTTTGAATTACAATAGTCCAGCTCGTTTATCGATTTCTGCAGCTTTAGAAGTGTAATAATCGGTGTGTTGACAACTTTGAAAGTGTGTGCTGGAGGTATCGCTGAAGTACTCAGTTACCAAGAATATGGGAAAGGAAATGTAAACCAAATGCCGGAAGAAATCTCTTAGAAGTTGAAAGGGAGCACTTGCACATCGTCATTACTCTTGGGAACAACGTAACGACTTCGAAGGAACTGGGTGCACAACGCACCATTGGTCATGGGATTGCCTGTTGATCTTTTATATACAGGTTTCCAAGCTGTACAAAACTCTCTTCTACCTGTCGGCTTCCTTCAACGTTCTGATTTATCTACCTTCACGGAATCGCCGAACGTGAATGGTTAAATGCATTAAGTCTCTAATGACTTCTGTGCAAACGTCGGAAGATCAGGTTTATTTCATTGCCGTATCCTCGTGTGTACGCTCGAAGCAGAGAACATTAGATGTGGTTGATTGATTCGTCACTTTTCGGTAAGAGCCGAAGGGCATCCGGGCTGCGGCACCGACGAGCGTCCCGTAATGTTCCCGAGCGGCAGTCCCCTGCTCCCTGGGGGGTTGAGAAAGGACGGAGCCAGTCTACCTGAAACGAATTGGAAGGCCCGGGTTCGGCCGCCGCTGGTTCTATACCTCGGGGACCTCACGTGACCCTCTGGCCGCCGTCTCTTGCAACTTGCACGAGGTGAGCAATCGCGAATTGTGGGTGCTGTATTATGCAGGATTGACGCGCTCTCGCCGCGTTTATTGCGGTGGCGGTGCCGCCGCCTATCGTTTCCCGGAAACGAGACGACCCTTGCTGGACCCGAGTTTTCTTCAGCCTCTGGTCACGGTCCGCGTTGCAGTGCCGGATTTTGGGAGCGATTTGCCGTGAGCTGTTGAAACGAAGACTTTAGATACGTTGCCTGTTTAAATAGTAATTTCTTCTAAGAAATTGCTGGCCTATAGGCATTTGTTACACAAGTGTTGCGTTGACGCACGATAAGCAACGCGCGTTGTAGATTAATACTGTGTGTTATGCGGAACGGCCAAAGCGCTCTTGTTCTGTTTCGCTTGAAATAGTGTTATTCTACGACGCGCGTTACTTAACGCGCGTCAATGCAACGCTCGTGTGCGGGAGTCCTTAATTAAATAACGCCCATTTAACAGACAAATATCTAACACACTTAACTGTTTAGTACATGTCTAATAAGATTCGACACACACAAACTAGTGGTGGTAGATCGGTGCATATTTTCTCGAATTATTTGTGACTTTTGCAATTTTCACAAATTCAGATAATTCAACGAATGTAGGCCCTGCGCCATTTTAAGAGCTTACTTTGCCGTATCTGATAAAAATATTTAATCCAAACATTTGGAGCAATTTTTGAGAAAAAAAGAGAATCTTTTTAATGTCCATGTAAAGTAGATTGGTCGAGGAATAACAATTTTGGTGAAAATTCTGTGTAGAATTTAACCTCGAGCATTACTCACAAGCGACGTTTTACTGTAAACCAATTTTTCGGTGTACAAGTCTACAAAATGTGGATTGTGACTACCCGTCTGGAGGACGTAATTTACTACATAGGGAAACAAGAATTATCTACTTTGTCGGTTTCGAGACCTACAATACGATTTTTTTCTGCCGAAAAATCGCCGTTCTTCGCTGCAGCACTACATAACTTTCTCTATACAATGTATGTAGTGTGCGAGGAAGTGAAAGTTCGTTTTGCGCTTTTTAGCTACTGACATGGCTAATTCGAACACGTGGAAACATCTTTTTTTTTTCTACTGAGATTCATGTTTCAAAATGTTTGGTCTAATTAATTTTGTCATTGGGATTTTGATGTGTTTGACTCGTATATCACAATCTGTAAAATTGAAAGAAATTTTTTTTTTTACTGACACGTTATAACCTGTTATTTTCTTCCATACGGAGCTCGGTATAGCTTACCTGAATCGAAAGGATTGTGGTTACAAGGGAAATGTGAAAACAGTTGAATGATGCTACATGTTATTGGAGAATGGTGGTTGTTATTAGTAGATGCTTATGGAGGGAATTATGGGAGTGAAATATGAAAATACAAACCAAGACAAGTTTATTAGTAAATAAGTAAGTCTGAATCAATAAAATTAGGTAAAGAGCAGTTATGTGCCACAAGTGTTAACTGGTTCTAATGATCTCGAGAGACAAAAATCTCTGGGGCATTTTGTCGTCGCTGGATCATTAGAGCCTTTATGCATAAATAAAAATTTCTTGGTGCATAAATAAAAATGGTGCAAAAAAAAATTTCTTTCGGTTCACAATTGGAATGTTATACTGCATCCCAAAATGGACATCACTACTTGACCGACGATACGATGGTGTTCAGTAAAGTTTGTTTTTTTTTGGGTCATGCAATATTTTTTTGAAACATTCTCCGCTTTACAAATGTCAGACGAAATTTTATTTCTATTTTTCTTCAAACTCACTTTTATGGCAATTTCCTTTACCCAAACATCATTATATTAAAATTGTACATCTTTGACCCTAGATATGCAAGTTACTTGTTATTTTATTGCCGTTCTAGAGGTATAACGAATTCTCCTTCATGGTTTTGCAGTCAAAACGTATCGATTGTTTTCCTGCTGATCGTTCGCCGTTCACTCGCCTCTTCTAATGGGCTGAATATCAGGAAAATGAATTACTATTGGACGGAGATGATAATGTGTCTGGCTGGTGGTAATTTTTTCTTGTCACTTTCACCGAGTCAGAATCGTGTCATTATTGGTTACAGTAAAAAAAAACATATCGTACAATAGAGAGTAAATAACGAAGTTTTAGAGATTCTTAAACGAGGTCCTCAACTAATGTTTGATTTATCTACATTTCATTATTTCATCGATTTACTTGTAGTGATGAAAGTGAGATTTTCTATTGCCAAACGTATCTTCCTATATTTACTATAGTAAATATTTTATATAAGTAAAAATAGCAATTGAAATTTGTCGGTATTTCGATATCGTAGGAACGTTTACATTGTAATTTATGAAACGTTCTGACAATATCGAAGGACAAAGCGTTCTTTATTTTACGTGAAATATATTTCAATAGCTTGAAATGCTACTACCTGACAAATTTTTAAGAAAATGTGTGTTCATTAGATATTTTAATTTTGAATCGAAATGACATTGAAACTGGCATTTGCTGTCATAAATTGAAAAATGTTAAATCATAAATTTTATTGACATTTTATGTTGTCTCATGAGTTAGTGATTCATTCTTTGTCAATCCGTGAACATTAATGAACTAAGAAACAGGCTGAAAGTCGTTATTCAGAGTTATCACCACAATCACTGTATATTCGGGTGCGTAGAAAAGGTCTTAAAGAGAAAAAAGGAAATGTCTAATTGTCGGATGAAGACCATTGAATGAATGGGACGACGCCTCTTTGTTTGCTCAACATCAAAGTACTAGTTAGCTATTGTAGGGACGAATTTCATGGTATGGTGTATGTATGGGTGTTGACGTTTGCAAATGACGTCGCTAATTCTTTCCTTTGCCGTATTGGTTTAGAATGTGTTTGTTCTTCATAGTTAATAATAAACAATATGAATCTAATTAATTCAAAAATAATTTCACTTAACGTTATAACGGTATGTGAAAATATGCATACATATTTTAAAAGGTTATATCAATAAAACATAAAATACAAGAAAATTAGTGAAAATTGAAGAGACTGAATTTCTGAATTTGAATTATAATGTACAAAAAAATCTATCACAGTTTTTTTATTTACATATTTGCATTGTATCGAATGATGCATTTGATACTAAAAATGTTTGACTGTGATACTATCAGTGCATCAATATAGTTACGTCCCGTATCCCTACTTAGTATCGAATAATCTAACTCGTAATATGTGCTTACAATCTGCTCCTCACCTTTCTTGGACAGGGACTGCAGATGACGAACTCATTCATAGAGGAAAGAAGATCCTACTCTTTTCTCTATGAGTGAGGTGCGCCTCCATTCCGATATGTTTGTCGCCCACCTGTTCTACTGTCGCGTTGCGCCGACCTCAGGGCTTGCGTGCGTCCGGCCCGTCGCGTCGCCTCGCTCCGCCGCCCTCGCCGCCGCCCCCCGCCGCCGTCCCCGCCGCCGCCGCCCGCCGCCGCCGCCGCCGCCCGCCGCCCGCCGCCCCGCCGCCCGCCGCCCCGCCGCCCCGCCGCCGCCGCCGGCGTAAAAGGGCGAGTTCGTGGAAAGGGCTTCGCGTTCGCCGTCGCCTGCCTAATACCGGCGGTTCGCGCGCGCGTGCAACCTCGTCGCCGGGCCGCGCCACCGCCGATGTCGATACTCGTGCGGTCGAACATCGGCGCGGCGGCTCGCCGTCGTGGGCGGCTGTTTGAGGCCGCGGCTCCTTGGCGGCGGGTGGGCGACCTGCCCCGCCGCGAAGTGCAGTGACCCCTCCTCCCCCGTGAGGACGCTCCAACGTGCTTCGCGCCGGCATGCGGCACTTGTAAAGCAAACGTCAGCTGCCTTGGGGTTATAACGGCTGCATTCTAACATTGTTAATACGCATGTTATTTATTTTGTAATGAAAATAATAATAAAGCAAGAATCATGAGAATATTATATATATTTTCGTTAATTATCTGTACTCTCTTTACCTTTGAACTCAAACATTACATGAATGAATTAATACCGGTAGTTACATAATAACACGTTGATTACACAACCTACTCCTAGAAATACCGCCGCGGAATCCGAGTTTGCTTTCCACTGAACTGACCGCCTTTCCCTTCATAGAGGGAGGAGATAATAAGTTTAGGTAAATGCCCATATTTTGAAATAAAGGTTTAATTAAATTAATATTCAAGCATTGTGCATGAAATATGGATCATGGTCTCTTCTCTTTAGAGAGAGGAGAGAAAGTGAGTACAGAAGAGTGAGAGAAGTGAGGAGAGAGAGAGTGAGAGAGAATGAGAGAGAGAGAATGAGAGAGAGAGATGAGAGAGAGCATCGAGAGAGAGATGAGAGAGAGAGAGAATGAGGAGAGAGAGAATAGAGAGAGAGGAATGAGAGAGAGAAATGAGAAGAGAGAATGAGAAGAGAGAGAAAGAGGAGAGAGAATGAGAGAGAGAATGAGAGAGAAGAATGGGAGAGAGAGGAGAGAGAGAGGAGAGAGAGAGAAATGAGAGAAAGAATTCTATGACAATGCTCCAAATTCCTGCCTGTTTTAAGTAGTGTCTGATGATTCTAATGGAGTTTAAGTAAATCTATACTTCGAAGGTAAAGGGCACTGTAACCTTTACCTAATTTTATAAGAGGTATTATTGAAAATGGTTTTGTCTTAAAAATGAAAGTGGACATGATGTTGTTTAGACTGATTCTAACGTCGCAGACTTACGAATTTGCATTATTATAAGCACTTTTCTAATGCTACAATTTTTCCTTTTCATCTACTTAGATTATACATTTATAATCAAAATAATTTTACTTATGAATTACATTTTTCATTCACAAAAATTTTTATTTGTGAGTACCTTATAAACGGGGAAGTGATTTAAAAGAGCGTAGATGTGAATGCATGGCAATGATGCTTGAAGGGTGGAATTAAATGTTCTAAGAATTGGAAGGTAATTTTGATGGATAAAATGTATGTTGACGCTAACTTGTATAATTTAGGTCCGGAGCAAATATATGGTTCTCCGCTATACACTTCATAAGATTCGATAATGGGGAAACGGAATGTGAAATTTGTCCGTAATAAGTAGGTTGTTTTTCATCGTCATATGATGTTGCATTTTTCTTAATGTAGGAGACAATAGAGGTCATTTTCGGCACAGGGTTCTTTTTCGTGCCTGGAAATTTGAAAACCAGTCCCGTATTACATTCCTTAATATGAAAGCTTTCTTTTCAAGATTCTTAAAGAGGCAAAGGTCCCTGAAAGCAAAGAATTTCCAATTCTATTGAATACGCAAAGCAAAAAGAGGTACGGTATTTCTGGACGTACACATTTCCCGTCATAAAAACGAATTCATGGGTTTCCTAAGCAGGGTTTGATCTTCAGTCCCCTTGTAGAGCGGTCAGCATGAGCTGACGAAGTGTCCTTCCGGGGGCGTGCGGAGCGCCGTATAACGCGAGCGCGTGGGCTTAATTCCTTCCTGCGCAGGGTCGTAAGAGGTGACGCGTTCACCCCTCTAACAACCCTAACCCTCGTCACCGCTTCCACCTGACGGCTCGCCGCCAAACGACCGCTCAGGAATGCCATTGTAACGACCGCCCCCGACTCGCTGCCCCGGCTCTTTCCCGCGCCGTTAAACGCTGCCACCCCCGCCATAGGCTGATGGCAGTGGAGGTAAGAGCCAGAGTAGCCTGCCGTAGGCAGCGTTGAAGGTGGAAATGGTTGCGCCGTTGAGACCTCTGGCGGCATGGTCAATGAAATTCACGTTCGCAATGGGTAGGAGGTACTGACGGCGAGTGTGGCGGGAGTCGGTGGTGACATCGGTGGCGGAGTTGGCGCGGTGATGGCAGTAGCAGACGTCGGTGACCGTCGGATGGCGCCGGCGCGGCGGTGGCAGGGGTGGTGGAGCAATGGGAAGTCCTTGCGTCAGATGAGAGACGGATTTTATTGGCTCAGCGCTACCTTCTAATTAATGAAGGAATGTGATTTACTGTTCGGTTGTAATTGCCGACATCCATGAATTTCGCCACGTGCGCCCAGTTGGAAGTGATACGGTGATGTTTGATTGCCGTATTCTAGTCGCCTAGGAATAAAACGAGAGAAACGACTAAGAAGAAATTTAATAAAATAGAATCTAACGAACAAGCTTGCATTTCGAGTAAAAATAATTAAACTTAGAACTTTATGACTCGAGTATTATTTTATATCGTAGTATGTAATTAACTAGTATTAAAAGGAAGAATCGCCTCATGATTCTCCACCTACGATAATTTAGGTACAGGTTTGAGGGTGGGGTGACAAGTGAATCAGAGTATTATTTGGTTACTCTCTATAGAGGATCATGCAATGAGTTGTACGTCCGTCTTGAACTATTATAATGCCTTTATTATTTTTAATCGAAGGGAACAGGAACATGATTAGGGCTCCTGCTGACAGTTTCTATTGACGTCAAATAATAAGTATGATGGTTATTGAAGCGAAATTGCTTAAGGTGCGTTTGTGTTTTCCGCAACATTTCGGATTGATCAGGATAATCGGAGAGCGGGGAACTATCAGGATATGAGACGGATACTGTTAACTTCACTTCATGCTTGCCTTACACCTATCAGTGTATGCAATCGGCCTGACTGGCAGTTTTTGGGGTGGCATATGAAGCACATTGTTCCTGCCCAGTCCACCCGTGCCATTTATTGTTCACAAAAATGTTAAAGCTCCTGAATGCATACGAAGCTTCGTTGTGGAGAACATATGCTTCACTGAAGGATTATGTTCTAATTATTATCGGCTTTTCTATTCAATTGACAACGCCACACAACGAAACGTGAAGCACGCGTATGTGTTTAGTCGATGTGACTCGTAATGCGCTGTCTCTGGCTGTTAAAATTACGCGCATAATGGGAACACACACAATGTGTATATAGAGGATGTACCTGTATTTAAAAATAATTTGCGCAACCATAATTCACGACTGAGCAAAATGTAAGCATTTTAAAACTTAGTTTTGTTGCTTCTAATATTGTTTGTAAGCATTAAAAGTTGTTTTCATTAACATTAAAATTTCCTAACATTCTGAACTTTATTTAATGAACTACACATTGAAGGTTGTTTAGAAAAACTATTTTTTTTTATATTTGAAAAAATTGTCACGTGACGAAAACTGTATCAAAACCTTGCATTGTCCTGTACGTTTGCTTTTTAGAAAATAGCGTCTTTGTTTGCGTTGGCATTAAGCGATTCGGTTTGTGGGTGGCGTCTTTCGCCGAGCAGCGGAGTGCCTGCATACTTCCCGGAGACAAGGCCGGCCACTACGTCAACAGCTGAACAAAGGAGGCGGGGCGGCGTACGAGGCGCA
The DNA here is from genome assembly GCA_964035755.1 of Teleogryllus oceanicus. NCBI lineage: Eukaryota > Metazoa > Arthropoda > Insecta > Orthoptera > Gryllidae > Teleogryllus > Teleogryllus oceanicus. The sequence goes on along the minus strand of CAXIVR010000005.1, from coordinate 61,979,827 downwards.
GGGTTCCGGCTTTTGCTTCGGACGCGAGAGATCAGATTCGTCATCTTTCTCATTGTATCGTGGATTGTAAGCGTACACGGGTTCAGCTTTCGACGATGCCATTCAACACAATGGCTCAATCGTCTATTGTGACTGCAAATAAAACGACGGCGGAGTTGGGAAGATATTGCCTACTTTGTGAGAGGTGGTTGTAGTGGAGTATTGGTGTGTTTTGTATTAAAAATTCTGCTGTGGAAAATTTGTAATTTTAAAGTTTAGGAGCAAATTGTGAAATGCTTTTGCATTCATTTAGTTATCAGCTTTTGTATATTTAAAGATCAATAAAACCCTTTAGAAATATTAAGTTCAGAACTAGATATGCGAAATATCTTATCTCCGAAAAACCGAGGTAAGAAATACATTCAAGAAAATCTGGAATGATGTGTTCAAGTGATATATTAGTAGAGCCTATGGTTTTTGAGGTAGGGTGTTCTGAATGCTTGAAAAAACTGAGGTATTTTTTGCAATTTAAAATTTCAATTTCTTTTGGCGATGCCATCTTATGAACTATTCACCTTTAAAATCTATATCATTTTCTTGCTTTACACAGTAATGGTTAACCGTTGATCACAAAGAGTGTTCAGACAATTGTTATTCAACGTTACTAAACAATGTAGTCATTAAACTCTTGAATTATGATATGACATGGGATATAATGTGAGCGTGAAATTTCCTTGGAAATAGTATTACCATTTCGCATTTAGCAAGAGCACATGCAAGTCTTAGCCGGAGTTCCTGTTGAGTGAAGGGAAGTTGGGTCGGAAAGTTATGTAGATACTTTTGGATAAATCCTTTTCCCTAGTTCTTGCGCCGCGCAGTGTAGCAATTTCCGAGCGCGCTGCCTCCGCCTCGGCGTTGCTGGCGGAGTGGGCGTGAGAACGGTGGACGGGCGAACGAGCGTGCGGCCCAGTTCCCGCGGAGGAGAGGGGATGGAGGAGGTGGCAGCGGGCGCGGTGCCGCACCGGTGCGCGGGCACGCGAAGTAACGGGCTCCGCCCCCCCTCCCCCCCCCTCCCCCGCCCGGTCACAGAGCGCGCTGCGCGGCGCCTCTTCCAGCAGGTGTGCACGCTCTGGGAAGAGAGTTCGACGGCTGCGTGAAATGTTCCCCGGTGCCGATGCGCCGAGGCGTGGATTTCGTAACCAGCCTTTTTCACTTCCCTGTTGGGAGGATTTACTATAATATTGATCTGGTGTCAATCAGTGTGTTGGTGGATGGGTCCTGATTACTAGGCAGTGGGAGTTACTCGATAAGGTTTCTTTCGGACTCTGGCGAAACACGTGTCAGTTCGTTGCAATTCGGACTGATGCTAGGATTCAAATCTGTGTAGGGTTAATAAGATTTATTTAATGTCCTTTGATTTTCTAGAATGGTTGTTCGACCTACTCAATCTATTGATGAGCAGATGAAGGTTTTTTTAAAAAATTCAAAATGCATTGTCTCCAAATTTTCACCACTTGCACGAGTTTTCGGATTGAAGGTAGTGTTGGAAAAATAACATTTTCGAATGACTCTTAGAGGTAAGAATATGGGCTTCAGAAGTGGAACTGAGCGTAGACTCGTGAAAAATTACAAATGAAATGTGCCAGCTATGAGTTCACCTTTCACTATTTAACATTTTTTACCTTGCGTATTTTTGGGGGCAATTGAATATACTACAAATCACAACGCAAGTTTTCATTTCAGCTGTCTAACTCATTTACTATCTTTCGTCATGTAGGTCAGTGAAGAGCCACTTACAACATTAACTTACGTATGAAAACATAAACCTGTGTACTGTGGTTTTCACAGAGCTGGTTTGAAAGATATCGGCTGTTACGGTGTCATCCAATCGGATGGCTGAACACCACCAGTATGACGTCACTGTAGTGACGTGTAAGGTTCCGATTGGACGCACCGTAACAGCTGAGCAAATGCCAGCGGCAGCAAAGTAAAAACCGAAGTATAGTACCACTCAATGAACGTGAGCGTGGTGGCCGTCACTCATTGATGTAATACATCGATTCAACTCAGGTCAGAAAATTTATATAAACGAAAGCTACTTGGTAAAATGGATGCGATTATGCACACATGACAATTATTCTTTACCCAACGAGTACGAAAAATGATTCCATGGAGCATTTCAAGAGGAGGAGGACAATGATTATTCATGGATGCCTAATTATTTTCCTACAAACTGCAATAGCGTCTGCGGAACGAAAACGCTTGACGTTCATTGTATCTTGCTGCAGTACACTGTGTATTGTTCTCAAACCAAGTTAACATAAACATGAAAGCATGGAGTTGATGATCCTTCATGGGTTTTCTCATGTTTCATGTTGTTTACGTTTTAATATTCTGAATAATCGCGCCGAATAGTACGACACCAAGCTCTTTGCGTTCGTTACCTATACGTATAATTACGTTAATTACGAATGGGTAATTCAATTTAGTATAACCAACGGGAGCTGCGCAGGTAAACGCGACTGCCGGGCCTGCCCGGGCAGAGGGGCAGAAGCTACTGCACCCCAGACGCGCGCCCACGCGGATCACGTTTCCCTCTCCAGAGGCGCCCAGCGAATCTCAGCTGCTTCCTGTAACGTGACTTCGGGGCACACGGAGGCGGTCGCTATGGGTGGCTACAGGAAACGGCCCAAAAACAATTTTAGTCGCGACTAGTTTTTGTTTTGTCGACGATGGTGGTTTTTATTTTGCTACAGTGTTGGCTTTTGTTTTGGCGACAGTGGGGTTTTGTTTTGGGGAGTGCGGTTGTTTTTGTTTTGGGGAGTGCGGTTGTTTTTGTTTTGGGGAGTGCGGTTGTTTTTGTTTTGGGGAGTGCGTTGTTTTTGTTTTGGGGAGTGCGGTTGTTTTTGTTTTGGGAAGTGCGTTGTTTTGTTTTGGGGAAGTGCGCTTGTTTTTGTTTTGGGGAAGTGCGCTTGTTTTTGTTTTGGCGAGGTGTTTTTTCTCGTAGTTGCAGCTGCTGTCCAGCCACCTTCCGCCGTCGCGTGCGCAAATCCGTCGACGGAGTGACCGTTATGTGCGGGGTGGGTCACGAGGGCGCGTCGTCGGCCGTCCCTCGCAGGCGCCGCGTCTCGTCGCGGTTCGCCGCCTGCGGCAAGGGTCCGGTGACGTGCGGTCGCGCAGGCAGGTGGACAGCGGGGCGGGCGTGTGTGTAATGAATGGCCGCGGGTGCCGCGCACGCGACCTCCCCACTCTGCCTGCGCCCCGCCCCTTCCGGTCGCCCGCCCGTCCGTCAGCTGCCTGTCTGTTCCGCTGCGCCGCGTCGCCCACAGGAAGCAGCACGCGCGCGCCCGCATTAATCCGGTTAAGCGATCCACAATGGGAGATTCCGAACCGATGCGACGGATAGCAGAGATGCACGATGTACTACACTGAAGATAATAAACTGTTTGTGCAATGCGGGTACTATGTTCTGTACTGATGTATCATCTTATTCAAGCTGTTGATGTCAGTTGTGTAATCTCCTTCTAATTTTATTTTAATATTAACAAGGTTTGCCTCTGCGAAATATTTTTTTTAGCTAATTAAGAGGACCAATAGGCATTTCTTCAGCAACGCTACTGACAGTGGGACTGGCTGTTGCAAGTTGGAAATCTTATGCAACGTTTTAATTGGACGAATTAGCAGATACGCCTCCCGATATATTACGCTCATGCTGAAACTTCATGAAGGAATGTTTGGTATCTGCCTCGACCTATTTTATTGAATGGCGAGGTCCAATTAAACGATGCTCAATTTATTTCTATTCGGCGTTCTCCTGGTTCGTTTTACGAGAATCAATTTGTCTAGTAAAAGAAGCCGTGAGAAGTGCAGGCTTTCCCTACTTGGCAGGTATAGAAGCATACATTTTCTTTCCTATGCAACATTGATGATTCATCGTCCTCAACACGTCATTTCAAATGAAGAGATAAGGAAAATATGTAAAGGAGATTTCTTCCTGCTAGTAACAAATTTGTTACCAAAATCACTAGTAATATTTAAAAGTGATCTGTTATTGCTATCTCAACTATTGTTTTAATCAGTAATGCATCTGTAAGTCTACGTTGATTGCACGTATATTTTTCTCTCGTATAATTCGATTTTGAGTGATTGCAGTTACATGTTTACGTTATTTTACTGCTACTTTGATGAGAGATTTTTATTATACTAATTGTGGAATTGAAAATCCGAGTGAATATCAAGTTATAGAAACCACGAAATATCAGATCTCTTGACGATGAGTAGATGAGTAGGGAATTGCAATCGGGCATGCATGAGACATTATTGATTCCTTCCTACAGTAAGGATAATGAAGAAAAATGCGTTGAGAGTGATGAGTGTTCCGTATTTTGGAACCTCTCATGCTTACATCTTATACCAAACTATTTCTGACACGAATGGAGCTCCCAGTTATTAGGGAGGTATACTGTACTGCATTCCATTTCCTTTGTTCCGGGGCATGTTCGGATACTGAGACCGCTGACAAACTTGAGTTTACTTTCGGCTTAGTGTGAGTACGGTATTTGACCCTCGCCGTATTATATTACTGATGAAAACAAGAGAAATTGCCGTACATTTTTAAAATATGGCTATTACAAAATGTAACTCTCGTTTGTTTCTAGGGAGCAGTGATTTCGCCTGGTTATCCTAAAATTATGAACTTATTTTGTTTGTTGTGCTATTTTCTGCGCGTTCTTAAACACAATGACATAACTTGTGTTTGTATATTCTTTCTGCTAATCTCTTCCGATAACCATTATCTTCCATCACATTTTCGATTATTTTTTATTGCTAGGATGTTTGACTGTGAGCGAATCAGAAGTGTACAATTTCGAAGCAGCGGTACGCAATAATGATAATAGTTGAGTTTTGTAGATTAGGAATTAGTTTTTGAGATAGTCATGCTACTTTTCCAAGACTGGCAGAATATTTGCGAAGTAAAACTTTGAAAATTTTCCTTTGAAGTTAGCAAGTGGTTATTTTTTTAATTAAATGAATTTATTTATTTACATTAAAATTTAAAACATGCAATTTTATAAGTATTTGCTTTTTTGGAGCAAAAAAGAAAATGTCTTGTTATTATACATAAATTTCATAATACATACGTTTGCTAAAGTATATTTGCAAATCCGTGTTCATTAGAAATTTTGACTTTTAAACAATGCAAATTACTTTCGGAATTCACCATTATTTTAATCTGCATAACGTTTGGGTTTGTGAGGTAACCTTCCACCCACAAGGGGTTTTGCTCGTGAACATGTTCGAGCTCTTGCCTCTGTTTGCTTTTTTGGAATTAAAGGTTTGCATAATTTCGGCCGGGGCAAATTGACTTCTCGCCGGGGACTTCGTAATATGAAAGCAGAGACCTCCACCTCTCTAGTTGGAGCTTCGCAACAGAGTTCCGAGGCGGTCGCCACACACTGTTACGGCGATGCTGGGACACACGCACGCGCGCACGCACGCACGCACACGCACGCACACATACACACACAAGAATAGTAATAAATAATAATAATAATAATAATATAAATTTTAATTTAATAACTGGTTATGATAAAACTATTCACTTCGCAGGGGCCTTTTAGAAGTACTTTCCTTAAGTTGAAAAATAATTTAAATATAGAAGTGAATGGCTGTTAAAAATATTCTATTACATTTCCTTTATACTGTATATTAATTTTAATTTAATAACTGGTTATGATAAAACTATTCACTTCGCATTTAACCACCAGACAAATTCACTCTTTTCAATAGTCTCTATATTAATTTAGCTTATTTCATTATCTCTGGAATAGCATCTCTTTTGCAGTTGGACGTTACACCAAATATTTTGGCTATATCCTTACGATAATTTTCCGTTTTCATTGATTTGAATCTCAATTCTCACTCACCTAGCCCAAATTCAGAGGACCGTACATTTTTTTTCTAAAACACTATACTTTTATCCAATTTATTATGATATTCCCAAAAGTATCTGACTGCAGAACTTAGCCTGCTACACGAGCTGTAGTGACGCCGCTGATGGCGTGTGGACGGGTCAATGCCGCTCTGCTGGAGGGAGGGGGTGGCGCAAATTGCCGACGCGCGCGATTGGTGAATCTCCCAGTCACAGTTGACTGACTGCGTCAGCCTGCCCGTGCAGCCCAACCATCCGCTCGTGCTGCACTGCTGCGTTTGTACAGCATGCGCCGACAAATGAGGCTTTTTCCACCGATTCCCAAGCTATTGACCGTCCTCGGCCGTGCCACCAAGGGTTAGGCGCTGCCAAATATCACCGGCCGGTCGGTTGCGCGTTAAAAATGCTAAAAAATATTACTTGTACTCAGTAGATTACTTGTTGGTACGAATCAAAATTATTGAGTTGGGATTCGAGAAGGCGAATAGAGATTTTCTAAGGTCTGACTATTAGATACTTGCAGTTTTTTAAATTATTAGTAGATTTTCACACGTTTTTGTGTAATTCTCTTGTTTTGTTCCAACGAACTTATTCACATTGAGAGCGAGGGAGTAAATCGAGTGGCGAGAATTCCAAACAATGATAATTAGTGGAACTACAAAATGGCACAGACTTTCTTTTTTCTAATCTATTCAGTGTGAACCAGCTTTTCGGTTGTGTCCCACTCTCTTCCCACCTTCAGGGCCTATTAGGGCCTAAAAGACATTTGTATGTTTATTTGTTTTACCTTTTCGGTTCTCTAATAGTAAAATAGAAATATGACTAAAAATATTATGGAGGAGTAAACTCTGGTTCTGTAGGCAAATTTTCATTGAATAATGTGGAGGCCTCCGAGAGAAAATGTCGATGAAGTGTTTCTGCGCATAATGTAGCGCCATTTTACAACCTTGAGTTTTCGAGAATCTTTTAAGATATTATTCTACTCACACATTCTTATGTGTAATAATATAATGTAATATGTGTCTCATAATGTAAATATTAACGACGTGAGAAATATTTTAAAATGCATTTGTGTAATTTTTGAAAAATCAAAAGAATACATCAAAATGGCGTTCGTGATTTTTTATTCAGTGCATTTAGCACTATCCATATTAAAAATTTAAAGGAAATATTTGAGCGGTTTTTGGAAAAGTTTTTGATGTTGCCCATATTTTCTTCAAAATTGCTCAAAACTACTATTAAAGAACGGAACTTCACGTTGTGGAGAACAAATTTCCTTTGATGAAAAAGCATCTTTTCCAATAATGTAGTAGAATGAGGGGTTCTAAAAAAAATTCAAACTTTTGCAATTTCCGAAAATTCAGAGTTAACAATGCAATCGGGCCGATACAACTTGGTATGTATATTTCATCCTATTCTTACAAGAATGTTGATGAGAAAATTTTGAGTCCTCTTTAGAAAAGTTTGGAAAAGTCCCACTGGCTTTATGTTAAGTACCATTCTAATTTAAAGAATTATTTTCAAAATATTAGCGTTTTCTGTCGGGCCGGGTTGATCGAGGAATATTCATGTTGGGGAAACAATTCTACAAATAGTTTAGTTGCTAGTGTTGTTCGAACGGATGGACGTATTGGAAAAACACACGACATTTCTTCGGTATCAGGGAACCTCGAAAGTGTATTTTCGGTCTTCCCGAAATTGATTTTCCGCAACATTACATAACTTTACCTATACTATTACGTATACACGTAGTATACGAGAAAGTAAATGGAGCTAATGTAGTCTTTAAACATCCTACTATATAACATGGACCTAGCAAATGTTGCGCCGAAAACCTTGATTTGCTCTATACGCGTCTACATAAATCCCAAAGCCCGACCACATTCTTGGAACGAGTGTAATAGGGACCCCACGCAGCGTGTTGTGGTGTCAGTCATTTCGTCTCATTACTTCCTAATGGAATAATTACATGTGTAGACTTGAACCGTGCATGGTGTGCTCACTGATTTCTTTGCTCTCTACGTGCATTTTTTAAAGAATTTGTAATCGGACTATTGAGATTCTACTTCATATTATTGGTTTTCAGAGTTGGTGAATACTAGGATGTCTACTGATTTGGCGGAATCAGTTTTTTGTTCTGTCCAAAACTTGGACTGAAAATGCAAATAATTTGTTTTTTAAATAGAGCCCATTCGAAATTACGACGAAAATAGTTTGTGCCTAACAATATTTCAATGTGCAAAAAAGTATTTTTGTATTTAAAATTGCGGTGGAGTTTCAAAGTGTACATTAACTCAGTTGTTTTACAATTTAATTTCAAATATTGGCTTAAAATGAATGGAAAAATAACGGACGCCTTTGTTAAGAAAACATTAAAATGTTGAGGTGTTCATTGTTTATCTGCATATTTCGATAGATGCAAAAATATTAGAAGAGGGGTGTTCATTGCTAACGCAATTCAAGATTTGGTGGCCTTCGTTGAGTAGCGGAAATCGTATTCTGAGTTGGAACCATAAAAGTCGACCATTGGCACGTCAAGGTTACTGGAATATAAGGCAGTTTCAAGCGGAATGCAATAATGTCACGCGATTGCGGAACACTCTGCTTCAACAACTAATATCGCCGGCATCTAAGACGAACGTAAACTCGGCTCCCAGTACAACACACCGTTGCGAATTTATTTCTCCATTAACGTTGTGCTTTAGTCCGAAGAGTTTAAAGATATGTGCTGGGCTATTACGTGATGGTCACTGAATACGATGTGTTTGGTTTCTCTGAAGTCTTGTATTATTGATATTGTGACTGGTTATTTTGTATTTTATATGAAGTCATATAATGCTTAACTTGTACGTTGTACAAAAAATAACTTCTTTACTCTCCTTTAATAAATGATTCCGCGTTTGAAACAAAACGGTTGTTCATAATACAAATTCTTTTCCTTCCTTGTTGTGCAAAACTATACTGGTGACGAGATGGGTTGTGTATTTCAATTAATCATTTACTTGACACGCACTTTTGCCTTTACGTCTGAATAAGTCTGCATTATAAAGCTCTGTAAACGTTTTCTAGCAAGGCAGGACATCTTTGTTATCATTGTGTACATTGAGAGCAGTGAGGATAGAAATTTCGTAACATTGTCCGGATACTCATTTGTGAATCGGTTTTTCATATTACCCAAAGACAAATCCTCGATTGTGTATTACAAACAAAAGAAGCAAATTTTAGTCATATTATTATTTAATATTACACTGAATATTGATGACTTTATCTTAAAGATTGTTTTAAATTGAAGTCAAATTAAATATTTACTGTTGATACCCAGACACGTGATGGACTCTCTCGCCATCATCTCTCCCTCTCCGTTTTCGGGTTTATTCCCACCTTTTTGTCACACAGTAAGACCAAATTACTATTCTCATTCAGTATCAAGAAGAGTATTTCCATTTTCATTACGTGTGATGCAAATCTGTTGTCAAAAGTAACGTTTTCGAGGGAGAGCGTTCTTTGTTTGTGGACAGTTGCCCTGCATCTCCCGCCCTGTTCATCTCCAGCCCTGCGGAGGCTCACAGCGTGTGGAACGGCATTGACGCGGGGGCTGCGCAAGTGGGGTGGGCATCCGGATATATCGGATACGTGCCTCTCGCACGCGATCACACCTATCGGCCGCGCCTCCCCCCCCCATCCCCGCCCGTCAATCACCCTGCCACTGCTCCTTCCCTCTTGCCCTTCAACCCCTCCCCCTTTCCCGCCCTGCCTTCCGCCACGTTGCCTCTGGTCCCCGTCCTGCCTTGCCCGTCAACCTCCTTGCCACCGCCCCCTCTTGCCTCAACCACTCTACCCCCGTCCCCTTCCCGCCTTGCCCCTTAATTGCCATCCCTACGCCTTGCCCCTTAACCGTCCTGCCTTCGTCGATCCCCACCCTTCTTCGAACTTCCTTCCTTCTTGCCCCCCCTTGCCAGTGCCCTTGTCATAGACACCCGTCTTCGTCCCATTCCTCAACATTCTCGCCCCACGATCTTCCGCTCTGATCCTCCTGGTGGGTGGGCGGGACAATGCAGCGCGCGTAGCTTAGGGGGAGCCATTTAGGAAGACGGACGTCGCGTGCGCTCTGGCAACTCGTTTGCGAAGACGGAGGTGTTCCCGCTCGGCGCGGCGCTCCGACGCCTTTTGGAGCCTCGTCGTCGCTGGAAGAAACCTTTTCTCCCAGGCACTGCGTGTTTGCGAATCCAGAGACGTTTTCACGTTTTCCTCCTAGCAAGGACTGAAAATGTCTTTGCTTGTCGCTGCGCAGATTTCACGCGAAGCTATTAAGAGAGAAAAGATAGACGTAAATAATGGAAGTGTTTGCGGTGGGTAAATAATCCCATGGCATAACAGTAGTTATTTAGTAATCCGCTTTAGCCACAGGTTAAAGAAACTTTGAAAACTAAATTGATTAGGATCGTTTTTGTTGACCATTGATCAGTGGACGGCTGTCGTTATGATCATAAATTTGATTCTCGTCTCGTTACGATCAAATTTTAATTATGATTCAGCTACGTACATCTTAGGAATGATGAAAGTTTAAGGCCGTCTATTAATGAAATGGCGTATCTTGTAATTTTAATTATCTTTGATAAATTATCACTTCGTTATAAGCGGCATATTTTGTTATAGGCTACAAACGGTGGTATAGTCCAGAAAAGCTCTTGTATTGGAAGTGAATTTGCTTTTCGCGAATTGCTAGCTAGCGTTTGATCGTTTTCTTTATCTTCTACTTTACAGATCCTGGTGGATTACCCTGGTAATGTTGAGTTGGTGTAAAAGCCTGTCCAACGTAACTTAGTCTCAAGTTGTTGAACAAGGAAAGTCTTCTCTCCAAATGGCAAAGGAAAGAGAGCGCTGTGAACTCTCGATGTTTTAGCTGCTCGTTCTGCCCAAGCTGAAGTTGCGGGCCTGCCAGCTGCTCTGCATACGTAGGCATCTCCATTTGCAAACCCTTCCGCCTCGTTCGTCAGGGTGCGAGGAGCGCTGTTTGCAGTTCCTTATCGATTCATTTCCTTGTACGCTCGGCAGCTGTAGAAACAGGTTCTGCAATTTCGCTGGGTACACACCCGACCTTGGTTCCCATTTCGCGCGCGCTGTCGGGCTCTTCGAGTGATGGGGTGCAGACGCGACGCGCGTCTTTCGCGCAAGCGCCTTCTCTCTCATTTAGCCAGCGAGCAGGACAGCACACGTTGATTGATTGATTAGGATTCCGCGTCGTTACCGAGTCATTCGTGCCGTAAGTGGGCTGCATGTTTTCATGGAAGTGGCAGTGATTTTCCCCCCTCTGGTTGCCGAGATCCGGCGCCGGCCTAGCGTCGGTTAGCGGGGTTTTCCTCAACCAGGTATCTCCCACCAGTGGGGCACCGTCCCAGCCGGGACAAGTTCTAAGTCCCCGACCGGTCTCCGGCTGGTAGTGTGGTGCATGTTAATTTGAGTTGACATCAGTTGATGCACTGAGCCACCGCTCCCGGTGCGCCGCGTTGAAAAGGGGAGAAATGGAGATGAAAGGATGACACGTTGGGTGCGGGGATTTGCAGTTTTCTACGAGGTGGTCGCGTGCGCACATTCCGCACTTTGTTAGTAATTGTTTTAAAAGTGAAAGTGGACTTGATGCGGGAATTTAACTTTGAAAGTTTCTCTGACAATCTGAGCTTCTTTCACCTGAGTCTGCAAAAAAGTAATCAGACGTCCCATAAGACATTAATATGTAGATTACTGCATGAAAAAAAAAGCATATTCGTGTTCTCGGTAAACGAAAATCTGGTTTAAAGGGCCTAAAATGCGTTGTTTCAAGTTTATACACAGCGTGCGGTGCGAGTTTTTTTTTGCGTGCGATGGGATTCGACGGGAATCGAACCGGATCTCCTTGGTGAAAGGCGAGCGACTTTGCTCTGGGCCACGAGATGACCTTTGCTCCTGCATTTAACATTATGTGCGAACTTCTATATTTTTCGTCTTAAATCTGTTTGTTGCCTGTGTAAGGGGATAATTATTTCTCCAGCAGTTGCACATTTACGATGGTATATGCCGGTATACAAAACTGTCATCTTAACCTATATATACAAGCGGGGATAAAAATCTGAATTCTCAAAGAAACTTAGCGTTATGGGACTTGAACCACCCGCAAAATTGTTTCATGTCTTGTGTGGAAGATTGAGCATTGTAAGAAATTGGTTAACCGAAAACAAACCAAAACGATTTCGACCCTATTGCCCTCTTCCTTTTGGCGACCGATCCCGGAGTTTTAGCGAACGCGTTCATGGGCACTGTCACTTCTCTAACTTTCAGATCCCTTTCTTTGCATATGTGATACACACGTTCGTTACAGCCCAGGGATCGTTTGTCGAAAGAGAGCGCGTGAATTGGCTTGAAAGGTGTGAAAAGGTTTGATGGAGGGTAAAAATACCTTCCGCCTTTTAACATTATAAACTTATTTCAATCCAAACCCTTAAACATTTACAGTTCTATGGACTATACTCCTAGATTGATCCAGAAACTGGTATTGTTTAATACCCTAAACACACAAAATTCATTCGTGAACTTAAACATTATTGACTTTTGAAAACCCCCAGCCGTATGCATGATTAGTTTCTCCGTTCTATTCAGAAAGAACATTATTGATTGCTTCGTTGATGTCTGCTTCTCATGCGACATTTAATCACATTGTGAAAAAAGTGATTTTCCATTGTTTGGAAAGGTCAATATTTCTTTTGGGTAGTATTATATTGTCGGCTTGTTTCGAGGAACAAAGTGTGGAGATTGGAAAAGTTTTCAATATTAACTGGTTTTCTTTCCAAGTTTTCAGTTTAAAAGAAACGGTACGAGAATTGTGTGCAGTCTATAAAGAAACTTCTGTTACGTGGGGCCACCTCTGTTCTTTCCGTTCGTGTATTTTTGTTTCAAAAAGTGAAAAACATCCTGGATGTTTTTAGGCTCTGTAGTTTAGTCACTAAATAATACTTAACTAGTTTCTAGGGAAACTGAAAAAAAGACATAAGTAGCTAGGGCCATAGTTATTAGTAAACTCGTTACATGATATTGTTAATGTAAAATTAAATTTCCCATTCAGAAGAAGTAAAAATTGTTATAAAGAAACTGAATGAAGTTTTATTGAAGCAGCTAGTTCGACTTATTGTCGTGCAAACTTGAACTCTGCAATATTGTATGTTGCATATTGCTGCAGTCATGTCAGTTGTGGGCGTACGTGTGTGCTAGTGTGTACTATTTATCACACCTCTCAGTTCAAGGAATATTTGGCTTTAAAATTTCGACAAAAGGCTGTTTTCGAGGGAAGTAGACGCGTTTGTAAATGTTGTGGATATAATATTTAGTGTTACAGATTGTGTTGGCGACTGTTCTTGTACTTACGTTGTGACTCAGCCTTGCGCACGTATCACTATCTTTGTTTCGTAAGACACTGGACCAACTAAGCGTTCAAATTTCATATTTATTTTCACTGGTCCGTAGTTCATCTAATAGCTGTAGATCTGAGAGCGTCCTCAGTCAGCAAACCCAGAGACTGATGTCTTTTGAAAAATATCTCGTGGCAGATGGAAGTTCCTACCAGTTCTTACGATGCGACGGGGAAGAATGTCGAGTAGACCATCTCGGCCGTGGAGAAAGCACGCTGGACGCAGGGCAGTTAGTCCGCTGTCGTTGTATGGCGTTCGTGGGAAGAATCTCCCGCTGGTTTTTTGCTGCAGGGAGCAACGACTGTTCACGACAAGTGATCTTGCAGTCTCAGAGTTGTTGCTGGCTAACGACTAGTTCTTACAGATTTATATAATTTCGTGTAGGCTACGCTGGAAGTTGCAGAGCTGGATGGGTTTCTTATGGGTAACCAAACTGTGGAGCCCCCTAATAATATTGAAAACTTGAACATGAATACGGAAAATTACCATAAATTAATATTAAATCTTAACCTTTGGACTTAAAAATGAATATTAATACATTTGAAATATTTATAAACAAGTATAGAATTTCCCTTAAAAATATTGGAGACTTCTAAGGGTGAACATAGACTACTTATGTATTAAGTACGTGGATGCAAGTGAGAATTCATGTGCTTGCCAGTTATCGAACAATACACGTAATCTTAGAATCAAACATGTCGACGTTTATAAACGTTTAGAAATCCTGACGTGTCATTACTCCAAAACGTAAATTCTGTTGTTTCAAAATGATTCGATTTTTTATTCCTTCACGGAATAACATGTGTGCTTGTTAGGATTTGAAGAATATATATTAGAATCGTGTACCTTATGGGTCCTACTACTTATTCCACAAAGGTATGAAATTCAAAACTGTCAGCGTGCGTTGTGTGCTTTCTTGTTCATTTTCTTGCCTTTATGCACGTAACATACATTTTACGTTCGCTTTATTGTTCATTTATGGCCTCGTCGTCACAGTCGTTTGAAGCGAAGTTGTAGTTATCTCTGAGAAGCGGTAACTGCTGCATTAATCCCAGAGGTCATTGGCAGAGATATGAAACGGGCAGTTAGTTCTGCGTGGGAACTACACGGGAAGCGGATATTAGGTAGAGCTTATGTCATTGACTCGTCAGGTCATGTACAGAACGCTTTTATGTCCGACGGCATCTGCTGTGAATGCGCAAGAACTACTGTTATGACAAACGATGATGAAGCAAGTTGGCCAGATGTTCGACGGGTGCCATTGACTGCGATTGCTTGTGTATTGTCGCTCACAATAGAAGGTTCTTATAGGGAGAAACTTTTGCTGACGGAAGTGCTTGATCCTCTAAAATAAAACTTAACTATGGTGTTGTTGTTCGATGAGTTGATGCTTGCAACGTGACTTTTCTTTCTTCCTTGAACTGAAGGGCAACCCGTGTGGTCGTGGTCAAACCACTCGCCAACCACAGATTGGAACCGTGTTCAAATCCTAGTCCAGGGGATTTCAACGGCGTAGATATTGACCCCCTAGAACGCCGCCGAATATGAATCGGCAATTGATAGGTTTAATGAAGATCCTCTTGATTTAAAAAATTAACCTTGATAATTGTTTTCCGATATAGACCAAAAACAACAACATAAATTACCAATTCGCTCCTCTTCTTTCGTATCTGTCATTCATGGCGGCGATGGTGTGACGGTTAGCTTATCGGGTTGTTATACCCAAGTTCGGAGGTTCGAAGCCGTGGATTTTTAAGGGCGAAAAAATCCTTCGTACGTGCGAAAAAATCCTAAGTAAAGCCCGCTGTCCAATGTTAGTAGATTTACTGGATGTTAAAGATCTTCAAGCCTAAATGAAGCCTCTGAGCTGAATTCAAATTGCCTGTTTCGTCGCCCAAGTAACACCTTCTTTCGCCCATGATTGGTGAAAGGAGTGTAACGAAATTTGCGTGGTCAGACGGAAGAGCAGGCCTCATGGCCTGAGTCTCGCCACGTAAAATTAGGCATTCATTCTTAGGGTAAGGGGGCGTGGCTAGGCTAGCGCAATCGGAGCACGGCACCGGTCCCCCGAAGTAAGGTGCCCTTATAAGGACTCTCGCGGACGGATATCAGCTAGGCATAAAACGAAGCGCACTCCGCGCTCGATTTCTCCGGTTCACAATCCATATTCTTATACCAAGTACATTTAAAACTTAATTGCAGATAGGGACCGCATTTATACTTTCTACGCCGCGGCATCCGAGAACCTAAAGGATGATATAAGGAATGAAAGGATGATATGAAGGAAATAATACACTATGAATTATATACGCACAACCGCTACTCTATCGAAATAAAATGCTTCCTCTGATATGTACTGAAGAAACGTTATGGTCAGTTAAAAACGCTCAACATGTAAGCATTGCACAATATCGAAGATTAGAAACGCAGCTGCTCAGAAGCAAAAGTCTTCGATTATGGAAATCCTATATATTTACCAAAATATTGATCTACGAAATGGTTGTCTTTGAGACGTTTATGTGCAATGTATTCGTGATTGGATTATGTATTCTGTACATTGTAGAGAATAACGAAAGAGATGACGGTGCAAACAATTCTTTTAAAAGAGGTCTGCGAAAGAAAGAGGTTGGGAATAACTGTCCTAGACGATCCACGTGCAATTTTTTCGCGGCAGGTTTTTTCGCGGTTCTCTCGTTCTCTCTGTCACTCATTTCACCGTTCTTCCGTCATCCTATCATACTCGTATCACAATCACTAATTCATCGAAATCATTCTACTCCAGGTGTGACTATAGAGACGTAGGAAATTGCGTCATAATAAAGATTTTACGATAAGATAAGTTACTCCCTGAAATTCCTTGAAAGGAAGAACTTTTCTTATTAGTTAAAAATAATACTCAGTTCTAACGTTGCGGAGGTTGATGAAATTTGAACCTAAAATGTATTTTGAAAAATAAAAACTTTGATCATTTTAATTTATATGAATTAAAACCGATATGAACTTGTGCCAGACACGTAATGTAAGCGGAATATAATTCTAGATTTTCTTAAAGAATATAATTTCTCTTGATTTTTAACTTTTTTTGAAAGCTTCTCAAGTTTCTCTTCAAAAGCTGATTTCAAATTAAGGGTCATCATTAAATGAAACAATTTTTATTATTGTTTCTCTCGTATTTAAAGCTCAATAAATTATAGGAATCAAGTGAACAATCTCTAAGAATTGGTTGCGTGATTCCTCCGTTGAAGAGTAGCTACAAAAGTGCTCTGATGTCTAGACTCTAGTGTGTTCACGTTACCTAGATACTCCTTGGGAATATGAAGGGCGTTTGGCGTCAGTTGGTAGAAGTTTATTTTAACGTTTCTCTGTTTTTTATTTTGCAGGTGAGTGCCTTCATTGTTGAGGGAGCAACAAGAAAAAGCAACATTGGTGAGTGGAGATAAAGAGAGTAATGTTAAAGATGGAGTCCAAACGATTGTCTTTTAATTGGATGCTCTATTATAGTTTTCACACACACACACACACACACACACACACACACATGTATACATGTGTGTGTGTGTGCGTGTGGTGTTGCCATAAGGTGTTCGCAACCCCTGAAAGTTTTGAAAGGGACCCGAAAATTTTTACGTAATGAACAATTTTATTTCCTTATTGTGTTCAGTCTCTGATTTTCCCCTTTTTAACCTGACAATTTGGGCAATTGTTGTACGACGTTTGGAAAAGAGGCTCTCCGAGCCATCTAGTAACTGCAAATGGTTTGAAATAAAACTCCATTGTTTTTGTTAATTGTATCATTAGCGTTTTAATTTCATTCTCCTTCTCCTATGTTTTTATTTATTTACTAGTAAAATATGCCTTACGTTGATAAAAAAGATCAATTTGCAAAGGATTCCAGAAATGTGATAAAATTGGAGACAATACTAGTAAATGATCATTAAAACATTTAAATCGTTTTATTATGGTGTTTTGATGTCAAATTTCTCCTATTGCTTCTTTGCTTTCATTTTTATCTCTTCGCTTATACTGCTTCTCCTCTCCTCACCAGTTACTTCCCTTCTATCTCCCTACATCTTCCCTCCAATCTTACATTCTTTCTTCTCGCCTCACCTCTCCTCCGTCTCGCCTCTGCTTGACTTCGCCCCAGCAATACATTTCCGACGTCCGCGCGTGTCTCCTTAGCAGGAAAATGTGTGGAGATTCCGCGCGGTAAAAACGGCACTGACTCCCAGGCTCTCGGCGCGCCGCGCGTTGTGGTGTGCAGCTACTTCAGGAGTGAACACTGCGTCTCGCGGGCCACGTGCGGCTGAAGCGATCGTGGCAGCCGTAGCCAAACAGTTACGTTCTGCAGCCAGTAAATGCCTTAACACATATAATAAATAAAAGGGAGCTATTTAGGAAATGGCAAGGTAGTGGCGGAGGTGGAAACTACCAGTGATTACCACTGCATATCAGGCGCCGGTTGAACAGTGTTACGTCTTCAGGTGCTGGGGTTACTGTCAGGGAGAGTTCGTGACTTCGAAACTGTGGGATTAAGTTGGGTAACAGGAATGAGGAAGAATATGGTTTGATCGCAATATATTGGTGAGAGAATGTTTTCTTTTTTTCTTCTCACAGTGAGAAAAAAGTATCCCAACAACATTATCATAGTTGGAATCAACTTCTTTCTAAAACAAAATGAGATACTAGATTGAACTTATTCCTGATGATCGTGTATACAGTTATGTAATAAACGTTCACATTGCTACCGCAAACTGAATACCTGTTTGGGTCATTTTTTTTCTCTATTTGGACGCAGCATATAGATATCTGTTGGCTGCGAACAAATATTTTTCTCACTGTACAACTCGGTTAGTGTTTTTAAAGTATATTAATTCCTGGAACGTGCTTTTGGGATGTAAAATTCGCTGTGTGTGGTGGCTCGTGGCTTTGTGCACGTCTCTGTTAAGCAGAAGTGTATTGTTCCGGGCATTTACCTCGCGTAAGGCCCTGACTCTCCCGGCATCCGCCACTAGGAGAAGCGACGTCGCGAGTTCGTCGAAGCCATCAGGAATTCCTTTCCAGCAGTAAATCATGGCGTCATTCTTTTGGAACGGAAGACGTGAACACAAACTTTCCAGAATGGTAGTAAATTATAATGATTGTTGAAATTGTTTAAACAACACTTGGAAATTCCTTTCTTTTAAATTAAAAAGTGCAGGTTTCCGCGTCTCTTTAAACCTTGTTTTTTTTTTTGCTTGTCTCCTAACCTTATGTTTGTGTGTACCTGGAAACCTCACGGCTGGTTTCCTGAGGATTACCACGTTTCCAATGCCTTTTGTTCTACGATATACTCCGCTTGTGTATTTCATCTCGCATTTGACTTTTTATCTCGTATAATTTTCATCGTTCCCGGAATAGCTCAAGGCTCTGCGGGCTTATCGGATTGCGAAATACGGACCTGTAATGATCCTGATTCCTTGAAACAAGGAAGCATTCTGTGGAGCTACAGGCCGACGGAAAGCGTTATAGTAATATATTCTTAAATTCTTTCGAGTATGACGTTCCTTACGTTACAAATTTAATTGAAACATTTTATCGATTTAACTTTTTTATTAGAACCCGTTACGTAGAGGACAAGGATCTCCGGTAACAGTGGATTAAATTAACACATTGTTTAATATTTAATGCGTATTTTCTTATTAATAACGAATTCGCTTTATATAATTTTACTCGTAAAAGATACGCATTTTTTTTCTGCGCATATTCTCTGCCTTATGAGGTTCCTCGAATAATTCATGATCTGACGACCCGTTTCGAAAAATAAATTCTGAGAGAATTGAGAAAACAAAGAAATGTAATTTGAAAATACTTCTATGGTTCCACAGTTGTAACTATGTGTACCTCCCTCGTAGGCCAAAAGTACACTGGTCTTTCTTTTCTGCCCTGTAGCTTTTGACTAGTTAGGGACGTATGTACTTAAATATAAAGACTTATATTATTTGATTTCAAAATTGAATATTAATTGGTTTTCGGTCTCGTATGTCACCTCACTAACACGAAGGGGTATTGCCTCTCATTATCCTGGCGGGTCACACTCATGTGACAAGACACTGATATTTTGTGATAGAGATAATGGGTGCGAGAGAAAGGATAATTGTCTTATTTTGTAAATTTAACTTAGTTTTTACATGGGACTTATTTAACAAGCAGTCCATTATATTTCCCTAAAACGTTAAAGACGTTGAGCTACAATCTAGCAATAAGATCGATAAATAGTATCGACATTGGTTAATACGAATAACATTAACACACAAAACCGCAGTTGAGCTTATGAACTTCTTTTTCAGAGATCTCATACATATTAATGAAATGAAAATATGAAATCATTTCATAGTTTGAAATGCAGCACGTTTCAATGAATGCATGCGTTTCGTATGAAATGCTGTTCACGTTTCAATATATATATGTTTTCTGGAATAGCAGAAAATAATTTGTGTAATTATCCAATTATGTAAATGGAATTGCATTGTGCATGACCCATAAGGCTTTGGTGATTGTCATTGCAGTTCTAATTTCTTTGCTCTACTAGTTTTTGTTATTCAAATTATTATGTAAATAATTTTAAGTGCCTAACGTTACTGTTGTACTAGAATAAATTAAATAAAAATCTAGAAAATAGAGATATTTTAAAAATGTATGTTACTTCTTCAAAACATTAAAAAAATTGATTTTATTTACTATTTAAGGAATAAATTACAAACATGGCAACGAAAATGAAACAAACTTTCAAGTTTTTTATATTTTTAACACAGCTTCATGGTTCAGTTTAGAAGAGTACTCGTAAATTCAGTCCTTGCTATAAACTTTACAGTAATATTTAATGGATATGTAATTTATTTTTCTTTCTGGGTTAAAAGGTTCAAGATATAATCCCTCTGATTCAAATGTAATAATACGTGTGTAAGAGAGAGTTTTGATATGAGATATGTTTTTATTTATTTAAAATAATCGCAAACATCTCCTTGCTTCAATAGGTATGATTCTCTGTTTCTGGTGAATGATTCAGATGATTTGGTTGGTAATTTTTATGCTGAATGTAAACAAGTTCAGTGGCCGCAGTCGAGCAGTGCATGGCAGAGGGCGTGCGACACGCGCCTACCTGTGCCCTCGGACGCCCTGCAGCACTGAACGGCGCGTCACCCCACAACCCTCCATTTCTTTTCCTTCGAGAGTTGCCACCTCTCCGCTTTTCAGGTGTGATCTCCGGGTTACTTTTGAAAATCTCTGGGTCAAATAAAAAATTTAATGAAATATAATTTTTTTTCACTTTTTATAATATAATCTGTTTAATAATTTCATTTTATCGAATGATTTTATATTAATGACCCTATATAAATGAATCTTGGACTTCGCGGGAAAATCAGTATGCCATCAGTGCAACATCTCCAGTCGACAAAGAATTACTTATTTTTATAGTAATTAATGCGTTATTAACATGATAAATGTATTATTGTTCTGAGATAATCGTAAAAAGGGGTATGTTGTTTTATAACATATGTTGCTTGTGAATCTATGTATTTACTTTTGATTCTTGTCTGTCCGGGATGAGCCGCGTCTCAGTCGATTGTGCTGACGTTTCGGCCATCTTGGTGTGGACTTCTTCAGAGCTGTACCGAAGAAGACCACAACAAGATGGCCGAAACGTCAGCCCCAACGACTACATGCGCTTATCCTGACAGCAAAATCAAATGACTCCGGCCGGGGAAGCCTATGAATCCATTGTATATGTTTTTTTCGTTAACTCCCCCCCCCCCCGCCCATAATAAGTGGTCTCCGGGTCATGTATTCTTAAGGGTAGGAGCCCTACTTCCTTCCATTGCCCTCCTCCTCGTTCTCTTCTAAGAAGGCGTCCTCCAGAATAGTCTTTCGGCGCAGGCTCATGATCATCAGCGGGGTTGCCACGTTGCCACCTCGCAGGAGCAGCACTGGCTGGATATTCAACTCTCTTCCCACTCAAGATGACCAGGTTCTTACGCGGAAAGTAACGAACAACTTCTTCGGACATTCCTTCTTCCCAGTCGATCAATCCTCTTTTGTATTATGACGGAAGTGACTACTTTCCCCTGAAGTTGTTTCCTCTTTCTTGTGTCTTTTTTCTTCTTTGATGTCTTCCTTTTTGATATCTTGTTGGCTTTGGAGAATCAGCAATTTCTTGGTTTACAGAATTTAATGTAGATTCATAGGTCATGAGCAACTGATACATTGGAAGGTATTCAACTTGTGTTTTCAACTTCTTTTACAACGGTGCTCATGATTGTACTTCATACGGAATATTTGCGGATGACTGCAAGCGTTCAGTGTGCAGTACGATCCAAATGCTCCAGTGCCTCAGCTGCGTGATGACGTCTTAGCATGGACCCTTGACCGCCTGCTGCCAATTGAACAAGGCCTGCCATCGCCAATCGCACGTAGTCCCTGACGTGCTCTTCACAGAAAGAGACCTGACGTTTCGCGATGACGCCTCTCCGGGCGACATTGGCGGAAACGGGTTCGATTGGTAATGGTTTGGAGTGATTGATTCGTTATTTAAGTGACCTCAAGGGTGTAATATTTACATTTTACAATATTTCATGCAAATATTATTTGATTTAATATCTCGCGGATCTTTCCCCAGATCTTCATCGTGTAAACTGGTCGAGAACTCAGGTCTGGTTTGAGGTACTTGTTAACTTGAAGTTCGTATGCCTTAATCTTGCCTCTCTTCCACCGTGAAAGTAAATCCCGTAATGTACTCTGTGAGTGCCGTATGCACAGGGTTGACTGAAGTGTTTCACACGAACGTTGCGTTGACGCGGGTTTGGCTAATGCGCGTCGTAGATTAATACTATATCTTATATAGATAGGCCAAAGCTTTCGTATGCCGTTTCGCCTAAG
The DNA here is from genome assembly GCA_964035755.1 of Teleogryllus oceanicus. Classification (NCBI taxonomy): domain Eukaryota; kingdom Metazoa; phylum Arthropoda; class Insecta; order Orthoptera; family Gryllidae; genus Teleogryllus; species Teleogryllus oceanicus. The sequence continues at coordinate 61,957,564 of CAXIVR010000005.1, read as the reverse complement.
ACAGTGTAGTCTGTGAAGCGCGGTAGCTAACGTGCGTCAACGCAACGCCCATGTGCAGGAGCCTTAGGTTCACTGTCGAGGCGCTGAAAGGGGTTTTGCGCTTCTAGCGTTCCGCGCAATCACAGGCGTCCCGCTTATACGAAATATGCAGGCGACATATGGTTTTTTCCCCTCTGCCTCTTCACACACTCTCACTCTTTCTCTCACTCTCTCTATCTTTACGGTCGGATTTCCACCTCGTCCGTACTATGTCGATGTTCCGCGGAAAAAGTCTGTTTGAAATATGACGGCTTGTGAGCATAAACTTTCTTCTGTAGAGGTTTACACAAATTATTGCAACGTGAGCTGATGAATAGGATGGAAAGTACGTATTTTTAAAAGAGAATGTCGAAAGGGTCTTTGAATTCGGGTTGGCGGATGTATCGGATCACAAACGTATGGTTTTTACATTGGCACGACGCTAACCCTTCACATTACGTTGTCAACGGAATATAAACATTACCGACCGTCAAAAGCCATGGCGTAGATTATTAGTGGACGTGGTCCATTGAGACCAAAATTATTTAAAATTCTACTAATAGATTCTCCCGTTTCTGAGTGTTCTGGAGAGGAAATGGCATTACAGATATGTGAATACCATCGGAACGCGCTTAGAGGTGGAGCAAAGACAATACATTCCGGGGTCGAAAGTGCGCATCGTAACTTAATTTCTGACAAAAGACGTAGTGCTGAATTAGAAATGATGGCCCCCCAAAAAATTGCAGCTCAGATTTCCAATGCTTTATGTTTTATGAGAAAAAAACAAGAATTCATCAGACCAATGTTTAAGTAAGGAAAAAATAGAAATGTTTTATGAGAAACAACCAGTGCTCACCAGATGTCATTACTGTTTGTTAATATTATTTACATACTAAGAAGATGATTACTCATATGTTGTTAATTACTAGTATTATAATTGTTTAATGCATTTTTATGAGCAAATTTTTTTCCTTTGAATAAGTGATATGTAACGTTTTGTGTTAAATGAACAATACCATAATGTAAGCGTCTTTGGCACACAGGTTGGAGCAATTCTCATGGATTTGCCGCCGCTTTCGCACTAGTACATTACGCCGCGGCAACTCTTTCGGCGAAATGTACTAGTTCTCAATTGGTATATAGCCCTTTACACACGTCATTGCTGAATGTTATTACTCACGCCCGGAACCGACGTTGGCCTGGCGTAATTTCAGGACGTGTTATCTCGTACGAGTCAGTCATAGCACTGAAACATCCTTTGCGTCTCCAACAACGGCCGCTTTGTGTTCGCAGCGGTGGCGCTCTCGCACGAAATGGCCTCCCAGCCCTTGTCTCTGCCCCTGCGCGGAGTCTCGTTGTTTCCGTTGTTTTAGCGGCGCTGTCGCAGCGCCCGGAGGTTTCTTTCCGCCCCGTCCCTCGAGAGCCGCCCGGTCCCCGCGCCCCCACTCGTGCTGCCGGGCTAATAGAACCGCCGCCTCCGCCTTTGGCCCTCCGGTCGCCGTCGCCGCCGCGTACGGACAGAAGTAGAGGCCGTAGATATAGAGGAGTGTAAGAAGGGACCCCTTTGGCAGGTTTGGAAACAAATGTACATCATGCAGGGCGATGACATGGCAAAAGATGGTGATGAAGCAGTTTACAAATGAGCTAACTGAAAACGTACGCGCTGAAAATATGAGAGCATGAGCATAACCTGCAATTGTTGCCAGCAGTGACCAAGCAGTAGCTGTCAAAGCGGTCCCTTCTTATAGTAACCTCTCTATATGGAGATTAGCGCTACCTAAACGGCCGCCGCCATTGCCTAGAGTAGAACGTCGATAATCCGGAATAAGTAGAACCACGCCCCTTCCGGATTACAAAATTGTCCGCATAGTCGAAAAGTAACAATCCAAGAGCAAGTGAACGTATTCAGCGTTAAAAACAATCTTGATGAAAAAGTTCATGGTTACGAAAGTAAAGAGGATGAATAAAATAATGATAATACAATTTTAACGTTTTTAATTAGGGAAAAAATACTGCGTTATATGTACAATATTGCTTGCACTTGTCTTACACTAACGACAGTGTTCACTCCATGCGATTTCTTTTCCCCAGAATCAATCTGAATTATAAGCAATTCGAATTTTTGACATCCGAATTATTGACGCTCTACTGTATAGCTGTACCGATAGCACCGGCAGGTAGGATTCAATAATTGAGGAAAGCAACTAAAGGAATTATGGAGTGTTTTGAGTGGATAAATAGCTAACGGGATGCAAATGATTAGTAGATGTGAAGATGGGAAAGAAGGCGAAGGTGCATCAGACATCGTGAAATAATGGACCGCTGTAAATTGTACGTTGGCAAATCATTTCTTGCTTACAAGACCGAATAAGAGAAAATAAAAGAGAGCTGTAGTAAGAGGGATAATAGTAGGGTGAGAAGATCATTGACAAAGGTGTGAAACAAACAAAGAGGTTTGTTTTTTATCAGCATGATATAAAATAAAATGATTTATCAAGGTGAATATCATAGAACATATTACATCCTATGTCTATTAACACTACGAAACCACATTAAAGAGAAATATGTATTAGAGATTTCAAAAGTATTTGCTGTATTTGAAATACTATTCGTTGTATACATTTAGTCGAGAATTGCCATTGTGGCTTTCTTTTTCTTCTTCACTAAGAAGGAATTACTAAGAAGGAATAATGGTGCCCGTGCGGGGGTGGTGCCTGTGAGTAGCTGGTGGGTGGAGGGGGCCGTCGCATCGTCCACTCTTGACACTCGGGGAGGAGCTCACGCTGACATCTCGCTACGAGAGCCATCTCGCTTGCACGCTTCGCGGCCACCGGCCACTCGCGCGAATTACATGTCTCCCTGCTCAGCATCCGCGACTGCTCGGTGGATACAGTTATTACATGTGTCTCTCCATCGCAGCATGCATGCTTTTAGGGCAACATGACGTCTCTGGTCATGATATTGCGACTTTTTGTACTCCCGCAAATTGCGGTTGCAGACGCTGGAGCGAACTATATCTAGTGGGTTGCGTTCCATAGTAACAGAATTTCGTGTTCTCATTTCATCACATTTTAACAATTATGTAACATCCAAATATATATTTTAGAATACATAGATTCAACAACTGTGAAGAACATCTTAACTAAAGGTAAGAGATTAATTCTTTAATTTAAATGATCAAGGTAAGGAGAAGCACTTACTCGAAGTTTATTGTTTACTTTATTGCAAAAAATATTAATGTAACAGACGATGAAATATGTTAAATGAATTTGGCTGTAAACTTGGCCACAAAAAGAGACCATGTGAGCAACATCCCGAGACAGTTTTCTTTGAGCTTGATGTGGATCTGGACTGTAAAGGCTGTATAAAAACATTTAATCTCCCCCTCTACATGTATGCCAATTTCGGCCATCTGAGTGATTTTATATTACTCGTATTTGTTTTACGTTTCGAGATCCTTCGGACTGAATTATAGCTAATACAGATTCTCAATTGCCTATGTCGATGGCAAAACGCCGAAACGTTCGGAAACATTCTAGTTTTGTTGGGTTCTTAGTTATATTATCTCGGTGGAATCAGAATCAAGGGGACCAATTTTTGAAGGTTTTGATTGTACAGGTTTTGTGCATGGGCAATTACCCTCAGCAATGTAATAAGCATAATATATTATGTAAAATTGTATGTATATATCATATAATAAGTAAATTACTTAATAATTTGTAATTTTAAAATCAAACAGGCCAAGTTCTGTCGCTAGGTATCACAGTTGAAATGGAGAAATTTTACTTGAAGATTGCCAAAATATCTGAGAACTACTTATTGTACGTCAATGGCACGTTCTCTAGGCGACTCCAAATAACTTGGTAATGAAATACTATGATATAAAGTGTGATATGGAGATACTTCGTTCATACTGGTCTTCCTTGGAATTGGGCTCCAAAGGAGACCCAAAAAGGGGGCGAATAAAGAATTGGGTGACGAGAAGTGCGAAATTAGTAACGACGACTTTGCTCATTCAATGTGTATCGATCTTGCCTTTAAGAACCAGAAGCGGATGTGCCCCTAGTAGCAGTAAATTTGTTCGCTTATGTTTCCTAGTAAAAAGATTAATTACCCAAAGGAAATCTAACAAACCGTTCAGATAGCCCATTGAAACGTATTCCCATCTTTGCTTGGTATTGTTACGTTTCTAGGTGGTGAATTAAAAGTCTCGTATTATTTTCACAAAAAAGTTTATTTTGTTTCTAACACAATCACTGAAAACACTTGATTATTTATTTACACACTTCTCTTCCTTTATTTACATATACTTCTCTTCAGTTATTTACACTACTCTTCTCTTCAGTTATTTTACACTACACTCTCTTGATTTATTTACACTACACTCCTCTCGCACACTCGCACAGTCCTAAGCACTGGCACAGTTCACTGCACTGATCACAGTTCGATGCACTAGTCACAGTTCACGTCACCGACCACGTACGATGACTGACCACGGTTCACTTCACTGAGCACACTCGCTGCACGCTATTCACCGCGATGCACACACTTCAAAGTTCAGCTTCCACTGCGGACTCAAGACTGACTCGCGGTCGCCGGCCGTCGCGTATTTATACCTGTCAAGACAATCCAGACCCTTCCGGACACGGACTGTTCTAAAACCCCCACAGGTGATGAAACCCGCTCGCGGGCGCTCGTGGTCGCCGGCAGATGACGAAACCCCCTCACAGACCCCTCGGTGGCGCCGGGGATGACGCAATTTCGTTACACCCCCCCCTTTGCGTCCGTCTCAGGCGCGTTTAGTAAAATCACCCCGTACGCAGCTGGAGCCTCGTCGTTGGGGGTTAAAGGGTGGCGTCAATTGTCTTCTTTGGATTGAAAACATTCCATGGTGTAGCCGACTAATCAAACCCCCATGTACCGGCTCTTAACATGCTTCTCCTATTCTCCATTTCCCCAGTCCATAAAAACCACATCCCATTTTTGAGGGCAATCTTCTGGACTTGTCTTCAGTACTTGTTGGCGTAATTCAATCAGAGTTTCCCAAAGGTTTTCGGATCCCTTTGTGATATACTTTTTTTGTGACAAGGTAAAAACATAGTGACTGACGTCGTCAGATGCAGAACCTTCCCAATATCGGCTGTTGGTTCTTTAATTCTTCTATCCTTCCGTATTTTCTCTTGAATACTGTAAACACCTCTGGTCATATCTAAATCCTGGGCGACACAATGCGAATCATTTTCCCTGGGGTAGCCAAACGATCCCCCCCTTTTTTTACCCCATAACGCGCTTGATGCTTTCATTATACTGAGACATAAACTCGTGAAATGTGCACTCTTGCATGCCCAGTTCACAAACTCTCGGTCTTTTTTATCTTTTCATTATTTCCCTGCGTCGGGCCAGGATTCAATAAACGACTCGTTTTTTCCACCAATTTTTAATTCGGTAGAAAAATCATTTTCCTCTTCCGACCTCGTACGGTCCTTCCCCACTGTCTTTTAAATTTTTGGAAAAAAAACCGCGGCGACTTTGGGGGGTTAAACACCAGACGATCTCTGGTTGATAACCTCCTCCTTCAGTTTTGATTCAACCGGTCTTTCTCCTGTCACTTGCGATTTGGATTCTTTCCGCACCTGGTTATGAATTACGCCCTTTTTCCGTCTTAGGTCATTTACAAAGTCTTACCGGCTATTTCTTCATTATTTTTAAAAACCCAAACTGTAGATCACAGGTAGACGTGTTCCCGGCCGAAGGATATTGCGGGCGTTTGCCCAGTTGCCCATGAACAGATGAGCGGGGGTGAAAAAAAAAGATGTATGTATTGGTCCCAGTCGCGTTGGTGATCACGACCTTCGCTAAATTTTTTCCCCATTTTCTGTTCGCGTTCCACCATTCCGTCGCTGCGGATGTGGGCTTCGTTTTTTTTCTTATTCCAAAGTTCCCCCCTTGAAACCTGCGGATTGGGGAAATTCCGCCCTTGATCTGAATGAAATTTCCCAGTGGCCCCAAATCATCCCCATTCCTTAACCATACTTGGGAATGGGGGCCTCTTGGCTGTGGGGATTGTTAACCCCACTTGTGAAATAACCCAAACCACGGTATTATTTATTTCCATCATTTGACTTGGAAATGGGCCACCCAATCGGCAATTCGTTCAAAAGGACTCCCAACGTTGTATTGCCTCATCTTTTTCCTCTTTTTATGGGTTGGTGGTGCACAAAGCCTTCGTACCACATCTTTACATCTTGCTTCAATTAACCCAGTAAAATCTTTCCCCCTTTCTCTAAGGTTTTCATCCCAGTGTCCTCCCGAAGTTCCATCATCAATTCTCTAATATTTCAGGGCCCTTACTCTCGGTAACAATATCTTCCTCTTCTGCGTCCCTTTTCCCTTTTAGCTCGTTTCAGAACACCTTCCTCTTATAATCAATCCCTCCCCCAATATTTTTTTTGCAAAAGAACAGGGAGCTATTTCTTGCCAACTTGGTCTCCGTCCTGCTATTTTCCATTTCCAAACTTTTCAATTCCTTCCCTCTTTCATTTTTCGAAGTTTCGGTTGCCATTGGTCATTACTGACTGCCCCTGGGTGGGCACATCTTTCTTCCCATGACAACAATGCTTGCAGTTTTCAGGGGGACGGTCTTCTGGAGAAGGATCCATTCCGGTGACCCCTTCGATGTTCTATTCTAAAAGTGAATTCTTCTCTTTCAATCCATCTGGGGCTTATTCCGGTTCTTTAAGTTCAGCAGCCATTTCAAAACAACATGATCCGTTCTCAAAAAAAATTTTTTACCGTAGGATTTTTGAAAAGTGTTCAAAGGGGTTTTACCACGCAAAAAATTCTCTTCGGGGTTTCACAATATTCGTTCTGGCGTGGGACTTTACTATAGTAACCGATTACCCCCTCTCCATCTTGTATCTGCGATAATACCCCCCAACGTTACTTGCGTCAGTATCAAGTATATAATTCCCTTGGGATGGGACTCAATATAGGGCCTCAGCATGGCGCTTTTGCTTTTTTAAAACGCGTTGGCAGTCTTTATCCCATTAAAAAAACGCTTTTTTTCTGTCATGAGTCAGCGGTTTCGCATTTGGGTCCCCAAAAAATAGCGGCGATAAACTTTACATGCCGGAAAATTTTCCCGTTCATGTTTATCCTTTGGGGCCACCTTTTTTTGGCTTTTCGTGCCTAATTCTCCACAATTCCAACATCAAGGGGTTTTCCCCTTTTTCCACTAAATGCGGTAAAACCTCTCCACCATTGCCTAAAAAAATTTTTTTTCAAATTTTGGCGCCCGGGTTTTCAATTCTCGTACTCGTCCGTCACGTTTCGATGCTCTTTTTGCAACCTGGAAGTCTTTTGACAATGCGTCAGCTAAAGGGTTTTTGTCTTGCCAGTCAAAAGCTTTGTGTTTCTGCTCATGGCGCTTAAAAGCACCGGACGGCTGTCGTTGCAGGGGAAATTTCTGAACTGGGTCAAAAAGGGGCAGACGAAATATCAGCTTCCCGTTCTTGGCTCTCCCCTCTTCTGAAACGATTCCCCTTTGCTGGGTAAAAAACTTTTCAGGTGGGTTGCCCGTACCGTGTTTTGGGGTCTCTTGACGTTTTCTCAAATTGGCTGTTCATCGGGCTATTGTCTCTAGAATATCGACGGCGTTACCCCCCAAAACCAAAATCAGGGCCCTGCACAAAACTGTTGCGGACCACCTTTACTCGCAGCAGCCTTAATTGCTTCAAATAATTCGACCATGAAGAAGTGCCATCAAAAGGGGGGTGGTTTTACTCGTGCTTTTTCCCCCTGGTTCCCGTACGGTGGCTACTGGTGCCATTTCTAGTGGTTTTTGTCGATGTTTATATTCGATTTTTCTGTTGAGGAAAAACCTTCAGCTTTTCTTCTAACAGATTTAGTAATTTCCTCATTCTTAAAATTTTCTTCTATCTTCTCAATTTTTTTTTTTCCATTTTTTTTTCGTTCTTAGTTTTTTTCATCCATCTCCTCAATTTTTTTTTGCCCCAAATTTATTATTCTAGTTTTTTCTGTTTCCCGCTTCTCTTCCCAAAAACCTGGAATTTTGATCAATTTTTCTTCTAACGCTTTGGAGTTTTTTGGGCAGTTCTTCTAAAAATTTTGGAAATTTTCTGTTAACTTTCCTTCAAAATTCTGGAATTTTCCGTCAATTCTCCTTTTAAAATTCTGGAATTTTCTTCTAGTTTTTTTTCTAGTATTCAAAATTTTTTTTCTTTCCTTTTTTTGGATGGTCTGAAAAGTTCCCCGTTGTCTCAAAAAAAATTCTCTGGATCCTCACCTGCTGTCTTCATCGCGTTTGCAAGACGTTCTTGTAATATTGCTTTCGTTCCCGGGAAATATCTTGTTCCCTCTCTTCTAACTCTCTCTTCAACTCGGGCCCCTTTTTTAGATCCTAAAAATTTTGTAAACTCATCTTGATTAATGTTTTTAAATTTACCACTCTTATACCCCACACCAACCAATTTTTCGTTTCTGGTGGTGAAATTAAAAATCTCATTTTTTACAAAAAAGTTTATTTTTTTTCTTAACACAATCTGAAAACACTTGATTATTTATTTAAATCCCTTTTCTTCCTTTATTTAAATATACTTCTCTTCAGTTTTTACCTCTCTTCTCTTCGTTTTTTTAAATTCTCTTGGTTTTTTTACTACTCCTCTCGCACACTCGCACGGGCTAAGCACTGGCCCAGTTCACTGCCGATCCAGTTCGATATAGTCACAGTTCACGTCACCCACCCCAGTACGATGCCGCCACGGTTCACTTCACTGAGCACACTCGCTGCCGCTTTGCGATGAAAAAATTCAGCTTCCTGCGGACTCAGCACTCGCGGTCGCCGGCCGTCCCGTTTTTCCTGTCAAAACAATCCAGACCCTTCCGGACACCGCGCTGTTCTGGGGAAAACCGCCGACAGGTGATGCCCCGCGCTCGCGGGGGCTCGTTCGCCGGCAGATGACGTAACCCCCAATCACAGACCCCCCGGTTGGGCGCCGGGGATGACGCAATATTCGTTACAGTATAAAATTAATGTTCATCACGTTCATGCAACTTGGAAGTAAACAGAATTTTCGAAGCGTTCTAAAGCGGTGAAGTGTTGTCAGTCGTCAGAAAAATCAGAAGAGTAGGGACTTGGGAAAATATTCTCGTTTTGAAAGGTTCAACGTCCCAAAATGTGGTTTTGGGGAGCTCTGCTTCGGAGGAAGCCCTCAAACGCGCCGAGCCCAGAGCGCCACGCGGCAGTAAATGCAGCCCCGGGCGCCGCTTTGAGCAGGGAGCGTCCCGCTCGCCCTTCGATCGCCCAACGGCTGTCCCGTCGTGGGATGTCCCCACACGCGGTCCCCTCGCGTTGTCCCCCCGCTGCTCCGCCGGCCGCCGCCTTCCCTCGCCCGTAATCCGCGCCGCCCTTCGCCCTTTGCCGCGCCCGTCCTTCCCCTTCACCTTCCCCTCCCGTCGCTTCGCCCTCCAGCTACGCGAAAGCCCCAGGGCACTCCAACTCTCCTCGCCGGACACGTCAAACTGCTGGCGCTCGACGTTTCAGAAATCCACGTTACGTGTGGAGGTGGGTTCGCTCGCGACGGCTTGGCCCAAAGGACGAAGTAGGCAGATGTCCGACACGCGAGATACCAGTTGAGCATCATTCCTAATTGAATCTCATCTCGATTTTTATCATATAAATCGCCCTTGCTTGGTTTGCGAGTATTCTGCATAATTTCTTGCGAAACCGCCAAAGGGCGCACTAACCGATACGGGAAGCCTGTGGACAATGCCGTGCTTTCGAAATGCCAAGTGGTTTCTGGTTTCTGTCATCAACTAGTTTCTGATGTCACCTCTCTCTTTGAGGGAAATTCCACCCTCATTTGTTTCTTATTTTCTGATGCTTGTCAAAACATTGGGTCTATTTTTAATTCTAGCCATTTCCGCTCCATTGTTATAAGCGCTTGCAGTACGTGCCTGTCTCATGATATTTTAATATACGCAGGGTGAATATTCCATTAGCTGTAGGTAGGAGATGGCAAAGCATGCGCAGAAGTATCAAAAAGTCATCCACTTCCCTGGCAGTCGCGGGTTATGGGATTGCCTTTTGCCCCAGCACAGGCAGTTAACGAGTGGGTCGCAGGGGAGTGCTTGTGAAAGACGACAACTCTCGAGTGAATGTAGGGAGAACAACCAGGAGACCGGGCGCAAAGTAGTTGTTACAACAACAACAACAATAATAACAACAACAAAAGAAACTGCGTCGAAAAGTGTGAACCAAGTTAAATTGTGTACGTTCTGGCTCCGCACGAACATGCTACTTATCACATACATTAGCTTCGTTTGTTCCGACGAGTCTTATCAGAGTTCCGAGCGTTGTTAGAGTTCACCTGTCGACGACTACGGGAGAGCAAGTAAACTTTCAATTGCAGTGTTTTAGTGATAAATTACTACCACCGCCTCAAGGAACATAATAGAAATACAGGTTTTGCCTCCATGAAGATACGTCACCAATAATCTCTTTGCTTTTCAATGTTAAATATTGCGTGTAATGTTTTAGCACACTTATATTTTTGTTTTATGTTATATTTATTATTAAAAATATTTTTTCATTACGAAGTTTAAAAGCTTCTTTACTTATAATTACTATTTAATCAAATATTGATTAAAGACAAAGCAAGATATCTAACAAACTAGGTGCCTAAGTTGCAGCTCGAATATAGCAGAAATGTTCGTAGCTAAAATGAGTTTTAAATCCCTCATCGTCCACTACTGAGAGGAGTGAAGTAAGAACGTAGGTGAGTACAACATATAATAATTTTCTATTTGAGCTGTACTACTACGAATCCCAAGAAATCGATAAATAAAATTTCAGTTGAAAATATTTGGACGTAAAATTCTTCAAAATATTCATACTAGATATCTTTTTGTCTCATTATTACAAGGTATCGACCTCACCAGTAATATTAATTTGTCATTGCCCTTCGATTCGGAGGCTGACGTTTTACCTATCGATTTCATTTCCTCGCGGACTGTCTCCATGCCTCATGTCATGGGAAAGAGTCCTTCGATCTCCGGAGATACTGAAACTTACCTTTCCCCTCCGCTCAGCCGTCCCCTTGTATAGCTTGCGGCACTGGTGAGGAGGGGCATCGAAAGTGAAGTTAATAATGCAGCGAGAACGAAATGAATACCTCGCGATGCTCGGTCAAAATCGCAATAAGAAACGTTAGGGCTCGTGAAGACATTTCTAAAAATATGCTTTGAAGTAACCAAAAGTTGCTTTTCTGTAGTGAATACGGAAATTGATTGATGTGTTTCCGGGCGCGTCAACGGCTAGGCTCATTAGTCCCGTACCTGTAATGCATGTTTTACCACGGAACGTGACGCTATCTTCCCCCGCTGAATGGCGAGATCCAGCGCTGACCTACACCCGGGGGGGGGGCACCACCCCAGTCGGGGCAGGCTCTAAGCTCCCAATTTGTCAGTATGCACGACCTCTTGAATCTGAACGGTCATGTATGGTTTCCTCCTGCTATCACACGACGCGCTCAAGAGATATGTTAACGATATTTTTTAAAAATAATTAAAGAAAAAATTGTGCATTTAAGTGTATATTTGGAAATGTAGTGTTCTGGAATGTGATATTTATCAACCTAGCGAGTCGTGTTCTGGCGCTGTATAGGTGAGCTCCCGCTCACGCGGAAAGAGACCATGAACTAAACAGATATTGACTGTTCACAATTTCGCAAAACAACGCTGATACGCTTGGGGATCAATATACACGACCGTAAATCTAGAATACCGAAACCCAATACACACGTGTATTATCTTTATGTGAGCTGTGTCTATGCTGAAATATTGCGATTGCGTTCGTTCAGAAGTTTCGGAAGCGCGGAAATGCGTTTGAGTACGTTGGGTTGAGCACATGTGCACCATTGTTCAGCTCTGGGACAAATCGATAAATACGTGGAATAATCGGGTGCTGTATGCAAGACTGTTACCATTTTACCACGACTGAATCCTATTATGGCATCTACATTTTTATAGAAAAATAAATCGTTAGGAACTGTATGAAATTAGCATGGGAATGGCTGTTTCCTGTGAATGTTCATATTTTCTTTTGAATTCTCTCTTGTGCCGATGAAGGCAAGATAGTTCAATGTAGGTAACTTTGATAGTGATGTACGACCGTTGGTATTTTTGGAGTTACGTATTCAAGTTACTATGCAAGACGTATGCGTATGTTTGGGAACTATCATTCCAGTCTTCCATTACGGTCAGCGCACATAAGAAATGGGACCATTAGACAAGAGTGAAAATATTTTCTTATACGTTCTCTGCGTATTTTTTCAGACTGCGCGCGATATTTTCCGACGAGGAAGAGTCGGGCCCATTTGGGAGTGTACGCATAAGTTTTTATGCCCCGCATACCTTGCAGACTTCTTTACGATGTATGATCGCGATCTCGTATATCGAGGGAATCCTCAGAGGGTGATGCAGTGTGGGGCGAGGGCGAAGGCCCGCTCAGGAGTCGGTGACGAACGGGACGTCGTGCAGCGTGGAGGCGGAGGGGGGGGGAGAATCGACGCGCAGTGGGCCGAAACGACGTCTCTGGCATGCAAGGCGTTTTTTTCTTTCGTGTTTCATTTTCCAAGTGAACATTGCAATCGAGAACGCAGAAATTTGTGATGTGAATGAAATGTTATCGTAGAGAATGAAAACTTATCTGATGCAATTTAAAGACGATATTTAGGAAGAATTTTTTCCAATATTTTTATGAAACTGGAATTATATTATAGCTGATTCATTGATCCTGTAATAACTAAGCGTTTTGTCCCGAACAATCTCAGCTTGTGGTATGGAAAATATTACGTTTTGAGGTAAGTGGAACATCTTTTCGTGGGTCAGAATATAAATGTTGCTGCACACTTTCCTTTCTTGGACATCTCTCATTGATTGAAATGTTCGTGTTTCCGGGATCGTCAACTTCTATAGTTATTAGACCCGTAAGCGTAGTGCGTGTTTTTGCACGAGAGGTGACGCTGATCTTCCTCCGCTGGATGGTGAGACCTCCCCAACTGGGGCAAGCTCTAAGCTGTCTACATGTGTAGTAGGGTAGTAGATGTACGTGTATGTATGTGTAAGTAAGAGGAAGGATAGTTTAAGGAAGAGGAAGGAAAATTCGCATGCGGTCCGTGGCCCGTTTGTTAGGATACTGCCCGGCATTCACCTAACATTGATCGCAGAATCTACAGAAAACTACCGATGAGAGTAGGCGATGCTGAAATTCTCCTCCAGTCAGCGGGTGACTTCAACCTACCAATCCAGCGTCGAAAATCCTGCCACCATCGGGACTCGAACCCTAGGACCTCCTGGTCCGATTAAGTGCCGTGACATCAGTTGATGCTTGGAGCCACCTAAGCTGGTGGACATCTCTCAAGTCGGTCAGGTTTCCAAAGAACCGATAACGTGGTTTATGTTTATTAAGTTAATTCGCTTTTTCAATGCACGCGCCTTTCGACCCATTAGTGCGAGACGAGGCTCGACGCCGTCACGCGATGGGCCGGATGCAAGGCGCGCGTCGGCCTCCGCGCCAGGGACGTTCTTCACGCTCGCCGCCCCGCACGCGCACGAGCGCGCGCGCCGCCCGGCGGAACAGCCCGTCTTCCGCCACCCACGCCGCCTCCGGCCTGGCACGCACTTCTTGTCCGGGTCCATCTACCCACCGCCTCGCCTCGCTACCCCGTCCCCTGGCGGTCTCGCACTGAGATACCCCATTACCTGCCCGCGTTAGCTTGTCTCGCTCGCTTTTTGTGTTCACTGCTTAAGCTCCGCTCGTCCTTTAATCGCTTCTTGATTGTTGCCTTGCTCGACCCCTTGCTCGTCCCCCTGCCGCCCCTTGCTCGTTCCTCTGCTTACCCCCTTGCTCTCGTCACCCTGCTCCTCCTCTTGCTCGCCATATGTCTCCCGCTCACGCTCTTCTCCCGTTGCCCACGTCGCCGTCGTAGTCGCCCCCTGCTTTCGTCCTCCAACCATTACAAGGCACCTGCTCCTTCTTCGGTTCCTCACTAACTGTTATTTCAATCCTCTTATGTACCCCGCCTTCTAATTGTTTGCCTCATTCACATTGTACTTTATCTGGCTATAAAGAAATGAATGCGTTATTTATTGAGAAAGAAGAGCAATGATCTGTCTCGAATGTTGGCGAATGAAGAATTGAAATTGGCATCGCATTCGCCCTCGCTCGGAGAAGATCCACGACGTCAGGCGAAGCTGTAGCGCGCCCATCATTCACGCACTTTGACTCGCCCATCCGTCGAGTCGCCTGGCGCGATCTCTGGCTTCCTCGGGCGGCGCGGCGCATGTAAATGGCGCGGATATCGTCGGAAGCGGTGGCTATACGTAGCTGCCGCTGGGGACGGATACGACCGCCCTTCGGCGGCGGCCGAGAGCGATGCGCTGCTACGGAGCACCCGCGCCGCCTACTCACGAGGGAGATCGTGATCGCTACGGGTGCGCGGACGTGCGTCTTCTGGCCAACGACGGTGGAAACGGGAATCGAATGATTTGCCGGCCACATGTGCTTGCGCCTGCAGCTACAGGGAAAGCTAATTGATGAATTACTAGGGGGCGGAGTTTTATGATCTAAAACATTGCCGAAATGATCAATAAAATGCTTTTAAAATGTTTTAAAAATGATTTAAAATCAAAGAAAATGACGTAAAAAGTCATTAAAACCAGTTCAGATGAACTACTCAAGCGGGATACGTTACTGATTCTTTTATTCATTCAAGTGCACTCAACTTGCAAAATTTGGTTTGAACTGTTCTTTATCAGGAAATCTGTCTTTAGTTATCCTGCAGTCGGGCGAACCCACAATAGCGCTGTTAGACGTCACAGGAACCGTAGATTACATACAATGGTTGACATTACAATTTCTGACCGAAGAAATCGAATAGGCTACACAGGAATGTGGAGAATATTTGTTGCATCTCTTACATACGGACATAAAATAGGTCATTTCCTTTCATCATAATATACAATTAATTTCTATACTAAAACGAATTGTTCTAAAGTGAAAAGAAAATAGATATTGCATTAAAATTCGCCCGCTAATCATTACCAATTCTTCGCCCTTCCGTCTCCTTTTTCCGTCTGCTTCTTTCCCGTCTACACGACATCTTTCATTTTCTATCCTTTCTTCTACATCTTCTCCTATTCTGCGTCTTTTCTATCCCTTCCTTGACTTGTGATTTCTCTTCTTGTTCTCTTTGTTTATTTTCTGCTTCTAAATTATATTTTTCATTCATTTCAAATTGTTTCCTGAAGAAATAGCGCAGTTTATTGGCCATCGCTTTATGAGTGTAATGAAAACGCTCCAACCATGTAGTACTCATTAGCACAGCACACTATATTGTATAATGGATGGAAGTTTTCAAATTTTACTAGTGATTGACGGTCCTCAATTTCTCATATTTCATTGTAATTATTATTTACTTCTTGAAGAAATAGCGCAGTTTATTGGCCATCGCTTGCAAAATTTAAGCAATATTTAAATGATCGCTAGATTAGCTTGTTGGACACTATTGTTCTGAATTTTCTTACCATTCTTCCTCTTCCATTGGGTTTCTAGCCACGACATAAATTGGCGTAGACGAGGAAAACGTGCGTTTATTGACGACAGTAAGGTTAAGAGGACCCTTAGGGTGAACTTCCTCGGGAGAAGCACGTCGTTGAAGTTTCAGTTCCTCCCTCTAAAGCGCAAAGTGCCCTTGAATGTGTTAGTGCCAGTTTCATTTGCTGAGTTGCACGAAGCACGTTGTGAAGCAACTGCGTGGGTCTACCTCCGTCGTTTTACAAAGGATTTCCTTCCTTCATATATAGAAACAAACTCTCTTGTAGCTCTTATTATAGAAATGCGAGTTGAGAAGTCACACTTTCCAAGGCTTGGTAGTATTTTTTATTTTGCAGGTTCGTGAAATGATGTATTATTGGTTGTACCCATATTAACGAATAAGTGATCGTGCTTTTTCAAAAATTTTGAAAATATTATATCAGAAGTGGGTATTGAAAATGTAATGAAGTCAGTGATGATTGAAAGTTATATCATAAATCACTATGATAAATATGAATGTGTGTGAAATTATACTTACATTTTCATGACAGCTACGTAAGACTGTATCCAAGCCTGGCTGGAACATCATTGCTTTAATTTCTACATCTATATTCTTAGATTTTTATAATCCCGATTCAAAAACCCTACATATTCGTAATTTCAAGAAGGTAATAATCTAAATCGTGTCTTCTCAGAACTGTTTGGTGTTATGTATGCTTCAAGTCGGTCGTGAAGGAGTCGTTGGGGCGAAGAAATCACACGGAGGACGGCCTCATGGTATTAGGAACGAAGCCTCGCAGAGCCGACTCCCCCTCGCGCGCCATATTTTGTTTCGCCTTTTCCCTCCCGCGCTCGACCCCGCCCCCTCCTCCCCCTCTTCTCTCCCCCTTTCGTAGCCCTCTGCCCACGCCCCCTCTAATCTTCGTTTACTTCCCTCGCGGGTGGCGTCTCCGAGGATTGGGCGGGCTCTCAATTCGCTGCGGGGGGGTCGTTCACCTGGAGTCGAAGTTATACAAGAATGAAGGCGTCATAGGCTTTTGACAGTATTGTGTGTATTTATAGGATTTTTTTTTTGAATCCCTGTATGTAAACTAAATCTCAATTCTATGATGAAATAAATAGACGTTATTGTGTAAGAACATTACTAGCTTGGTCGTGGGGTGTTCAGGAAATTGTTTTCCGTGTTACAATTGACACAATTAACAAAGACATGCAATGTTGCCAAATGAAATGTCAATAGGGAAGTTTCTGTTCGTAATTCTGAAACTCCTAGTTTCATTCCTTGTAGGCATGGCTGAGGAGGGGGGAGAGCGTGTGAATAGGCGAACTTGTATGTTTTTTCCCCTGAGAACACCTTGGGTGGGAACTAGCGTGGGTTATAATGTGGAGACTCAATAGGGCGATAAAAGGAATAATTTGAAATAATCTTATCTAATTGTGGACGATACGATAAGAGAAATAATTAGAAATAATATGCATAATACACATCTAATTGTGATGCTTATTTTACTTCTAATGTGATGTAAATAAGGAAAGATTCGTTGCTTGTGACTAAATAGATTTCGTTTTCTATGTGAGAATCGAATGCATTTTAAAATTAGCGTTATTAATAATTTAAATTTAAAAAAATATTATTTACACAATTGTAACGGACAAATAAGTGATATGTATTATGATATAACATGAAAACGGATAAACTTCGATCGAATTCTAAATAATAATTTTGACCATCGCTGTAAGTAAACTACTAATACATATTCGAATATCCAGGGGAAGTGTAAGATCGTCTTTTCTTTTCTCCTACGGAATGCTTAACGGAAGAAATACTTATGGTAATTTAATTTCCAGCTACTTTTAATATCTTCGAATCTCATTTTCTCGAAAAAAATCCTTTTTTTCCCCTCTTCCTTTTTTTAACTCAGAGACGAGATTTTTCAATAACCATATGTCAAATCCTGACCTTGCTAGATTCTCATCGTCGAGGATCCGTCAATGAGCTGCGCGCCGTGGTCCACCCACAGGTGGCCTCCGGGCGTCCCCCACCCCGTCTCCTCCCGGCCTGTGCCCCACCGCGGGGCCGGGCTGCTGCGCCGTGAGTCAGGGGCCGCGACCCCGCGCGGGAGCCAGCGAAAGCGAGGAGGCGCGGAGGTCTTTCGCCTGACGTCAGTGGCCGGTGCGGAGCTCGACGCGGGGCGGCGTGGCTGGCGGCCGATTCGGGCGCCACCAGCTCACGCGGACGACTTTCCGTCCCGATGCCAAAACACCTGAAGCATATGTCTCGCGAGCGTTCCGTTGACACGCGTCGTAGATTAATTGTATCTTACGCAAAGCGGCCGAAGCGTTCGTGTGCCGTTTCGCGTAAGATAGTGTTATTCTACAACGCACGTTACTTAACGCGCGTCAACGCAACGCTCGTGTGCAGAGGCCCTGAATCGGGAGCGGCCCGGCTGTGTCCCAGGCGGCCTGTGGCCTGCGCGCGGGCTTGCGGCTGCGGGTGACACGATGCCTCGGTGATGGCGACACAACAAATCTAAAAACGTATATCGATAACAAATCTTACTATTAATTTCGATACATGAATGAAAATGTCACGACACGTCATGCTATTTTTTTTAGAGTATTTTAATAAATTTTCTTTTTGTTCTGATTCAATTTGTATAAATTCACTTTAACACATTAAGTTATAAATTGAACTAATAAATAATTTACTGGAGGGAAAAGCCGAGCCTCTTGAACTTCAGTTGCATGTTCGATTGAATTTTTCACCCCAGTGACGATTTTATCACAGCACTAAAGATAATATTTGGAATATGCATCTATAAAAAGAAGAAAATACTAATCTGTAAAAAAAATCGTTTCATTTACTTGCAATTATTTTTACCTGCATGCATTTCCTCATCGAGAATTTGTTATATTGACAAGAAAGATTCAAAATTAGTAAACCCAAGTCCTGGCGACACAACAGTACAACAAAACCTGATGGAAAATAATGTTTGTGTTCAATACATGCCGTGCACATAACTGTTCGCCGCGACCTGTTTGTGGCGATTGCAGGTGTTCCTTATCAGTAGCCGTCCGGTCGATAAGAGTATATCGCGGGTTTGTATTGGCCGTGCGAATACCCTCCGAACAATATCCTCCGAATTCACCGCAGGTTCGCAACCCAGGATTACGCAAAACTGGTTATCAGCGATGCCAGAGGGGGGAGAAATGCTTGATTGTGATACTAAATGTTACCTGCTTAACCGAATAGTTGCTCTGCACATATAATTTTGTGTACAACAAATAGCTTGGTTAACGGGGAGAGATACTTGTAAGTCACATGATTCCCATATCCAACTGCAAGTCACCCCCCTTTTCGTGGTTTCTTCTAAAATGGTTATAATTTTTCGCCTCTAAGGGGGGGGGGATATTCCAGAAGCCTGAGCAATATTCAAGAGTGGAATTACTGTCTTTCTTGAACATATTTAGGAACGAATTTTGTGTGGAATGTTTGTGTAATTGCCAACGTATCTGTAAAAGAAATTCTTAAATTTATTACTGCTAATTTTTTGTGTATTCAAATTGTCCGCTTAGATCAATACAAATCATTAATATTACTTTGGATGTATGTGACTATGTAGTGTGGACTATGCAGTGTGATTCATCTAAGGCGACACTTGTCACTCAGAGAAAGACATCCGATAACTAATGAATGATCACATATCTAGTTCAAGTGACCACTGATACAGTCAACGCGCATCTTTATTCGACATTATCATGGTAATAGGATTTACGATGGCTGCGTTCAAGGTAAAAGTATCGAACGGCATCATTGCAGCACCTCTTAGGCCAAATACTCGACTCAAATCATTAAAGCTGAAGAAACAGTGATGTAAAATATGGCAAGTAAAGAATAGGGTAAATACAAAATAATGAGTGACTATTCCACTCCTGAAATTAAAACCAATAGTTTTTAACTGTACATACACCGTCCTGATTGAGGCATTTTGTATCTCAAAATGGTTATCGCTTTTTTCTGTCCGATTTTTCTTCGTGCTTCTTCCTGCCGGCTAATCATAAAATGTGACTCATCTATCTTAGGAGGCGATATGACATCGATCAATCTGTCGATGTCCAATAAACTACGTATATATCATAACTTAACCTCTTTCATTTTAACAGAACTTTCAGATATTTGACGCATTTTGGAACTCAGAAAATAATTTCACTCGTGGAATTGTCCTATTAAATACCACTCGTGCTTTGGAAATTCTCAGATAAATCCCCCCTCGCTTCAAGAGCCGGGAATTTATCGACAATTTCCAAACTACTCATGGGATTACCTACGATAATTTTTAATGGCGTGAAGTAATACTAATTTTAACTGTGCCCAAAAATATGTCCAAAACTGTTTTCAGTGGCTGAATCTATAAAGCAATTGGATGTGAAGCCGGAGCTCGGGCTCTTCCGTTTCCCGGCCGGGGTGGCTAATGCTTTGAACAATTTACAAAATAGTTTCTTAAAATTCTTCTAGAGAAATATCGAACGCGTGCGATTTGCTTATTTATGCATCAGTTAACAGGAAGCATACGAACTAAATGGAAGTCCTAGGAAAGATAAACCAGCAGGATGGAGACCCGGGTTCTTCGCTTCCTGGTCGGGTACGAGTATCTGATGCTTTGAACAATTTGGAAAATACTTTCTTAAAATTCTTCTTCGATAATATCGAACAAGTCGACTTGGCTTATGACGCATTAATTAACAGGTTGCACGTGACGAGAGTCCTAGCTTCTAGCAATTTCGAACCGCCCCCCTTCACGCGATCTGCCCGACGACTCGCCGCGAAGATCGCGCCGTTCGGAGAAGCGGCCAGGTCGCCGCCGCGCCGACTGATTCGGAGAGCGATAAAAATCTCGGGAGGCGACGCTAGCGACGTCCATCGGAAGGGATAGGGAAGGTTAACTCGGGAGACGCGGAGCCCTCGCCTTGAATTTATGGAGTGTAAAAGAACGGGCTCGTAAACCCCGTGCTGCGTCGATGAAATTCTGCACCGCTGCCCTCCGTCCACGCCCCGCCGTGCACTTCACTTTCGACCGCCTGCCTCTTCCAGGGCGACTGATATGTGTGCGAGTGAAGGAGTATATCCCTTGACGTCCGTTTTCGGGCACTCCTGATTTCTATTATGTTACGTTTATGGGCCATAAAAGTTGCGTTTGGCTCAAGTAAGGTAATTATTCTTGGTCCGGATTGTAAGACCTGTGCTGTTCTTATATCAGTGAGTTTTCTCGTGATATTCCTTTAGTCATCATTGAAATAATATCGTAAAAATGTTGTATTAGTTTGAACGTTGGTTTTCATTTCACCATTTTATGATCATTTCAATTTAGTATGTTGATTATTCTTAATTGAAAAAAAGAAAGATACGTTCTTTTCAAGAAATACATTTGACATTTTATGTTTGGGTTTTATCTCTCATCTCCTGCTTGTAATTGCAATTTTATGATCGTGAATGTCAATTTTCTTCCTCGTCTTAGAGTTCGACCTTTGGGTCTCTGCTCTTCCTGAGAAATATTCTATTTTTTGCCCTTCTAACCATAGAAGAACTTATTTACACAATGGATTTTCTGCCGAATCAATCTGAAACACAAGGGTCTTGTCTAGATGTAGACAAGAGTTAGATTTTGTTGATAAGTACCATGATCCCATTATGTAACTCGTGATTTACCGTGAGACTCTCATTACTCATGTGCAGTAGTAACCATAAAATAATTGTCAATCTTCTCATATCCGAGTAGTATGTTTTTTTACACAAGTTAAGATGTGAAGTACTGTGATTGAAGATGGTGGTTGAGTGGAAAATTTGGCGCTACTAGAGGCTGTAGTGAACCTATTGAAAATCTCGAGGATCCCGATCCCAGAATGAATTCCACGAAAACCCTGAAATTGATGCCTCAACCTCAGGCGTGAAAAGCAGTCAGCATTGTTCGTTAGTTAGGCCTAAACTTATACTGTAGTTTTAAATGTATAATAATTACTTTTTCAGTGATGCGGCATTAACATTACTGGTTGATATGTTTAAGCAGTAGGAACAGAAATACCAAAATAAGTGTTAATTTCTTCAAATGTTTCAAATAAACGCGGGTGAGCTAGTTGAATATGGGTGGGCTAGAAAGACCGCAAGAAATCTTTTGATAAAAAATGATTGCTGAACATCAGCGGTTGTAAAGAGAAATTACTGTAAGAAGGGAGCGCTTTGACAGCTACTGCTTGGCCATTGCTGGCAACATAATTGAAAGTTAAGTCCAAACACCCATTTTGTCAATGCGTTCGTTTACAGTTAGTAATGAAGCCTCTTGCAATGTCATCGCCCTGCATGACGTTCATTTGTTCATTGACGTTCATTTGTCTGTCAAAATGAACCCTGCTTACAGCAATTCCTTTACATGAATCGCATCCTGAAGCGCTGTCTGCACGATGTGACTTCGAAAGACAACTGATGAACTCACCGCGTCGGTTCGAAATGAATGGGTAGGTGTACGACTATTTTGGTCGGTAGCATTGCATAACAGCCTCGCCCTTCGTCTGCGAATAGCGGAGCGCCGGTGGGCGAGACCCTCCGAAGGCGGCCCGCAGACGGGGAGAGGGGGCGTCGCGCCGGCCCGCGTGACCCTCAGGCCGGTATTTCGAGCGCCGTGGGGCGTGGCGCGGTGCGGCGGTGAGGCTTCCAGCTGACTGGGCGGGTGGTGAGGGAGAGGGGGCGGGGCCTGGCGGCAGTGGCGGCATCAGCTGGAGCCAAGGCCGCGCGTTGCGCCGCGCCGCTGCAGCGCGCTGTGCGGGTCGGGTCGGGCCGGGGCTTCCTATGGGATCGATGCCGGTCACCTCCTCTCGTGTCACCGGGAGCGGTAGCTCAGTGCATCAACTGATGTCACTGCAGCTCCTCTGACCGGGAGGTCCTAGGTTCCACTCCCACGGCAGCAGGATTTTCGACACTAGCTTTTCAGCTAGGTCGAATTCAGTCGCTGTCTGGAGGAGAATTCTAGCAGCCGGCTGCTCTGATCAGTAGTTTTCCGTGGTTTCTCCGATCAACACTAGGCGAATGCCGGAGCAGTACCCTACAAAACGGGCCACGGACGCGCGCGATCTATCCTTCCTCTTCCTTGTCCTATCCTCTCCCCTTACACACACACACTAACATGCACTACACTACCACATATTCCGGGAGACCGGTCGGGAGCTTAAAGCTTGTCCCGGCTGGGGCGGTGCCCCGCTGGTGGGAGAGTCCTGGTTAGGGGGAAACCCCACTAGCCGACGGTAGGTCGGCGCCGGATCTCGCCATCTCCGAGAAAACATACACTACACTAACGGGACTAATGACCAAAGTAGTTGACGCGCCCGGAAACACGAAAGAACCAAACCATCCTCTCGTGTCTTCCTGTCAACGCGTGCGGGTACAGGAACGGTGACACGTCTCGAAAAGCAATGTTTTGTGTGAACCCTTTTGACTTGAATGGGAACACTTTGTTTCCCAGCCAAAGAAAATATTTTACTCTATATATTTTGTGAATTATTTTATAGAAGTTTTACGAGTACAAAAAGACTATTGTCTAAATGTACTTCGATACTTACTAACAAAAACTGGCGTTTTTAAGATGTGCCATGTTTCGTGTGTATCAATGATTTGTGGTGCCTGGTGCGAGAGAACACGGAAGCGTCAGAGTGTAAAAAGTTGCAGACATTGCTTCCAATTAATAAACTACTTCAGTCTTGGAAGTCTCATTCCCTAATTCTTTAAACATCGTCCAACATTCAACTCTATAAAGTTGTAAGTAAGTGTCTTTAAAACCACAAAAAATAATTCTATTTCTTTTTGTTTTGTATTCAGCAAAGCAAATTGTCTAAGTTAATACATTAAGGCAATGTTAATGATCTTCCTTTATTTCGTTCTACTGTTTGTTATTTTGAAAGGATTTTTCGGTAACTTTTAAAGAAATTGTGAATTTTGTGCTGTAAGGTTTTGGAGGAGAGCTATGTTCGTAGGAAAATCCAATTAAGTTTATTCAGCATTTTAATGCAAGAAACCGTAACTTACGAGTACGTGGCTTCCCGGTTTTAAAGCCTGCCTATTGAAGAATTCATTTGAAAGATAGTTCGCTTGCTAAGCTTTTAATATGTCCTTATTAAATTTACCAGTTCTAAATCGTGCAAGGGGATTAAGATACACCATTCAGTTCCCTGCTTGTTTGAAAACGTATGTGAAATCTATCTTTAATCAAAAACACCTAAGGACATAGCAACGGTTGTAACAGTTTTAGAAATTTGCCTTTTGCGGTCGCCCTAGCGTGCAGTACTCGTGCGTGCGACGTTCTTATCGCTGCATTTCAGCCGCGGAAGTGCAGGCGGAGTTGAAACCTGTCAGAGCCACTCCTAGCCCAGAACGTGCGCAGGGAAGCGTGAAAAGTTGTAAACTGCTGTCGCCGCAGGCGCGATGGAAACTTGCGTTCATATTCGGCGACTGCGTGTTCCGTCGCATTTATATGCTTGGGTTGTGGAGTAACTAAAATGAACTGCTGCTCTGGTAGAGAAACGACTCTGTTGAGACGTGTTAGTTAATGATACGTCACAATAGGTATGTTACTTAAAATTTTAATGAAAAATGTCGGTGGTAATTTTGCTTTCAATTGAATCATTTACGAGTGAGTAAATTGTGTGGTATTTAACACTTCTTCGTTTTTGTGAACCAACTGGATGTATGTACAGATGGTACTCATTAAACTTTGTATACTACGCATATTCGTTGCTCTTAATTTTGTGAATGGGATGGGGAAGATCGGAGAAACGAGGGTCTTAAATTGAGAAAAGCGCCAGCAATTGCTTGTTTGTGATGCTGATCATTCGATGTGGTACAACGATTGAATTGCCCTCCGTTGAAAGCTGTTGACCTCGATTGTCTGTAACTAGCAAGAAGCTGTTAGAGCAAATCATTTGATCGCATGAATTGCTTCCGAAAACATTCTTGAGTTTGCTCCCTAAACGAAATGACCTTGCCAAAGCAATTCTTTCTCCGATCCCTAGGGAACGGCATTGTCAGATTGGACCAGCTTCATTCGCGAAGAAGACTAAATGCAAAAACAGCAATTTGATTAATTGTAGTAGTGGTGAAAATTAATGGTACTCGGTTTCTTGATTTCATTTGAAATGTATTTTGTTGTATTGATTATTTTGTATGATTATTATGTTTAATATAATTTTTATAATAAAAATGTGGGGTCCAATAGCCCCGTTAGATATTTCAAATAATAGCAAAAATATCAACATTGGAGCTTAATTATATAGCTCTCAGCGTACGATACGAACAAGTTACATAAATATTCAAAGAAAAAATGAAGTTAATGTGTTAATATACATGTTCTGAGGTTGCGGATATCATTGGTTTATTAATTACTTTTTACGATTACGTTTATTAATTATATTAATAGAGAGATTTTGCAAGACGGGAAATTCATTGTCGTAGTACGTAAACATTATCGTCAATTTATTTATTTATTTATTTATTTATTTACGTAAAACATTAAAAACTGCGTATGACGTGCTATAGGGAAAAGTAATTTTGCAATATGGATTCATTATCTTCAGAAAAATGAGAAAGAACCTCAGTATGTACCTCCAAATCCTTAACAATTACGTTAGTTTATTTCTGAAATATATTTAAATTAATTAAAAAAATAGCCATTAAGTTCCTGCCTTATTATGCTGATAATATGGATATTGTATTTTCCATTACGTCCATGCTTATTGTGTGTTAGTGTTGTATTCGTGTTTAAGATGGCGGCGAAAAATACGTAAAGTGTAAGGTACGAACACATTTGTCGTAGACGACAAAACAATGAAAATAAAGGGAACCGTCAATCCAAATCTCGTCATTTGATGCCGGCGCATGCGCATTTCAGTTCTGCACAGAATTGTTACGTCTTGCAAAAACTCTCTATTATAAATTACGTTTGACACATAGTCAGTGGACGACGTTCGAATCACTTCCAAGGATAGGAAGAATGGTGGGGAAGTAGCACTCTTATTGATCCCAGAAATTGAGCCATTCATTCTCCATTCGATTTTTTTAATTTCCAAAAAACAATTTTGATTTCTGTAATCAAATATTATAATATCGTTTTAACACTTTGTGGATTGAGATGTACCATGGGTAGACGATCGATATTCGTATTTTGCCACCCGCCTGTGCAAGCGGGGGAGGGGGGAGGGTTTCGAGAAGAAAGTATTGCCCGCTGACGCACGGCCTTCGTCCTGTTGTAAGGCTTCAGAGCCTCGGTACCGAACGCATTCTGTTGGGAACCCTGCGTCACAGAGGGTTTCGGTTCAACTGCCAATCAGTTATTTTTGGTTTTTAATCACTTTTCAATACCATCCCTTCAAGCAATCAACATGTTGTTTAAAAGCATAATTGAGCAATCACATTTAAAATGTAGGCGATGACTATACGTGTGGCAGTTTTAAAAGGAATACTCAATTTCAATGTTTCTTCACAATGGCAAAAATCTTAGGTTTTGTGCAGGTTCACAAATCCGTATTTGGAGTAATTGACTTGGGTAATTTCGTTTTGAGCCGCCCAATCCTGACTATCTAGACATAAGTTTTGGTGACCTGTTAATTCGCCTTTATGAAAATTGTGGGCAAGTTGAACGGAACGTCAATTGCGAACTAATAAGACACTAAACAGTAGAAACACGGAATCCTATGCAACCGTCACATTTTACTGGAAGAATGTTTTCAGTTTATCTTATGCTCATTTCCGTTGCTTTTCTTAAACGATTAGGTACGTTCTGAATATTTTATGTTAAGAAACAAATATTATATTCGATACGAGCACCTAAAACTCAATAAAGCCACCAAGAAAGGTAGAAAGAGCAATGTTTTGTGCACGACAGAGTGAGCAAGCTCTGCCAACATAAAAAGTCGCACTAACTCAAACCAAACCTTTTGAAATTCATTTGATAGAGCAATTTCCATTGTTGTTTTTTATTCTTCTCAGTTATTAGAATTGATCCAGGTATAGAAAAGTGTTGAGGATACATTCTACCAATCTTTATATACAACTGAAATTCCCTTATCACCACTCGCCTACTATGAATGGTATCCTGAATACTGTATGATTTTTCCAGGCTTCATCATATTAACGATTTCGCCTTTTTTAAAAATAATTATGTGATTTCGTATATGGGATCAGTCCTTCATGGTGATGTTTCAACATTGGGCGCCACCTGGGGGCCAAGGCTTCGACCCCTATCTGTTCGGCACCCTTCCTGGCTGGGTTGCTCCGGAGGCTGCGATGGGAAGCGGAGCTGCAGCCGGAACCGGAGCCGCGGTGCTGGGAACCGGGGCGTTGAGTTCTCGCAGGGGACGCTAGATTCTCGCGGGCGAAGGAGACGGGGCGGAGATGAAGCTGGAGGAGGAGGGGATGGTGCGGAAATAAGGGCAACGGAGGAAAAAGAGACGAAGGTGACGGAGAAGGTAGGTGAACGGCAGCGATAGATCAGCGAAGGAGATGGCAAAAGCTACGGTGGACAGAGAAATGGGAGAACGCGAAGGGTTGGCGTGTGGGAGGTGACGGGTTCTTGGAGACAATGGCGGAAGTAGAGGCGGGTGATGGTGATGGTGGCGGCGGATGCGAAGGCGGAGGTAACGGCAGAGACCCCGGCTGGGTCGGGCCCGGAACATTTCCGGCCTCGGGCGGGGCGTGAGGCAAGGGCCGCCCGCGCTGGAGGCTGCGGGCGCATGCGGGATACAGGCGGCGGCGCGGGCGGATGGGCCGTGGGAGCGACTCCGCCCCCCCCCCCCCCCCGGCGCGGCGCCCCCGCCCGGCCGGGCTAATGTGCACCGCCTCCGTTGCGTCACCGCTCCTTCCTGCTCATGCGCCCTCTTGGCGAGCTGCAGCCCTCTAGCGATGAGCTCTGTTTCAACTTTGCTCTCTGGACAAGTTCATGCTTTAATGCGTTAACGCTCATTCTTCGTTGATGAAATGCGTTTCCTTTCAGATTCCATAAAAAATTGTTCTTCTGATAAAGTCTTGTGCGTCTGACTCGTGGAGGAGTCACATTTATCAAATATCGTCGGTTGAAGATGCGTTACACATCTCAGACTCCGCCATTTTCGAGTTAAGGAATGAAATATGCTTAGAATGTGGACTGTTTTAGTAGTACAAATTTCATAATGATTAATTCGGTGTAGAGAGAAAAATCTTCTTTCACCGAGAAATAAATGGCTCCACTTGGGACCAAACCGTTCTCTTGATGTGATGCGATGAAACGATAATTTTTGAGGTAGCACATTTCTTGCCCACTGACCATGTGTATAAGCTGGGCGTGGTCAGTGCTTTGTGTATTTTCTGTAAAGAATAATTTTGCCTCGCCCGTTATATTATATTTTGGTTGTTTTCAAAATATAGATACATCAATCATTGTCAAAACAGAGGAACGCAGATATATGCTATTATTATTATTATTATTATTATTATTATTATTATTATTATTATTATTATTATTAATTTTGAACTTCTTTTCACTTTTAACTATTAATAGTTAAATTGTTGGAAGGGATTCTGAAACTCAAGAAAGCGTGCGCAGATGATTTTCTCTCTCATACTACACGTCCAGTTTTTTTTTTTTACTGTTTTTTGACTAAATAAATACTATTAATTTGTGCACATAATACTAATGCACCTCGTACCTGTAACTTATTTGCTGGCCGAGAACAGCATTGTTATCATTTATTCCCAATTCCACTCTTCGTTGGGTGTAATTGTCACTATAATTGAAGTTATTAATTATTACTCGGCCATACCTCGGCGTTGATTCTTCTAAGAATCTCTTTGAATATTTGCTTGTTCTACTACAGTGACTGTTGCGACAGGTTTTCATATATTTTCTCAAAGGTGTATTAGTTACGTGCGAGTCGTATTTGGTAGAAACCATCTTTGTCAGGATTATATTTCCATTTGCTCCTTCTGTAAATCGAACGAAATATTCCTTGTCTTGCGTAATCCTGTCTCACCACCAAATTAGTTACTCCGTTTTCTGCCTTACGGCATACCGACCATGAAGACAGTTCTTTTTGTTCATCCTCACCTTTACACTGACTCAAGGTTCAGGCGTTTCCTGCATGTCACAGTTGACAAACGAAAGACAATGAGGGCACGCTTGGTGGCGTAAAGAAGTAAAAATTTGATGCGCTCCACGACATTTCTACAACTCGGCTGCCGTCGCTACCGAGATCCTCCTAGCGTCGACAGGAAATTTCGTATTTTTTATGTTAGGGCGTCTTAGCATCTCCGAATTTGGTTTCACTTTTTTTTATTACCGGAGAATAGATTAAGAAAAGCAGGTGATTATTCGGACTTGTATAAGGAAACAATTATAGGATTTGGAATACCTTTTCAGGGATTTTTTTAAGAAAAACTTTTATTTTAAAATCTGTAGATAGTAATGTATGTGTATGCCAATATGATGACATTTGAGGAAATCCAATTAGAGCGCGTTGTAATGGAAGGTTTGCCAATGACGTCATGTTCAGGAATTTAGCATGAACCTGTTAATAGTACTACTGGGGTCATTACTTCGGCTAACACGTCTTGCCCAATTTCGGCCCTACTGTACTTTTGTGAATGCTCATTTTTTTTATTGACATGCCAGAAGTTTTCTTATTTGTTGTTACCGTCTGCCATTGTGAGTGTGGTGAGAATGCGCAGCTGTAACTCCATAGAGTGGCAGGACCTGTGATCAAGTCCAGACGGTATAGAATTTTCGACACAATTGTGTGTGTAGTTTATAGTAAGCAAATAAATAGTGCAGCTTTATCGAACCCGATCTCTGCGTGGATGGGCATTCTAGAGGCCGACTGCTCTGATCAATCCAGGCGAATGGCGTGTTTGTACCCTGGACAACAGGTCATGGGCCGCGCGCTTACCTTCCTGTCCCATCCTGTTCTCATTCCAGCCTTGAGGACAGGACCGAGTGATGAGCTGATCACTTATCTTTGTATTGCACATTCTTCATTGAGCGGACTTCCGCTGCAGCATCGCTGACCGGGAAGTCCAATGGTTCTAGTCCCGACGACGGATTTTTGACATCAGGTACATACCTATGTCGAATTCACGTGCTATCTGAAGAATTTTAGCGGCCGTCTTCTCGGATCAGTAGTTTCTGTGGTTTCTCCCATCAATACCACGGGAATACCAGAGCAGTAACCTAACAAACGGGCCACGGACCGCGGGCGATCTTGACGTCCTCTTGTTTGCCCCCCCCTTTTACACACAATTCCATGCATGACACTAGCTCACATGTCAAGATACCAGTCGTAAGCTTAGAGATTGTCTCAGCTGGGGCTGAGGTTCGCTGGGAGAGATACCTCCAGTTCCAGCGGGGGAGATACCTTTCCACATCACATTCCATCCTCCAGGAACACTACATGCACTACACTTTCGAGACTAATGACCATAGTTAATGAAGCGCCGAAAGAACTAACACTCATTCCGTCAAGCGTTGAAGATCCGTTATGCAGCGACCGGCTGCGAGCTCCCACAGAGACACTTTTGGACCGTGTCGTGGCGGGCTAACCGAAGTAATAAAAAGCAAAGATAATTTTTTTAAATAACTGATTGCTGCAGAAACGGCTCAGCGGGCGTTGAGTAAGCGACTTCTCGGGAAGGCGAAGGCGAAGGTTGGTGGCTGTGGCGCCGCGCCGTTATGGCAGTCGGGAGGCAGGCTGCGGAACGCGCTCCATTATCAAGGGGCGCCTCCGCTCGAATCGGGGGCCTCGGGCAGGGTCGCTTCGAAAGCCCCGATCGTTGCGCAAGTCGTTTCTGGTAATATACGCAGAGGCGATCGCTTATCTCCATCGTTTTTATTCAGCTTTCTGCCATCCACTGTGAAGCTGTTGACTGGATTCCTTGCGTTACTTGTGAACACTAATGTAGTTTTGTTCTCTCCCATACGTTATTTCTATGCTTGCTTTGTTTTAGCTTAGAAGATACAGATCATTTTTGGCAAAATGGTATAAACAATGAAAATCTTTTTCATCTTCATAATTGATTTCCTCTTCATTGCCTTGATTGTTTTGCCTTCCTGTTCAGTATTGCTTTCATCTTGCCGTATATTTGTCGGGTTAGGAGGCAGAGTTTGGTAGGCAATGGCAGTTGAATAATTATGTGATAATCTAGAGTCATTAAGGGATGCTCCAAGTTCCGCCTTTGGGTGCCTCATAGTACTCTTAATGCACTAGCTTGCCTACTATCTATGCAGATTTGGCTTACAAATCGAAATTGAATTCGGTGAGTTTATCTGAATGTGTTAAATGTTCAGTGCCTCAATTCTCTGTCGAGAACGAAATGACAATGAGAAGCAATCACACCAATATACATCATGGCACTTTTTCAATAACAATCAGTTTATTAAAAGGTTTTATAAAGAAACATGTTCGTTTTCGTTACTTTTCTTCCACTACAAATATTGTTGTTTGTAGTATTCTTGATCAGACGTAGCCTGGCGTCTCGTTTTTTAGTAGTTATGGCATTACCTTTTTTCATAAAAAAAGATTTTCTTCTATTTTTGTACCACGATTTAGCTGTTAGTTAACTTTTAATTTCTGACTGCAGGAGAATAGAGTACATTACTTAAATTTCTCTACAGAGAGAAACAAATACATGATTAAGTAATATACACATTCTATCAGCTTTTAAAGACTAAATGCACTCGAGCAGGAATAAATAATTTTCAAACTAGCGGTGCTATAAGAGTACATACTTTATGGCATTTTATGTAAATGCAGTCAGTTTAAAGAAAATTGAACGGTCCAGATTTTATTTGCTTACTTTGCTATATTCGAAAAAATACAGAAAAAATTGAGGATCGATTATAAGAAAAAAATTAAAGTCCGTTGATATCGAGCTAAAATTAAGAAAACAAATACTCATATTTTCAAAAAAATTGTAGGTTACTACATAAATATCTATTTTTTTAATTATCTCATTTTATCTATTTAAATATACAATTTTTAGAACCGGTTTCATTATGGAAAAATCTCCATCTTCTATAATGTTGTTGTGAGGCGATGCCGGAAGAATTGTGAATTCAATTTTCGAAAATAAAGAGAGTCCTATGAAAAATACCATTTTTATGTCTTCTTTGCTGTATCCGAGAAAATAATTTGATTCAAACATTTAGAGCCATTTTTGAAAATGTTTGAAAATGTTGAGGCTTAATTTAAGTACATCTTAAAATCAAAATAGCCGTTTCCGATTCGCAGGTCTCAAGTTCGAGATCAATCGGAAAATATCCATTTTGGAGAAAATTGTCTGCATATCATACGTGCTGGCGTTGGCCATATACTGAGAGATGGGCGTTTTGCCGCAAACAAATTTATCGTTATGAAACACCCACAAAACGTAGATTCCGATTACACAACCTACAGGATGGAGAAAGCAATGAACTACATTTAGGAACATTTGCCGATATCAGGGTCCTACAATACGAGTTTTTCCGCGAAATAGCAGTAATGGTTGGGGGTATTTAATCTGTACATATTTCTTTTAAAAAAATTAAATTTGATGTTGGACCACTTTTATCGCAATAGATAAATGTCCAAATCTACATTGCATATAATAAAATGTTTCATTGTCATCTTACTTTTGTGTTCGTGTGAATTAGAAGATAAAAGCAGTTGTACTGGGTAGGTTTGTGTTTTGTATAGTGAACAATACCTTACTGATTTAATATTCTTTACACGAGAAGGTGTTTTCTTAAATAAAATTTTCGTTAATACTAGATATGTCCTTTATTCTCTTAACTCTAGAATTTTAGTGCAGAAATTTATCGCTTGCTACCAGTAATAAGTAAAATTTACTCTCTTCTAATGTGATCAATTTCTACAAGGGAAAGGTAAATTAGACTATTAATAATTTCAATAACGCCAAACAACTTCATTAAGACTTCATAACCACTAATTATAAATTGAAGCAACTTTTACAATATTTCTTAATAACTTCATTGAGAGACAACGAGTCTAGGCCCCCCTAAACCAGGGCTCCTTAAACCTATAATAGTGTTATGACTCATACACGTGAAGACATTCACTTACAGTAAGAAAACGAATGCATTAAAACCACGAGAGTAAACGTCCGAGAGAGTATCATCCAATGAGTAAATCTTACAGCTAGGATGTGATATTTTCGCACACCACTACAGGGAAAAATTATATGCGATTGAGTACATTTTATTTATCACTAATATTCTAGGGTGCCAATTAGCATGCCAAAATTATTTTTCTCGAAAGGAAAAGTGATCGTACAATGTTTTTTTTTTAATCAGCGATCGCGAACAGCGAGTGGGTCAACAACTTCAGTAAAAGGGTCACCAAACAAGAACATCGTAGTTTCAGATACTGCTGTCTATTTGGAACTCCTTCTAGAGTGGGCGCAGTCACAAGGAAATGTCAATAATGAGTGCGTATCGTCTTGATAAACCTGACCTTAGACCGCGAAAGCGTGCAGAAGAGGCGATGTACAACTGTAGTTTGGCCTCTTTTATGCTCCGTTGACTCCTTTCTAACTTCTCAAGTGATAAGGGGATAACGGAAGTCCCGGAGGTGTCTTCATTTCGCACACAAATGTTGAGTAAGTCGTACTTCGCGTCATGCCATATATCGAATTAATTTAATTAGAAACAAATCACCGAAGGAAAAAGTCATTAATTGCTGAAGTAGCTGTATGTTGTAGCCATTTAAATAAAAATAAAACAATCCTATACTATCGACTGTAAATACCGTGTTAATTTAAAGCGAGGATCAGCGAAACATTTGCCTGCATGAAGATCGCACTGTTAACAGCATACATATTACTAGTCTTTGCCCTATAAAACGGGGACGGTGATTGGCGCAATCCCTCTTGGAGAAAAAGCTTAGACAATACTTACTGTGTAATAAGTAAAAGTAATCAATAATGGTAATTTCTTCAACAATTGCTATGCTGGAATTGCTGGAATGCTGGAATTGCTTAAATACTGGACGTTTTACAATTTCTGAAAAAATCGGCGCACTTTGTCGTCAGGTCCTGGGAGCCCATTTGTGAATCCGTCACTTATGTGGGGGCAGGATTTAATAATCTAAAACACCAATGACTGTGGTTTCTCCTCTCAGATAGTAAGTGGGAGCAATCAATTAAAAAATCTGCCAGGGGACGCTCGTTAGCTCACATTCACCTAGGCTCGCGCACACGGGAGAGAGCGAGTATCGAGGCACAGGCACCGCCACCCGTGCTTCTCTCCCCTCAGCGCACGACCCTCCACTCCTATGCAGTTTTTTTTTGGGGGGGGAGAGGGGCATATAGGTAAAACAAATGGATAAACGGAACACGTATGGAATTCGCTTAATAATGGGGTTGATGCAAAAAGATATTCGAGTTATAGTAGTTGAGCTGAGCTGACCTGGCTTAGTAAAAGAATCGCCTATTTCATTCGGCTAATTTGATACGCTCGCGTATTTCGAAGTCAACGGCGAAGCTCAGGCCTTCGGCTTACACGAGTAACGTAAAATACATTGCCAGAACAAAATTTTCAACAATTTTATAACAAATTTTAAACATTAAAAAAATACCTCTTTGTGACTCTTCTCTCTCGTAAGTATGAAAGTACTTCAACTTAAGTACATACATGGATTGCACGCTTGTTCCATATATTAGTGAGGCACGTTTGGTTAGGTTTTCAAGTTTTGGTAGTATATTTAATTGCTATAAAATTTTTCTAAATTGAAATGATCATATCCCTACTTGCAATATTTTTTATTATTTACAAATTGAATAAGTTAATATTCTCCTTATATTAATATTACTCTTAAAATAATTTATTATTATTTTATTTAATTAATTATTTTTTTAATTTTTTTTTAACCAATTTCATTATTTTTCACTATTTCGTTTCGCTCTAAGCTTGAATTCTTGACTTGATGTTTTTTCGCTTGTAAGCTGTCGAAATGCCTTCCCTTACTAGTTTTATTAGGGTTAAATCAAATAAGTTAGTAAGTTAATTCAAAAATAAGCATTAGTTTACCTTTTTGAAAACCCCTCCCCCTTTTTTCTAACATTTAATGGTAATTACAAACATCCCATTGAATTAAACGCTTTATTTCCAATCCTCCCATACTTCTCACTTGCTGAATTATACAAAGATAATTTCATTATTTTGTAGTTAAATCTCGTAGTGTATTCAAATGTTATCAGTAGATATATTTCTGATTAATTCATTTAACTTGAAGTTAATAAATATACTCTCATAATGATGAGAATGTGTTATTTTTTCATCAATTCCCTCCTTAGTTTTCACTCCTTTCACACTGGTCAGAAGCTCCTTCCTCTAATTGCCAACGTATTCTCTTTGAACGACCTCCTATTTATTACGTATTGTATTAAACCTTTGAAAGTGGTGAGGAGGAAAAGCAGGGTAAATGACCTGAGCCTCGCTGCCTGCTATAGGGGAAGGGAGCGCGCGAGAGAGACAAGCTCGGATGCCGCGCTGGTGGTATGGAAGTTCCGTGGGAGCTCTCGTAGCCTCGAGCGAGAAGCTCGTCGATGATTACGATGAACAATGCACCTACTAGGTAGCGGTGAAGGCAACGTCTTATGGTTGTGCGTTCCGGGATGGTGGGTTCAATCCGGGAAGGCACCAGAATTTTACTTGAGATGTTGAACGTCGCGACGCGTCGGTGAGATTATTACTCCTGCAGCACTTCATATGACGGCTGTTCTGATCATTGGTTTCTGTGGTTTCCTTGGTTACTCGTAGGAGAATGCCGAAGTGGCAACCTATACCGAAGGCCACAGACCGCGCGATTTTACCTTCCCATCCACCTCTCCCATTTCGTTTGCTACTATGTAAGGGAGAACATTCCATACTTTCCCTGTCGTAACCAACATACGCCACAGAGGAAGATGCCAGCTATTATTTTTTTAATAAATTGCTGGCGGCGATGATGGTGAAGATATCTGTGAGTAATGCTTGCATATTTTTAATTTTTAACAAACTACATTGTCATAAATTTAGTGTTTGCACAGAAATTGCTTCTGATTTCCAGGCAACGTTTTTCTGAAATACACTGGAGAAACACTACTACAAACACAACTGGTCACACGGACCTACTTGATCTTGACTAAGAAGGAGTCGATTGCTTGGTCATGGACACGGAGACTTAAGATCGTCGGATTGCATCTTATGTTCATTTCGTCCTTTCATTTCTTTTGTATTTTTCCTTTTCATATTACACCGTTTACAGACTCCATCCTTTTTGTCCCTTCCCGTTTCTTGTTTCCTCTTCTTCTGCCTTTTTCTTATTCCCAAGTCTGCGCGCGACTTGCATCCTGCGGTCCCCCACATCCCTAGAAAGTGGCGCGCAGTTTCGTCGGGGGTGTGATCGACAAAGAGGCTCTGTCATTGTTGACCTGGGTTGACGGAAGACTCGCCTAGCGTTGTCCTCATTGCGGAAGTGTCACTGCGAATGCATCAGTGTTTGATACCGTTACGAAGGTACTTGAAGGTGAGTGTCAAGTTGGATAACGCGTCACAAAGGAAATCATCAACAAACTCCACTTACTAATTAAATGATAGAGCAGAATTAGATTGTAATAGACTTGGCAGGATAGGACTAAAAAGGTGAATTCGTCTCAAACACACACACATTTTCAGAGTACTAACTTGGGAATTTTTAGTACATCATAGTGTACTAAAATTGTTGAGAGTGTAAAATAAAAAAAGGCAAGAACGGTACGGTAGTTAGCCATTACGACCACCTTCAGTACCTCTATATACCGCAAGAAACCTGTGAATTTTGAAAACATAACATTTTATGTACTGATTTGCGAAGTATCAGGTTACTTGATAAGTCGAAGGGAGATTTCACCGGGAGCGGTAGCTCAGTGCATCAACTGATGTCACTGCAGCGCCTCTGACCGGGAGGTCCTAGGTTCGAGTCCTGATGGCAGCAGGATTTTCGACACTAGCGTTTCAGCTAGGTCGAATTCAGTCGCTGTCTGGAGGAGAATTCTAGCGGCCGGCTGCTCTGATCGGTAGTTTTCCGTGGTTTCTCCGATCAACACCAGGCGAATGCCGGAGCAGTACCCTATCAAACGGGCCACGGACCGCGCGCGATGTTCCTTCCTCTTCCTTGTCCTATCCTCTCCCCTTACACACACACACACACACACACACACACACACACACACTTACACTAACCTGACTACACTACCACATTTTCGGGAGGCCGGTCGGGAGCTTAGATCTTGTCCCGGCTGGGGCGGTGCCCCGCTGGTGGGAGAGTCCTGGTTAGGGGGAAACCCCACTAGCCGACGGTGGGTCGGCGCCGGATCTCGCCATCCAGCGGGGAAAGATCACCGCGCATATCCCGAGAAAAACATGCACTACACTAACGGGACTAATGACCAAAGTAGTTGACGTGCCCGGAAACACGAAAAAATCAAATCAATCGAAGGGAGATTTCAGAATGGTCATTATTTGGTGGCAAATTGGCACGCGAACGCGCCACTTGTACCCACCGAGGCCCAGTCATATTATACACAGCCTGGGGGCAAGTGCGCGTGATCTTTTATGCCGAATCCATTTGTACATTCTAGGATTGTTAGCCCTGGAGGGATGATGTATGAGATGTTGATTGGACAATCACAAACACATAGACACAAACACACACAACCATGTCCGAGGCGTGACTCGAACCCACTTCCATCCGAGATCAAGGCATTGCGATCTCGGCTATTCGGATCGACATTATTATTATTATTATTATTATTATTATTATTATTATTATTATTATTATTATTATTGTTGTTGTTGTTGTTGTTGTTGTTATTATTATTTTGTTATTTTATTTTGTTATTATTATTATTATTATTATTATTGCACGACTGGATTCGGTGTTTATAGCGTATGAATACGGGATTGGTGCGCTATTTTGTTTTATCTCGCCGAGGGGTCTTTCATGTACGTCATGAGCATTGAGTTTTCTGTCCTTCGGCTTCAATCAGGATCGAACCTGTGAAAATCGCAGAAAGATGCCACCGCTGAAGACGACAGCTTTTGTCTTATCCTCACCTATTGTGAATGAGAGTTGAAATTCGGATATTTTTGTTTTTCCAGAAGTTACATTTTCGAAGAGATGTTGTAAGTGGCTATCGCCTTTTTGGGACCGATTCTTTGAGACTGTCTTTCAAACTCTGAGATCATTATAAAAGTTTTTCTTCGGAGAAGCAGTTTGATCTCGGAAACTTCAAAAGCTTTCTTTTTATCGGCACGCCCCCTCCGTCGCTGTGTCAAGTGTTCCTCTAAAAGCTCCCGCTTGTTCTCAGTGGATAAAAAGTAACACGGTACATCCATGCGAGATGGACTTAGTTTGTGTGGATTATTAGTCTTCACGATGGGCTTTGCCGTGTGAGATGTTTTGAAGGATATGGTGTGTCAAAGGGACATCCTGTGTGTGCAAAATAATGAATTATCGTAGTGTCTGGACGCTGCAAATATCAGAAACATTGCCCAAAAGTCGGAATGAAAAGAAATTTTCGCCTTATTTGGAGATCGGACCACAGGTGAATTGGAAACGTAATTATTGCATAATGCTATGCCATTTCTATTTTTTTGCTAAATTATTTGAAAATTTATTATACAAATATGAAATATTGTTTTCGATATCGGACGCTTTACTTGTAAGATTATTTTTGTAACAATGTCTTACCTTGAAGAATTAGAGAACCTCTGTGATTAACTGTTACTGGTTTCAGTATCTCCAAAGTACTGTCGTGACCCACGAGATTAATATATTTTCTAAATTCATTCCCTAAATATTTTTAGTCACATTCATGCTTTCCAAAATGTTGAAAACACGTCGAATTTGTTCATCCAAGAAGTTTTAATATTTTTGACCTGATATTTTGACCTTTCGTATTCTGAATAGACACATCTACCGGATCTGTAAGATCTTCATCAAATACTGTTCCCAGTGCGGGTGTTAGCCTTTTTGATTTGCGTTTCTTACGTTTTACTTTCTCGCCTCATACATGCTTACGTAATAAAGAGAAATATTGTAATACTGTGACAAAAATCGGCGAATTTTCGCCAGAAAAGTTCGTATTGTGGGGCCTTTGTGCCAAACAATTGGATAATATGTAGTAAATTTCTTCTAACACGTGCGGTCAGAATCCACAATTTAGCTATTTCTTCGTTACCAGGTCTCAGCAATAAGATTTTTTCTGTCGAAAATTCGCCGCTTTCCTGAGCACGATTACAATATTCTCTCTTCTTACGTAGTAAGGGTAAGGAAGTGAAAAGGTTCCGTTGCGTTCTTGAGATACATCTATTTACTGTCAGTTACTTTTTCTGGCTGCGGCTGTTGGGTATTAGCATTGGGTAGTTACTGTATTCTGGATAATTAACTGTTTGAGACAAAGCAAGTCCCAGTGTCATTGCATTGGAAACAAATTTATCTACAACAAAATACGTATGAAATCTTCCTTATCCACTAAAAAGAATAAATATGAAATTTTATTCCGTTTTCTTGTTACATTCACTTTTTGTGGTACATGCGAACTACCTTTTCCCAGTACGCTGCTGTGAAGAAAGCGAGAAGTAGTAATAAGGTTGACATTGATGAGCGTGGTAGTGTCTACATAACTTTGTAGTCTTATAATATAATCAAGATTTTGCCTTCGATATAGAACAAGTGAAAGAATGCAGCTTGCATTCGTGTTGCTAATTATCTTAATAGAATTCTTTTACAAAATAATTGGAAGTATTATGTCGTACCATTGTATCTGCATTGTGAATCTCCTTGGGAATATATTACCTTCAGAGAGCGGAACACAATCTTGGATCCAATTATTTATGTACAACGTGAAATATGCTACCTTCATAAGAAGACTTCCAAACTTTTTAATTATATTAGAGTACCGGAGAGATGCTCATTGCTGGTCTAAATATTGCCTCTTTGTGTAATGACTTATTTCTGCGTTTGACTTCTGGTAAGGAGTATTCCATTCTATAATAGAACCGGCACATATTTTACACGAGTTTTGTGTAAGAATCGGGTTTCATATCC
The DNA here is from genome assembly GCA_964035755.1 of Teleogryllus oceanicus. Taxonomy (NCBI): domain Eukaryota; kingdom Metazoa; phylum Arthropoda; class Insecta; order Orthoptera; family Gryllidae; genus Teleogryllus; species Teleogryllus oceanicus. The sequence continues at coordinate 61,917,798 of CAXIVR010000005.1, read as the reverse complement.
CGTATAGTATGCTACTAAAAGTGAAGGCCTTGCGGGGTTGGAGGAATCAATGCCTTTCAAGTTTCTTAGAAGGAAACAAGAAAAATCCTAACTCCAATTCCCAGAATCCAGATCACATTACTCCAATATTTTCTAGAATGCTCTACAAGTATGTTGCAAGTAAACGTACATCATCCGTTAACACTTTAACAATCTCGACTCTCCTTATTTAGAGTGAAACAAAATGTAAATTTATGTTTATTGACATGGCAGATAAAAAGATAATCCGATTACAAAAGCAATAAAGACAAAAGTATTTGGTTATAGGTTCGGAGTATTTGGTTGTAAAAGAAGGCAATCAGCATGCGCAGTAGAAAAAAACAAACACCAGACGTTTTGCACTAGCACAGCTATAAACGGATTGTTGAAGTAATTAATAAATCAAGAAATGAAAGTACATAAATAGTATATCTAATCCTCTATTTGCAAAGAGCTTAATTCGTGTGCTTAAACATAATTCGCTGGCTTAAATGATTGGGAAACGTAAGTGCGAGGTGCATTAGTCAAACAAATCAATACTGAAAATCACGAGTAAATTCAAAAGCTAAAGGCCAAAAGCAAGTAATGCAAAATTGATTAGCATGAGCTCGCTATTTGTGTAAGATTTAAAGTAAGGAAGAGGTTCGCGAAAAGAAGTCGCAAATCGTTGTAATATATTTCTCTGGAAAATAAGTGATTTGAAATGGTCAGTAAAAGTCTTATCTGACGTACTACATTTACTGAAATTTCAATAGCGTCCGCTTTATTTCGGAATATATAGTAGTATGCCCGACATGAATATATAGTGATTCATGAGAACGTGGGCAAAACATATTAGGCAGTAAATGGTTTAACAGACCTAATTTTTTGTGCTCGCTGATTATTATGAGTGGAAAACAATTGAAATATTCACTTGATATTAACTTTTTGCAACTCTCTTAAAATTAGTTTGCCGTTAGATTTAAACAGCACACTAAATGTTACACCACCACACACCAATTGTAAAATTTGCTCCAGAGTAGGGAATAAATTAATATTCACATATGCTTTTCACCGCGAGAATCATATATCAGTCCAGAACATGAAAATATATGAAACCACGATGAAATTAAAACTGTTTCATAATGAAATACATGTAAACCGGAACGGTATATTCGGTGACGGTTTTTTGTTTTGTTCGGTGAGTTTTACTTTTAATGAGAGGGTTGTTTAAACGGGCAGGAAAGACGACGCAGTAGCCTGGCAGTGCGAAGGGGGTGGGGACGAGTGTTACGCGGCGTTGCGCCACGGGTCCTCGGATAGGCAGCGTGGCGCAAGCCAACTCAATAGCGTCGCTTGGGCGCCGCCCACGCATCGACCTCCGCTCTGAGTCTGCTACCCTCCCATCTCCACTCAACCCCTCCCACCCCTAAGACACCAAACCCCCTATTAACACCACTCAACCCCCTCTCACACCCTACCAACACCATCCCCGCCCTATCCTCTCACCTTCCCTTTTCTCTCATCCCATCCCTCTCCTCAACCCCTCCTCCCCCTCCCCATCTTCTCTCACCCAGCCCCATCCCCTCTCACTCAACCCATTCCCTCTCACACACCCCATTCCCTTCCACCCACTCCATTCCCTTTCACCCACCCCATTCCCTTTCACCGCCATCATCCCATCCATCTCATTCCACCACACCTCATCCTTCCAAAACAACCATCTTACACATCCCCTTCCACCCCAAGAGTCTCGTATCCCCTCTCCGACATCGTCCCATCGTCTCCAGCCACCTACTTCCCTGCTCCAAGCAATGCCCACGCATCTCCTGTTTGCTCTACCACCGCCCACGTCCTCATTGGCGCAGCACTCTCCGGCTTCATTGTGACATGCCGCCCACGTTCTCTCTTTCGCCCACGCCGCCTGTGGGGCTCGGGTTCGATATATACTGAAACCATATGGAATTTGTTGTGGACAAAGCGAGCTCTAGGCATGTTTTCTTAAGGTTCCGTTTGCCTTCCCTCTCATTTCACCAATTCTCCGTCATTCTTATTCACCTATTACATCATTCACGGCTTCAATGACAGCAGCATGCTGCCTAGCCAGTTCTGCTACTACGCCGCCCACGTCTTCCTTCGCCCATAGTAGCGCTGTGTGTTACTTGCGCCGCCGTGTCTTACCCCTCCTTTATTTACTTTATGGTTACTGACATCATTATCTTGGCTTGTGTCTCTAGCCGGTGGGGGGAAAGCAGCTTATTCTGGCTGTCTCCGCCACCTTCTCTGTTACTCTAAGATCCTAGGCTGTGGCTCCCATTCATTTTAACATTTCCATTCGCGCTATGCCATTATTTCTCTGTCATACAAATGGTTCCCCCTGATTATCCCTCTGCCGGTCGTATTCGCAGGTCCTACCTCTCTCTCACTTTCATAACATTATGCCTCCTTCGTGAACATCGTTACCGCTACCCTCGTAGGGAAACATTGTGCTCCAGAAAGATGGGAACTCGTTTTGTCTGGATTCTTGTTTCCAGAATTATTCCTTATCCTGAGATACCTTCCCCACACCACACACACATACACACGAATGAATATCTATATCGCCACTCTATTAGTTAAGGATAGTTTTTGCCTTTCGCCCGTTTGTAGACAATTGACACTTCATTTTCAAACATTAACCTCTTCTTTCCATGCAGTACCCGCAATATCTTTCTGTGATAGTTCTGGCCCTCTGCTCCACATTCTGTGCTTTTCTGGTCTTCACTGTATGAAAATGCATAACTTTATTATGCATAGATAGGGTTAAAACAGCATTCTTAGCTAGGGCCTTAGAAGCTTCAAGTACCGACAAAGTTCTTTATAAGAATAAATTCCCCCCACGACAAAAGATTCTTGAGTCGACACAAGAGGAAGAAAAAAATGTTTCGCTGTTACCCTGTGGCTTGTTCGCCTCCGCTCGGGGCTCACCCACTCCGCACTTCTTCCGGCGCGTCGCCCCGCCCGCGCTCAGACGTCACTTCGCTGCCTTTATAGTCCCCGACGTTGTCTCCGGCGATGTTGTCGCCCCCCACGCCCCTCCCTGCCCTCGTTTCCTCGTGCTGCTCTTCGGGGAATGTGCCTGTGGCACTGGCGGCCGATGTCGCATCTCTTCTCCCAAAATATTATTGTGTTGTATACCTATTTTACGTGCTTTCTGGTCTCCTTCAGATATCTGTAGGACGTTCCCTCCTTCGGCTGCGACGAAAACCCACGTTTCCCAGTCTCTCCATGTTTTCCGCTGATGTGGCTCTTAGGCTCTTGAGGTTTTAGTTCCTACTTCCTCGGGACTAAAGAGGCTCGTGAACCCATCCTTGCTTGGACCAAGTTAGTGGTAGGAAGTCAGGTTGCATCCAGATGGTGCTGACCGCAGCGACTCTCGTATGCCCTTGCCCACTGGCTTAGGAGTCAGTGTTATGCACTTGTATACTAATCGCGCACAACTGCTATACTACACCCACTAATTACCGGGGAACAGACATGAAAGAATTTGGGTTAAAGGATGATACATCATGTTTGGGAGTACTCGTCATGCAACCTCACAACTAGAAAAATCGTGCCTTTACGCGGGGTTCGAACTCACAGCCTTGGTATTATGCGTATTACAGTGCAATGTCCCTAGTGCCTGCGCTCCCACGCTGGCTTCCGAAATGGTGTTTTCAATCTCAAAAGGCGATTTTAAGACAAATTGGAAACTCTTGAGCTACATTGTTATGGGAATGCGACATGGTGTTGCGGTGCCACTAAGTCGTTCTGCCTTCTAGCGCAGAACTTTTATTATGGTGTAGTAATACTCTAGTATGTGTCAGGCTTTTCTCAATTGTGCATTTGTCCCTTCAATGTGTGTAGTTTTCACTTTGACGATATGTTTACGTTCGATAGTGAGGCAAGATATTGGGACAATATTGGGTGTGGTATGCTTATTGCAAATAGACCACGTCACATTTAGGAATTATGGGTCCTCTCATTTCAATCTTCAGAGCCTCATCAAGGAATATCGTGCCATTAGAAAGATGAAAATAAGACAACCAAGTAGAGAAGAACCAAAATATGGTACTTATGCAAATTATCAAATTATGTTACGTTCCTTAACGGGTAAATACAATGCTATATTTGGTAGATAATTCAGCACGCTGTCATCGGGGTGTGTGTTTTCCAGTGAAAACTGGGCGCGATGCGATATATCTGGGTGTGGAGTCGGGCGGTTCCACCCTTGGCTTCCACACAGCGCACCACTGCCAACGCCGCCCCCGCCCCCGGCGACGCCTCCTCTCCAGGGCGCGTGGGCGGCATGCGTCGGCGGCCGCGGCGGCGGCGCGGGGCCGGTCGTAGCCCGCGCGGCCCCGCCCTCGCCCTCGCCGCCCCAGATTCCACCGCCGCCGCCGCCGCCGCCACCCCACGCCGCCCCCGCGCTGCGTGTTTTGATCCCGCCGCCCGACTTTTCGCCGAGCGCCCGCCCGGCAGCGCGCGCGGGAGAATTTTCCACAGCCGCCCGAGACCGGAGAGACGCCCACTGAAATGACCTGATATAAAATCGGTTTTGTTATTGGTTGACAATTTGAAGCTTTCGGGTGCAACGGATGACTGTCGACATTTTCAGAAAACAAGATTATTGAGTCGGCCTGGTGGCCGAGATCGCTAAGGCAGTAGTGACGTAGTGATTTCGGACCGAAGGGTCGCGGGTTCGAGTCCCGCCTCGGGCATGGTTGTGTTCGTGTTCGTCCTTTCACCCATTATCATCACCATATCGTTTCATCCTCATAGTTACCATACCGTTAACAGCAATAGTGGTCGCTAATGACCTAAGATGTTGATGCGACCTTAAATAACCAATTTAAAAAAAAAAGAAAAGATTATTGACTTACGCCGCTCTTATGAACGAGATGTACGGCTCTCGTTAGAGCTCACCGGGAAAGAGGTTTCGAATGGAGAACAAGTGACAATGCACGTTCATACGTTAGTACAACTCTTTCCATTAGGTAATACGGTTATTGCACTTTTTACTTAACCTGAAATATCAAATATTATTTACGCTTCATTATTGTTTTATGTAAATGTAAAGATGTTTAAATGTTTTGGAGGAAGAGCAGGTTTTATGCCCTGGGCCTCGCGAGAAATTGATGTAATCTTTAATGGTCTCATTTTTTCGCACATTCATATTCTTAATTATACAGATTGGTAAAATCAAAGCACAATCAAAGTATAATACTAAAAGCACAATAAAAATACAATAGTAATATTACATGAAACTTAATTTCAAATGCATCATTTCTCCGAAATTTCCGCACTGTTCTATTCGTTGCTATCACCTCTGCTTTCTGCAGCAGTTTGTATATGTCCACTTTCACACCCAGATATTTAAGGGTCCTCGTCCAGATTTCCAGGGATGACACCTGTGCTTGAAAGGATTAATGCAATAATGTCACCTTTCCCCAACATTGCTAAATGACTTAACCGTGGTGGAGTCATCCTCTTAGAAGTGTGAACGGGCATTGGTTTGCCTTGCCAGGCGTGGACTTCTTCCACTTGTGACTGGAATGGAGAGTGTACGCTAAGCTTTGCATATGTAATGTCTGGGGCATAATGTGATAATTGCCTGACTCGAGGACAAGGACTCATACGCAGTATGAACCTCATTATTACCATTTTTTTTATAATAAATTTTCGTTCAATCACTCAGAGAATTCGAAAAGTTTGTAGTTTGGTGTTAAAACTTATTTTATTACATTGTATAATATTTATTAACAGAAACGCCTGTGAAGCATTTTAGTTGTGCATACTTAATAATCCATAAATTATTATTAATATTAAGATACCTGCAATTCAACTGCCAGAAAACACTTTAAGTATGTTTATCTCAAAATTGATTTTTCGAGTTGTCATTATTGCAGCTCATGAACGATGTGAATGCTCACGAATGATGCATATATTGAGAATATAAGCAGTATCATCTTCCTCCCCACTTTTTTTATATTAAATAATTATTCTGGAGCAGTAGAGATATATTTACTGTAAAATTGTGAAACTTTCCGTCTCTGTAATTCAGAGAGAATGTTTTATTCTCTTTACTTAATATTAGGTGTTAGTACTTAATAGTGTTTTAAAAGATGTGTGCATTTGTGTATTGCAAAAAGCAACTAAGACATTCTATGCATCCCATTGTGCCTTCAGACTGAAATGACGGATGTGCGATTTAGGTAGACGTTATGCTGAATGTTCATTGAGACAAAAGTTACGTGTAAATGGAGTGGGAAACATTGAGAAGCCGTTCGCACCGTATAAAATTCCGTGTAGATGGCGGAGTCATTCGCATGTCATTCGTAATGGAAAGCAAGTACGGCGGCCGCCATTACCACGAGTCGCCAACGCCTCACTCGCGGCCTGTTGAAGTTCTTTATTATGATACAAATACCTAAGCTTTATGCCTTTACCTGGAATGGATGAATGATTTGTTAAATAGTTGATATGAATGATAGAGCAATGGAGGAGGGAGAGACAGGAAACGGGAAAATTCTAAAAATCCTTCCGCGAATCCGCTTTTTCCGTCACAAATTATGCAAGGATCGATCAGAATTTGATGTTCGATTCCAGTGGAGGAAGCGGATCGGTCGGACCGCCTCACCTCGGTTCGTTCGGCCAGTTGGAGTGCGGTCATCCGGGTCGCACACAACTTCACGACCAGGCCTTCGCGCCGAGTGGAAACTGGCTGCCGCCCGCCGCCTGCCCCTCTCACCACGCAGCCAGCAAAGGCCGCCCCGAGGACGACGGCGCCGTCTGTATCATTGCCTTACAGTCTCTGCCATCCGTCCCGCGCCCTGCGTTGCTCCCTCTGCAAGTGACGATCCCGCCCGCCGGCTCTTTCGCGCCCTCGTGATAGACGCGTTTATGGACAGCTCAGAGGGTTTCTCTGCTCCTGCTCTCCTTCCATCTACAACTGTCGCGTTTCTCTCGCTTTTCAGCATCCAGCCTGCAATATTGCTCTGAATGCCATTACTACTATAATTACTACCACTCTGGCACGACTACGTTGCTATCATCATCACCATTGCTTTTCCCGTTACTGTTACTGGCAGCTTTTCTTCTGTCCTCGTTCCTTATTACGTTCTTAATTCTTTTCGCTCTGTTTTCCATCCCTCAGCCTCTCCGGGCTTCCTTCACTTCACTGCTGTTACCATGGAACCCAGACGCAATTACGACTTCTATCAGCCACTAGATTCAACGCTGGTTCACCCCTCCTTCTCCACCTCCATTTCCTCATCCAACTCCGTCATTGCGGCCAGCGTCCTCGCACTCACGACGGCCTCGCTGCTCCCCCCTCCCGTTGCCGGATCTGGCCTGCGAATTGCGACGGCACGGCGCACGCGGTGCGCCGCGGCTCGTGCGGAAGGCCGAAAGCAGGCGGCGGTGGCGGCGAGGCGGAGAGAGGCAGCCGGCCATGAGCACGTAACGCCCCGCCCCGCCCCGCCCATCCTTTCCGTCCCGCCCCCACCTTTTCCGACCCGCCCACCTCTTCCATCTGACCGATCCTTTCCACCCCCACCCTTTCTACCCTCACCACCCACCCTGTCCAACCCACCCTCCAGCTTTTCCGTCCCGCCACCGCCCACCCTTTCTGCCCACCACCACCACCACCACCCATTCTTTTCACCCCCCCACCACTCATCACCCACACTTTCCACTTCGCTCTCCAGTATTTCCGCCCTGCCATCGCCCACCCTTTCTGATCCGCCACTGCCCACACTTTCCGCCGTGCCATCGCCCACCGGCAGACGCACGCGCGCCTGCCACGCGCGGACTCGAGAGCGCGACCAGAACCGCTCCACTCAGCTGCCCCCGAGATGTTGCCGCGCGTGGCTGCTCGCGGCGCATTCGATACTCGCGTTAAAGCAAGAAGCCATTCTCTTTGGCGTGTCTCGCACGGAATGTACTACATCATGCTATATACCGTGGATGCACCTGGCCAGCGACACGCTTTAAACATTTTTTTTTTTTTTTTTTTTTTTTAGTTTTAGAAGAAAGATGAGTAATCGTAGTCTTTTGTTATATTTTATAAGACAGCATTTAGAGTAGAACACTTTGATCGTAAAATAAACAGCTTCGCCCACTAAAAAAATATTCATTTTAAAAATTTGCTACATTTTTGTGCACCGATTATATTGCTTTCAACAACGTGTTTTTCGCCTCCTCCACGCCTCCATCTCTCGTAATGAGAATCAATTGATAGCGTGACATGTTTGAACTAGTATCCTATTTTACAGAACTAAAATATTCCGCGGATTATTACAGATACTTGTACATATAAATCAACGACGGTGAAGATTAATTTGAGTTTGGCGATATATCGTTACCGTTGGAACGATATTTTATGATGTGTGAAATAAGGTTGAGCAATTTTGTCTGTGAATTGTCAGACGACACTGTACATCCCTTGATATGTAAGGCATGTCTTTTTCATTAGCAATGGGCTTGTGTTGTAAACTGGGTGATGTAGGAGGTATTGCTGACCATGCGCAGAATACTGTTTGGTGCCGTATTTGTTGTTCTGACGTTGGCAACACTACCGTACGCCATCTGCACTTCACGCTCTGGTGAACGGGTTATGGATCCGAATGCCGTAAGCGACTTTAATATCACGGGTTCCTCGAGGTCCCGAGCTCGAAACTAGATGGGCGTACAGTTTCGTCATTGTCGTGGGAGACCCGGATTGACTTCGCCGTGTAGATCGTGACCGGCCGACTGCTCTACGAATGTCGGGGGGTCATTCCAACTTTCATCTTGGGTTTTTTCTCGTTTCGTACTCCACAAAACAGACCGTTCCCGAGTAAGTTTCTTTGTCTGGTTTCCTCCATGTGCATTGTACATGATTTTGATGCGGAAGAAAGAGGTAGGATTTAAGCTTGTATTAAACAGTGAAGTTTATTTGCTTGATCATGGGAGGAACTATTCGCCGAGTTAGTAACATGTCTCGGAACTTGTTCTGGCTTTTTCGTTCTTCCTGTTCCCTGGCGAGGGAAAAGTTGAAGTTGTGAGAGGAAATGGAGAAGAGTTACCTTCCAGAGCTTCCAGATTAAGGTTCAGTCTGCGACTTGGTAAAAGAAAAGTTCGTAATGAGTAGTTTTTCATATCCCTTAGTGAAGATCTTATTTTCCTTGCTTTCAAAGTCGTTACGATGGATAGCTAACTAAAACCGGTAACTTTATAGACATATGGTCGTCGACGAAGGGGGACGTAAGAGTTATCGGAAAACCATCAACCAAACATAAATATAATTTACATACTACCAACCATGCAAGAATGTTAAGACAAAATTATTGTTTGTCCAGATAATTAGATATTGTCTTAAAACGGGATGTATTAAAACGAAACGTACTGTCTGTACAGGCTGCGAAGGTGAAATTAAAATTTCCTGGTACTTCTTTTAAGAAATAAGAACAGTAGAACTTGTTGAAAAGGACTAGTAAATTGCCGTCAGTTCAAAAGGTTCAGGTATGAAAAATAACTTAATCATCAACGCTAAAGCGTCAGTTCAGAACTAGTTCTTCCACATCATTAATTTAATTGCATGAGAGATATATAACACGTTTTCCTATGCCTATTATATTTAGAGTTACTTCATTCTCGAAGGAAAACAGAGTTGCAAAAGTGCAGCTCGTAGAGGGGATGACTTGCAATAAAACATAAGTGTGCGAAATAAAAGAATGATTGTAATTTCGGAGCGGCGTGCTTGGTTAGCAGATCTTTACTCTTAACCTCCGTGGGGGCGCAGAGCGTGGATCGGTGCTGGGCGGGGCTGTGAAGCGAGGAGAGGATCTTCGCTTGACGGGTTCGGTCGGGCCAGCGGCAGTTGCGGTGGCGTCCTAACCGTCCTTGCGCCCTCTGGCCGTCCCGTCTGGGCCAACCGGGCGACGCCCGGGGGGGCCCCCCCCGCTTCGTCGCTGGCTCACGTTTCACATCCGGAGCACTTACTCTGCACGCGAGGAGCTCGTCTTCAGCAGCTCATTGCGCCCCTCGTTGCCCGTCTTTGCGCCCCTCGTTGCCCGTCTTTGCGCCCCTCGTTGCCCGTCTTTGCGCCCCTCGTTGCCCGTCTTTGCGCCCCTCGTTGCCCGTCTTTGCGCCCCTCGTTGCCCGTCTATGCGCTCTCTTTGTCCTCTTTGTTTTCTCCTTTGTCCTCTTTGGGTCCTCTCTTTGACCTCTCTTTGCTTCTTTTTTGTCCCGACTTTGCGCCCCTTGCCTGACTTTGCGCCCTCCTCGTCCGACTTTGCGCACCTCGTTGCCCGTCTTTGCGCCCCTCGTTGCCCGTCTATGCGCCCCTCGTCCCCTCTCTTGCGCCCTCGTGCCCTTCCTTGTCTCTCTTTGTCCTCTTTGGGTCCTCTCTTTGACCTCTCTTTGCTTCTTTTTTGTCCCTCTTTGTCCTCTCTTTGCTCCATTATCTTTCTTTTCCTCTGTGTTACATTCGCAGGGTTTTGCTCTTGGTAAATGTCTCCGCCTCACAATACTTTTACAGATTAGCACCGCTGCAACGTTTTGAATCGAAACTCACAGACGCTTAGAGTGAACGGAAAAGGATAATTCTGAAAAGAAGAGACGTAGTGCAGTTAAAGCATGGCAAATTGTAAACACTGTAAAATTAAGTATTCACCCAATCGTCCGTTTCCTTTTCGAAGATTACAGTTGCACTCCTTTGGTTGACTGGAAGCCCAACAAGTCTGGTAGGCATGAACTGGTCTTTCTGAATAGGACAAATATGTATATTGATAGTAGAATAAATATTTATATAGACAAATCTTTCAAAAAAAAATTTTGTTTACAAACTTTTTAAGGCGTTTTATTTATGTGGTTATGTATCTTAACATTAAAGAAATGTTTTTTTTTTATTTCGTAGCGCGAAATAATTTCTTCCTGATAGTTGATGCTTCTTTTATACGAGTATTTTATGGTCAGTGGAAAGTATAAAAGCGCGACTACAGAAAGGAGGCTTAAGTATTTTTGCTCTTCTGTAGGGGCTTTATAAGCAAATGGAAGGCACGGCGCTGAAGCCCTTCATTGTCTCGAGGCCACTGCGACTAGCGGCCTTTGCCGAAAGCCGGCCTTGTCTGGCACGCCATATAATGCACGCGAGCAGGCCCGCTTTAACACAGTGCCTAAGGGAACGGTCCTAGGCCCTGCTCTCCTGGGGGCTTATTGGCCTTGCAATGAAAAGTCTAATTTTCTCCACTCTACGTGTGGGTAAATTGGGTTAGATACTAACTTTTTTCACGGATGGAAATTTGACTAATTCACCTACATACAGTACCTTTTATGTCCATATTTTAACATAATGTAGGGAAATATCTCTTGAATGTGCTAGGGATTTTTAATAAAACATGTAATATCAAGAAGAACAATGCTTCTCCTACGACGTCTTTGTATTTACTCTCAACCCATCGGAGATATTGTGAACAATGGGGAAGAAGTGCAATCTGTGCGCGTTCTTTAGAGCTCAGGTATCTCTACCCTCGCTGCCTTACTACTTATATTAAATTGAATTGTAAATAATGATAGCGACGAGCGTTAACAAGAAATATTCGCTCTTAGGTGACAACCTTTTTGTATCAGCAAATGACCTATAGATTTGGGCTCCGTTCTGTTATCGTGCCTCACGGAAGGTCTAGCGTTTACAGAAGGAAGGTTTGGTGGCATGCAGCAGCAAAAATGCTGCTGAACAAAACCATACAAAATTATTTTCCAAAAAGTAGCACATACACTGTTCAAGAACAACAAATAAAATATCCTCGTATAACACAACAAATTAACCATTGTAATAAAACCAATCTTGCAGTAGAGAATTCATTAATAATGCAGTAGAGTATGGGATGATACACAGTACAACAGTTCTTTACTTACCAAGAATATAAAAAATTTGTCTTTCAATATCGAAACATAAGAATAACAAATATTTAATGGCGGGCGTCCTCTCCTTGGAGCCTTGCTGTTCTATGTCGTCAGCTATGTTAAGCACTAATCCTCTGAGTATAAGAATTCAGTTGGTACGCCTAACATGAGATTAGGCAGAATAACAATTCAAAAATTGCATTTTTCACTCAGAATTCGAAACAGTTTCATTATTTTTGTATTTATCCCACATTTTCTGGATATTTAAGGAGACACCTATCACGTGGCTGAAGTTTGCATAATTTTCCTTCAGTTTATGCATATATTCAAAAAGTAGCGTCTCAGGGCATCGACTGATGTCACTGAATCTGACCGGGAGGTTCTAGGAATCTTGTCACGACGGTGGCAGGATTTTCCACACTAGCTAGATAGCTAGGTGGAATTCAACCGCTGTCTGGAGGAGAATTCTAGTGGCCAGCCTCTCTGATAGGTAGGTTTCCTTGGTTACTCCGACACCATCTGGCGAAAGATAGAACAGTCCCCTAACAAACAGGCCACGAACCGCCGGCGATCGTTCCTTCCTTCCTCCTTGTTGTATCCTCACCCTTACTTACACATACTTACCTGCATGCACTACACTACCACAAATGTCGGGAGACCAATCGGGAGCGTAGAGCTTTCCCGGCTGGGGTTCTACCCCGCTGTTGGGAGATACCTAGTTGGAGAAACTCCGCACGCCGTAATGTAGGCCATCACCAGATCTCACCAACCTGCAGGGGAAGATCACCGCCACCTTCCGCGTTAAATTTTTTTGTATTCCACTTACGGGACTAATGACCCTAGTAGTTGAGGCGCCTGCAAACCCAAAATATTCAATCAGTCGAAAGTAGTAATACGTATTACCTCTGTGTACATTTGTGCCAGTGAACCCTCTGATACTTGGGCTGGCTCCGCTCCTTGGGCCACCGGCGAAAGTCGAGTTCCGCGCGAAGGCTCTAGCGCAGGGAGCGGCCGGGCGCTCCGGCGAGAAGAGAAGGCAGGCCCTCGGCGAAAGGAGTTAATGATCGGCCCGCCCTTCCCCTTTCATTTGTTCGCGTTGAATGCGTTCGCTGCCGCTTCGCGACCGTTTTGTTGATAGAGCCTCCGGGGGTCCTGAATTTCCGTGCAGCTTCCATTCGGTTTCCGAAGGACGTTAAGTAGATTTTGAATTTCTGTTATTCGTTTGCGGGCTGTTCACCCTACTTTGTTTTTGTATGGAGTTACCGGAGGAAGCGGCAGTGCACGGAGAAGACAGTGTTCGAAATCATGTCTATATGGAATAGTTACCAATTATTCCTGGGATAGCAGTAAGTTAAGATCCATAGTTGGACAATGGATATTCAGAGCATGTTTCATTGAATATCTAGATCTAGATTGTGTTTTAGCATTTGACCAGACACGAAACTACTTGTGCAGATTTTGTACCGTTCATTTGTGAAATAATGTTTTAAGATAAAATGTTTTTCACGCAAAATTCTAGTTTCAGTTCCGTTAAATTCTCTTCATGAAGGGACCAACAAAGTTGTGTGTAGTAGAGAACCTTAAAAATTATATGAAACAGGACCTTATTGGGAAAAGTAAACCTAGTTAATATATTTAAACCATAGCGTCACCGCCAGGGAAAACGGCCTTCGCGTTTCCCCAATATTTTGTGGTAAATGAGTTATATTGAATCGTTATATTGAATCTCCTTCCGTTCCAATAATTTGGTGCTGGTGGCGCCCATGGATTAAGCTACAAACTGAATTCGATGCTAATAATATCGACAAACGCTGAGATCATTTAGTTTATTCATCGGTAAAAGTCTCAGAATAGGGGAACTAAGTCAAATATTTTCATGATGAATCCTTTAGTTTATAGGAAATTGGTAATTCCTCCAAATTCATACAATTCAGAGGCGTAGTAATCAATACCACCATGGGTGTGATGATAGAATGAAATGTTCCATGCAATAAGGCCCTTGTTCCGTACCAAAAAGAATGTATAGTTATTAGTTTTCTATCGAGTCTGTCTTCTAATTGAAAGTGTATACCAGTCTGTTTCTAGGGGAAAGTAAAGAGATAATCGATTAAAAATTAACTATTTATTTGAGATATTTTCTAGAGTAAAAGATATCTTATTAAACATTTTTCATTTGGTACCGGAAGAGAAGTGAAGCAAACATTCACGAACTGCACGCGATTCTTCCTTAAAAGCAGGATGTAACGAGAGGATTAACTCATATTTTCAAGCAAGTGTAACATTCATCGCAAGTGTAGTCTGCAGTGAAAAGCGTTCAAAACATATCCAACGTCGTCGCACCGGCAGAAGTAAAGCCAGAGATTTGGTGATATGTCTTACCTCAGTGAACCGAATACGACTGGCTGATGGCTCGGAACAAGGTGGAGACGTGAATACCTTGGGCGGTGATTTACGGCGGACATTCCGTTGCTTATTCCGGCCACTCTCGTCTCGACCTTCCGGCCCGCGCGCAAAGCCCCTCCGATTTATTGTGAGACATGCGCGCGCGGCGCTGGGAATAGAATGACGAGCACGCTTGCCTTGCGCCAACCGGCCTAGCGCAAGGGATGCAGTCCTGCGGTGGGGCGGGGCACTCTAGCAGAGCAGGAAGGACCATGAGTTGCGCTCGGGCCCGGCAGAGGATCGAAGAGATCCAATTTATGAAAATTCTTTCAGTGATTTGTGGTAAATTATTACTCCCGTATGATGCATAGGATGGAATTAAAAAAAAATGACCTAAAAGTGCTATTATTGACATCAAACTATAACACATAGTGTCTGCTTATGAAAGTGTATTTTCGCTTAACGAATATGTAAAATTTAATTTAAGAAAATAATCATGTTTACCATTGGGGAAGTCGAAATTGATCACTGAATCTGTAGGGGGAATTTCGTATAAGAAATTTTTAACATTTCTTCTGAGACACCTGTTATGTATATGAGTGTGTATACATATACATGCATGTATCTCAGAATATATTGAACAAACTTCTCGAGCATGATGAGATATCGAAAATAATTACTTTTTGCCAATGAACGTATAGTGGAAAATTGCATTTAACGGAATTGTATGCATTCATATTTGTGATATTTGCCCCCAATTTTTAGGCAATCCCGTACGCTCAGATGTTCGGCAGATTCAGGAAATCTCCTTGGCTGCGCCAGAAAGTTGCCTACCGAACATCTGGCACGTAAGGAGTTCCCTAAAACGAAAGGAAAATGTGTGTCCCAGTTGGCGACGATGATTCGACTTTCGCAATGTAAATAAAGCGTCTGTATAACATATATCCAAAACATTTTTACGACAAAATATTTGGCTGTCTAACAGTTTGATAGCATGATCGAACTCGGAGCAACCATTATTATTATTATTATTATTATTATTATTATTATTATTATTATTATTATTTTTTATTATTATTTTATTATTATTTTTATTATTATTTTTATTATTATTTTTATTATTATTTTTATTATTATTATTATTATTATTATTATTATTATTATTATTATTACCACCAAATATACTGCCCTTGTTCGTTCCCGTCTTTCAGCGTATTCGTTCAATCAAACCGGTGAAAGATTTTGTACAGTCTGTTACAAGCTTGACAGCACTGTGCGGCAGAGCCATGCCATGAAGTTGCGGCGGAATAGGAGGTCGGAAAGGGTCACAGGAGGGCGAGTGAGCGGCGGGCGCGCTCCGTAAAAGAACGCGGGTCTCGCCCGAGGTTGAACAACTTCCCGTTTCTGTTTGTGGGCTCCGCTCGGAACTCTAGTTGCGCCGGAACTGCCAGAAGCTGTGGCCAGCGGTTCTGCTGCTGCGGTGTTTTGCAACTCCGCTGGAAGATGCAAATGGACTAGGTAGTGCCGTAATTGTTCTTTTTGAGATAAGGTGTATCGCGAACCTTTCTGGCGATTTTATACTGAAATATTTTCTATCGTGTAAGGAGCATATTATTTCGATCATCCATAAAATTATTTCGTGAGTAAAGTTCTCGTGCAAAAGCTACTTAGATCATTAGACTATTTAGTGCAAATTATCCAGGTATAACCCGGAAGGTGTCAGTGATCCTTCTGAGCTATAACGCCAGATTCGGCGCCGATCATAAACTACTTACGAGGTTTTCCACTTCCAGATATCTTCCTCCACGCATCGTCTATCCCGGAGTAGTTTTAATATCCCGACTGATTTGACATGTGTGGTAGTGTAGTGCATTGAAGGGCGTGTTTAAGGGGGGAATAAGGAACAAGGACGAGGAAGGGTATATCGCGCGTGTTCCTTGGTCTGTTCGTTATTCTCAGATTAAAAACATGAAGTCCTTTCAAGGTCACTGCTGGCATGAGAAGAGAAACTGTAATCTAATCGCGAGCTTCGTTACGATTAAAATTTTTAGAATTGAAGCTCCCGATTGGATGACAAGAGTTCCCCATGTTTTACGATTGTGGATTAATCAAAGGTTTTTAATCGAACTGACTGCACCGACTTCCCTTGGTCTTAATGATACGAAGTTACCACTGAGTCATCGCAGCTAGTAATTATTTCGTGCTTACATTATTAAGGTGTGTCTAATTATTACTTTTCACGATTGTGGATTAATTGTGGACAGTAATTATTTCGTGCTTACATTATTAAGGTGTCTCTAATTATTCCTTTTTACGATTGTGGATTAATCTGCCGTCCCGTTCCTTCGAAGATACTGTAATTTGGACCAACTCTATTGCAAAACTTCATGATGAGCTCTTTTTCTTCCTTTTTCTTTTTCTTTCTTTGAGCTGTGCTTTGATTTACGGCTCTTCACAGCGCTTCTTCTGGCGAAGAGGTTGCTGTGGCGCGCCTGGCAGCAGCTCGGGGCGTCGCATACAAGCGGCGCGGCCGGTGCCCTAAGTTTTTGCGCCCTGGTCTAAACCCGGCGGCCGGCGCACGGCGCGGAAGCGTAATTCCAGGCCGCTCACCGCGCTAAGAATATGGAGCCCCGGCGCGCGCTTCCGGTGGAGCAGGGCTCTTGGATGGCAGCCACGGGCCCGCTCGCGGCGCAAAGCCCTCACCCACTCCCGCGCCCACGCAAACGCACGCACGTTCACGCATAAATGATCACGCGCACGCCCGCACACACCACCCAATGACATGCACCCGCACACACGCACGCTCATTTGCACGCACCACCCTCATTCATGTACATTCACCCGCCCCACCCACATACACACAAACGCGCGCCCACACATCCTATTCCTAGTCCTCCTCCTTTTTCTCTTCCTCCTCTTTAGCACATAGATCAGTGAGTCGATCGCAGTTATCTATATATGCGAGTGATTTTTTTGTTAATGTTAATTATACGTTTTCCTTACATTGTTTCTCTGCTTGTTTCAGGTAAGGGCAGTCCTGATGGCCTTTTACAGTGAGTCGTACGAGTAAGTCTTCCCGTTATACAAATGGATCGAGAGCTGTTTGAAAAGCTAATATCGAGAATGAAGACTTTTTTTAGACATCAAATATAGTTTCTAATGCTTAAGTATTGTAATGTATCGAATTTTGGGAAGAGTATTAATGGCTGGGTTTTCTTTTCTTTTTGATACTGCTAGAGTTTACTAGAATGTATTTGTTAAAAATATTTTTATTCCAGATTTTGTAGAATTTTCTTCTAACAACTGAATACAAAATAAAAATACTTATGTCAAACAACTGCCCGTACCCATTAGCTCTCAGACAATGATATTCTCTTAACTAACTACAATTTAGCAGTTAACGCAGTTTAATTCTCTGAGATCGTTGAACCCGAACTACAAAGCCTTTAAGAGTTTCTCGTGAGTGTTTTTTGTGTTGGACATGTTAGCGGTAAACGCCCGCCATCAAAGCCAGAGTTATTCTTCCTTTGTGCGACGACGCAGATACGCTTTTGATGTTCAGTTGTGGCGCTTATAACCCGAGTGTGTAATTAAACTGCGGTTGGACTAGCATTTCACGCACAAGAAAGTTAACTTTTCTTTGAAGTGCCGTCTGCCAAATGGTATTTAATTAATGACTGACAAGATAACGGATCAAAACATCATGGAAGAAATGCAAATGTATACTTGACAGTTTCGATCTGAAATAGTCATCTGGAGCAATTTAATTAGACGTTTTGCGGTGACATAATTCATATTTTGTGTGTATTACACTGAATAAAAAAATGCTCGTTCTTACCAGTTTGTAAGCTCAACCACCTTGCGTTATCCATACTACATTAGAAATTTTGCATGTTTAGGTTCACTTGTGTTTTTCTTTTACTGTGAAGGTTTGTTGCAAGAGCAAAGACTATCTCGAGGCGTTGATAATTGTACTACATAAATGGGGACAATGGTAAGGATACCAAATGTTAACTAATTGCTAATCGGATAATTGCCCTCGAATTTATATTTTTAGCTTTGTTTTCGTGCCTTGGGTATTTTTTATTCATACAAAATTGTTCTAGTGCACTAAGATTGGAATTGCGTTACTCTCACGTCTTCACCATGAGAAAAATAGAAGGCGCATTTTCTGCGAGTTGCGACTCGTACTACGAATCAGGTTCCCATCATTGTATATTTGAATAACATCCATAGTGGAATGTGAGACACGGTGACCGAAATTGCACAACGCATTGCGTATTCGTAATTCCCAGTACTTGGCGTGCGTAATGTTTGTGTGCGAGAGAGCGTTAATGGTGAGAACGTTTGCGTTGTCGGCGTCCTGGACGCAAGGACGGAAGACGGAGCTCTCCTGCGTGCGGAGGAACTGTTAGACGCTGGAAGCGGGGAGATCCCCCCGAAGCAACGAAGGGCGAAGGCGAGAGCGAATCCGCATACCGTCTCGCCCCGCGGACTCGAGTGGAGAGTGGTTGAACATTCGTTGTGTGTGCCTCGACATTCCGGGGGCGGGGCGCGAATAAATTTCTCTCCTCCAGGAACATGGTTGTGCATTTTTATCGTCAGATGGTGAAACAGTTACGCATACAGGAGTTGGAGGAATGTGTGTGGGGATGGTAGTTTCATTGGGGTTCTCTCTCCGATCTCGGTCATACTGTTGTTCCTCGTTTTCGTGGTGGGAGTTTGGGCTTCAAGCCACAGAGATTTCTACTACTTGGAGATTTTCCGCTTCCCCCGTCATTCCATGCGCCTCATATCGTTATTGTTCACATTAACGTTATTGCATCAATCCTAATTAATCAAAACGACTTCATTATGGAGCTAAATAGGTAGAAAGTGTATACGTATCGCGTTCAGCAATTAATATTGTAATAGTTTTCTCTTTTCTACTCTCGGAATGCTAGTGATGACTTTGCATGCGTTTTTTCAGGAGCCGATTATTGTGTCTATGGGAGAGATAGAAAACATGCGATCTGGACTTGTCAGACTAACTTCATTCCATCTGGAGCTTGATGTAACGCGGGTGCATTTTCTCATTTATAGTAACGCGCTCTTGTATGGAAATGTTTTCCAGAAACGAAGGACATTGTGTGAGCGTAAAACATTCGATGCAACGTACCAACCGGTATCAGACTACAGATGACTAAAGTTAAAGAAATGAATAATTCATCCAACCACACGGAGAAAATGTGTGGTAATTGTTTGGAAGGAAGGTATTTTTCATTGCATTGGAGGATGCAGATCATTCTTTAAGGGAGGTCGTAATGTTAACCACTTTTAAATTCTCGTTGGTCTTTGAATTAACTGAAGTTAAAAGTCGTTTAGTACCTATTTCACTATGTGAACATATATTTTTATTAGCAGTCCTTTAGTTCCAACATAATAAATTTATCCTTGGTTTGGATTTGCGCGTGGGTTTAGTTTTACTTTTACGTACTACATTCGTTGCTCACTCCCAACCTCATTGTTATTTCTACCACCACCAGTAGTCTAGTGATTAGTAGTATCACTGATCTCAGAAACAAACGAAAGATAAAAATATCAAGAATATTATTATTGTTCCTTCCATTAATCGTATTGATATATTATTAAAATGATTTTTATTACGTTATTCATTTATAATAATTATTTTTATTAACGTCCCTTGTCTGTGCCGTCCTCATTTCCATGCTTAGGACCGAGCAATAGGCCAATCGCCCATCCTCATATTGATTTGAAAAATCTCCGAAAAGAGACCTAGATCCGTAAAGCAGGGACAAGTTGCGAGTTGACCGAAGCGCAAAATGTCTCTGGTGGTGGGGAGAAAATAATAATAATAATAATAATAATAATAATGTATTATTGTTATTATTTTTATTATTGCGGTACTGAAAGGACATTTTTACTTGAAATACGTAAAAGACCGAATCTTCGAAAAGTCAATTGCTTAATTCCCGTGCAGCGTGAGAAACGTGCTGGCGGCTCATCTCAGAGGTGTCCTGCCATTCGTCGACGTGCGTTCACTTGTCTCTGAACGGCGGCGGCGGCGGCGGCGGCGCAGTGCAGACGTAGGGGGCGTGGCGCGTGCGCAAAGCGCGCCGCTCGCAGCTCCCACAGAAGCGCTTTCTTCGCCAGCTTTCCATCGGCGCCGCTGCTCCCGTCCTCCGCCGCTCGCCGACTCCGTCGCCGACCGGCTCCCGCGGCCGCCGTTTCACTTTCACGCGCGGCTTCGGCGGAAATTTGTCCGTAGAAATTGTTCGCTCCTGTGAATGAACCGTGTTAAGAGGCGCTTTTTTAGTGGGGTGAGTTTGTTTTCAAGGAGCCGGTTAAAGGATAAAAATTATCTCGTTGAACTGGGAAAGTGATTGGGTCTTCACTGGGCCATCTCTTTTTCTATAATAAGGATACTCTTTTTCCTGAATATGTTTTAGTTATCAGCACAAAAGCGTTTCAAGAAAATTGATGAAACAATGATATTTAGTACTGAATACGACTAGAATTTACTAGAATGACTACTAATACGTCTAATATAGTTACAACTTTGCTTCGTTCCCATTTTCAAGCGGTGATCAGTGTTGTATTTTTCCGGTTAGTATAGTGCCAGTTCGATTTTCTCGATCTAGGATTGAATCAACATCCCCAAACTGGAGCTGTCTGAATTTAATTGTGTGCGTTCGAAATAGCCAAGCAGTTCACTGACTGAAATTATGCCGCTCCAAGCATGCTTTGTAGTTCAGTAATTATGCTATAATCGACTTGGTTTGACTGTTGTAAATTCCATCTGATAACTAAAATTGCAAAGTGTAGAGACTGAAAATGGTTGGAACTTAGAGATGGGCAATTCAATAGGGAGAGACAATTCAATAGGGAGACACGATGCTCATCCAATTAATAAGACAACAGGAGCATGTGCATGAAAGAAAATTAGAGAAGCCAACTGAAATCTTGTTAAGAACATCAAAATGCTTGGTTATGAATGCATTACAAGATGGAACTGATATTATTTGATATATGGTGATATAATCCTATTGCAGTTATTAGCATTTTATGGAATCATTCTGTACCAAAGATAATTCACCAAGAAAAATTGCGTGCATCAATGAAATTTCGTTAAAGTGAGCATTGCAGAAAGGTTTGATTTTTCTATTGTCAATTTGTCTGTAAATGAAAAAATGTATGTAAAATAAATTATGTGAGTTAAATTTTAGTAGAACATTAGTATTCTCATTGCGTATATTTTGTCGGTACCATTGCTTGTGTAGAATGTTGTGTGTTCACTGTGCGACCGCCGTCTCATCCCGCCCCGCTCCATCCCGCCCCGCCTCGTCGCGTACCATGCCGCGCCGTACGCCGCCCTTGTCCGCCCCGCTCCAGGCTGCGCTCCACCCAAAGCCCATTTGAGCCTCGAGCTCTTCTGCCTAGATCAGCGCAGACCCTAAGCTTTTTTACATAGAGACAAAGCACTGCAGGGCGCGGGGCCCACGCTCCTAGCAAAGAGAGCACGCAGGGGGTTTTCTGCTTTGTTCTGGAAAGCGCCGTTGAGCTCGCAAAAAAAATCGTAATAAATGCTTAAGATATGCTGATCTTATATGACTTTTTTTATTCTGCTTCAATAATATAAATCAGAAAAATAATTATATTATCCCAGCGTCTTTCGTTGTCTACAATTTGTAAATGTTCTTGAAGCGTTTGTGACTGTATCCTCAAAATGACGAAAGGAGTTGAATCCTTGAAATCTGAAAACTGATCCGAAATTTGAGGATCGATTTTTCACTGATTTTCATTTTATGTATTTTTTTAAAAAATTGGTATTCCCGCATTCAATTGTAGTGAATCCTGTCCAGGGTTTTAACTTTCTTCCAATATCTTTTAGAAGTATTCATTTTTAGTTTCTTTTACCAGCAATCGTTTAAAATATTTTTAATATTTTGGAAGAATTCGTAGGATTCGAAAATGTAGGATTCGTCACATACGCAAGAAAACATACTGTTTATGCAAGACCTGTAATGAGATAAAATTGTGAGACAACCAAAGGTTGCGAAACGTCTCATTCGACTTATTATTAATTCAAGATTTCGGGAAAAGGTATTTCATTGTTATGTCATGATTTAATGTAATTTACCTCACATGAAACAGCCTTAGGAGCGTTCTCAGTGATTCTAATACCACTATCTAATTGTATAATAATGAATGATATACTACTTTTA
The DNA here is from genome assembly GCA_964035755.1 of Teleogryllus oceanicus. NCBI lineage: Eukaryota > Metazoa > Arthropoda > Insecta > Orthoptera > Gryllidae > Teleogryllus > Teleogryllus oceanicus. The sequence goes on along the minus strand of CAXIVR010000005.1, from coordinate 61,895,287 downwards.
ATAAAACAGTAATATGTGGATTCAAGTACCCTGAAAAGCCGACTACGGACCGCACTGTGGTACTTCTTACGCAAATCCCTTTCGCAGTTCCCACTCGCGTTGGTAACTAATATTGTTGCGCTGCGTCTCTGCTCCCATCCCACATGAAGTAGAGCAACTCCGTCAGTGCTGCAAGTTCGTGGACGTTGACGATGCCCTAAACTGCGCTGCAGCGCAATCGATAATCGTAATAATAGTAATAATAATAATAATAAAGTTTATTTATTTTTATTTTACGTAAAAACAGTTTAAAATGCGTTTGACATGAAATCTATTTTCAGGATAAATAAGCAATAAATTTTGGTTCTTACCCATGTTGTCCTTCGAATAATACTTCCTGCCGCAATAACGTGGAAACAATAACTTGAATAATTGTATTTCCACTGAATTCTAGAACACGTGCACAGAAAATGTGCCGTCCAATAGATAAACAGCTTTTATTGCTAAATGCCGCTAGCATTTGTACAAAGTTGTAGCGTCTGGTTCCTCGTCGAAACTTTACCTACTAAAATTTTAGATCTGAATTACTTTTTATTTTGTATTCTTTAACAATCTAGCTATTCTATAGCTGTCCTTAGACGATAAATTATTGATCTACAAAACAATAATCCCTATATGAACCTACGGCATACAAATTTGGGGCGCTGCAAGCAGGTCAAATCTCTTCATTTCACAGAGATTTCAATAAAAAATGCTTAGGATGATTGCTGCAACGCAGTGGTATATTTCAAACACAATGCTACTCAGAGACTTAAAAGTACCCACAGTCTTTGAAAGAATCGAAAAAAGGACCTCATGCTATCTTCAATGTCTGGAAAACCACCCAAATCCTTCAGCCATTAACCTATTAGGTAATAGTGAAGAAATCAATCGATTACACAGACTTCAACCCTTACAACCCCATTATAGATTTTCAGATTAGTCACAATATATGTAGTCACATATATTCCTCAACTTTGACTCCTAACCAAAATAATAAAAAAAAATGTTCTAGACGTAAGAAAGTGGTGAAATGTACCACTGGGCTACACTGACCCACAAACTGTCATTGTCAAAATATCAATGTTAACATATTTATTAATTATTTTAATGTAAAATTTGTAAATTTACTTCGTCCAGAATTTAAAAAAATATGTATTGTCGGACTGCTTCTCTTAGAGGCAAAGCTTCATTAATCCGGAAGGAGAGTTTTGAGTTTACGTTTGTGTTAGTAAACAAAATTCAGAATTAGAGCTTTCAACAATTTTACAACTACTTGATCAGCAACGACATTTTACTGGTAACTGGAATTCGTCGCACTTAACAAATTTCGTACTTTTTTATCAGTAGAATATCGTCACTAAATGTATATCCAGCACCACTCGGAGAAGGAAATTACGCAATATATTGTCTGGCCCATTGCGATTGGCTTGGAGTTGGTTCCGTCTGCGTGTCGTAACTTCTGCACAAAGGAGAGGGTCTCAAGGCGATTAGGACACAAATTTCATCTGGGACAGCTTCTTTAGCTCTTTAACGGAGTCTACAGAATCGATTCTTTTTGAAAAGAAAGGCTCCGTTGCCAACGAAGTTCAGGCGTTTCTGTGACGCCTAAAATTGCTTTACAAACCAGTTTTAGTGAATCGCTTCCGTTGAAAAAATGAACGAAAAAGAAAGTTCATAAAGTCAACCAATCCAAAATAAAGAAAGCGCGAAAATAATGGGGAATTAATCGTTAATTTTCTCGCTTTGAGCAATTCGCTTTGCTTCGGCAAATTCAATTTGCGATTTTCTGGGCTTGGGATCTTTCTCTAATATAAGTCGATTGGTTTCGCAGAAGTCTTTCTTCTAGGACTAGCCGGTGGGCGTTTCACAGCGAAGAAAGTATATCCTTAAGGCATCATGTTTGTTTTGCATCTCCTCTCGTGCGGCAGAGTTGACGTTTTCCCGTTTTGGATATTTTCCGTTTCTTGCCCTAACGTAAGAACATGAATAATTGAAATATCTCTGCGTTTAAATGTTGATATAAATAAAAGCCGTCGCATGGAATCATGAAATGCCCAGGACTTGAGGCCCCACTGGGTTCGATATTAGGTCTTCTTCTCTTTTATACGTAAACGATTTACCTTTGCTCAGTAGAAACGGAGGGACAGTTATATTTGAAGACAAAATAAATATTCTTAGCAACAAAGAAGCAAGAAGTTTGGTTTAGATGTTTTGGATAGATTTCGTAACAACGTATTAATAGTAAACGAAAGAAAAAACTCGTTCAATGCAAGTTCCCATTTCAAACAGGCAATTGAAAGTTACATAGGTGCAATTGGCTGACGTTAAGATAACAAGTAGTCTTCGCACTGGGTACTATAAACATACCGTGATTTTCTGGGCAGTATGTACAGTAAACATGTTAGTAATATTTTAGGTGTTAAGTGTGGGGAAAATCCATGTAATATGCGTCGCAACTGGAAGACCGCTGCATTTTACTTTCATTCCATTCTCCATGCGTTTGTCCAATATTTCGAAGAGAGACGTGACATCAATTTAATGTGTTGTCATTGAGCACGTGTTCATAAAATAGTTTTAAAATTTCTTTCTAATTTGACGGGATATTAGCATTTTTGGTGATGTTTCTTGACTGGCCGAAATCTCTGGGCTATGTATTTTGAAAATTCTTCCTTGGTCTGTCCTACTTGTATAGATAATAAAAAACGATCGCTTTTTTTATTTTTGATGTCCTAGATTTTATAACTGTTTTACGAGAAATCTGCCAGCTCGTCATTCAAGTGAATGCACGATGTCTGCGAACAGTATTTTAGGGCTAATGTCTATATTCTGCTTTCGAGCTAAATTTGCCTTGAGATAAACAAATAAAAGTTCAGGAAGTTGAATCTGTGTGGTTTCTTTGCACGATACTGCACAAGTTAAAAGAAAAAACAAACTTTTTTTACATCGTGTGAAGTCCGGTATGCAGTTAGCCCGAACAACGCGCGTTCCATTCATCGTCAAATGCGTCGTATTAGGTGTGCTCTACCCTCGGAATGTTGTAATCGCAACAGTTAGATGCAGTCGTTCATCATATTGTAGTAAATTAAATGCGTGCGTTCAGTGTGGTGTATATGCAATTTCAAATCTTGAAACGCATAATTTTCGTTGTGCTATGCAACAAATTCTCTCATACATCTGAAGAGCATCGCATCACATCACAGCATTGCTCAGTAATATGTAATGAATATTGTATACAACATAAAGAATAAATGTAAAATAAGGTCGGTAAATATGAACTCATTGAAACGTTATTTTAAGGAAAGACGTTTGTTAGCTCTTCAAGCAGTAGCTGACTGTTGAGGTAAAAATGTTTCCTTGCTTACATGTTTCGCATAGACTACGCCCGTCGTGAGGGGCGTCAGCAAATGCCACGTGGGGGAGAGTGGATGATAAGGGCCTGAGACAGTTGTTTCGTTCGCTGTGTGTTTTTACGTTCCCTGTCTGAGCTGTCAAGCAAGTCCGCCTGCGGCGCGCTGCTGAGCACGTAACGACCTGTCTGTTGGTAAACACAACGAACAACGCGGCCTTTCAGCGCTCCCCGCCCTCCTCTCCCTTCTAACCAACCCGCCCCTCCCCCCCTTCCTCTGCCGCCCCGTCCGTGTTCCCCTCACGCCTTTCTCGCTTCTTATCTACCTCCGCCATCGCCACAGTCCCTTCCCCCGTCCTCACCAGAGCCTTCGCCCCTGCCGCAGCTTCCGCCCTCGCCTTCGCCTCGCCCTCGCCGTCGCCATAGTCATCGCCATCACCATCGCTTTCGTCGCTGCCCCCGCCCCGCAATTGCCTTCGTTCTTGCTCTCGCCACAGACCCCTCCCTCGTCCTTGCCACCCTCGGCGCGGCATCGCCCACGGCTCGGTGCCCTCGATCGATGCCTTGTAAGGACAAGTGCGAGGCTGCCCCGCCTCCGGCTTCCTCGAGAGGGCGATGACTCAGAAGAAGCGCGAGTGATAACGAAGCGGAGGCGCACAAGCTGCCTGGGTCGCGAGAGGCTGCCTTGCTCTATTTTTAGGAGTTCGCTAACCCGGTTCTGCTCGCTGCCGCGTTGGGCTTTCGACATGGCTGTTTAATAAAAAACGAGCATATGCGGGCATGAGTGCGGGCCATGCATGTTTTTTTTTCGGGGGCTGGGGCTTTTGTAAATGAGGGGAAACCTTGTTTCAGAATCAGAAGTATAATTGTGGCAGTCATTTTTTAGCTCTGAGTTACATACATTCTCGAAATCACTATTTGACACCTTATCATCTGTTGACTCAAGTACGCTGTGCTTCACTACTACATTCTTGTTCCTCTTCAGAATTTTCTGATACTGAAAAAGTTCCTATATCTCGTCATGGTTACATTTCACATCACTCGAATTCTGTTTATATCCAGTAAATATGAAATATTTAATTCTTTTAAAATAAATTAAATATTTCTTATTAGAGGAAAGTTTTGAAGAATTATTGTGAGGCATAGTTCAACGTGACAAGTGACGTGGAATAAGTTGTAAAGCGAGCCTTGGAGTAATTATTATGTCTTTTATTTTATTTATCCATGACGTCTTGCATCGTTCGTAAGTGACTGCTCTTTCTAATGAACGACGTCGGATCGCAGTGAGCGCAAAGAGCTAATTAATATTGTACTGCTTCGAGACCCAGAGTTGAAATGTCAGGTCTCACTCCTGGCTAGGCAAACCGTCCACTAAGCTCACATGCCAGCCGAGACGACCTCGTTAGAGTAGTGCGAGTATATCCTACGCTCTACCCCTATCGTCAAACGTACAATCAAAATCTCCAGAAAATTGTAAGTTGTGAGGTGGCTAATAAGATGTGAATTGTAGGGAGATACGAAGTTTTTAGAATGAAATTTTTCATCTTGTTCCCAAATATTTTTTTATAGACAGAAGCCTATGATGATACTGTAGGTGATTACCGTGTGCATATGCCATGCAATAAGCATGTATTCTCGTTTTCTCTCTCTGTGTCTGACTCTGTGTGTGTGTGTCTCTCTCTCTCTCTCTCTCTCTGCCTCTCGCTGTCTCTTTCACTCTCTCTCTCTTTCTCTCTCTCTCCTCTCTTCTCTTCTCTTCTCTCTCTCTCTTCTCTCTCTCTCTCTCTCTCTCTTCTCTCTCTCTTTCTCTCCTCTCTTTCTCCCTTTCCTCTCTTTCTCTCCCTCTCTTTCTCTCCCTCTCTTTCTCTCCCTCTCTTTCTCTCCCTCTCTGTCTTCCCCTGTCTCTGTCTCTCTTCCCCCCTTACGTGACATACCGCGGTGGGCGTTCCTCGCCTCCCCGTCTGACCGCGGACTAGGAGATGCGCTGATGAAAGATGCAGCAGCACGTGCCCAATCCCGCGAGTGCGCGGCTGGCGCAGAGGAGGCGATCGTGCTCACAGCGGCGGCGGCGGAGGATATGGTTTTGGTAAACGCACTAGTGATTGCCCAAGGGAGGGAAAGTGATGGGAGAGAGGAAAAGGGAAGAGAAGAGGGGGTGACACGCGGGAGCGCACAATAGCAATGAGTGAGTGAATTATCGTTAATCGTATACTGGAGAGAAGAATGCGTTTTTGATGCTGTAGATATCAGTTTGAATTACTGTCTTTCCAGTTAATGAAGTATGAATATGATTTGCACAATACACTTCCTGCTATTTCATTTGTGAAGTAAATACTTGTTTCTTCGGACTTCTGCAACTGACGCCGGTTAATCACTACTGCTAAAGGATTATTTGACATTACATGAGACAAAATTACTGGCACCTCTGCAATGGGATCAGCCTGAGGGTAGAACCCTTAGTTAAAAAAACCTTGTGTGTATACAGAGGAGTTTGTCTAACAATAAGAAGGGACCAGTTTGACATGTCGGGAAATGAATGACACATAGGACGATGTTATTTCAAGACAGTGATGAAGCTCGCATGGCACATGCTGCACTGTCGCATATTCAGTAGCGTTAACAGACAACTTTGCATTATCAGAGCGGGAATTGAAACAAACGACTTATAGGTACACATTCTATCCGCTATGGCAATCCAAGCTGAGGAAACGATACATTGACTGTTATCGATCCATTTTTTACAGTTGAAGTGCTAACAAGATCTTCGCAGAAAGTTTTCCGAGCGCTCTGTTGGTGCCGTGTGGGCACACTGTTCTGCGCCGGAGACGGCGCGGGTGGCGTCGGGCAGTGGATGCCCTGAGGCGGCGCGACGCACTCCTCGGCGCGGCGGGGCGAAAAGAGCGCCGGGTCGTCGAGGCGTCGGGCGGGCGGGAAACGGGGGCGGGGCAAGGTGGCGCCGGGTACTTTGGCTGATTGCTTCCTTAGTTCGCGAGCGCTTCCGCCTCGAGGCCCTGCCCCGCCGCCTGACAGCCCTCCGTTGAGGAGGCGGGGCGGGAACGGGGATGCAGAGACGAGCTCGGACAGGAGAGGGGCTCGGAGACGCTTTTCGACCCGTCTCGAAGGGCACGCGGTGTGCAGGGGCTCCTACGAGCTTACATCTAATGTCAAAGAAGTCGTACAAGTCAGGCTCTCAAATTTGCTTTCTTCACCGAAAAGTCGTTGGCACTGAATGTAAGCTCAGCTCCTCATAAATACATTTTTTTCCTACCTGTGTAAATGCAAAGAACTGTCATCTGTAAAAGATTTGTCCTAACATGTAGGATTTTGTCGTGTGCTTAGAAATTGAAAGAGAATTCACACACACACAAACTACATTGCATGTTCATTTATTATTATTTTAGATCAAATTTTAATTATAATTTAGGAAAATTCTTTTTGAATATTTACGATCTATGAGCTAATTTCTTCTTAAAATATTTCTAAAAATTCTTTTTCGACTTGTATACTTTTGTTTCTTTTCTTAATGTTCTCTCCGATTCATTTCACACAGACGAAGAAATATTAATATAATTTGTTTTCCCTTAAAAGATGTGGTTAAACAGGTTCCTTCAGTAATGTACAGGAAATTTAAATATTTTTTTCCTTGGAGATGAACTAAATTAAAAAGTATCTGTCACGCCAAATGACCGATGGCTTTTGCAGGGGAGAGCGAAATTTCGCCTAAAAATGGCTCACGCGAAACAGAATAAGAGAATACTATGCAGACGCGTTGAGTGTGAAAAGTCTTTCCACCTCTACAGGGATGTACTGATGAACCTATGAAAACGTAATAGGAAATATTCATTGTTTAGTATGAAGTGTTGATGAGATTTGGCTTAATATGGAGTAGAAAAGTGTTATCTTTTTAGATCATAATTATTTTTAGGAGCGTTTCCGATATTTGAAGATGGGCGTTTTTCGTAGAAGTGGTATTTGCACGCTCTGGCTGTATACGTTTTCGCGCCAGGTAAGATTTGTTTGGACAGTGTTGTTTTCCCTTCGTGTGTGCTTTTTGCTAATTATGACTGCTAACTCGCAGCGTACGAAAATGCGCCGTGGCCGTTCTAATTCAAGGCTCGTTTAATAAACTGAGTTCGTGTTCGTGGACGCGAGGGGGAAACGCCCAAAAGAATCTTGCGTTTGTTCGTGTTTGCGACCCAGCCCTGCTGCGCGACGTGTGTCGGGTGGCATGGAGACGAGTAATTTAGGTAGCTTTCACATGACGAGCCGCGTTACTCATTGCGTCTGACGCCCCGTGCCGACCCTAGGGGCAATGCTCTGCACGTTTTTTTACATCTTTCCCTCTCTCTGATATGTCCGTTGGCCGTGGGTCTGTTATAATGTTAATAATAGGGCTATTAATAATTTGAAAAAAGAAAGCGTACTACCTCCCTGTCTAATCTTTCTTTTCGTCTCGTTGCCTTTAGCTCCTCTCTGTGTCCTTATCTCTCATTTACTTTTCTTCCACTTTTGTTCAATCTAATTATTTAATGTGTTTCGTTCGTAAATATGTTTCTTCTACTTTTTCTTACCTAATTCGTTTTGTGCTCTTTTGTTATTTTTTGTTCTCTCGCTTTTGTCGTTGCTTAGCATGTTTTCTCGAGTTCGTTTCGTCTTTTGAAATTTGTTTCCTTTACATCACTGCCCGTTCCGTAATTCTCAGTTCTTCTTCTTCTAGTGACTATTTGTTACCAGTTGCTCCACGATGTACTTGACGTAAAATATTAAAGAACAAGGATTTTCCCGCGTAAAGAACAATTACCCACTCATTGACCGCGTCTCTTTTAATTCTGGCAGGAATCTTTGTGATTTGAAATCGAATTAGACGTAACTCCTATTTGCAGACTCGTGTGTAGTAAATCGGCAAACAGCATTTTGTACCAGGTTCTTTATTTCATGTGCGTTATCAGTTTTCGAAGAGCGTGTTTTTTGCTTTTCTTTGTGAATGCAATTGAAGGTTGACATCCTGCCAACAAGTACTTTTAGAATTTAGTTTTTTAATCAAACTCCGAAATGGTGTACGTTTTCATGATTTCAGTTTCCAAGCCCTCTGATTTAACAGACTCTGGGCAATTGCGTGTTCACTTGTACTTCAACTCTGACGGTTGCGCAGCTCATCTTGAATTGCCTTTATGCATTCGCGATGACTCATCTTTCACGCGGAGATATCTTTATACCCTGCCGGATAGAATTGCCCTCGGTGACTTGCAGTTAATGATACTTGCGGTAAGACGTGTGCTTGCTGAGGTGCTGATTCCGTACTAAATGGCTCAATTATGAGTAGATTTTAATGTAGTAAAAACATGCAAGTAGACGTGCACACTTCTGTGTCGGAAAAATAATGGAAAAGGAAGTTCTTATTTTATTGTGTACAAAAAGAAGACGTCTATCACGTTTTGGCTGTCAGAAAGGAATAATAGAAGGGGAAAAGGACGTGAAAATTAAGTTTTCTTTTCCAACTTTCAAATTGTATCGTAATATATTGATTGGTTTATCAGTGTTTCCGGTCGCGTTAACTACTGACATCATTAGTCCTAGAAGTGTTTTTTATCGCGGGAAGTGGCGGAGATCTTCCCGCGCTGTATGGCGATATCCTGCGCCAACCTAATAGTCGGCTAGCGGGATCTTCCCCAAACAGGTATCTCGAATTAGCGGAGCACCGCCCAGCCGGGACTAGCTCTAAACTCTCAACTGATCTCCTGGCATGTGTGGTAGTGTATTGCATGTAAGTATAGTGTGTGAGGGCGAGAAAAGGAGGCGCGAGGAAATGACAAGTAAAGGGAAGGAGTGATTTCGCCCGCTCCATGGGCCATTTGTGACTGTACCGCTCCGGCATTTGCTTGGTGTTAGGCGAAAATTGAAAACTACCGATCAGAGCAGCCGTCCGCTAGAGCTCCCTCGAGAATGCGGCTGAACTCGACCTAGCTAATGTCGCAAATCTTGCCATCGGGACCCGCGCCTCATGATCTCCCGATCAGAGGCACTACCGTGACTAGTGATGCCCTGAGCCACCCAAGGCGGTGTATCGTAATTTAGTACAATCATCACTAGATCTAAGAGTTTCTTGAAGTTCAGCTATGCAGCTGGTCTCGAAGTCACCAAGGTGGTGTATCTGAATGTCTCTGACGACGACGTTAATGGAAGTTAGTATGAAACAATATTAATACGTTTCGAAAAAAGAAAATGGTTCAGAATAAATATTACAAACTTCTAGAGCATGCAAGGACCATGACCATTGATGTATGCCAATAAACATGTGGTGGGAAATCTCATAAAACGAAGTTCACATGTGTGACATTTTGGACATCATTTCCCTGATTTGTAGATAACTTACCTTACACTAATGTGTGATATGTACGGGTTCTCTCGGGGGTAACCTATTTACGGATAATGATAGTATGGAGTTTTGAGTCGTTGGTTGCCTTTGATTACAAATTTTTCGCGAAGCCACAGTCATGAGGTTTGCTGTATGCGCGGTTACGGCGATGCATGTACTCATGCAAAGCTGAACCAAGGTAATCATATTTTATTTTACCTAATTAGACATTCTTTCCTGTTGCGCATTATTGAATGCATTTTATCTACTTTCCTAATATTTAAAACTATTGAGTTTAATGTGGACTGTTGTGTACATCTTACTGACCTCGTAAAATGGCCTTATCTTGCAGGGAGAGAACACTTTTATCCCATTCACAACTCGTATACGAAATCTGCTGAAACACTTCCTGTCATTGTTCGGTATTCAGGTGGGCCAATACAGTGTGAGAAACGTTGCCTATCTCATCGCCTGTAGGATTCTTCGCATGTGTTTACATTGAGAGAGTGTGTGTCCGTATTGAATTTTGGAAGAGGCAACTGCAAGCTTCGACCTTTTGCACGACTTTTCACGAGTTAAGTGCCTCCGGTCGTAAGGTCGACGCGAAACAGTGCTCAGAACACGGTCACGTGACACGGGCACTCGCTATTATCCTCCTCCCCTTCTCCTACTCCTCTTCCGCGACCTCTCGTGGGATGGGTGCGGCGCGTGTGTTGTTCGTGTGCGCGGGTGAGAAACGCGCGCTGCACGGGTGCGCGGCTGACCTGATTCCCCAGGAAGGCAGCACCCGGGAATCTGAGTATTCCCTTTACCCAGGGCGTAGCTCTTTTTTTTACCTGCGGCGAAAACGGCACGACTTTTCACGTTACAAAGGGTTAGACAGACCACTGCATGCAACCTCGAAATTACAAATACCTCGAAAGCGGATATTTTCAATCAATTTTCAATATTTTCGATCAATTTTAGGATATATTATGAAGATTGTTCTGTGATATGAGTTATTTAATTCGAACTTCCAAAATAAATCGAAAAATACAAGGTATTAAAGACGTTTTGTAAAAATATCGAAATACTTAAATATGCATAAATTACTAATTACATGATTTTTTTACTAATGAATTTAATTCCCCGTCCCTGATTTATGTTTTTCTGTTATTCGTGACGAAAACGGTACACGTTTCAAACAGATTCTAAAACAGAAAAAATTAAAACTGAATGCGCAGGTTTTAACAAGTAACACTCTTTCTTTCCTCTACTTTTTGCTTCCAACAGAAACATCGACCCGACAGAAACATGCCACAAAGTGTATTGTATCTTTAAAACAAACTACTAAATTTCGGATTTGTCTTCACTGACTGACGCGTGGCGGAAATCGAGAATCAAAATTCCTAATAAAACATTCTTTGTAATATGCGCTTATCATTCATACAATCAAGCAAAGGCTCATATTAGTTCTTTTCCCGGTTTATCAACTTTTCATAAATCAACTAGCAGACGTTACGTTGACAGAAAAAGATATACTTTTACTGTTGGGTTCCGTAGATTAAATTTACGAGTGTTTTATCAGAGAGAATAGATTACCATTAAAATTTCATATTAAGATTCAACAAATTTGTAACGGTAAAACACTTAGTTTCGTTGCAAAAGTAAGCAATTCAGATGCGTGTGGAGACTTGATGTACAGTAGACTCTCATCTTGGTAACAGCCTTACTGATAACTGGCCTTTATCTCGAAGATAATGAATTTTTGGGTTCATTCAAAGCATGGCATATATTTTGAATAATTGGAGTTGTTGTATAACTGAACCCATAGAGATCCACTTTCTTGCATGCAAGGTACGCAGGCCAACCTCGTACCCTGCAGAAGAGAGCTTCGGCCCACTGCGCGCATCTTCGCGTGCGTAGTTGCGCAACCGGGTCGTGTGACTGGGCCCGCCTCCCACGCCGCCCCATGCGAATTGGGCTATCTCGGCAACGGGAAAGGCAGTTGGCCCCGTGGGGAAGGAGTTAACACTTCGTGCGGCATTTGGCATGCATGCATGTCTGGTAAAACGTGTGAAGTATTTAATTATCTTTTTAATGGTACTTATGAAGAAAATATCGGGACCCTTAAGAAAAAAAGTAGTATTTTATTGTGCTGCCCAGTTGTTGCTTAGGATTGTAACGGCGTTTTGCATGCCTTTAAAAATGTTACTTTGGGGCTCAGACTGCCTTGCACCCCTCGCCCAGGCTCGCGTTGGTTATGTCTATCGTTTGCACATGGTCAAGCTAGCCACTCGCCCCATTCGCGCACCCCTACCCGTGCCTCCCAACTAGGGCATCGCTGACGCGGGAATAGACTGATGACCGACGATGTACAAACGCTGCGTACAGCCACAGAATTGTCGCTCGTTATTCGCTCTTCGTGAGGGAGGTGTTCGTCAGCGCCCACTCTATGGTTCCCCTCGGGTTGACCAAGATGAGAATGAAATCAACGCTGTTCGGAACCGCGAACGACCCACCGCCTGCCCATCTGCCCTCCCCACTCTCTTCAAGGCGACCGATTGACTGCTGGGCTGCGTAGCCTCTTTAGGACATGTAACACTGTACTTGCATCTAGGGCTCTAAATAAACTACTAGTATTCAACCTGGCGATCATCTTTCTCCCGTTCCATATCGAAACATGCCCGACGTTGACTGGTGCCAATTTGAAACAAGCCCCGTCTTTCTATTTAAAAACAAGCCCCTCTTGGAGCGACATTTTGAAACAATTATTACTGATAAATATGATTAGGGTGCAAGGAAAAGGTTACACTTGAAACCTACTGATTTCTACGTAATTTAAATATATTTCATCCCAAATTATGTTGTGCTAGCTCAGTTAATTGGGGTTCGAAGTTCATAACTGTTGCTATTTACTCTGCAACCAATTATTCAATCTGCCATCCATACGGAGTGGCGAGGAATCTGAAAATCTTATTAAAATGCTGGATTGCACGAACGAAAAATGATAATCAGCTTTCTTTCAACTTAACAAATTAGAATTTATTATAATATCAACTATGATTATGTTGCAAGTTAAACATATATTACATGGGTAATCAAAAATGAATTGATCTTTGGTCATGACCATTTTTCTCTATATTGCAATAGTTATAAAACCTTGTTATTCATTCGTGGGTCTTCGCGCGCTCTTCACTTCTTCGTTCGTTGGCGCCCCGTAGAACCTTCTCCGTCGACGCAGCAGAATCTTGCGTCTGGATAAAGTCTTCGCTTAATGTCCGTGATCTGGTTCCAAATTCTTTCGGTGATACTATTATAATCCGTGACTTCCCTCACTTGCGTCACGTGTGGACGCCTAGACACGTCTTTACTTCCTAAAAGGACGCTCTATCCTAATATGAGAAGCAATAGTTAATTTTATACAACTGTCAATTACAGACTGCTCGACCTGGTAAAATATATCAAGAACCGACCCGCCCATCACCGCGTTGTTCGAGCGAATGAAAGTTTTTCTAAAAACTCGGAAGCATCCGAATTTTATTTCTTTGTTTTTTGTTTCTCATAACAATGCTTATTCCGCCTCTTCTGTCATTTCAACCTAACGAAAATGATCCTTAACGCCGGTTGCGTATTTGTCACATAGCAACCTCCTCCGCGATCGTCTATTGACATCCCTATATTGTATGTCATTTTATGACATTTCCATAATAAAAATGGTTCGTCATTTTGGTATATCACAATATTATTCCCATATGCCTTCTCGAAACTCTGCCTGAGAAATTATTGAGAAGTTTATGAATATTTAGTATTAAAATGCAACTAGAAATAAAGTGTTATAATAATTGCTACACAAGCGTATGCGATTTCCTCGACTGTAAAGTAGTCTCTAAGGGAGGTCCTTCGCGACGTAAGTTCCTCCGTAATTTCGAGCTTAATGTTCTGTATTGTTTGTAAGGGAGAATTTTTTCTCTTATTGAATGGAAAGAACTTGTCCCTCAAGATTTAATTTTCTCAACGGTTAACCCTTTTTTTTCTTCGAAGAAATCAAATAATTTCAAATATCGTCCCAGTTAAAATATCAGTTTTTTATAACCATCCGTTTTGGTGCCGGTTTTGAAACTGTTCCAAATTATTTCCTAGCTTTTTTATTATTAAAACGTATCTCACTTAGTGTGCGACCATCTTCGCAAACCACTTTTACTTGTGTGTCGACACAGTTGCTATCATCGTGACACGCGGCTCGTATTTTGCCACACTTTTTTTGTTTCGTTTTTGCGAGTTACGTCGGTCGTTGTAATGCAATTAATGTAGATGCGTTTAATTGTGGAAAGGGCATCCAGCGAAAATAAATCTCTCTGTAACTTGAGCCCAGCGAAATAAATAGCAGTTTTTTATGACCGAATTAATTTCATTCGTGTAAGTTTCCAACTATATTGAATGAAAAATCATCGCTTTTGGTCTCCCCGTTGAAAAGTTTCGCTTCGCTTTCTGGTCGATGCCTCTGTTTTCCCAGATGGAACTTCAAGGTGGTTTGCGGCGGGAGGAGTGTTGCCCGACCGCAATCTGCAGACAAGGTGGCGCCCGCCGGATGGCCCACCACTTGCTCGGCGGTAGCGCCCTTCGTCCCATGCCCCCACCCTCCGCCCGTCCCGGCTGTCGGGGTGGCGTGTGCCGCTGCGCTCTCGCGTACGGCGGGTTGCGTTGGGTGGTGCGCGCGTCGTGCAAGGGGAGTGGGACTGGTGAAGGCAAATTTTATCGAAACGTCGATATTTCGATACGTCACCAAAAGCTTTTCGATGTCGATGAAAAAATCGACAAAAACATACATGTTTAAAATATCAGTGTTTTAAATATGATTAAACAGATGTTATTTACCCATTCTGTTTCCATTTTTAATTAGAGTACGTAAATGAAATACCGGTGTACTTTGTTTGGTGACGTATTATTAATGTTATTAATACTAATAATATGTTTATCGAATGTAAAAAGTAAAGGACATCGTGTTTTCCTATTATTCCATTTATTTACTTTCATTCATAAATCATGGAAGTAAAAGGTCCTATATCTGATATACATCATAGGTAAATATTAGTTTAAAGTATTTGCCTTAAAGCATTAGTCGTAATGTTTTTGCCTTAAAGCATTCTGTTACCTTCATTTTCAAATCAGAGTTCTGTACAAACAAGGTACAAAATACACTTTAACGATATTACCACGTATACAATTAACAAAAAAAAAATTGTTTTCGATGTGTCTGGAAAAATATATTGATCTTAAAAAATCATCCAAAACAAAACATCGATTTTTTTGCCATCCCTAGTCTGGACTTCCATATCTATTGTCCGAATAATATTTCTGTCTACTTGACTACTACCGGCAGAAGGTGACAGCTGGGGATAGGGGGTTCCTTTAGGCAATCAGAGGTTTCAAATTGTAATGATATCACTGCAGAGTTGGCGATGCTTATTTAAAAAAACTTACATCGCGAAGCTTCTGAAAATTGAAGAGCGCCATTTTTTGTATGGTTATCCGCTTTCCATTTAAAATGCATTTGCATTTTATGCATTTTCCTTTCAAAAACGCGTCTCGCTAAATTGATTTTTCATCTGCTTTTGACGAAATGTGCAAAAGAGTTCCGTTATTCCTTTCATTGGTGTGATTAGTATAAGCGACCACGGTAAAGTTCTTTATGAAATAAACAAATGTCATTAGTACTATTACTACCACTCTGTTATGACAATGAGTATGATGTACATATCTAAATCCTTATCTGAGGCAGGAACGCCCCCACGATCACGTGTCTGACGCCCGAGTAAGTGGCAAATTTGCCCTGCTCCATCTCCCAGCTGTGATGTAGACAGAAATATTATTCGGACATTACGGCATGTCCGTATGTGTTCGTAAAAGCTTGCAATATATTGATATGTGAGAAACAACTTCAACTCAGTAGTTTTCATAGCATGAAAGTTTGAATATTAAAACTTAAAATGTGTGTATTGAGATATACAAAATTTTCCTCTCTCTACATTTATATCTGCTAAAGATCTTAGCGTCCGGCTTGCTGGGTCAATGGGTCACGATATATTATAATCCTTATTACCTCTATAATGGATTATAGGATCCGCCGACTATATAGCGCAGCTGGGAATCTGAAATAGAATGATTCTATTCCTAGTTCATTTCTGTTTGGATTGACTAAATAAGAGATCACTTTCTTTCTAAAGAACAAAATTCAACAAAGTTTATTTTTACGCTTTTAGCAAACAATGTAGTGAATTTACAATTTTTAGGCCTTTGATCAAGATATCTTTCAATTTACAATTTATACCGCGGTTAACTTATCTTTTCTTCGTTGATGTCCCTCGTAGACTTCTCAGTCGAAATATCTTGCGAGCTTGCCGTAGTCCAAAGTTCCACGAAATCCTCTTCTGCCCCTATCCAAGCTGGTCTCAAACTATCAAAATTATCAGTCCCGATTACGTCCTATGACATAGTCCCGAACTCGATTACCACTCCCGACAAAGTTCCAATTTATACTTCAATATCGCTTCCACATGAAAATATCTGCAATATCATTCACTGTCCTTAAAATTTCACTGATAACCCAATTCTATCTAGATTGTACTCGTTCCCTCTCACGAACCTACGATCAGTTCAGAAGCCGTTTCCGAGCAGAATGAAATCTTCCTGCATGATTCATCCCTCGAAGACTTCGTATTAAACTCCTTCATTTTTTTCTAACATTTGACCGTCCTTCTCTCACCCAGCCAATCCATACGTTTGTTATATTTTGGTGTAGCTGATCTTTTGATCGTCTGAACTTCTTCGCCCAATCCCAAATTTTCTACTTTCGGCACCAAGCCATCTCTTAATGCATTTAGAAAAAACAAAAACTACATTGTTTATTCACGGTCGTTGCTAAGCTCTAGCTCTCGTGATATTTCGTAATGCATGTTCCACCGTATTGTCTACAAATAAATGTTAGTTTATTTTAACGTGACATATCGGTATGTCACAGTATAGTCTGAAATTTAAAAGATATAACTGTTGAACTTGCACACCTAATTAGTAAATCCATTTTAGATTAGTTGCAGTTTAATTGATCTAATTGGGATATGTATTTATTAACATCAAAAAGCTCGTAAAGTGCATCAAAATCTGAGGAATGCACTGCACTGAAATTTACTGTTTTAATATCGTTTTTTGTTATCTAGTAATCTGGCCCAACGCTACTGTTTTTAATAATATTTTTTCGCCTTTTTTGATAAGTTTTTACACTTACTACCCTTTTTTACTTACATGTAGGACATTTTCTACCATATTCCTTGACAGCGCATTGCATAATCTTTCGTAAGCAGGTATCAGACCAATTTGTATATACTTCAGTCAATGTTTGCACTGTTACTTCAATGTCTGCACGGAAACTATTGCCTGTATTCTTTTACTTACGTGATATCTAGGTATAGGACGTCAAAATACGTGACACAAGTGCTCAGCTGATTCGACGCCCTATCCCCTTAATTTATTCGGCAACAAGTGTAGATTATATCACTGGAAAAGTTGTTGCTATTGCGTGTTTCTGCTTCATCACGTAACGCACACTTCAACCACAAAGAAGTATGGTACACCGTATGTGTATTTAAAACGAGGAGTTTTAGTTTAGAGAGATATTTGAGCTTCCTACTCAGCCAAATTTTGTGAGATTTTTTTCTTTAAATGAAAGGTTGTGGGTCCTACACGTGTTAACACTTGCTCTTATTATTTTTTTAACAGTAAAAACACAAACTTTTAACACATTAAAATTAATACAATGTGTGCATGTCTACCGTCATTCGTTCATTACGTCGTTTTCAAGGTCAACTACCGAACACATGTAATCGGTCTTGGTTTTGCGAGTTGCAGACGTATAGAAAGCAGTGGACGTTTCGCCATAAGTGCAAGCAACCGTGCGAGTAGGAGGTTATGCACGATGCAAGGGCATTATGTTTTTATAATTAGCGAAGCAAAAATGGCAAGCTTTTTTTATTATTGTTTTAATAGATCGAAAGTTGGCTGATTTAAACGGAAAACTATTTAGTACAAATAAACGCCGTGCCCAACAATTGTCCGACACGTGTCCGTGTACAAAAAATCCATTGCTTATTATACGCGATGCATTACATTTTAAGTTAAGATAGCAGAAGCTCCTGCATTAGTCCACTGCATGTAGATAGACTTATACGGATCGTGGTAAATATAAGTTTCAATTATATTTTCAGAACTCTGTGTTCACCATGAATATTGATTCTATTGTTCCATAATTTTTAAACCTATCTCACTTCAGTTTTAGAGAATAAGTACTGAATTGCATGAAACAATATTCGGAATTTTTGATTCTGCACATAGTGTGCATATGTAGTAGTTTTTAAAAGCTCTTTTCGGCGCTGTAATAGCAAGGGTTCATTTAGTTCATTATTATTATTACTATTATTATTATTTAATTCCTAGCGGCCATATATTTGGAATGGGAGAGTGATGTCATAAAAACCTGAAAATGTTGACAGCATATGAATGGTTGTGGTTTCCGGGCACGTCTTTTGAGGTTATTAGTTCCGTGAATGTAGTGAAAGATTCTGCCCTGAGATGTTATGGCGCTCCTGCCCCGCTGAATGGGGAGATCTGGCACCAACTTATATGTGAGGGTGCGGGATATTTTTCCTCCTGGTATATCCCTCCAACTGGGCACCACCCCAGCCGGAATAAGCTCTAAAGCTTTCCACTGGTCTCCTGACATGTGTGGTTTTGGTTCCCACCATCCATTTTAGGCCCTTTTAGGAATGGTGTTGGAATATCTGATTGGCTATGTGAATGTAAAATTCCTGAATGGACCATTATATGCCCATTTATTTTCACATTTCGTCGTATTGTTCGCTGCGTCCATACCTTCAGAATGTGACCAATACAAGTTGCGTGAATCGCAGTAATTCAATAGTCTCCCACCTGTCATTTGCAGCTTGCATTTCTTTAGGGATATTCCGTTTTGTGTGGGGTAATCTTTTGTGATTTTGCAGCTGCGTTGTAAGGATTTTTTCGTGAAAATGACTGTCATAAGTTTTTTACAAACGTACAATTGAGGTTTGGGTGATGTCTTTGTCATACCCCTTTACTTTCACTTTGTGCAATTCAGCTATGAACACACAGTTTTTCCTAGTACATATTATTAATCTGACTTAACACAATTGTCGATGTCAGCATACTTTTCATCCCTGCCTGAAAAGCAATACGAAATTTCACAGACAATAGCAATAATGACGTCTCCGATGTTCTGTCTATTATTTCAAAGAGATTGATGCAGGGGAGCATCAGAAGAGAAGGGAGGCAGGGCTCGACGTTTCCACGGACTGGGTGGCTTGTGTCGCGATATTCCGAAGAGGAGAGCGGAGACGTTCGGTCGAGTTGAGAGGCCTGGTTGGAGTGAAAGGCAGAGAGGTAGAAAAGTAGAAAGCTACTGCCTGGAAATTAAATCCCAAGTTCACTGCATGGTTTCGCGCTGATAGAGAATCGAAACGTTTATCGCGATTATCAACAACTGGTAATTGTAATAGTATTTACTAGCGTACCCGTGCGGGAACTCTCGCATTTTAAACCCCACCCTAAGTTTTCGTAAGGGTATCGTGAAACTGAAACATAGGAACACGTAGTGGGTTTCCATCATGTCCACTTGAAGGCCGCAGCAAACCGTTAAATGAATGGTTGCACTACACGCATAAGAAACAATCTTCATCAGTATCAAACAATTATTAACAGTACTTCCAGTAGTTGCTGAGAGAACGAATCTTGAATTAATAATTATGCAAATAAATCTCGTCAGTCTGCTCAAATTACAGTGTACATAAAAAGCGTCAATATAAGATGGAAGATCTAAGCCTTATAAGCGTGACGTCACAAAGATGGCCACCAGCACTAAGGGTTCATGGAAGAATATATGCTGTATTCCTTCATGTATAGGTTGTATTGGTAGTATTGATAAGTGCCGAAGCGGCCAAAATTTTAATAGAATGTCCAAAGATGTTGATAGAATGTCCATCCTGTAGATTATAGTGTGAGAAATATTTCTTTGAGGCCTTGCCCTCAACATTTTTTAATTTTTAAGGCCCTAGAACGCTTCGTTTAGGAGTTATTTAACGATATAACTGACAGTGTTGCGGGTTGCATTTGACATTAATATTTAGATGCGTTTTTAAACAAATTCTGCATATTTTTAAAATCAAAGTGCAATTTGTCACGTCTCCGTGATGCTATTTCTTTAGAGACCTCATTTATAAAAATCGGTTGCGTGTGAGAGCCGCAAAAGATATGTAAACAGCTGAAATAATATTGGAGACGATAGCTAAATAGTATGTATATATTTCTGAAGTAAATATTTGTTGTTATTCTAAAATTTGTTTAACTAATTGGACGGTTGTAATTTTTTTCATTCGCAATTCCGCATGTAACGTTGAAGGTGTTATGATGATGTATGAAAGTGTGCGATGCACGTATTTTGAGGCCACTTTGAAATAGAATTAATATTAAGAGGTTTTCGTTATAATGACGGGAAAACGAGTACATCCAAGAGGGAAAGAGTACATTATGTAAATTATCCTGTTTTATGCAATATTTACAACGGTCTGTAATACATTATTTTTTAAATTTTGATGATGTGAATTCTATCTGACGCATACAAATGCCTTCGTGAAATAATGTTATCCTATATGTTTATAGGATTGTGCGAAGGAGAGTAGGAATGCTCAATAGTAAATGTACTTCGTTTTTGTTCGAAAAACGTCATAAGATCGATTTATGAATTTTAAAACATTCGTGAATTCCATTCCCTGAAAGGTAAGCATTAAATTCCGCAAAACGTCCATATTTTTTTCGAATATTTGTTAGGCTTAGCAGGATTCAACGAAATTAATGTGATGTACGATGTGTGAAATGTCGACAACTTAATGTCTGTTAGGGTTTTCCTGCTGATGAGAAGCATAAGTGACGCAAATGCCCTTGTCAGCTGCATGTCTCCTCTGAATGGAAGCACACGACAAAGAGCATGGAAGTGACGGAGCGGAAGTGTACGTCACATGCTGTTCTCGTCGGTGCGCTGTTTCTCTCTAATGTTAAACTTCCAAGGCCGCATTTAGTGCTGCTGTTACACGAGCACATAAGGAAGTTCTTCGTAGTTTGCATCACGGGAGAGGATCATAGTAAAATTGGTATTGACATCCATTCTGTTTTTATCCACTTAAGCCGGATCCGTGTTGTTCTTGTTGTATCCTGTATCAGAGCATCCAAAACGGTATTTCGGTAATTCGCCTTAAATTTGAAATTAAGATTTTTTTGTGGCGTATAACTCAGCCTCTTATATTACAAACTGAGCTAAATGAAATTTTGCTTTCGGGTCCCCAGCCGTTTCTCGTTGGAAAGCTCGTGAAGTGTAAATGTACAATGGTATGACTTTATGCTTCTCGCAAAAGTGTATCGTTCTGACCTCATCAGGACGCGGTGGAAACAGCACAGCGAACTTACTTCGAGCAGTTTAGTACTCCTAAACTGGCTGCGGTGGCTCTGTGGCAACACGTTTGCTGAAGCAGGATGGTCGACCGGGAGGTTCGAGTCCCGACAGCGGCGAATTTTCGACACTATCAGGCTGGTACGAAGTCACCCTCTGTTTGGAGAAGAATTGTAGCAGCCGACTGCTGTGATCCGTAGTTTTCCATTGTTTTTCCGATACTACTCGAAGTAGTAGTATCCTAACGGATCCTTGTCCCCTCTTCCTCGTATACACACTTATATGCACTCCTTTACCGTACGTCGGGGGGCCCGCCAGAAGCTTAGTGCTTGTCCTGGATAGAGCGGTTCGTCGTTGGGAAGATACCTGGTGGAGAAGAATCCGTGACCTGAACATCGGTGCCGGATCTCACGTTCCAGCTGGGGAGAATCTTTGCCACCTTTCAGAATGTAATAAGCACGACACCTGCGGAACCAATGACCTAAGTACGCTCTTAAAAATCCTGACGCGACTTTAAAAATTCTCATTCTTGACCTCCTTAAAAATACTCACTCAAGACCACTATAACGTAAAGTTACATTATAAAGAGGCTGCGTTATTTAAGTACAGTATTGCCAAAGGTAACCTTGAGCCCTCTTTCAGAAGTTTTATTTATATCTTATAAATGGAAAGACAAGCATTTTCTTGTTTATCTCACCAACCGTAGGCATCGCGTTGCATATTGTAGTGCAGACGACACAGGCCAAAGAAATTTTTTTGTAATGTAGCGAACAAAATTTAGATGTCGTGGGAAGTATTTCTTGTTACTATTAAAACGCATTATACTTCTAGAAGATGAATAATCAAATTGTAAATTTTAGACTAGGATGTCCAGATCGTTACAGAACCTTCGGCTTCTCAGAAAATGACATTTTCCTTCATTTTTGTTATTTTCTATTTAATTAAGAAGAGCGTTCGAAACATGCAAATCCTTTTACACAAACGTACAAGTCTATCTTATCTATCTTGATTAAAAATTAAGTGAAGTCGTAGGCTTCCGCGGCCGGAGTCATGTGGATGATCTTGGCTGTCCGGGTGACGCCGCGTCGAAGACTGTGTTGCCGACGTTTCGACCATCTTTTCGTGGTCTTCCTCAGGGCTGGTCTGCGCTGGAGTGGGGAGCGCTCAGGGTTATATAGGTGTGGGGGCCGATCACGATTGGTTATCTTAGAGTTTGATTAAAAATCAGTTTTTAATATTCGGCGGAAATGTTTATATCAATGACAATTGGAGAGTCGTTTTGAAAGAGTATCTGTCGTAGAATTCCGCCAATTGACAACCCTGACAACCCTGTTCAGTTTGTTTCGTCGTCAGACTCACGGCAGTTATCTACCGCTTCTACCACAGAGTCGCTTTCACTACCAGCTCAGTCGCTGCTGTTCACGTCACCTACAATCACCACCATCGTCACCTATCACTATCATTCAACAGCCCCTGCACTGCATTCATCACCGCTGCAACTATTACCATAATCAATTCCACGACAGGTGCAACATCTGCCGCCACCACTACTACTGCAATAATTCAAGATTTTTAGCATAAGAGGAGTACACAATACGTAATAGTAACAACCACAAAAGCCACTTTTGTTGCTGCTGTATCTTCTATCTCTACGATCTTTCCCATTTTCGTCTGTGCTGTATCTGCACCGCGGCGTAGTTTCTGCATCGGCGTCAGCGTCCTTGGATGGGGTCGCGGACCCGTCGTCTCCCCGCCTCCTTCACCCGCTGCCCCACCTCCACCTTTCCATCCGCTTCACTGTAGAGGACGTCGTCACGGGCCATCGTCCTTCATTCCCCAGAACCACCGCTCTTCTTTGCCCTGTAGCTCTCCTTCTTTCAATGCGGTTTAGCGCAATAAACTTTAAAGCTCTCTGAGAATGTGTTTCAAAATCGACGTTTCTCGACGTCTCAAAAGACTGTTTCTGTAAAGATCCACGCAAATGCGACACGACAAGATTACTTTTTATTTACATTTTACGTTGATACCTGCTTTTAAATTGAGGAACAAATGTGGTCTAGGTATCTGGATTTTATTGCTTTTTCTTTTTTGAACCATTGTCGATTCACGACCCTGTAGTAGAAATAGGAAACATAGATAACGAGTTTTGATCGGAGTGAATTAAGACATTAATTGCCGCTAGTGAATTAGTAAATTAAAACATAGTTTGCTGAGATATTTTTATTACATCCTCAGGGCTGGTGGTAAAAAATAAAAAAATATAACAACACTGTAGATATACAAATGTATAGTATGCAATTATATATAATAGCATACTATACATTTTTATGTCTTTTCACGGCTCTTATCCTATCCGTTTTTATCTTGTATGGTCTCTTGCGTTGTTCTGCTGTTAAGTTTAAATTCTTATTGACTTATTAAACTATGATTTTTTAACAGTTCGCAAGTATGACAGTTTTCAATATTTCTCGCAATGAAACAATTTTGAAAGAGCCGTAGAGATTGCATTATTGTCGTGCGGGGTAGCTCTTGTCGGAGACTTTTGTTGTCGACCTGATGTCATAGCACATCACTGGAATTTCTCTTTTACAGAAGAATTTCACTGCACTTCACTCGCTCCCCCCCTCCGATTTTCAAATTGAGTTTCTGTGAAAAGTAAGCACAAATATAAACGTAGAAAATGTATGTTTTAAGATAACATATTGTGGTCAAAAACGTTTTATAACGTAACAATTAGGAAGAAAAATCCCGGTTAGTTCATCATAACAAGTATTCAGATGGCAGTGTTTTTGTTTTATCAAAGAACTTGCAGGAAGAAATGCTTCTGATTGGTCATGTTCAATACACCAGCCGAGTGCAGAAACACCGATTGAAAGCGTGCGAGTGCAATTAGCGCGAGATGAAACTGTGCGGACGGGTAGGTGGCTGAGCCGCTGAGTGCCAAGGGGCGCGGCCGCTGCGCCCTGGAAGCGGAGGTGCTTTTCCCCGGGCGTCAAAGGGGCCGGCCAGGACGCGGCCCCGCTACGCCTGGCACACTGCCCGCCGCTCCACGCGGAGCGGGGCGGGACGGGGCGGGCAGGATGGGACGAGCGGAATTTGTGGCTGACTCCGGGGTCGCGCCGGCTTTGCCAAGGGTACTCCCGCTTTTTCCGTTCTTTCGTTCCAAGGTAGCGTCATCACTCATCCTGTCATTCGTCGCACCGGTAAAAGCGATTCGCGACCTGTGACGGGAGACGGAGGTTCCGGATAGATTGATTTTTTTTATCATTCTCTCACTTTTTCATAATCTTTTGCAGTACTCGATTTTCTGCTTAATTTTTTTTTTTCATTTGTAACTTTTCTCTTTTTGTTTCTTGACTTATCGTGTCTTCTTTTTTCTTTTTCTCTTTCACTCCTTTTTATCGTCTCTTCTTTCTTCCTGCTTTATCTATTCTACTGTTTTGCGCTCACCTTTTTTTTTCATTCTCACTTTTTATTTTTCTCTCTTCTAATTTCTTTTTTCCTTTTAATCGTTTTTTTTTGTTGTCTCCCCTCTTTTTGATTATCCTCACTACGTAGCTGTTGCTGCTGTAATTCGTCATGGTTGTCACTGCTGCAATTCGTCACTGATCATCATGCGTAGAACACCATTAATTTGTGATTCATTACAATAGCATGTTAATTTTTTGATTCTAGCACAGAGAAATACATTTGATCGATTGAGAAATATGAATTTTTATACTCCAGAGAATTGTGCTCTGACTAGTATTAACTTATACGCTGCTCAAAAGATAAAATATCATTTTATTACATCTTCATGTATTTATTCCATTCGCAAAAATCTAAATGAAACTTGTGGTAATGATTAAAATACTCTTCCGTCATAAAAAGGTAAGGTATTTTATTTCCTGACGATTTCTTTTGATTTACACAAATGGAGTAGCTGCGTATAGATTTCATTCATAGTCACCAAAGCTGGTGTGCAGCAAGCATTCGTTCAATACAAGGGATTTCCCTGATCATCAAATCGACTGGTCACCTGATTCTGGATCATCAAATCAACTAAGTACCGTGTTAGACCCCGTTGAATGCTCGCTTTCGCTTCCCGACGTAGATGTAAATGTTTCACGTGGTGTGAATTAAGTTTTCGTTCGGTTGGCTTTGAACCTTTGGCAGTAGTGAGTGTCCGGCATCTTTTCACAGCTTTTTGGCAGATAAAAATTCCGCAAGTGTTAGTGTGTGTTAACTTCCTGAATGGTGAAAAATGTACGGACACCTGCATGGTTCTCATTCTTAGTTGAGATACAGTGACTCAGCGTCAACATCTGTTGCCTCTGCAGTGTTTGTTGACCGAGAAGACCTAGGGTTCAAGTTCTGTCGATAGCAGATTTTTGACACTATCTAGTGTATGGAGAAGAATTCTAGCAGTCAGATGCTCTAATCGGTAGTTTTTCGAGGTTTCTTCAATCAATATGTAGCAAATGTTGAAGCAGTACTCTATCAAACGGGTCGCACTTGATTTTTCCTTCTTCATCCTCGTCATCTGTTCACGTACAGACACATACATTACACGTATCACTTATGCCGGTAGACCGGTCGGGAGCTTAGAGATTGTGGTGGAGATACCATGAAGGGGAATCCCTCGAGCCCTTGTATAGGTTGGCGCCGAATCTCACGTTCCTGCTGGGAATGTACACGCTACCTCTGTCGATATAACATGTACTACTCTTGCAGGACTAATGACGATAGTAGTTGTACCTGGAAACATAACTTTCACTTGCCATTCTGTGCACACATTTACATCGCTCGCTAAAACAAAAAGTGTGCTGCGAACGCTGCGTAAGTAGCAAGGGCGGAAGACGGCGGAAGAGAGCGTGACCCGGACGGGCGCACGCGGCGGTGGGCACCGCGGCGCGGCGCCATCGATTGCGGTGGACGTGAACGCCACCGCCACCGCCGCTGCCGGTCAAGGGCACGCCCATCGCCCGAGCGAAATTTGCCCCCCCCCCTCCCCCCAGCAGTAATTTCTAACTGGGCTTCCGTAAGATGGAGAAATGGATACCAATTTATTTACTTCGGTCATGGCACCTGATGGTAAATTCTTGAAATGTGCACACGAATATAGGAATTGGTATGTAATTAACTATGTTTACATTTTACATAAATCGCAACTCGCAAATAACCGAATTTATGTTCAAATTGGGCATGCCTTCTAAATGCAGAAGCCCATTACAGACTACTGGACCTGTCACTTATACGTACATTGTTAGAAACTATTATTTCTGTAAAACAATTGGCGCTTATGGGGAAGGCGTCTTTAGGGTTGCAGGAATGAAAATCCATGCTGTTACAATAGTTCTATTTATTAACTAATATTTTCCATATTTTTATAAAAATAATATTATCAATAATACACAAACTATGTAGGCATGCAAAACGTTTTTTAGTTTTATTTTGTTCTAGCTCTACTAGATCCATTGCTCATTGAGACAGAGGTATTCTTGGCCTTAAGCGGAAGACCGTACCGATGAAAAAGTATGTGAAACCCATCATCTAAAGTTATAGGAATTCATTGGGTTGCAAATGAGAATGATTACTTTCGGGTGAGGGTCAACTCAAAAATCGTCTGAAGCTTTCCACGCAAATATTGTTAGGAAATCAGATACTTTGAAATGAAAGGTGTGTTAGAGTGAAAAAACGCCTCCTGAGCAAACACGAACGTGTGTCTAGAGACCAGAAGCTGAGGATTGTTGGAAAAGTTAATTTGAAGGGACGGCAGTGAGTGGCCTTGTAACGACCGGCGGCCCCGGGCGAGGGCATCGTGCACGACGCTACGGTGGCACGTGGCTGGGGCGGCGCGGGCCCCGGAAGCAGCGCGAGGCCGCGTGGCTCTTGGACGCCGCCCAAGGCGCCGGCTCCTTTCTGTATCGCCCGCAAACGAAGAAAGGGCCGTCTCAGCATTGGCTCCGGAGATCGCAGGGAAACTTGACGAAAACCACAATCGAATTAGTCTTACGCCCCGGAGCAATTATCTGACCAACTAGCGTTTTTGATGATTGTGATTGACATAACATTAACGGATGTGAAATTTAAATGTGAAAAATATATTTAAAAAATCAAGATCGGAAGAAAAGAAAGTAAGTAGATTTTAAGATCTTACATTGAAATAGGTTGAAAGTTGTCTTCCACATTGTGTATGTCAACTTAGTTCCCAGTTCTTACTTCACCGATGGTGGTGGTGGTGGTGGTGGGGGTGATGATATTGAAACAAGTGTAACAACAAAAATGTGCGTTTCGCTGACTTAGCTGTTTTGCTCACGTTTATACTAAGATTTGCATCCTTTTAATTTTTAAATCACGGTCATTACATCAAGGGTATTTATATTCTCTTAGTTTCGTAATTTTAATGTGTGTATAATAAAATGAAAAAATAACGTGAGACATCTAAGAAATAAAAATTCTTGGTGATTCGTTACTACCTCTTTTTCGTGCGAATTTTACTTCAGCAGATGTTTCTTCTGTTGTGCGTAGCGCGGTTTCCAGAAGGCAGCCAGAGATCGAGGTCGGAGGCGCGGGCGGAGGCGAGACGAATGCAGTCTGTGGCGGGGATGGGAATGGGGGGCGGGGGGGGTGGGCCCGCGGCCAAGCCCATCGCCCGTGGCGCGGAAAGGGCGATAATGGCGGGGCCGCGTAGCCCCGCCCCTCGCGTCGCCGGAGGTCTTCCGCCGCCAGCCAGCCGCTGAAATTGAAAGCGTGCGCTCTGTATCTCCTCGCGGGATCTCGTTATTTTTCGTTCCCGCGTGGAGGGCGGTCTGCGAGTGAGTGGGTGATGATGTGTAGCGCCCGCCGCCCCCGCGGGGCGCCGCGCGGGCCGAGCAGGGCGCGCGCCGTCCTGGCCTTTCCAGCGCAGGCCGCCCCGGTAGCCCTTGGAAGACTGCATGCGCCAGAGAGCACTTCGTGCGTAAATTCTGCATTAAATGGCCTGTTTAAGTGATTAAGGTGTTACATTCGCTTGCTAATCTTCGTGCCGCTAACTAAGCTTGGAAAAGAACATGGCCCGCAAAGGTTGGACGTACGGAGAAGTCAAATAGGAGAAAGAATACTGTACACGACGTATAGGAGTCACTGTGTCAGTACTGTCACGTTCAATAGGAAAAAGAATACTGCAAGTTTGTATTCGCCTATTTATTTTAATTCACACTTAATTTTATACAGCTAAATTTTATTTGTTGCAGAGCATGTAATAAACTTATAAATGAAACATTTAACTATTACAAAACTAAATTGTCATGGGGAAGAGTATATTTCCTATCGCCCACTTCCTCCATTCATACAGGACCTTCGATATGTATACATCTATGCTAACTTTTTATCCTGAAATAGTATCAAGATCATTTTTGTTCCTGGGAGGAACAAAGATACCATGAAAGAAATGTCAATATCTGAACTGTTTATTTTTTGCATGGCTCAATCTCTTTCAAATATTACAAAAATAAGAGTGGTGGTAAAAAAGAATGAATCCTTCTTTGCTTCAGTTAAATTAAACGTTTTAAAAAGAGCCGTAGTTACGTTTTCTCGACGACGTTTTATCGACTGAGTTTAGCTCAGAGCCAGCTTTGCCAATTTCTCTGCAGCGGTTCAGACCGGGAGGTCCGAGGGTTCGTGTCCGGACGGTGGCGCATTTTCGACTCTCCGTAGTTATGTAGCTAGCGATCGGCTGCACTTATCGGTAGTTTTCTGTGGTTTCTCCCAACAGTACCAGGCGAATTCTGGAGTAGCCGACTAATAAACGAGCCATGGACCGCGCGCGATCTTCCTTTCGTCTTGCCCTATCCCCACCCCTTACTCAAGCATCCAATACACTACTACATATGTCAGAATCTTAGAGCTTGTCCCGGCTGGGGCGTTGCCCCGCTTGAGGAGATACCTGGTGGGGTAATTCTCCTGCAAGCCAAAGTATAAGCCCGCGCAGGAGACACGAAAATATTATTAAACCTAACAGTACTGACCACAGCAGTTGATGTACCCGGAAACCTCTATCAATCGACCTCGATTTAGTCCACATCTTAAACGAAAACCAAAGATTTTCGCAACCCAGATACCACTAATTACATCATAATTTGAATATGGATAATACACATTTCGTATCAAGATTAGAGAATTTTCTTGTTGCCAAAATGTCGAGATCGTACTGATTAATAAGAGCAGAAAAATAAATTGGCTGACTACAAATGCATCCACATGTAAAAACATTAGAACGTTGCTCCCCGCGCGCAGAAAAACGAGAAATGAAATGTGCCCTTAAGTTTGCGTGTTGAGCTGAGATGGAATCGCAAGGCAACGTACCCACGAGTAAGTGAAGCATTTGCGTGAGGAGGTCACTTCGATCTCTGAAAAGGAAGCCGGTGCAAGTAATAGGTTTGCGTGTGAACGAAAGCGGCGTCGTTGCGGACCTCAGATGTTCTCTCCGCGTTTTGCATTTGTGAGATTTAGAGGGATTGTGTCAGCTTTTGTGATTCGCACACGTTGTTAATTAGAACAGAGAGAAATGAAGTGTCGGTGTGAATAGCACGTTCTTAGTTTTTGCCCAGGATATAATTTAAACTCGTGTCACACTGGGCTGACAACAGTACTGAACGCATGTTTTTAATAAAATCATGTTGACTCTTGAGAAATATGAAAAACAATATTTCGACTCTGAGCGTCGAGTCGAGAAAATTAGAAGTGTACGATGTGTTTGACAACTTACAATCAAGTTTCGAGGTGCGTCGGTAGACTTGCCGTTCAGAAACTACGAAATCTTGATACCTTGCTCTTTAATAAACTATGTATTCGTTATCACGAGACATCCTGTTTAGTAGGCTCCCCTTTACGATATACATTCGTTCCGAGAGTAGGATCTGGGTTGTTTTGTCGCGTGAAGTGTGAAGAAATTTGACAGAGAGTAAACAGAAAAGGAGCAACATTGGTAGCGATGGAAGTGAAGTTTTAGGCCTCGTCTTAAAGTCTCTGATGGTTCGAAACGGGGGCGAGACTAGAGAGCCTCTAGCTAACTTAAAGCGTAATAAATATCATTAAGCCGATTGTTCGCTCGTGTTTGTCAGGAAGCTGCCCCAGACGCGCTATCGGCTACGTGGTATTTGAGAAAAAAACATATACTATTTCTTCATATGTCGAGATATGGTTGGAAATGCAGTGAATTTGCCATTACAACACACGTGTCTACATTTTGCTGAGGTATATTTAAAAAAAAATATCATTGCAAAATTTTTAAAACAGTTTTTCCAAAACTACTGATAGACGTAGCACCCTTTCCGCAGCAAAAACAGATAAATGCCACGGGAAGAAACGTGACAAAATTAAGTAAAGCTTAGTTGCTACAAGATAGCTAAATAAATCACTCGATTGGCACGAATATAATTTCGATCATCGAGGTAATATACGCTTTGTGGAAAGAAACAGTTTTCACGAATTGAGTTCGAAATATTTGATGGGCCCAAGCTTCATTAGATTGCAATTTACTCGAATTCCTCATCGATATTCTTTTAATTACTTCTTATAATAGGCAAGAAATGTGATTAAATGTATTCGTATATTAGTGTGTAATTTGATGCAATCCTCTGCCAAACGACAAATCAACGAATTAACATTCGCATAATTTGATGCATATTATTCGTTATCGCAGTGACAACGAATCATTTGTAAATTCTGCGGCAGGAACTGACTTGAGTACTTTTTCAATATACTAGTTCAGTGTCCTGTAATATATTTGACAGTTATATAAATTTGCAAAGTCTAGTATATTTTATTAAATAACTCTAAAACTTTAATCTTGTTGAGTGCGTCTGTTTGCAACACGAACTTTCGATTATGCCCCTTGGAATTCATGTTCAAAGGGTTCTTTTCTAGTACTTCTTTTCAAGATCCGATTGAAAAGCTGCATACAAATACACTAGCGTCACATGCAAGATACTGCGCGGAAGAAACGAAAATATAGATTATTGATTACTAAATAAACCAAGCGTGGAAATCAGCCGAGCAACGGCGTAGAAGTGAACTTCTAGTCGCGAGAACTACAACTTCCACCTCTGCGTCTTGTTTCGCGGGAGGTGGTCTTTTCAATATATTCTGCTCAACTAACCGAGCTTGTGCTCGTGATGTAAGGGAGAATGTAATGTGGTAAAAGGATTAATGCAACTAAGAAATTTATTGAGGAAAAGAGAAATGACGCATGAAAAGGTGAATCGACGTTTACTATTTATTTAATATTTACAAATTGTACATGAAACGTCGAAGAGTAGAATTTCGGCATCCACACATGGAAAGCTGGCGCGAAGACCACTGTGAAGCCGGTAATACACTGTGAAGTCTGGTTCCCATCGCGACTCTAATCTCACATTTTTGTCGTGTAGATGCGGAGAATGTGTGTGGAACAGGGCTTGCGTGTTCGCTCCACCTCACTTCCGTGCAGGCTCGGTCTCGCCAGTACGCTTACAACCGCCACCAATTTTATCGTCAATGTTGATTTTAATTCTGCCCCCAACTCTTCCATTACCTCCACCACCACTACTACCACTACCACTACCACTACTACCACCACCACCACCACCACCACCACCATCATTACTACCACCTCGCCATCATTACTACCACCTCGCCATCATTACTACCATTACTACCACCCCCCCCTTCGCCTCTAAAGCCATTACACCACCGCCTCTAAACCGCCATTATCACCACCGCCTCTAAGCCATTATCACCACCACCTCTAACGCCATTATCATCACCACCTCTAACGCCATTACCACCACCATAATCACTGCTACCGCTGCCATATGTACTACCACCAACGTCGACGTCACAGCCTCTACCAATTCCATTATCACCATCACCTCCAACGAACACAATAACAACTCGCCTGCGGCGTTCCCTCCTGCTCCGTTAAACTGTGACCGTCTCAATCACGTTGTCAGAGTTGCCGCCTGAATACTGCAGTCCCGCCGCGCCGCGCCGCGCCACGCCACGCCACGCCGCTCCGCATCGGGGTCAGGCGAGCGTCCGCCGACGTGGACGCGACCGCAGGATCGAACGCGGCGCGACTACTGGCGCGCGAGCGTCCTCAAAACACGCAGGCATGTGTGTCCGAGCGGAAGCAAGGTGTTGGCCAACCCGGGAAGACGTATGAGATCTGCCCAACGCTCTGGAGTCGGGGGATCGGGGCCCGGAAAATCCCTGGGCCATCGCCGGAGCTAATTCCTCTCCTCCTTTATGATTTCCCGTCTGTGAGTGGTCCGTCGAATTCCCTTCTGCTACGGAATTAGTCTAAAGAATCGAGCTTGAAGTATTCGCGGCGGCGAATCGCGGCTTTGCGGCGGCGATGGTGTAGCGGTTAGCGTATCGGACTGCTATACCCAAGTTTGCGGGTTCAAACCCGATCGAAGCCGTGGATTTTTAAGGGCGAAAAAATCCTTCGTACGCTTTCCTTCGGAGGGGAAGTAAAGCCGGCTGTCCCATGTTAGTATATTTACTGCATGTAAAAGATCCTCAAGCCTAAATGACGCCTGAGCTAAATTCAAATCGCCTGTTTCGTCGCCCAAGTATTACCTTCTTTCTCCCATGACTGGTGAAAGGAGTGTAACGAAATTTGCGTGGTCAGACAGAAGAGCAGGCCTCATGGCCTGTCTCGCCACGTAAAATAAGGCAAATTCAATTCAATTCAAGTATTCCGCGTGGCTCTGGTGACCTGGGAAGTAGTCCTGGACCACTATGGTGGGTAAGCCTTGGTGCCACAAGAAGTATAACACGCCCACCTACTACCTTCCAGCCGGTGGCGATGAAGCGTGAAACTATGAATGCTCGTGAAGCGAGCTTTGAATTCTCAGGAAGCAGGATCTTTCGGGTATGAGAAAGGTCTGAACCCTTAACAATGAAAAAAAAACAAAAGAACAGAAAAAAAAGTATTACTTTACGTAGATGGTCACTGCAAAGAAAACAGAAAAAAATAACACAACCATAAGAGAATGTATAGGCGTCACCTTGACTGCCTGATTACTTCAATACGCACTATTTACAATACTTTTGCTTTGACCTCCTTCTCAATTATTTCGTGTACCTCATTTAACTGTGGTTAATCTAAAGTTTTCTCCGTGCACGGCCCTTTAAGTGATTCTCTACAATTATTCTATTATAGACTTCACATAGGTCAGCCTTGAGCTGCGCATTGTGGTTAAAAATTTTTCGCACGTCATCATACAATGGACACAATACTTTTCAATATTTTTAATGCTGTTAACTCTAACACAATAATAAACGTGACACACACGTTACTAAATCGTACCCTTTACAAAATTATAGCAACTGATTATCCCTGACATCATACAATGGACACAATACTTTTCAATAAGATTACTTTTACATTACATGAAAAATTATAATTTACTTTAGAAAAGTTGTACAAGGTATGGCATTCAAACGAATTTACTGGTGCGTACAGCGAATGAAATCAAAACTGCCGCTCTTACATTCGAAATATTTCCCAGTAGTTATATGGAACTTTCACCTATTTAGGACGCTACGCCTGGTGTTTAAAGCTACACAGTTTCCCAACAAATTGTCGCATAGAAGTTGCCAGTTCTTTACCTCGACATTTCCTTCCCGCTCGCCGTCAGTTAACCTTGGGGTGTTCGGTCGCTCGCAGTCCTCGCCACGTCACTCGACTGGTTCGATGTCCTGCGGTTACACCTCTTCTTTCGCTCGATCTCAGGATGCCGCCACACGTCCAAATTCCAAACCTTTCTCTCGTCCTCGGGCTCGTACCATCGACGGATTGGTCCAAGTCCTGCTCGCCTACGCTTGAGTGTTGGAGTCGTCCTTCTGCCGCCTGCCGCGTACCGTTGCTCGCGCTTCCAGTTTTAAATAACTAACGTGCTTGAATTGACTACTTCTAGCACTCGGCCGACATACCACACTTTGAGCGTGCGTGGTCGTGGCGTACAAAATTAAATACTGGATTTCGTTCAGAGTCCTGCGCGAATTTACTTCGATGATGAAACTATTTCAAGTTCGAGCAGTCACAACGCTTGCTTACTCGCGTAATGTTAGTGCAAATGCTGTACATGCACTTTGCTTCTGAATTCTATCACTTATTACCGCGTTTCTTAAATCAGCTTTACTTAAGCAAGTAAAATTATACTCCTGCACTAACCAATTACTACCGCTGAAGAATTTAGTTGAGTCGCCGTCGCTGTCGAAGTCGTAAGAGAGCTCTACCGAAGTGCGTCGCGGTATTTATGCGACTCCGCCTGGGGAAAAATTTCTGGAGGGGTGAATTTTCTCCTCCTTCGCGCCCTCTCGAGAAAATATTATCCGCTAACTTTGGACATCGGAGTGCAAAACCTGCGGGTAGATGTCGCCTTCTCGGACCATCGCTCCGCCTCGTACCCTATTTCTCAGTTCTTTGGTCTTTTCTAGTGGCTTATGGTGGCGTTACGGGTTCGTATGACCCCGTGACGTCACAATATACTACGCGTTTTATTGCACGTAACACGTAGGGCTTGTCTTCTAAAATCGCCAAAATCGGACGGTCGCAACAGCGTAAAAGCAAGCCCGGAAGAGATTCCGTTGTTGTTGTTGTTGTTGTTTTGTCTTTGTTTTTGTTATTAGTACCATTTTTGAGTCTGTGCCACGCCCTAGTTCATGCATGTTATTGCAGATAACATACCAATCAACTACTCTTGGCATATCCAGTTGCAAATGGAAGATAATTCGTTTCAGGTTTTATCTGTTAAAAACTCTCGTACCCAGTCCCATCGCTAACTTGTACTGTTGTTGTGCAATTAAGTAATTTTTAATCGTAATAATCTTACGTGTTATTGGAAAATTGTTATTAATGAAAAAAATGTACTACAGATTGTCTTGCACTAGAGGACAATACAAAATCTTTCCCGCGCATGTAGCTCTCCAACCAATTGTGAGAAATGCCTGGGAGAAATCTCAATCAGCTTCTCCACTCTCGTTTAGAATTAAGTAGAATGAATAAATGCTCAAGAAAGAAGTGTTTCTAACTCCTCTCCCTCGTTCCCATATAAACTCAACTTGGGCAACAGATGGAGAAACATAGGTATGTCCTAAATTCGTTTTGTGGTTATTATATTTTCTTCCGAATGTGTTTGTCTTTGAACAGCTTCAATCCTGAAATGCCGTACTGTATCGATTCTCTGTTTGGGATAGCAATTTAACAATTCTCGCGAGTCTGTGCTAACCTGTACACTCACCAAATAATGCACTACCTTGAATGGAACGATTCAACATTACAATAGTGGTCTAAATACAACATGCTAGTGGCCAAAATACGCTCATCTGTTGGTGGCGTATTAAAAACGCCAAAACAACAGTTATTTATATTTCCGCTTGCGCTACAGCAAGTTTGGGCCTTAGGTACCCGCTACCATCTGTAATGCCAGCATCTTTCCATTTGATTGGGCATGGGAGTTTTGGGAACGGAATGTCAACCCAACAGCACGCACTATTAATGCCAGGAGAGAAGATCGTACATAGTTCGCGACCCGTTCTTTAAGGTACTGATCCTGCATTCGCGTATAATGGAAGTTAAACTATTGTATTTCATTATTACAATCATATCACAGACAGCACTGCATAATTATTTCATATGAGATACAAAAGTTAAATTAGACTTGGGAATAATGTTGAATTTCTTATTTTTTTCGCGATTTTCAGTTAATAAGGGATCGATTAACAGACATGGCAGTTTTGTAGGTGCTACGGCTCTCTCACAATTTGATCAAATTACCGGAATTTATATAGTGCAGTGCTAGTTCGATCGTTTTTGCAATTCTGTTGCAGATATGAAATGTTTCGCCATTTCCATTGTATCATTTCCATTTTTACTTAATAATTACAATATTATTTACTCATTACTTTCGATTGGTATTCCATCTTTGTTTTTAGGGCTAAGTTTTGTAACACCGTGCGTTATTGCAAATACAGTAATATTCATATGAACAAGTTTTTTACCGTTCCCCACTGCCATGATGAAACAAAGAAACGCTGTGTATTATAAAATAACTCGTCTTTGAGTGTATTCCGTATAACAGTATGTCGTAGGTTCTTTCAATAAGTACAGAGAAATAAATGGTATAGAAGAAGTAGCGTTTGTATTTGTTTCTTGGAGTCGGAGGAGAGGTATCGTGGCATGTTATGTAACTCACAACTACAGCGCAGAGACTCGCGCGTTCTGCAGGATGTAAAAATATGATGGTGCATTGCAGTACGTTTGTCATTTCGTCGCCGGAAGTTGCCGGCCCGCTTTCGTGACTTCGGTATGGTTTCAGTTCTGCACGAGAACCAGCTTTCGATAGGAGGGAATCCAAAAGCCGACGAGTCGTCCGTATAGGCTTAATTACACTTATATTAGCGCAAAGCTTTTCTCCGCGGCAGCGTTGAATTTACTGGAATGCATTGCATTAATACATCGTGAGAACGCGGAATGGGAACCGAAATGTAATATGGAACAATAAATTGAAAAAAATGCAGTAAATCATAAAATTACGTCTTAGATTTATAGAATAAATTGCCTTGTTGAAATCTGTATTATTCAGCAAATCCACGTAGTTGAATAGGAGCTACTGCGTGCTGCTTACAAATATCTCAATTCTTGACAGCGTTAACCTTCGCGTCAGCAGCCCTGTTTATTTGAGTAGATTTGACCTCACAAAATGATTGTATAACTCGTGATGAAAGTTTATGAAAATATACGATGTGCAATGTTTGTATTTCGAATTGCTTAAGATATTTTTAGGAAAATTTGTCAAGGCATGAGAGTACATGAATGGAAAAATAAATAAAACTCAAGTGAATTGCAGGTAGATAGGTTAACAATCGTCAGTTAATGTAATCAACATTAAGGCATTATTATTTTGCGGAGGCGAGATGCAAATCAATCAGAAACGTTGTACAGCTAAAGAGACTTCGATGAGCAAGGTACGTCACCGCTGAGATCTTATGGGTCTTCCCGATGGCTCCTGTGTGCTAAAGAACTTTAATAAAAAATTAAAGCAAATAGAAATGGAGTCGGTTTTATCAATACCCCAGTGGCGACTTGCTGTTACTACACAGATGCAGTTGTAACACTTTCGAACTACAACCGAAAATTTTCCGGCTCAAACGGACGTTTTGCGTAGAGCCGTGTGGCAATAGAGCTTCGTGCAATAGTGAACGCGGTATGTCGGGTCGCCGGTTCGAAACCCGCGTAGGTGTGGATTGCAGCATGGTTGGCTTTCCCTCCTACTACTACGCATCACCTTTCCAAAATCCTTTCATTCCTGGTGCGCCCGGGTGGCACAGGAGCATGCGTGAGAGGCATGCGGTCGGACGGTGCTGTTCCTGATTCCTCTGTGTGGGGACAACCTCCGCCTCTGTGCTTCACCAAATAAATCTGGATCCATCCCCTCCAGACAGATGCCTACCACCCGATATCGGCTAGGTTAGCTAAGATGTCGTCACGCAGTTCGTCTCCGCGTCAGCTCTCGTCGATCACAAAAAGGCGGAGATGGGAATACACCTGCGAAGACAATAATGAGAGGTTGGGTCCTCAACCGACACTCACTTTGTCCCGGGAAGCCGTGTACTAGGGAGTCTTACGAGGTGTGAGAGAGGACCAGGTACTACAGACAGAGCCAGATAGGCTGAAATGTTCTGATCTAACAAAGTGTATGCGTACATATTTACAACCAATTTCGCTCTTTCAATACATGCAGTTAATGTAATATATATTAAATATTACATGCGTCTAGTCTTCATTCTTCTGATTCATCGCATCTTAATTTTCTTGCGTTAACTGTAAAGCAGACCCAAGAGTGATCCGCGCGTGTACTGCAGTTCCTGTGGCTAACTCAGAGCTGCTACCGATGCGCATTTAATGCTACAGCATTGGCAGTGGCGAACCATGGGCTCCTTGCGGGGCGCTATAGTTTCGTGATGTTAGTCGATATCTCAAAGACTTGGGGAGGAGGTCGGGGCCGTCAGATGAGGAAGGACGCGAATGTTTCTCAGACCTTCGCGCACGCGGCCACCTTCCCGGGTCGATGACAAAGTTCCAGAGCAGGCAGGGAAGAGCCAAAGAACGGGTGAGCAAACTTCACGTAAAAGCTGCAAATTGGGCGCAGCCAACGCGTTGGTATTTCATAAAAAACATTTATTAATTTATACGAACTTTTTGTGTCAAGTTACGTTGTAACTAAAAAATTAACGAAAAGTATTTCAATAATTATACACACATTAATTATCATTAAAAAACTGTCGAAAAATCGCCGATTTTTGCCAGGTATTTCAGTACTCTTTTCCGGGTATTTCAGTACTCTTTTCCGGGTATTACAGTACTCTTTTTACTACGCAAGTACGTTGTAAGACGAGAAAATAAGTCGTTTTATGGGACACCCATAATGAAAATGAGCAAAGTGCCACAGTTTACTGAATTTATTGCGAGAAATGTTTGCCATGATGTAAACATAACCGGAAATAAAAATGTAAGTGGAATTTCGTTTCTTCCATCTTTGAAGTAACTAGTTTCGTACTCGGCTTTCTCTCTGAAGTTAATAAATTCCAAACTTGTATTTTGAATACAAATATTTGTACCAGAAAGATCGAGTTTGAAGAACAGAATATACCGTATTAATTTAAATGAAAAAATGTTTCATTGCTTCAATACAGTTTTGTGAATATTTTTTAACTGTTTTTCCAGGTTGTTTTCATGGAAACTAAATAAATCACATGAATGGTATATACATTTGTATTTCGTTGTCTTTGACAGGCAGAGGAAACCTTAATAACCATAAATGGGTTAAAATTTTGAAAATTGTATTCTACATTTTTGTTTGTAATTAACTTCATGAGAGGTTGTGGCTCTCAGAGTAGTTTCTTGAGTTCTTAGTGTAAATCTTATTTCTTGTGGTTTTAGGTATATAAACAAAGTGTAAAATACTAGTTTTCTTGTGAGACTTATCTTTGACTACAGAATCCCAATATACAAATCAAGTACTACGTAAAATGGTATCAATGTTAGGATACATCAAAAATGTTTCTTGACAAACAGAATTTGACATTTTATTTAGAAAATCAATTTGAAAATCTTCCCCCATCCCTATGCAAAAATCAGATGTGAGCAATAGAATGAAACGTTCCTTTCATGAGGACTCTCCGATCGGAGACTGCTCCGGGTCTCCCGCAAGAGTTAATGCGTCTTCCTTCCTCTTGATCACTCAACGTCCTTTGATCCCGACGATTAACATATATAAATTGGAGCGTATCTTTCGACGTGTCAACAACGTGCTTGTACATGCTTCTCACATCCTAATGAAACATTCGAATGAAATATAACAAACCTTTGCTATCGATCGCATGTTCACCCCACCGAGAAACAGGGTTCCCTCTGCCAGAGATGCTGAAGTTGTTACGAAGCAATGAACATAAATGGAATGTACGTACGTTTGTCTTTATCATCAACAGCGCAGGTTGAACCTATTAGCCCGATCTTTGAAGAGTTTCCTTCTATCACCTTATTGACCTGCCCCATACTCCTTTGTCCGTTATGATTGTAGTTCTGCATTTGGTATTCGATCTTCCGGCATTCACGTAAAGTGACCGTGTCAATCCTTCTTAGCGTCTATTTTTCTGTTAGATTGATGAATTTAAATTCATCTCTAATGTTTTTGTTTATTTTATGGTCTAGTGTAGCGTGCCAATGGACTCAAATCTCATTTCAGCAGTTTCCTGTTTCCTCTCCTCATTGCTTTCGTAATTTACTGTATTTATGCGAATCTAATGCGCCCCTTTTTTGACCTAATGTAGTCAAAATCGGGGTGCGCATTAAATTCTAGTACAAATCCGTTCTATAGAACACCAGTAACTTCATTCAATTTCTTCGTTTATTATTTCATAATAGAGTGCTGGAGTTTTCAAATTCAATTTCGTTTCATTTATCATTGGCCTATTACTGTGGGTTTTTAGTTGAGATGAGTTGATGTTGAGTTGATGATGTGGAGGGCAAACAGATAAGATCGTCTTATGATCCATTGTTGTATTACTTACATTTAAATTAAATATCGTACCTATTATTCTGTCATTGATGCGCCTTACATTTGATATAACCCATTTTTTCATAATTATAAGTTTCAAATATGCATTAGATTCACGTAAATACGAAACTTTTTCTCGTAGCTGGAAATGTTCGCGAGGACGAGCTCTTGAGTCAAATGGTTGTCCTGTGTTCGCAGATCTACCAGCACCTGCGGTGGTACACGAACCCTGCGGAACAGCGCTGGATCGTCCGCATCCTCTTCATCGTGCCCATCTACGCCTTCTACTCCTGGGTGTCGCTGCTGTTCTTCAACAGCGAAAGCTACTACGTCTACTTCTTCACTGTCAGAGACTGCTACGAAGGTAACGAGGATGCCCCCCCCCCCCCAACGGGGAGCCCCTTCTGCAGACGGAAGTCGGTCGAGTTGTGGGGGGTACTTTATTTAACTCCAAACACAGTAATGATTGGCACAGGAGGTGGAGGTGGTGGGAAAATGTCACTTTCAAGAGCAAAGCAATGGACTACCCCATTGTTCACATTTACTTTTAGTTTAAGAGTAAGTTGCCAATGGTCAACCGATAAGAAAAAACACTGTTGAAGCAGCAAATTAGCTTTTTTTGGGGGGGGGGGAGAGCAACAGACGATGATTCGGGTTGACAACAAGATTCCTGTCGCCTTTTCCTCCCGTGCCACAAGGGAAAATTCCGAAAGACAATTATTTAAGAACTATTAGTTTACCTCAGCGTACGAATGATTGAGTATTGAAGAAGTTGTCTGTATTACCTTTGGGCGAAAAGAAATCGTTTTCTCTCGTAATGTGTAAGTAATAGTGTTATTACGCGGAGATTGCAGTACTGTGCTTGACCCCGATATCAATCGTCAAAAATTAATTTTTGAATGCAGCTAAGATGTGAATTACGTTACCTTTTTACTGACGAGGCGATCCTTTGTGAATCGCTCGGCTGAAGATTCTCAAACAATTGACTTTCGTGGCGTCTTATTTGGAAATGCATCTGATTCTCAGAAATTGTTAACAAAACGAAATTCTATCCCTGATCGCTTCCCAGTAGCTGGTGCAATCTCGTGAGCGTCTTTGCAAGCAGTTCAAATTTTCAACGCAGTTTCAGTCCTTCCAAAGAATTTCATACGAAAGACGTGTTGCATTTCTCACTGGAAGCCTGTTCGCGGGTTTTACGGAAATAATATTATAAGTCCAACCCGGGACATTTAAAACGTATGCCCTTTGCTGTTAATTAGTGCCAAGGAATTGTTATAAATGATTGAATTCAAAGTACGGCGCCAAATTTGAATTAATTTTGACCGTCTATGTGCCAACAGACACTCTCTAAAAAAGTCTACGCAAGCTTTGCAAGATTTGCCGCAATGGCTTTGCTAGGGGGACTCGCAAGGGATACTAGAAAGTCCTAAGTGCAGGCCCGAATTAAGGGCCCTAAATGTAACCAAAGTATGGGACCTTCTCAAAACCGGTTTTGCTTACCAGCAAAATAAGCAATCGCTTAAGGCTCCCCATCCAGGGGAGAGAGTCTTCACTGGAAACTAAATTCAGAAAAAAAATTGAGAAAATAACAAAATATGTTTAAATCTGTAAAATAATTGTTAATGAAATGAGCAAAAAAATTGAATTTAAAAGTACGAAAATTGTGTATCCAAAAATTGGGGAGGGGAAGGGAACAGTACCTAAAACCGGCTCTGGACTTCTTTCTATACTTCAGTTTTTAGAACATGGCGCGTGAAGGCGTCTTCACGCTGGAATATGGCACGGCGTTTCGCGTCTTTATCGGTCGTGCCGGTAGATTCGTTTGGTCTGCAGCACTGCTTGATACTGTCGCGAATATGTGACATCTAGCGGCGAGACCGAGAAAGACGCGAAAAGCCGTGACATGCATCATGAAGATATGCCTTTACGTGCAAAGTTATAAAAACCGAAGCATAATATTGAAATTAAAATACATGATAACCTTTGCAATATAAGAAATCATTTTAAAATATTGTATTTAATCCAATCTCCTTTCCTTGTTTTAGTTAAATTTTATTGCTACTATTTTATGACTTTTAACGATAGGAATCACTTAATTGTGCTTCTGAGGTTGTTTTAGTAGATTTTTATTTTGCCTTTTTGCCTATTTTAGCGTATGTTGCCTTTTTTTTCATTTTGCCTTTTTCCTTATTATTAGAAGATTTCATTTTGCCATTTTTTGTATATTTTAACTTTTGATACCTATTTCTGCCATTTTTAACTTTACCTCATTATTTTGCTTACTCTTCTCCTGGCACCGATGAAGTTGGATACATATACCCCCAAGCGTTGGCAACTCGAAGGCACAGTAGTGTTTTGTCTTTCTATGGAAACAGACACTGTAATAAAAATCTGAATGAAAAAGGAAGATGATACCAATCGTAATTTTTGATTTTTTTTCAATGAAGTCATCAGACTTCGCTTACGAGCAGTCCCATTCTACTTTTGAGTATGACCGCCGATCCCTTTATTTATTTATTTATTTATTTATTTATTTATTTTACAAAAAATGAGTAAAATTTATTTAAATAAAAAAAAACAAAAACTCCCATGTATAAAATCATTTTCAAGGATAAACAAGCAATATTAATTTTGAATTTTGAAAGGGAGAAAAAGAAACAAAAACTCCCATGTAGTAAAATCTATTTTCAAGGATAAATAAGCAATAAATTTTGAATTTTGAAAGGGAGAAAAAACAACAAAAAAACTCCCATGTAATAAAATCTATTTTCAAGGATAAATAAGCAATAAATTTTGGCTCTTATTACTTCCTGCCGCGACAACATGGAAACGATAATTTGAAGAATTGTGTTTCCCACTGAATTCTAGAAGACGTGCACAGAAAATGAAGTTACATTTATGTCCAGAAGCAAAACAAGGGGCCATCTCAGCATTTGCTCAATGGATCAGGAAACTGGACGAAAACCTGATCGAGATGGGGTCATTGACCCGGAAGCTGTAGTACAATAGTTGTTACAGGTTGTTTATACTCATTTATACAGTTCAAATGGTAAATAATGCATTATGTATCATTGGTAAAATTAATGTTACTTTTCTTGTGATGCTCAGTATAGTCTCTAATTGTATAGAAACAGTTATGCAGCAAAACGATTTCACTTGGGATTTAAACTTTTCTATTGAATTTAATCGTTTAATGTCATCTGGCAAAGTGTTGTAAAATAATGTACATGTATTGTATGTGAATTTTTTGTAATGAGCTGTTGATACTGTCACCTGGTGAATATGATTTCTACGTCGAGTGTTATAGTAATAGACTTCGGCATTTTCTGAAAATATATTCCGCCCTTTGCGGACAGAGCGGAGAGCTGCCCTTTGCGGACAGCTCTCTATATATGATGGCTCAGAGTTAGCGATAGCACAAGTGCGAAATTTATAATTCCATTTTCACTGATGCATTTCAAGATTCAAAAGGGATTTCACAATAACGTTTTGAAGAGACAGCGTCGCGAGAAAAAGAAATTGTAGCCATCATACCGCGGTCAGCGGAATCAAATTACAAAGAAAATATAGTTTTTTTTTTTCTTGGTCAATTTCTGGTCATATCGTGAATCCGTAGGTCATGATTCATAAGATAAGCAGTATTTAAACCTAATAATATGAGGCAACATACAATTTTTTAGAGTACTTCTGTCAATGAATTATATACACTAAAGAATAATGCATCTTCGAATATTTTCACATGTTAAATGAGGAGTTGGTTATTAGGGCATGATAACGACATAAGTCAGCTCTCCCAAACATTGCAATAAAATGTGTTAATTGTAATAAAAAAAATAGTGTGTTTAATAATGAGATGTATTTTAAAGAGCTTTGGACTTTATTTCTTGAATTATTTTCTATACTAGTGTTTCTTGGTTGTGAAGGCAAGCTATTAGGTGTTCGGTATTTTTGATGTGATAATAAAAAAGTACTGCCTCTTTTGCAAGTCCAAGGCTGAAAACTAACAAGTTATGAGAACAAAGTTGTTATTACTCGTAGTAACAACTCATTCCCTAAACGTGAATAAAA
Organism: Teleogryllus oceanicus; assembly: GCA_964035755.1. Classification (NCBI taxonomy): domain Eukaryota; kingdom Metazoa; phylum Arthropoda; class Insecta; order Orthoptera; family Gryllidae; genus Teleogryllus; species Teleogryllus oceanicus. The sequence continues at coordinate 61,850,918 of CAXIVR010000005.1, read as the reverse complement.
TGCACGATTGACAAGAAAGACTGTCTCGCGCTCTGCTTCGTCTGTCAACTTCTGAACCTTTCGTTCGAAATCGCCACCGCCATGCCAAGAGAGCGCCACCAGAGATTCGCAATGTAGCTGTGAAGATACCTAAATTGAGGCCAATGAGGCGGCTCACGGCGATGAATGACACAAATCGCTAGATTACATCGCCTGGACGCTGTTGTTTTCAGTGTGCGGTGCAGGGCTTGGATCACTCAGCAGGAAAAGATTAATTGTCAGTGTTGCCATCCCTTATAATAATTATGAATTTGATGAACAATTTTGTGTGTTACACGTACGATAATACTTATTGAATAATTCCCTCTTGTATGATAATTTCAACTACGAAATTACATTCTAATATAAATCCATTGATAGTGCAATAGCATGTTCCAAATTAGGAGTTTGCAAATATTTAAATTTTCTTTAATAAGCTGCTTAGTAATACACTGTAAGAATGTACTCTTCAAAACAGTTCTTCTGGGAGCTTTCGGAATTTCTGTACCTACCGTAAGCTACAAAACGATGCCTTTTTGGAGTTCTGTATTTCTTTTAATTTCTCGCTAGAGAAATGCGGTAGAAAGTTAAGTAATGCTGCGCGAAAAAAAAACGCCAATTTTCGGCAGAAAATCTCTTATAGGGCCCTGGCAACGAAAGTTGATAAATCCATATGCTAAATTTAGGGGGGGGGGTCCTCGAAGACGTGGTGTAACCAGAAACCATATTTTGTGGGTCCTTGATACCGAAAAATAGATTGACGGCAAAACGTCTGTCTGTGAACAACGCGAGTGGCCAAACTGTTCAGCCTTTTTTCTCCAAAATTGATATTCCCAATCGTCTGCGCGATGTCGCGGCCCCTTGAATTTGAAACCGATATTTTAATTTTGGGGAGTACTTTACATAAAGCACCTGAGTAATTTAAAAAAAATAAAGCTCCATCCTTTTTTATTAAATTTTGTTGTTGGATAGTGTAAAGGACGTTTAAGAGAAAGGTGCAGGTCTCATGTTGGTTGAAAGCTGATAAAAAAAAATAAAAAATAAACTTTCCGGCGTCTTCCTACAACTAAAATTGTGAAGATGCATTATTTCTTAACGAAATGTGTTTATCAAAAACAAATCCTCAAATAAGATCATGTTGAATTTTTGAAAATATGAGTATTTTTTTAGTAATTGGGCGACGAACATCATAGATGCCCATGTATCATCCTGGCATCGTTTCCATGTTGTCGCGCCAGGAAGTATTATTCTGAAGGACAACATGGATGAGCCAAAATTTATTGCCTTTTTGTCCTGGAAAATAGATTTTATTACATGGGAGCTTTTTTTTCTTCCTTTTTTCTCTCCAAAATTTATGTAGTATATGACTTTTCCCCATAGCACGTCATACGCAGTTTTTAACTGTTCTGACGTAAAATAAATAAATAAATAAATAAATAAATAAACCTCCCTTAAAAGTTTCAACATGGCGGAATTTCGCTACTGCCAACCTCATCGAAATGAAATGGAAAGAAAATAAATAAGACACTATTAAATTACAGTTTTATTTATATTAGAGAGTTTTTGAAAGACGTAACACAATTCTGGGGAGAATTGTACTGCGCATGCGTCGGCATTAAATGACGGGATTTCGATTGTCGAGTCCTTTCATTCTCCCTGTTTTATCGTCTACGACAAACTTACAATTTACTACGTAGTTTTCGCCGCCACCGCAAACACGAATTCAACACTTAACACACAATGAAAATAATGAAAAATACAATATCCATAGTACCAATATAATATGGCAGGAACTTAATGGTTAATTTTTTCTCGAGTTAATTCAAATACGTCAGGAATAAACTAACGAAACTGTTTAGGATTTCGAGGTTATGTATATAGTGAGGCTACATAGATTGTCTCGAAAAATGTATTATTTATCCATATGACGTTATAATTGCCATACATTTCCCATTCCTAATATAAAAAATATAAATATGTTGTAGTAAAATAGCGGGGTCATTTAGAAAGCTATAGTTTTCTTTAGAGATAGACAAGTATTACATATTTGTATGATACAATGAGATTTCATGTACTGTGTATTTACTATCTTGTAATCCTAATAAAGGCAAAAATAGACTCAGAGATACAAAGATGTTCATAAAAGCTTTTAAATCCTAATAGAGGTATTCAGTTCCAATTAGTTCTTAGTTTTAACGTACGTTTTCGATTGTATGACATGCAAAACTTCATTTTTTTGAAGATACGTTATTTCCTTTTGACAATAATGTTTTCGTACTATGACAATTGATTTCCCGTCTTGCAAAAACCTCCCTATTGAGCTGTTGAGTAGTTTATAAGATAAAAGCTTGAAATTTTGGTAAACAATTGAAAATTTGCAGGGCTACAATTTGTAATGAGCCCTTTTTATGAGTCAGAACATGAATAGCATGATTACAAAATAAAGGAAAAAACCATTTTTTTTCTTTCTATTTTTCCCTTCTTTTTGTTGATTGTAAGGGTCAACATCAAATATTAACACGTAAAAATTCTCAAAACCTCTTATCATCTATGGAAAATCGCAAGACCAATTGATGTCAATATTCATAGGTGTAATGTGGTTAAAAAAATTTAACTAATGTAAGAAGATAATAAACCCTTCCCCCCCCCCCCCATTTGTGTTAAGTATACCCTGAGAAAATTGATTCAAATTCACAAAAAAAAAAAAAAAATACTTTTCTATACACATCAAATACGATTTGCAAAATAAAAAATATTATTCTGCAACCCCCCTCTCAACTTCTTGTTGGACTTAATAGTTGGCATAATGATTGGAGCAACTCACGCTGGTAACGATGTTTGGAAAGAAGTCTAGACTCCAGGCTGTGTATTAGGCCGCACTAAATTCGCAATATGGCAGCTTGAAAGATTTCCTGTCGGAATAGCCAACTTATGAAAATATAACTCTGATCAAGTCTCTCGCTTTTGTTTTGTTTGTTGTCTCTTTCTCAATCCTCGCGCGGTCTCGAGTCTTGTCCACTGTTCAATAATACATGTTTCGTTTTTCGGTAGAATTAAAAAGAGATGTTCATCAATAAACGAATATTAACTCTGTGAATAATTATTAAGTTAATTCATTATCAACTATTGCGAGCTTAAGAAGTGTTAAAAAGTGTCAAGTGCAAATGAAAAATACAACCTCAAAAGTTATCTGCGGTCATACTTCTATGTTATTAATGCTTTTGAGATGTGTGTCAACAGTTCCTTCAGGTTTTGAAGTGGTAGTAATGAATTTTATGGAACGCAAATAAATACCACAATTATTGAAGTTAATTAACGTGATATACATGGTAGTTCTTAAGTGATCTAATGAATTGTTCCTAATAGTCCAGTTATGTCAATATCAGTGCAAATGCATCCATTTAATTTATCTGTTCAATTATTCATTAGCTTTTAAAAGTAAGTTAAAAAAATAATGAAAATCATCATTAGTGTAAGTAAGTCTTCAATAACTTATCCATTGTTACCAGTGACAGTCTTTGAATACGTGTTATCTTCAAAGGTTCAATATTAAGTATAGACCCAGATGTCGGGCTATCACTATTTTCCAATTATAATTAAAATAATTCAGAAAAAAAATAATAAATATAATATAATTAATTTAAAAAAAAATAACTTTATTATTACTAAAGAAAACAATTGGAAAATAATAAATAAAACTCAAAAACGCCTAGTACTACTAAATAAATAAATTGAACGATAAAACGCAAAGAACGAAGAGCACCAAAACGCAAAATGCAAATCTTTAGCAACACTCGTAAACTAAGACATTTCACTTGGATGGCTTTGAATGTTGGCGTATCTACGGAAGTAGTCATTGTTTCATTGCAAACTTAAATTTTAAAAATGTCCCTACCGCTTGAAGGTAATATATTCAGGGTATTCATGACGGTTGGCAACAACTTTAGCCAACATAAAACGAATCGAAACTACCCTAAATCGAGTATAAATGTATGTTCTCATCCGACAGTGACATTTTTCAAAAGTTGTCCCGTTAGTTCGGCTTTTTAGCTGGCCAGCAGCTTATATAAAGTACCAACATATTAATTTGTATCATACTTCAAGAATCTGTAATAACTCTGTATTGTGCAAAGACTTAGTTTACAAATAAAGAAGAACTTGGGATTTTTATGCTTAAATAACTCCAAAAAACCTACAGATAACAGAAAGATAGTTGAATTTGGTTCAGTAAATCTCTTGTAGGAGGGAGGTGCAGAATCAACTTAACACTATTAATAATATGATTATTATTAATTATGATTAATATTTATTTTTATAAGTTGAATGAGTTTAATTGGAATGAACTGTTGCCTCTACCTGAAAATTTCCTAAGATCATTGAACTTTTGTTTCAGCCTTTGTAATATACAATTTCCTGAGCTTATGTTATGAGTACTTGGGAGGAGAGGGCAACATTATGAGTGAAATTAGAGGAAAACCCATCAGGTATGTAAATGGAACAAACACACACACAACACACACACATTTTAATTTCTTTCTTTTTTGTCCTTTCCTTCTGTCTCCTTTCCTTCCTTTTGCCTCCTTCTTTCTTTTCATCCTACTCTGTCCTTTCTTTCCTTCCTTTCTCTTTCTCCTTTCTCTTCTTTCTTTTCTTTTTTCTCCTTTCTTTCCCTTTCTTTTCTTTCTCCTTTCTCTCCTTAGTTCTCCTTACTCCTTTCTTTCCTTCTTTCTTTCATCATATTTTACAAAATGAATGAAACAAAACTTTTGACTTTTAAAGAAATTAATTACTTGAGCAGTCATGTTTATGAAAATGCTTTGCAATTTCTAGAATTGTTTTATCTACGAAAACTGCCAATGCCCTAGAAATAGTTAACATTTATTTAACTTTGTTCATTACATTAACAACAATAATTTTGCCCCACAAAAATTAGAAATTTGATTAATTGTTTTCCAAGGCTGTTAGGCTTGTAGGAGTTGATATTACTTATGAATATCAACTGACAAAAAGCAGATTAACCATCATGAAAAGAGCTTCTAATGAAATTAAAGATCTAATTTGTAGATAGCCAGAAGCCACTAACTGACAATATATATCATGACCTTGCTTAGAGAAAAATATTTAAGGGCATATTAATTTTTTTATTATGTTATTGTAAATAAAAAACTTAATTTTCTTCTTTTCATGATCTTTTATTAAAAGTCTTTTAAAAATATTTTATAATATCATTCCTGGGATTTTTGTTGTTGTTGAAATAGTGAAATTTTCTCTAATGTGCTAATTCTGAATCTTCCAATTTTCTTGCAGATCCAATTGCATGTACGGTACATGCTGTTTGGTGGGCAAGACTTACACTATTGGCTTCCTGCGTTTCTGCAAACAAGTGACATTGCAATTTTGCCTGGTGAAACCAGTCATGGCCTTTGTTATCATAATTTTGCAAGCTTTTGGGCACTACAGAGATGGTGACTGGAGGTAAGTCTTGAAGTGTGCGTGTGTATGCAAGTCATTTTCATAAAAACTCACATTTTTCTATTTGCTTCAATTTGTTGATTAGAAAAATTGTCTGTAATATGTAAAACTAAAATAGTTTCAACTATTGCTTATGATTCTGTGTGAACAACAGTAATTCACATCAGGAAATTGTAAGCTGAAGGCTGATTGGCACATATATGAGTATGACAGCATATCCAACAGATGCTTGGAAAAGGAAAGAAGAGGGATAGGGGGAAAGTTGATAGAATTTCAAGATTAATATATCAGTATAAAAAATTCCATGAAATCGGAATATCGTTCGAAAAGCGTTTGTGGGACATACGAGGGCTGATCACATTGTAGTTAACTATGGGGAAAGTAGTATGTATGTGAGAGTGAGTGTGTGTGTGTGTGTGGGGGGGGTGTATGTGTGTGTGTGTGTGTGTGTGCCGCGCATGTGTGTGTGGGTGTGGGGGGAGTGTGTGTGGGGGGTGCGTGTGTGTGTGGTGGTGTGGGGTGGGGGGCGTGTGTGGGGTGCGTGTGTGTGTGTGTGGGTGTGGGGTGGGGTGCGTGTGTGGGGTGGCTGTGTGGTGTGGATGGGTGGGGTGGCTGTGTGTGTGTGGGTGGGGGCGTGGGCGTGGGCGCGCGTGCGCGTGTATGTGTGTGTGCGCGCGCGCGCGTTGTTTTGTTGTATTTTTACAAGGGTAGGTGAAAATCTTCAAAAGACACTGGGTGGCCCATTACTACCCAGCGTGTGAGATTTTTACTCACCAAAACCGATCCGCCCTTCTCCTCCAACCTCTCCGCGGAACCGCCTAATGGCATTATTCAAGGCATGCATGTTTCTGTGTGTGTGCGCGTGTTTGTGTGTGTGTGTGTGTGTGTGTGTGTGCGTGCGTGTGTGTGTGTGGTTTTTGTGTGTGTGTGTGTGTGCGTGTTTGTGTGTGTGCGCGCGTGATTGTGTGTGTGCGCGCGTGATTGTGTGTGCGCGCGTGTCCGTGCGCGTGCGTTTGTGTGCGCGCGTTTCCGTGCGCGTGCGTTTGTGGTGCGCGCGCGCATTTGTGTGCGCGAGCGCGTTTGTGTGCGCGAGCGCGTTTGTGTGTGTGTGTGCGCGTGCGTGTTTTTGTGTGCGCGCGTGCGTGTTTTTGTGTGTGCGCGTGCGTTTTTTTGTGTGTCGCGTGCGTGTTTTGTGTGTGCGCGTGCGTTTTTTGTGTGCGCGTGCGTGTTTTGTGTGTGCGCGTGCGTGTTTTTGTGTGTGTATGCAAGTGTGTGCGTGTGTATGCGTGCGCAATTGGGTTGTGTGCGCGCGGAAGTGTTTGCGCGCGTGTGGGGGGGGGCGCGTGCGTGTGCGTGCCGCACGCGCAAGTGTGGGTGTGAATGCAAGTGTGTGTGTGTATCTATACGTATGTGGTTAGAAAACTTTGCCAAACATTTTCATTATTTACTTTTTAATTCAACAATGGGGATGACTTTCTAGATGGCTCTCATGTGTACCTTCATGTTTTAGTATAAGACAAGACTAATGTTGAGATTATGATCTGCTTCAGTCCTGATGGTGGCTACCTGTATATCACCATCATCTACAACATTTCTGTGAGCTTGGCGCTTTATGGACTCTTTTTATTTTATTTTGCTACAAAAGATCTTCTGACGCCCTTTGAACCAGTTCTTAAATTCTGCACAGTAAAATCTGTCATTTTCCTGTCCTTCTGGCAAGGTGAGTACTTTCTTGTAGACTGCATCCAGGTTGTTTGGGTTGAAATGTTATTTTTTTAATTATTTAATTTTCAACTCTGTAAATTTTCATTGTATAATAGAGGTTGGTGGAGGGAATTGGTCAAATAAGAGAATTTCTTTTTACATATTTTTTATTTCATAAATTTAGAATATTGTGGAATCAAGTTCTATAAAATTGTTCTTTTGCTTCAGAATCCAGTTTTCATGTGATTTATAAATAATATGTTCATTTAATTCATGGAAATTATCCTTTATTCATGTTTTTGATAAATAGTGATAATTTAATTCTGCTGTAAAAATTTGCAAAGTAATTAAAACAATTTGATTATTTCATGATTTGTTTCTTGTCCAACAGGAGTGTTGCTGGCAGTTCTAGAGAAAGCAGAAGTCATTGATCCCATTATGGATGCTAACAATCAGCACACAAGTGTGGGTACAGTGTCTGCAGGTTACCAAAATTTCCTCATCTGTATTGAAATGTTCTTTGCAGCCATTGCACTGCGATATGCCTTCCCTTATCAAGTGTATGCTCAAGGTTGCATCACTGATTCACATGGTCGCAGTGTCACAATGCAAAGCATTTCCAGCTCCCTGAAGGTATGGATTTATTTACTGATAAACTGATAATCAGATGTACAAGTTCTGACCCATATTAATCTTAGTTGCCTAAAGAACAAAGAAAGGAGGTAGAACATCAAGGACTTTTTAATCAAATGATAAACCCTAATGTAATTTGATTCCAATACTCTTTAGCTTAAATTGCAATTTAATTTCTTAATTTCTCTGCCTTAAATCTGTCTTCAGAGAGCTTTTATAGTTTTAACTTTCTTACCTTTAATTTATCTTTTTGTTAATATTAATTGCTGTTTGTATTATCAGTACTACTTTGAAATTTTTGTTCATTTATTTTTCATAATCTTCCTTCCCCCTTTTCTCTGCACTCGTTGTATAGGTACTGAGGAGTACACTTACTACGAGTGTTGTATACTGATATTGTCTGTACTAGTTTTGTGCTGAGCATCAAAATTTCTAGGTTTTCTATCCTTGATTTAATAAACTTTCAGGTCACAGTGTTTTGAGTTATTTATGTATATTCTTTCATATGTGCATCTTTTTATGATATGCTAAACAAAAACTTTATTTGCAGGAAACAATGAATCCAAAAGACATTATGACAGATGCTATTCACAACTTTCATCCACAGTATCAACAATACACACAATACAGCTCAGGTAAGTTTTGTAAAAATACATTTGCCTGGGAATGTATTGGTCCAGTGCATGTTAAACAGTCATGTATGCATGCATTAAGGAATCCTTTACCCTGTAGCACCCAGTTTCAAAACAAAAAACACTGGAAGAACCATGAAGGTTCATGTGCCAAACTTTTCTTAAGAAAGAAATCATGATAATTTCATTTAAATCTGTTCTTTTATGATTAAATTATTGATTTGAATAATAATGCATATTTGTTTTGACAAAGTTCAGATAAGAGTATTAACTAAAGAAAGTTTTCTTAATAGTTTGTTTTTTTCAGAGAATTTGTCCAAATCTTCCAATTCTTGCTAGGCATTTAGGCAGTGCATTTTCTGTGCTGTTTTACGGTATATTTCTCAAGAAATATTTAATATAAAAGATGTTTTACACTCCTGAAACATGTTTTGTTTTAAAAAATATGCAATATTGATTGTGCTTACATGTACAATTAAACATACTAGTCTTCCTATATTACCAAAAATGAGAAGAATCAAAAACTTCATGAAAATGAGCACAAAGTTAAAATTAAAGAATAGATCACATTTGTAGACACATTCATAAAAATGAGAGCACTTAAAATTGTTGCACATCATGTTAATTCAGATGTAATTTTAGGTATGTAAATGTTTTAAAAAAAATTCATAATAACAGTTTCATTTTATATGATAACCTTTAGCTGTTAGACCTGATAGATTGAAGTTCATGACCATGTTTAAAATATGTTTAATTTTATTTCCAAATCAGCCTCTTATCAATTTATCCATTTGATAAATACTTCAACAATTTCTGAAAATTATGTAGTAAATGTACAATTGGCTTAGAAATTCTATTTGAATTATTTCTAGTAGTAATTAATATCCGTTGTATGATTAACCAAATTATTATTATTATTATTATTATTATTATTATTATTATTATTATTATTATTATTTATATTATTTATTATTATATTATCATCATTATATTACATTATTATTTTATTATTTATTATCATTATTATTATTATTGTTGTTGTTACTGTTATTATTGTTGTTGTTGAAGACCTTTTTCACACATAAATGTTAATAGGTAAATAGTTTTAAGAAGACTTAAATCTATTAATTGAAGAGATCATCATCACCCAATAACAATAATAATAACAATAATAATAATAAAACAACCACATTTTTTATTACAACTGTAACTTAAATTATTAATGTTAAATCAGCATTAAATGAGAACTGGTACAATTATATCAGTATCGAAGTTGGGGTTAGGGAAGACATCTTGTGTAATACAAAGAATTGAACTGCAATTAGTGAGTTTTTGAAAAAGTTTATTTTCAAAAAATTTGATAATCCTATCATTCTGGTTATTTTCTTAATCTGCAGCCAAATGCATGTTTTTACTTAGATTGCAGTCAAACCATATTGAACATGAACTGCATTCAGGGGACATTCTTGAAAATATAAAAATCTTAGTTTCCTTGTTACAAGATTACTCAGTTTTATTACCTACTGACAACAAGTAAATGCTCAAGAGGAGTTAGAGAACAAAGTTACCTTTCTTCTATATTCTACTTTGTCTTCTTCCTATGATAACCTAAAATTGCTTATCACAATAATTACCTGATTGCTCTACATTTCTTTTAAATTGCTTTTTGAAACATTCTTTTGAATTTCTTTAAAAACTTTATTTTCACTATCACTGGGTTTGCTGATTTGATGAATGTAACTCATCACTGTACCATTAATCATTTTGGAGGCAGAACATTTGATTTCATGTATTCTTTGTCATTATAATTTATCACATGTTCTTCATATTTTCTAATCTTTCTCCATTAATAAATGTGCTTTCAAGTCCCAATTCTTTTCTCTCATAAAAACTGCAATATCATGAACTTTTACAAAATTGTTGCAGATTTTTATGTCTGATGGGGGTATTTTCATGGTACTTTTTTATTTGAGTATTCTACATAATTTTCATTCACTATTTCTATGTGCATTTAATCTGACATTAGTCCAAAGGATGTACTGAGGTTGATCAATCATGATAAATTTATTTCTGAGACAGATAGACAGTCTTTACAGACGCTCAGATATTAACATTTACATATGCTATTTTTATTTCCTTTTCATGTGGGATTGGGAATTTTCTTCACTGCTACCAAGGAATAACAATGCTTACTTCAAGTTAAACAAACATTGTAATCTGTATTCTGCTGTGAACACAAACATCACATGCATAGCATTTCATAAGTCGACGACACAAAGAATGTTTGCAATAAAACCCTTATTGTTATTTACTAATCTTTTCGTGAATCCCTCCCCTTGCATTCATGGCCATTATCCTTCTTTAAATCTTAATTTAGAAATCATCAGTTTAATCCAAAACTTGATCTTTGTACATTTATAGAATTTAACATGTCCTCTTTTTTAGTAGCTTTCCTTTGGTGTTCCTCTGCCCTCTTGAACATCTTTCAGAGTTCAATTCTCCATTTTCATTCAAAATTCTATTTTAGTTAAAACCTGGTCCAGACCAAGGCATCTTCTTCTCTCACACACGCAATTATAGTTTTTCTTTTCTACTCATAACTTTTTCCTACTCGTTACTAATTTACATAGCTCTACCAAATCGTAAAAATGTCTCTGCCATCTGAACGCTGCCATGTCATAACATCATCTGCCTCCGCACATCACCACAATGGAATATCGTCTCCCCGTTTGTCGTACGCGCTCTTCATCAGTCTTCTTTGGTGCGTGGGGTCATGCCCAAATGCATCTCTTCTTCGTCCCAGTACACAGGCTATTCCCTGTCTGGCACATATTCTAATTTCTGATTGGTTAGTGTTGTTCTAGCACTTTATTGATTTACTCTTTGCTTCTTGACTCCTAATTACTTTTGTAATTTACTTCTTCACTCTTGGAAATTGCTCATGTGTCCATACACAGTTTTATTTACCACTACATTCCCTATTTTTCTGTACATTAATTATGTCGCCATTCCCTTGTATTTTCATTACTTATTACTCGATCAATTGCTTCTCCTTTTTCCCCCGTTGTTGCTTTCGTTCTGTTTATATATTTTATCCGAATTTGTCATTCCTTTGCACACACCTTGTGTGATGATTTATCACACGATATAAATGTTTTGATAAATACTTTTTTAATTATATAAAATAATTTAACTTATTTACTGTCAAAATGGTGTCCGATGACTTTAAAAAGTATAGTATTACAATTGAAGGGGAACAATTTTTTTACACCATCTTTTATTCTTAAGTCTATAAAGGTGTGTACATTTATACACTGTCATCCAACAAATATATTAAAAAAGAATGACTATGGAAACTGAATTTTATATCAAGAAATTCTTGTTTAACCAAAAAAATTTTAGATTGCTAAAACCTGTCAGTATTATCATAATTAACTTATCATATCTGATACTCTTAGCAAATTACAGTAAATGCAACTAACAAATTCAGTTCATTATTTATTATGATAGTTAAGTTCAAAAATATGATATAGCCAGTATTTTTTAACAGATTGTGAAAATTGCATAGGAAAATAACTTCTAAAATAGTTTTCTGTTTCTTTAAATTTTGGTCAGTTACTATGTGTCTTGCAGGAAGTAATACCCTTTAAAAGAGGCTGATTTGAAAATAAGTTGAATACCAACTGGTAACTATCCCAACCTGTGCTTCTTCACTTACGCTGCGCTTCAAAAGCTTAAGCAAGCTGCGCTTACAAGCTATGTATTCAATTTTTTTCAGAAGTCAATTCGAACCAACCCTACGAGAAACTATGAACATAAGTGGAAGGTTTGGAGTTTTTTCAGTGATAACACTGCGAGCAATCACTTGCATCACCCACTTCACCTCAAGACAGCCTTCTTGTTTGTTTGTTTTTTGTTTTGCATATCAGTGCATGATGTTTTGTATGAGCATGGGATATCACTGCTTGTACAGAATTGTAAATTATTCTACTTAATATTTGATGTATTATAATTTAAGCATTGAATACTTAAAAAAATTATGAAGTAGATTTGCAGAATGTTGCTGTCCTGGAATGGGTTAAATTTTCTGTTTCGATAGTCAAGGTTGTTGCATTGTGAAAATGCATCAGTCTAGAGATAAAATTAAAAATTATTTTCTGATGTTATAATGTTGGCAAGTATTAAAATATATTAAGGTATGGAAATGAAAAGGAAATTATTGTCCCACATACGCTGAATACGCATGATGGCGAAAATTGCCATCAAATAATTCAAACCATGTGAAACAATGTAAGAAAATTTGCCAGTTGTTTGCCTAATAAAACACTGATAAATAATGTAATAACAAGTCTAGTTATCTATAAATTGTCCAAATTTTCAATATTTAGTATCTGCTATTCCATCTAAAAAGTCAAAATTAAATTTTAAATTAATACATTAGTACTTGAATGCAACGATTACATCATACATTAATTATTTATCAAACAAAATTTAAAAGTGACTCAAAAGAATTTTGCATAGTCATTTGGTGAGATTTGATGCAACACTCGCAGCATATGCATTTGCCAACCTTAAGGCACAGAAAGAGAAAGCTACTTCATTGGTGAGTACACCTGGAAATTCATCACCACAGGTTACAGTTACTCTTTACATGAACAGCTATTGCATGATCAGAAATGTATGAAAGAGTATTGCAAAAGCAACTTGAAGTGTTCAGTTAACTCTGATTTTTCCCCCCAATGTCCTGCCAAAGGCTTTGTGCTTTTTCAATAACTTTGTTTACATAAGTTATTTACAAAAAATTACCAAAAACTTTAAAAATTGAAATAAAAAATGGTATCATTATAAAATGGTGTTCCCCTAAGAGTTGAAAGTATCTTCAGTATCAGCTAAATGAATTCAAAAAAATTGAAGGAAATCAGGAGCCTTTTTTAATGTTTTCTCATTTGACCAATAACAATGTGTTTGACTGGTATGGATACTGAAGAGTTAACTCCGTGCATGTGCTTTTTTTTTTTTTTATTAAATCTTCTTGCTTTTGTGACAAAATAGTTGAATTCTTGGTTATGTCACATTGTGTCTGTTTTTCAAATAGGCACAATATATAATTCGTTTGACATTCCTTTTAATGATGTGAGCTGTCATGAACATGTATTATAGTACTTTTTGTTAATGTACTGAGAATATCAAATAATTGTATATACCATACCACAGTATTTTTTATTTTCATATAGATGTGCTTTTATTTTGTGTTAACCAGTGTCATAGAGTCATCCACATACACTTAACATTCTTAATAGGTTTCATATTTCTGATTCTTTTTTCATCTCAATATTGTAGGTAACTTGTAATCCAGGCTCACTCACTAACTGAGATTGTTATCTTTGTCTCAAAATAATGTTAGTCTTATAAAAATATTCAGGTTTTTTATTTTATGGTCAAAAATAAAGATTTGGAAAAATTACATTTTACTTGCAGAAAGCGTGCTTTTCAAAAAGCTTTAAAAGTGTGAAATTTTGATTTAGAAATCATATTGAACACATGATGAACAAAATGTGAAGATATGATTTAGGACTGAAACTAACATGAATGTTTAATTTTACTTTAATAAAACTAATTAGTTATGCTTCTGTCCTTGGAATTTTACCATTGTGTATATTAACTTTAAAAGAAACAAAAAGTGTTATTAGTAGAACGTTCCACATGATTGAAAAGTTTTAAAGGGACTTTTTCATTTGTTCTGCAAAGGGATCAATTTTATTTAATTGGAAATTTATTATTAAAAATTATGTGATCTGTAAACTTTTTTTTCATGTTGTTTTTCACATCACCATAACATTGTGGATGACTCTGTAGACTAGTCTTTGGCACCCTTACTGTTTTGTGATAGGTTTTGTAGATATCTTACTAATGCTGAAGTATTTTGTTAGTTACTAAATCTACTGTGGTTAAGACATTCTTACACTTGAGCACAGCACATTCCATTGGTTCATATAATGTAAAATTTTTATTTCTTATGTTTAAGTATTAATTTAAATAGTATTGATTGTAAGATTTTTATTTTATTTTGACTCTGGAATTAAAGGAATATTTTTTTGTATGCATTTTTTGGTTTTATTTTTGATGAAAAGGATGTTTGCATGTGATTCCTTTCCCGTTTTTGGAGATCCTGCAGAAACATTTATTGAAATTCAACATATATTTTAATTTGGATTTCTTTAATATAAAGAATATGAGTTCAAACATAAAAAGATCAAGATTATTGTATGAAACATGTGCTCTATTAAAAGAAAAAAAATGATAAAATATTGAAAACGCTTGCTTGTTATGCATTGATGTTAAAAGCCCTAGCTTCTGCAACTCTTTGTGATAATTTAAGGTATGAGCTTTTCTTTTTTCAAAGATTGTGCATGTTGCTGCCAAAAGATAATATTTTTAATGACATACTTTCAGTGCTCTTCATGGATTGGTGTTAATGCACTGATTAAATACTGTATTACTTAAATCTTCAATTGCCTTGTACATTGCTAGTGCCTGTCCCCATGTTGTAAGATACAATAATTTTTAATTAATTATTTTCATTTGAATTTGGTGAAAAAAAATCAACAAATGTTTTTGTTAGTATAAACGATTTTCTTATTTTTCTTTTTCTTCTTTTTTTCTTCAATTAGTAAAGTTCATGTGAAGTCAGTTGAAAACAATTAAAATTTAAAAGTATGTTTTTGGCTGGGGTGGGAACGGTTGGAGTGAGAAGCCTTCCAAAATTCTTATTTTAATGTTAGTCATACTTGAATTACTGATAAGTCATTTGATTTCAGGGTACTTTGTACCATCTTATCCAGGGAACCCCCCTTTTTTTTTTATTCCAGCTTGATTCCGTGACCATTACAGTTCAAAACAATACATGTTTTCATCAACTTATTATTTTAGTAACTAAAAACACCCTTTTCCTTTCTACTGTTAGCCTTGAAACCTGTGATGCAGATGAATGGAAGTGAGGTGTTGTGCAAGGTTACCATATTTTATATAATTAAAAGAGGATATTATTAGAAACCAAGAGACTTTTACTTTTTACAACATGCTTTTTTCTGTATGGTAGGAACGATTCGTAAACACATTTAACTGATGCACCCTGAGTTACAACTTTATGCTTGTACTTTCACTATACAAATACATCTAATGCTACACTATGAAACATGCTATAGAGATATTACTATAAAAAGGGACTGCTTTGATAGTGGCTGCTTGGCCACTGCTGGCAACATAATTGCTGGTTATGTCCATGCTCTCATTTCTTTCAGTTCGTTCATTTACAATTAGCTCATCTGTAAATGGTTTCATCACTATCTCTTGGTATATCACTTCCCTGTATGACTTTCATTTGTTTTTTGACCTGTCAAATTGGTCCCTTCATAACTCCTTTATATAAGAAGTACCTGGTTTAATTCTTAAGTAAAGACTACACCTCCCTCTAACATAAGTTCAACAACAAATTGGAAACTGCTCTCTATTGACTTTTCCATCCCCAAAAATTCTCTTTAGTTTCATTGATATTTGTGTTATTTCAAAATGTTACCAAAAAAACTGTAACTTCTTGGGATTTTATGAATAAGTATAATCATTTTTACGAAAAATAACACTTTTACATTGTTGATGTTTATTATATTTTTTGAGAAGCATTTAAATTAGCACTTTACAATTACAATTCAGTTCCCAATATTTTACTGATTTTACGAGTTATAACATCAAAACGTAAAGTGTTGTTTTTTCTTATATTGACTGTCCATAAATTACGCTGCGTTACATAGGAGTAGGGGATGTTACTTTAGTGTTACATGATGTTTATTTGTGTGTGTGCATGTGCGCGTGCACATGTGTTTGTGTGTGTGTGTTTGTGTGTGTGTGTGTGTGTGTGTGTGTGTGTGTGTGTTTGTGTGTGTGTGTTTGTGCGCATGCACATGTGTGTGTGTGTTTGTGTGCACATGCACGTGTGTGTGTGTGTGTTTGTGTGCGTGCATGTTTTTGTGTGCGCGTGCACATGTTTGTGTGTGCGCTGCACATGTGTTTGTGTGTGCGGACATGTGTGTGTGTGTTGTGTGGCGTGCACTGTGTGTATGCGTTTGTGTGGCGTGCACGTATGTGTCGCGTGCACGTATGTGTGTCGCGTGCACGTATGTGTGTGTGCGCGCGTGCACGTATGTGTGTGCGCGCGTGCACGTGTGTTGGCGCGCGTGCACGTGTGTGTGCGCGCGCACGTGTGTGTGTGTGCGCGCGCGTGCACGTGTGTGCGCGCGTGCACGTGTGTGTGTGCGCGCGCGTGCACGTGTGTGTGCGCGCGTGCACGTGTGTGTGTGTGCGCGTGCACTCTTGTCTTGTGTGTGTTTTCAACATTTGCTGAAATAATTGTGTGTGCACACCTTGTCAGAAATTCTCCTCTATGTATCCTTTCTTCACTTATGAATTTTCTCAAATTTTATTGCTATATGCGGTCAGCATGACCAATTAATTCTAACTTTAATTATTATAAATATTAATATAATATAACAAGAAGAAAATTAATAAAAATGTTTTTTAGTGCTAAATAATATAACTTACTATACTTATATTACTACTTACTGTAAATGGGGGGGGGTGTCATAAGCATTACGTACTTATTTAGAGGGGTGTTCAAGCATGCATTACAAGGGGGAGAGGGTTTTTTCAAAATACTCTAAATTTGTGCAACGCAATTTATGGACGGTCCTTAAACTCAAGAACCACACGACATATAATTCCAACAGGTCAAGAATCACTAATATAAAACATGTTTATTCTTAAAGAAAATACATTCAACTGTTAATTTTTCTTTACAGAAAAAGGTTGTGTCCTAATAAAAGAGGTTGTGTAGTCATTCTGGTCTTGTGTAATCCTGTCCTGGTCAGTCACTCACATGCACATATGCACACACTCGTTGATATAGCTGTAGACAAATTACGATAGGCTTAACTTCCTGAGCAAAAGTATTGTGATATACTCCCTTTGAGGGACACAAGATCTTTCGAAAGAAAATTTGCTGCTATGAGCTAAAAAATTAATTTGTAAATCAACAATCCTCTTTTTCGTATCGTCCTTGTGGATGATTTCCTTCTTCCTTATTTATTTATTTTACGTCAAAAAACAGTTAAAAACTGCGTATGACGTGCTATGGGGAAAAGTGAATTGTGTGCACATTTTCAAAATTCTGTGATCCCTACACTAAGTCTAATACTACTTAAATTTTGAATTTTTGAAAGGGAGAAAAACAAACAAAAGCTCCCATGTAATAAAATCTATTTTTAAAGGATAAACAAGCCATAAATTTTGAATTTTGAAAGGGAGAAAAAACAAAAAAACTCCCATTTAATAAAATCTATTTTCAAAGTAATAAATAATTTAATAAATAAAATAAATCTATTTTCAAAGTAATAAAGTAATCTTCCTAGTAAAATGCTTCTCTCCCAGAACATGCTTCTGAGTGGTAATAATCCTGTTTTGTACTGGAGGTAATGTAATGATGGTCATATCAAGTGCATACTACAAATTTTGGATAATTAACTAAGGATGATTAAATAATATTTAATCTTATATTTTTAAAAAATTTTTTTGTAATGAATTTTTTAAGCATGTAAGGACAAGGGCTTCAATCTCATTGTTTTCGATATGGTAATAAAAACCCATATTGCACCAGTTTTAACTGCAAATACTAATTAGTTAGTTAAGAGTATTATTGTTTCAGATTTTATATGAGGCACAAAACTTTGTTTTTAACTATTCAATTGAATTAAAATCTCACAATTTCATTCACTTAAACATCAAATATTTTGCTTGTCACTATTATAAAGCAATTCTTCCCAACTGCTATCTGCTAATACTCAACTTATAGCTAACGAGTTTGTCACATTTATCATAATATTTGAATTTTGCTGTTGCATTGTGTTTTTATGCTTCAACTTATTATACTCTTCGTCCTGTAATTTCCTATAGGTTGCCATTTCAAACTATAAAGTAGTTTCTCTTAATTTTCTCTTATTCCTATTGATATCAATTAGGCATCATCAGATCTGAATTAATTTTAGCTTTTTGGGTAAAATTTATTTAATCCCATGCACAGTATGACTGAATTATTAGGAAAGAGTAATGAATCATGCTGTAGGTTAAAATTGTTGTTTATAGAGGGCTATCTCATTTACTTTTGGCACCAATATTTTCAGAAGAGATCATGTAATTAGTCTTTTCACAATCTGTCTTGCTTCACAAAAACTGGATGGAATAAAAATAATTAATGATATAAATCAAATGGCTAGGTTGAGTAAGCATTTTGCTCTTAAATATGCATATTCAATATGCTTTGCAGCAATATGGCCTGACATTACGCTGATCCTGCAAGTGGAAAGGGAAATTCCATACTCTTTCAACCACAAGAGATGCACCGTGTTATACAGTGGCTGTCAGAAGCAGTGTACAAAATTAATTGCCCCAAAATCATGTTTCTTGCCACTGATATTTTTTTCATAATTATAGATGATGTGGAGACCTAAATATAATATATTTATTATTTATATTTTATATTTTGTATTTATTTATTTTTAATTATTTATTCCATAAACCCTGTGATACAAAACCATTATAGGCTTACTATTATTACACAGATATCACATGTAGAAGTGCACATTGAATTATAATATGCTGGATTTGGCCAGAAAAATCATTTGAAAGTTTAATTATTTTACATATTTTTGATTTGAAGGGAGTTTTATTTATAGGAGGAGGAAAGTAATATCTTATATGAGTTTAAATATCCCCTTTTCATTAAACATGTAAATGTACTGGGAAAATTTTGGTGTATTTGTTGGATGTGCCAAACTCTGGCTTACAGCATGTTTCCAAAGGAAATGTGCTATTGACTGACAGTTTTTTGTTGACCTAATTTCTAGTAGAAACCTGGAGACTTGTCTAAATATATCTAAAGCTCAAAGATGGTCCTTTCAAAACTCACTAACCTTGCAATTCTGTAAAGACCAGAATATCCTAGTATTTAAAACAATTTGAACAATATTAAAGCCCGATGAAGCCAGTCCAAACTTTTGGTATTCTTTGAGTCGTATGAGGCAATAGCTTATTGATTTTTATGATAAAATATTATGAAAGTCTTGAATTTAACTTTTTGATTACCTTTTTATACAATAACAAATATTTGAGAAATCTTATTTTGGAATTTAGTAATTTCCTCATTGAGATAAAAACTTCCATGCTCATATTTACCAGGTGGATCGCATTCGCATCGAGGCATCCGTGTGGGCAGTTATGATCCTGATGATCCAACACAAGGAGGCGGCGGAGGTGGTATGCAAGGCAACGGCAATGGTAACACAAGGCGCCACAGCTCACTACCCAATCAACGTGTCTCAACGATCAGCCAAAACTACAACGAGAAAACCATGCTTCTCAGCTCAGATGATGAATTTCAGTGAACTCTTGCCAAACATGGTGTGTTCACAAGATTGGTTAATTGTGCCATGTTACTTAACTGCGGATTACATTCACAGTCAGCAGAGTAGATTATGGTGTAAATAACATGAGCTATATGGGACAATTTGTGAAACACACATGACAGAATGGAGAACTCGAATGTAGATTTGCGGTGAGGATGTTCATTTTGTCATGTCAATGTTTTGAATATATTCTTAAATTGTCATTTGTTTAATGTACAGAATGACATAATTGCTAAACTTTGTTATTTACACCACTTACATTCATAAATGATTTATAATCTCTTCATCAAGCAAGTGATCCCTCTGTAAATTTGTACTTAGTTTAACTCAGTTAAAAGGAAAGACTGCATCAATAGTATATTAATTAATATTTAGGGATAGTTTCATATAAAAGGAATAGTTTGGTTAAAGTCACAAGAATAGTTATTGCTTGAAGATGTTCGTTCTTCATATATGAGAGATATTCTACTCTCATATGCAGTCCAGGAACGGCAGTCTAAATATAATATGGAAAATATTTTGTACTCTTAAATGCTATTTTTATCCAAATGCTAGTTTAACCTTTCGTTGATAACAAACTAAATGCAAAACCTCAGAGGGTAGGGAAATAAAATATTATTTATTTTGTAGTGAGAAAAAAAAAAGGATTTGATATCTCTTCTACTGACTGTGACTAAAAATGTATATATTGTGCAGCTATGTTTTTCAAATTTTAACTCATTATGTTGGCACAATAATTCACATTTTCAAGAATTGGTGATCTGTATTTGCTGGAATGAAACTCACAAATCTAAAGAATCAAAGAATTTTTCATCTCAGTGTGCCATGTTCCTACCTGTAAAGATATAATGTGCAATTCCTTTTCACTGACCATGACACTTGTATTCAAAATGTGACTTAGTGCAGTTCAGTTTGTAATTACATAGATCTTTTGAAAGAGCCTAGTTCTAAATTGATAATGGAAATCTAGTGAAGATCAATAAATAATGGAAAAGTTATTGATGAAAAAGTAATGAATATTGTGACAGTGTTTCATAATATTGTTTCAAGAAGGTGAAAAGACTAGGAAAGAGATGTGATTTCCTTTGTTCCTTTTTGCACTCAGCTGCATGAAAGCAGAGACTGAAACAAAAAGAAATCATTTTTGGCATCACTGGCATGCTTCACATTCTGACATTGTTTTTGCCATTTCATTTCATTTAATCCTTCAACGTGGAATGCCATTCTCAGATGGAACATTTGTTCTACCTCTATTCACAGGGAGCCATATCTAGATGTCAGAGACTTTCCTCTGAACAGCAGGATGTCACAGAGATGGGAGATGGGATATGGGAGGTGGTTGAAATGGTGCTCATAATGAGTTACCTGCTACCTTGATGATGCACTCCCTCCCTTTTACTTCACCTGTGCCGGAATACTACCATGCCAAACCTAGGCCCCATGTTGAACGGTTAAAAACAAACTTTTGAAAATATATTAAGTTAAAATATAAATTTATTTAATCAGCAAGTGTATTAATTGTACACTCACCCTTATTCACTTACAAAAGAAAACCACAATTACAACTGTAAGTCAGTGGAAACAAAATTTGTGAGCAAATTTGTTTTCGGAATTTTTTCTTGATTTAATTACCATTTATCTCTTCTTTTATGTTCTCTAAAATTAGTGTATTCAAAGTGTAATTTTTTCAATACTTTGCAGTCTATGAAGAGAAAGAATAAAATCAAATATAGAACATTTTTGTGCAAATGGGAGAAGAATATAGGGAATGATGTTATGTATTTCATTTAAATGTATTAATGGAAAATATGCCAATATAATTTTTATTTACTATATCTTTTTAATATTACCAAAGATTTTTATCCTTTTTAAGCAAGTTTTATGGCATTCATTACGTTAATTTTTAATGGGTTTGAAATTTCTGTCTCAATGACATCAGCACTCTTGTTTACTTATGTTTATCAGAAAAAGTACACTCAGATTTCAGGTTTGATGGACATCTTCTTTTTGTAAGAAAACTTTTATTCATAATTCTGCACTGTTAAATTGACTTAATACTACCAAACAGAGGAACAAAAAGCCACGGCCATCATCCATTAACGATTTACCATTCCACCATCCATTAAGAACAATCAAAACAAATGCTAAAACTAAAGATGTCATATGAGTAAACTTATTCCAAGAATTGGTATTTCTTATTTTTATAATTTTTTCTATAAAAAGATGGTGAAGGACAAAAAGTATTAAATGACACAGAGTCGATAATTCAAATAACAGACTCGGTTGGTTATTGGCTGTTTATCAGCCTAGTGACATTAATAACTAAAACATTAGTCTATGAAACATTTAAGTCAGCCTGGTAATTGTTTTCACTTCCAATATTTAAACACAATTGCAAGTGCATGTATATACTTTATTTAAGTGCTGATTTTTGTAAACTCAAATTAAATGTTTTGGAGCCAAATTGTTTCATAAAGAGTTTAATTTAAATCTTAATTGCTTAATTGCCTACTTTGCTGTTAAAATTACTGTACATCTGTCACATTGTCAACTCTTGTTGTCAATGTTAATTTTTAATGCTTAATAATAATCTTTGAGCATAGTAAACATAATTTTGTTTCTATTAAGGTAGATTTTTTTGTTGGGAAATTCCTCAAGGAAAATTGTTGTATACAGAGATAATTGTGTTCTCCAAAAACGGAAAAATAGAGAGAGGTAAGTAAAGACAAAGAGTGAAATTTCTTAGAAAGTCAAAGATGAAATTAAATAATATTATATTCGTAAGAAGTTTAATATTGAAAAAAGGAAAAACCGCTATCTCCATTTCTGGGAATATGATTTCCAATTTTAGTAAGATCAGACCAGGAAAATCTGTCATTATAGAAAAGTCCACATTGCAGTATCCTTATCTTCAAAAGAGTATTTATTCAATTTTCATCATTTCCAGTAAAAGCTAAAAGAAAAGTGACTACTTGATCTTATATTTGTCTTCCTGTTGATGTAGGTCATGAAACTTTAAATGAACAATAAGAAATTTTAATATAATTCTATTCTTTAGAATCTAAGAATCTTTTGATTAAAAAGAACCTAAGGATTCTTTAGAATCAAAAGTACTTTTAAAAAGTTCATTTTCTTTATAAAATTTCAAAAGTTAACACACATAACTGCATGATATGAGCACATCACTGTCACAAATTTTTCATCAACTTACCTTCAGGAACTCATAGTTTATTTCTGAGACTCTGCTTACATTACTGCTTACATTACTTTCTGAGACATGTTACTCTGCTTAAAATATTGTAAAGCTCAACATGGCCTTGCAGAGTGCTTTTATGAGTACTAGAAGAGTTTACTCAAGAGTAAATCATTTAGTTCAGATATAAACCACCTCACCAGGCTCTTTGTGCATATTCATATTGTACTGAAAATTTAATTCTTCTTCCATGAATATTATCTTCAAAGTTGAAACTTCTCTGCAGTATCATTCATTCATGTT
This sequence comes from Teleogryllus oceanicus, assembly GCA_964035755.1. Classification (NCBI taxonomy): domain Eukaryota; kingdom Metazoa; phylum Arthropoda; class Insecta; order Orthoptera; family Gryllidae; genus Teleogryllus; species Teleogryllus oceanicus. Next base: position 61,827,453 of record CAXIVR010000005.1, on the reverse strand, counting down.
TATCGCCATTTATTTTCATATTTCTTCAGCGAGCAATTTTCTAGAAATGAAATCAATATTAGCAGGAAATGAATTTAATTTTCTTTATTAATAAGTTAAAATAATTAATTACTTTTTGATTTATCTTTTGGCTACAATGAATTCAAAGAGAATTGTGATAAATTGAAACATTTTAAAAATTCCATGGACAATTCATTTAAATTTTGTTTAATTGAACAAAAAACGTTGATTTGCATTCCAATTTCCTTTTTTGTGGTATACAGAGTAAGGAAATACTGAAAAAAAGGAGATGCAAACTCATTTTGTTTTAGATAATCCTTAGTCCTTTTGATTTTCGTTTTTACACCGTTCTAGTTGCTGATTCTAGGTAAGGCAATATAACTAATATATAAGTCATGTTTTGACATAACTTATATATTGGTAACATAAGATTTTTTTAACACAATAGCTTTGCTTTAGTTTCCTTTGATGTTTTATGCTTATTTTTTTATTTTATTTTTTACAAAATTCTTTGTCAAAATAAAATAAAACAGAATGAATTGTCTTAGGAAAAGAAGACTGAAAGACACCTGTAGCTACTGAAGTAAGACCCAGCCAGTTTTACTTACAAGGAAAACTATCAAACAATATATTTTGCATAATCTACAGTAGTGCATATTGATGCATTTACCTTATTCGTTTACGTATTACGTATTGATGCATTTACGTATTACGTTTTCCCTAAAATTGATGTATAAGCAAAAAACCAAACAGATGTGTGAGGCTATGAACATATTTAAGAAATAAGACTGAATTAGTACCAACAAAGGCTCTTTTCAGTGTTGCAAATGCAAAAAATATCTTTGTTGTCATTTCACATCTCATGGATCTTGCTGATACCTACATTTACATTAGCATAGTAAATATGTTTGCCTGACAATATTTCCAGCCATATGTACAAAAACATTAGGTAATTATTTAACTTGAATACCATGATGTAGGTTCTATTTTCATTATTCCAGTGGTATTTTGAAAAATCACTCATGTAAGTTACATAAATTATTGACATAGTAATTGCTGTGTTTACCTATTTTTGTGGGTTACATAGGCTACATTAATGAAATACATTTCACTCAATTAAGAGGATAAAAGTGATAACTCTATCTTATTTGATATAGTTTTTGAATAATATAAACTACTAATGTACAATAATCAAAGAAATCAATCGAATGTGTTTGTCAATGCTATGCCATTTTGCTTATTTTTTGTGCATCATTTCTAATTCTCTCACTGTTAAGTGGTATTCACAGTATTTGTAAGCCAATGCACTCAGGAAATTAGTTTAGATATACTGGTAAAACATGAATCCATGAGGTGAAGTTGGAATAAGGGTGAGAAAAATTAGTTGTTACTATCCATATATGTAATAGCTCAACCAATGTCTAAAAACAAATATTAAAAATGTTTGGTATCATCCCAGTTATTTAGATAATGCTGCATTTGTAAAATGATATTGGAAAAGATTGTTTGTACTAACGAGATGCACCTACCAGTGATACGAAAAACAAATGAATTAAGATTGTAGTTATGCTTCTTACTGTACCTGCTAATACTGTTGCTATTAATACAGTATAATAGGAAGACGTACAATCTTGTGAATAATAATATTATGTATCCATTCTGACCAGCAAGTGCAAATACACTAGCTTTAAAAAAAAAAAAATTGCAAAACTTACATTTATGTGTTTAGGTGACCATAAGTATACAATTCATTGATATATATTTATTTGAAAGTGAGAAGTAAGAAAAATCTGCTGTTTGTGTATACTATTATGTGATCAATCACTTAATTTTTGGAGATCATAAAATCTGAAAAGCACTTTGTATAAATTTATTCATTATTACTTTTGTTCTATGTAACAGCTTAGAATTCTTCTCATCTGTCAGAAACATAAAAAGCTTAATATAAAATTCCCAGACTTTCTCATTGTAATGCCATGATTAATCTTTTTTAAAGTTGTTCAATGAGCATGTTCATTCAAGACACCACCTTGCTTTGAATCATTTCTAACATTACTTACAGTATTAGATAAGGAAACATTATTGTACTTTACCTAAATGAAATTGTGTGAAGTTTTCTTTATAATTGCTAATAGTTTTAATTTATGAAAAGTTATAACTTTTATGTGGCATGAATGTACTTCTTGTAGTTATGTAAGTGTAATGCAGCAAGACAATTTCAGAATCTCGATTAGAATAATTTGTAGTTTGCTTCATTTTTATTGTCTGACTTCAGATAGTATCACAAACAGTAATATTTTTCTAAATATATAGTATGATGAGAGAGAGATAATATAAATAAAGTGGGACATTGCTGTGCTATATGTAAATATCACAATAATATTGCAAATATCTTCACTAGAAAAATTAATATGAACACATGTAGATTATGTTCTATAATTGTGTATTATAAATACTGTAAATAATTTGAAATGATATAATTATATACTCCTATCAAGAAACCTTTTTTTAAAGGAGTGATATGTTGCGATAAGTGGTTTAAAAATATGTCAAAGAGTTGACAGGCTACTTCCTCCTCCTCATAAAAAAACAGTGAATTTTCCTCCTCCATTGGGAAATCAATAATGCATCAGTGTGAAAAAATACTATATGAACAATTTGAAAGTCATTTCTTTTATTTCTTATTGTAGATATTAAATAAAAAATGTATGGATTTGCACAATTGAAAGGGAAATATAATGTTTAGTGGCCAAAAGAACACTGTTTATTTGAAAGAAATTCATTCCATTAATTTTATCATTTTGTTGCAATCATTCCCCAAAGTTTGAGATGTTGTTATCACTACAGCTTAAATTATGTTTTGAGTGTAATATCAGAACTGTGCAAAATTATTTCTGTGTGAAAGTGTAAATGTTAATTCTTTCATTGATTAAATTAAAATACAATCATTCCATTATAATAAGTTATGGTTCAAAATGATACCTACCTCTTTAATGTGAAAAGCATACCTCTAATAATATTTCAATAATCAAAAATTAAAATCACCCTCAATTATTAAGCTTTGAATTCAGAGAAATATTTCATTTAATTAAGTAAGTAAAATTGTAAAATCTTTTCAGACTTATAAATGAAATATAATATTTCTAGAATATGTACTTTAATATTAACCTTGGATACTACATAACTACCTTGGATCTATCAAAAACTCAGTAATTCACATGAATTGCACAGCTCTGTACACACTTGAACAACTTTTAAAATGTTACTGTGTTTGTCTTTTGCGGTTCTGCTCTTGCGCCTTTTATAGAAACATTTTGTCAGGCATTTGATCTGAGGAAAAGATTTTTCATTTGTGTGAAGTTGTGTGTGACTGTTCATTGTGTACATATTAAAGGAACTTCTGTCCTTGAATGTCTGCTCATTCTCTTTTAATGTGGTGGTTCGTACTTCATGTAATTAGTATAAGTTGCCTGTGATTTTATGTCAGGAATTTCATTAATTGCACTGCCTCTGAAGAGCTTGTTTTAGGATACATGTTTCTAAATGTACATAAATCTGTCTTTTTTGTTTTGTGAAAGAAATATATATATACATATAAATGTAGAAATATTCAAGTGTAGAGTGTATTTATATTTGTTTTTGAATTGTTCTACTTTTTTTGGTGCAGTTGGAAAATCAGTTTGTTCAATTTTGTTATTGAATATTTTTAAATGTAGTTTTTCAGTGTAGATCTGGCAAATTTATTAAAGTAATTGTGTGATTCTGTTTAAACTTATTCCTCTCGACCATAGCAAGTCATATTTACTCAGTTATCAGGTAACTGCATTTTGATACATTTTCTCATTCTCATTATAAAATGCAGATAAAAAATTGTATGGCTAAATCAGCAAAATAATGTGGTAAAACGCTATAAAAATGTCCATGCCAAATTAGTCATTAACTTTTTATGTAATTAAACATTGCTTTTTTACAAAGATCTATTTTGCTGGTCGTTTTATTTTGCACGTTTTATACCGTGTGTTCTGTGATACTGTCTGATTAGGTGGAGATAGTTGAAACTGAGTAAATGTGACATATTCTGTGAAAAGGTGAGGGCATTTAAGAATATTAATTGTGTACATTGATAATTACTGTAGAATTACACTGTTCCTGCTTGTACTGCATAAAGTGTATTTTCAATAAAAAATATTGAACATAAAATGTACATTTCTTATTAGTTTTACAAGTAATTTGTAAACTTATTTTGCAGACACCTTCATTCATTTTCTTTTATCTTCACCACATATTGATTTCCAGCTTCTGTCGAAAATATAATTGGTCTTGTTGATTTTTATTGACATAATATCATTAATTCTCAGCTAATATTACAAATTAAATTATAACCCTGCATTGTGTATATTGGACACAAATGTTGAAAGTAGCTCTGTAATAGATCTTCCAGAACTGCAAACTGCTCGTTCGGTGAAAGTGGCTTGTGATGTAGAACTGTCTTAATTCTTTCATCATACTTTGTTTACATTCATTCTCATATTCTTTTATAATGAAACCATATTTCTCTTTCTATCTTATATGATTGTACCATTTCTCCTCGAATTTTGCTTGCAGTCCCCTCTGGTAAGTCATGTTTCATATCTTGCAATTCGTACGATAATTTCTCATGATTATTATTTAACTGTTCGAATGTGATGTTAAACTTATCCTCAACTTCAAATTTATTGCCAAAACTATTCTTTATTTCTGCATTACCGCTATCTAATCATTCAAATTTCTTGTTAAAATTGTTCTTCTTATTTCAACAACAAATTTAAAATTAGTCTATTTGCGTTGTTGCTTGCCGGCGATGACTTTCACAACTCTTGGTCTTGTTGAACCCCGTCTGCTAATCCTCCTGCGGGCTCCGTTTCAGGATTTATGTTAGATTCGGCCTCAACATTAATATTGCTACTGATATCTCCTGGAAACTCCTCCCCATCAGATGCAGAAATCCTCGTCATCACCAGTGGCTTAGCTTAAGTCGGAGTCACCTAGGGCCAAACTAATGGTGTCACCCCCCTAATTTAAATATAAAAATATCTGTATCTGAATAGTTTATACATTATTTAATAAAAATACAAGTATATATGCACAATATTAGAGATAATTTGTAGATTATTTTATCAAGATTATTGATAAGATCAGTTAAAAAATCGAGATTCTTGAATCACTAAAAAATTGGGGCTCACTGTTTATAGTTTCGCATTTTACTTTGCGTTCTTTTATATAAGATTTAATTGTATACCTATTAAATTAATATATATTAATATACGAATACCCATCTCTCTCTCTTTCTCTCTCACTCTCTTTCTCTCTCTCTCTCTCTCTCTCTCTCCTCTCTCTCTCTCCTCTCTCTCTCTCTCTCTCTCTCTCCCTCTCTCTCTCTCTCTCCTCTCTCTCCTCTCTCTCTCTCCTCTCTCCTCTCTCTCCTCTCTCCTCTCTCTCTCTCTCTCTCTCTCTCTCCCTCTCTCCTCTCCCCTCTCTCTCCCCTCCCTCTCTCCCCTCTCTCCCTCTCTCTCCCTCTCTCCCCCTCTCTCTCTCCTCTCTCCCCTCTCCTCTCCTCTCTCAATATATATATAAATAAATCATTAAAATTCTATAATTCTGACTATAAAATTTTATAATTGGTGTCACTGAGGCGCACTGCCATCCCCTCCTACACCACTGCTCATCTATAACAATTGCTGAAGAGAATCCAAATGGAAGTCTCTTTCAGAAATAACGACTTAATGATGTTGCAAACGTAATAATAATAATGATAATGATAATGAGGATATAATGCTGATAATAATAATAATAATAATAATAATAATAATAATAATAATAATAATAATAATAATAATAATAATAATAATTATAAATATAATATAATATAATATAATATAATATAATATAATATAATATTTGTCATATAAATACAGTATAAGCCGTGTATGGCAAGTCAGGATATGTATATAATCATACAATGTCCAATATAGATATTTCTAAATATTAAATACAATACAGAAAATAAAATTCAATTCAATTTTCATACTAAATACAAATTAATTTTATATATGGTGTGTAAAACAAAAGTTGAAAAATATTAATAAAGAAAGAGAAAATTTTTCTTCCTGAGATTGATACCTGGGCTGGGTCCATCCTCTCTATCCAACAATCAGCTTGGGGCTTCAAATCTTGCAACAGAATTTGCAAACATTATTAGAACTAGTTTATATTGATGTTGATACGTGTTTATGATAAATGTATTCTTTTGTACTGTAGAATGTATGGTTTAAGAGGAAAGCTTTTAGTTTATGTTTGAATGTGTGTACTGAGTTTAAGCTTTTAAATTCACTAGGAGCTTGTTATATAGTGTGATGCCTTCAAAAGGGTACTATTTTGAAAGAGTGAAGTTTCACAGTGTGGGACATGCAGATTTCTTTTTGTCTAGTATGGTACTAGACAAAAATAAATCTGATACTAGCAATATCGTAGTTATGAACTTCAATGTTTAGAGTAACAGAGTCCTTGTTTTCCATAAGCGTCTTCTTTGTGAAGGTTAATATTTTAAATATGTATGTGCATGTGAGTGGTAGGATTTGTAATTTTCTGAAAACTGGTTTGCAGGATTCATGTTTCTGTGTTTGTCATTGTTCTCAATATTCTTTTGGGATGATAAAAGTGTGAATACTTTCTGGTGAATTTCCCAGAATATGATTCCATTGTTTAAATACAAGTGAACATTTGCAAATTACACTGTTAGTTTGTATCTAAGTTAGAATTTTACTTAAGGATGTAGATGGTATAGCATGACTTGGTAAGCTTGTTGTTTAGATCTGTGTTGTGGGAGTGTCATTTTAGAACATCTTGAGTAGTCAATCCAAGGAAAGTTGGTTTTGGGGCTATTTTTACAGGCATGCGTTTTATCATCAATTGTGTTGGAGGCTTTCCTTTAGAGTGGATTTGAAGTTTAGGGAGACAGTTTTACTGGTGTTTATGATGAATTTATTTTCCTGAAACCATTTTACTAGTGCCTCTAGAACTGTTTGTGCTTCTTTTGTAGAGTTTGTTGGGTATTTGCTTAATAATAATGTTTGTGTCATCTTCAAATAGGATCATTTTGCTCTTTTGTAGAGTCAGGGCATGTCGTTGATGTACAAGAGAAATAGTATAGGGCCTAGGATTGATCCTTGTTTCTGTTTTTAAAGTATTTTTCACAATGTTCCACATTGCTTTTGTTTTGTTTTGTGCTCATTTCCTTTCACATGATATTTTGATTCCTTTTGTTATCCATGATTTGTGGTTTTGCTTTTATTTTCTTCAGTGTCTGTAGGAAAACAGTGTTGAAATAATTTTGGAATATATTTATGAATATGTTGAATTTGGTATTTGTGTCTGTTGCTTTGGATACCTCCTTCCAATTATCTGAACTTATTAGAGAGTTAAATTTGTCTTCAGTTTTCCTGAGAGCAGTTTCAGGTTTCTCTATAAAGTGTTTCCTTAATACCTTTTGTGTCCATTTCGAGTTTGAAAATGTGTGCTGTGTGGTCACTAAAGCCTGTGTTATATGTAACAACTGAATAGTTGCAGTCATTTGTGTCTATTATTATTTGATCAATGGCGGTACTGCTTTATTAGACCCACGAAACAACGTTTCATGGGTCCGTGGTCGATAAATATCATTGTTTTTTTGTTTTTGTTGTTGTTTTTTCCCCAGTGTTCCTTGTAATCTACAGAAGTAGTCAGCAAACTGAAACCTTTAGACTTAGTTCATGTAGAAAAACGATTTTCTTTAACAGATCTTCAAAACAACAAGAAATTTGTCTATGTTGTGAAACGTACAGATTTGAAAAGGTATCAACTGACTTACTTCTCTATGATCCGGCAGTTCTAATGTGAAAATACAGTGTGTTAGAGACCAGAAACTGCACGTTTACAACTTTTGAAAAAGTGGAAAAGTGAAAATATACAAATGATGTTGTGTAAAACTGTTTATTATAATATTTATTGTAGGTTTTTTATTATAATGTAAGATACTCGTATAATGAAACTAATGCATGATATTTGTTTGATGCCACGTGTACACTGCGAAAAAAATCGAGCCTGTTATCTCAACTGAATATTTTCTGTTATTCTCAACGTCATTATAATAATTTGACTTTTCTGTTATTTTAAATAGGAATATTGTTGTTTAATCATAATGTAAATTGCCCATCATATGTCGCCTCCTAAGGTGCCTTTGACGTCTCTTCCAGATCCAAATGTACTTTCTAACGCCCCTCAAGCCTGTCTCAGTGGTGGCAAGCTAAGGCAAGAATGTAAAAGTTGTGGGAAATGTGGTCACTTGACTACCTACACACATTGCAACGGAGGTCCAAGTGGACGTCCGTCTCTCCGAACGTAAGGTTAAACACTCCAGTCCTCCTCATTGAAGATAACATGCCTCCACTCACATGGAAGTTAGGCATAATAACAAAGCTGTTTCCTGGACGGAATGGTCGAGTTAGGTCAGTCAAAGTCAAAAACCCAAAGTGGCAATTTTATGTGCCCCGTCAACAGGTTGTGCTCCTTGCCTGTTGGCAATGTGAGCGAATAATTATGTATATAAATGATCTTGGTTGTCTGGGTGACGCCGCGTCGAAGGTTGTGTTGCCGACGTTTCGACCATCTTTTCGTGGTCTTCCTCAGGGCTGGTCTGCGTCGAAACGTCGGTAACATAGCCTTCGACGCGGCGTCACCCGGACAGCCAAGATCATTTACAGAACTCTGACTGCAGAAGCCTACGACTTCAATGATTATTCATTCATTCCACCTAGATTTAGCGCATATTCTAAGTTTTATTTAAGGTATGTTAGGTTGTCATTGGTCCCTGTTACTATAAGGTTAAGTTTAAGTTCAGCATTCAGTTTTAGTTAGTCTAGAAGTCATCACTGTCTTCTTTCCAGTTCTTCGCTCACATATCCTTGGGTCAGGCCAGCCTCGCTCGGCATCTGTCTCCTCACTTATGTTCAGTTGTAGGTTTGTCGCCCTCGGTTGTGCTTTGCTTGTCTCTCGCACGCTTCCTAGGTTTTGACTTGTCATCCTCGGCGCTCGTCTCCTCGCCTGCGTTCAGCACTTGGCTTGTCCGCCTCGGTGGTTGTGTTCTTTACATCTCCCACTGTCCACTCTTCATTCTAGGCTCCGGCTCGCATCCTCGGCGCTTGTCCCCTTATCTGCGTTCAGAACTTGGTTTGTCACCATAATTTGAACTGTTCTTCGCCTCTGTAATCGCGTCTCAGTCGTCGCTTGTCACCCTCGGCGTCTGTCCTCTAACGTACATTCTGGCTTGTCAACTCAATCCATTTTGCGAGCCTGCCACCTCTTGCCATCCTCCACGTGTGAACCTTTTCTTTTTCTTAATTGTCTAAGTTTACTAATTTAATAGTTTTTTCTTGTATGTAATATATTTATAATTTACACAATACGGTTATTCCCATATTCTCATTCCCATCCTCAAAGTTCTTATGTTGCACATACTTGCTCGTATGCATACTGTTCTTATTTTATAGCCTTATACTGTAGTGCCCTACTGTTGCTTGGTGGAAAACCTTCGGGCGTGTATGTTCGGTCCCACAGCAAAGCAGAGAATTAAGTAAACATTTTATTTCATATGCTCGGCAAGACAGAATGCGTTGATTCGGTCGATCGCTACAGCGTCCACAGATGATGCGCGCTCACCGGCGCGGGCGCCCCCTCGTCCCCGTATCTTGCGCACACGTGTGCTTCAGAGCAACCGTGACGTCACGGCCATTCACGGAATGCGAATTATACAAAAAATACTTTCATTTTCGAAAAATTTTCGAAAACATTTTCGAAAATTTTCGAAAAAAATTTTCGAAAAAATGTGACGTCACGGCCATTCACGGAATGCGAATTATACAAAAAATACTTTCATTTTCGAAAAATTCATCATGACATTACTTGATATGTTTTTGATGAACACACATCATTACGAAGCAATCTTCATAATTGTACTTGTAGGAAGACACCGAAAAAAAAAATTGGAATTTTTTTGCAATTTTCAAAAAATCAGAATTTTCAACGAACATGAGACCTGCACCATTCTCTTAAGCGTCCTATACGCTCTCTGAGGATAAAATTACTAAAAAAATTAAAAATTACCTAGATTTCACGCAAAATTAAGCGAAAAGTTATCAAATTTTCGAAAAAATATACATGACGTTATTTCAAAATCTCTCTGTAAGGAACAGATTTCATGAAGAAAAAATCTCGATCTTTTAATATTTTAGTTAAAGGAAGACGCCGAAAAAAATGTGAATTTTTGCAGTTTTCGAAAAAATAACGGTTTTCAACGAAAATGTGACCTGCACCAAACAACTGACAAATACTGCCAACAAAATGTGACACTCTTAAACGTCCTTCGCACTATCCCACAACAAAATGTAATAAAAAACTTTGGAGCAATGTTTTTTAAAATGTCCTAGGAGATTCACGTTAAGTACCCCGATATTAAAACATTGTTTTTGACATTCAAGGGGCCACGATATCAGCCAGAACGATTGAAGTAGGAGGGGCTCTTGCGCATCGTATCCGACTTCAGCCAATGAGCTTCAGACAGCAGTTTGCGTCATAATATTAGCGGGAATTTTAAATCTAACCATATACCAAAATTATCACCTCGTTACAAGACATTGAAACACATTTATGAAGCATTTCTGTTAAATGTTGCATCTTGTACACATTCGTCTTAGTATTGGTTGGTTACTGTTAAAAACTTTGTACCACTTTCAAAATGTTTCTCAACACTTCTCCTTCCCCATGCAACAAGGCGGCCAGCGTCAGTATTTTTCAAAATGAAGTACTCATACTGTGGTCACATGGTTCGTGACGCAATCTGGTGATGCGCAGAACCAGCTAAAATCGATTCACCGGAGGAACCCACCCATGTATTTCCGCCATGGATTGAAGAATATCAATTCTGGAGAAAATCGGCTGATCAGTTTAGTCGTCAACGTTGTTCCTGGCAGACGAACGGATGGGTTGTCGGACATACGTTTTGTCGTTAATCAATTTTTCGGTATCAAAGACATATAAAACATGGATTCTGGCTACACCAGGTGTTAGACCCTCCCCCAAACACACACACTTAAATTTAGGAACTGGAATTCGTTTTTCGTTACCAGTGCTCGGCAATAAGAGTTTCTTTTGTCGAAAATTCGCATTTTTCTCCGCAGCATTATATATTTGTAACTTTCTCTCCACTGCGTAAGGGGCAGTGGCGGCTTGTAGGGTAGTGCCAGTGTACCACGGCACCACGAACAAAAAAGAAGGAAAAGAAAACATTTACCACAATTGTGTATAAAATATTGTGTTCTCAAAATAGTTTTCTTTATAATAATTCATTTGAAGGAGCACTTCGTCCTTCGATGGTCTATCAATATTCTCTTCAAACGCGCGGGACGCAGTGCCATCTGTCCGCTTCCTTAGTATGCGTCTCTTATGGACGGCATGGTGCCACAAGCGAAGTGGCACAAACGTTCACGTTCTCCTTACTAGCGAGTGCACTAATGGCACTATCTTCATCGCGCAGACTATCTCTCGCTCCGGATGACCCCGATGCCCTGGTATTTCGTACGTCCTGTCGTGTTGTGTTTCGCACATGAAGAGGCGGTGTTAGATGGCGTGTGCGTAAGACTTCCACTCTTCTTCCCGTACTCATCTTCAACGACCTTAGGAAGCTGCGACCTCATGAGATTTCTGTGGGTGCTCAAGCTTTCAGTCGGAGTATTTTATTTGTTCTCATTATTTTTAGTTTGTTTCCAGTTTAATCTTCATTCTAACTTAATAAACATGGTCACTGTAAAATTAAATTTTGTGCTCACGAATTTTATTTTAGAGATTACTACACCAGTTTTAAAACATCACAACAATGTGTAACAACATCGATGGTTTTTGACCGATGTTTTACTAACATCAATGTTACAACTTTGAAAATCAGTGTTTTGTTACCGATGTCGCATACTCGGGACCGTATCAAGCAGTGCCGCAGATGAAGTGACTCTAGCGGCTCGACTGAGAAAGACGCGAAAAACCGTGCCTAAATGCTACCGTGATGACGGGCCTTCAGTGAGCTTGTTTTATTTATTTTACGTCAAAAAACAGTTAAAAACTGCGTATGACGTGCTATGGGGAAAAGTGAATTGTGTGCACATTTTCAAAATTCTGTGATCCCTACACTAAGTCATATACTACTTAAATTTTGAATTTTTGAAAGGAGAAAAAAAACAAAAACTCCCAGAATAAAGTCTATTTTCAAGGATAAAAAGCAATAAATTTTGAATTTTGAAAGGGAGAAAAAAAAACAAAAAAACTCCCATGTAATAAAATCTATTTTCAAAGCAATAAATTAAATTTTGGCTCTCATTACTTCCTGCCGCGACAACATGGAAACGATAATTTGAATAATTGTATTTCCCACTGAATTCTAGAAGACGTGCACAGAAAATGAAGTTACATTTATGTTCAGAAGCAAAACAAAGGGGCCATCTCAGCATTCGCTCAACAGACTAGAGAAACTGGCCAAAAACCTGATCGAGATGGGGATCATTGACCCGGAAGCTGTAGAACAATAGTTGTTACAGGTTGTTTATATTCATTTATACAGCCCAAATGGTAAATAATGCATTATGTATCATTGTTAAAATTAATGTTACTTTTCTTGTGATGCTCAGTATAGTCTCTAATTGTATAGAAACAGTTATGCAGCAGAAACGATTTCACTTGGGATTTAAACTTTTCTATTGAATTTAATCGTTTAATGTCATCTGGCAAAGTGTTGTAAAATAATGTACATGTATTGTATGTGAATTTTTTGTAATGAGCTGTTGATACTGTCACCTGATGAATATGATTTCTACGTCGAGTGTTATAGTAATAGACTTCGGCATTTTCTGAAAAATATTCCGCCCTTGAGCAAGTCATTTTTACAAAACCACTGATTCGTAAATAAAAAGACACGGTAATGGTAGAATTCCTAGATTAATGAAGAGAGGCTTACATGAATCGCGTGGGTGGGATTTGGTTATTATTCGTACAATTCGTTTTTGTAATCTAAAGTCTGGGAGCTATAAGATGTATTTCCCCAGAATATTATGCCATATCTCAGGCGGGAATGAACATTCGCGAAGTATACACAACGAGCAGTATGAAGGCTGACTGAATTTGCAAGAATTCTGAACGCGTAGCATAATGAACTTAGTTGAAAATTGAACGCGTCATAATGAATTAGTTTGTTATTTTAATTGGACGTTCCAGTTAAGGTTTGACTGAATTGAGAGAACTAAAAAGTTCGTTGCCTTAACATCAGTCAATGGTACACCGTTCATTTTCAATGGAGCACAGAATTGTTTATTTGAAATGGAAAACTGCATTAAAAGCGTTTTCTTTTCGTTTACTATTAATTTGTTATTTCGGAACCAATTTGAAACATCTGATATTGTACTATTTACTGGTTTCTTTATTGCAAAGGATGTTCGTATCATCCGCAAAGAGAACCGTTCTTCCGTTTCGAATCGTCGAGGGCATATCGTTTACGTAAAGTAGGAACAGAACAGGGCCTAAAATCGATCCTTGAGGAACTCCACATGCTACGGGCAAAGAGTTGGAAAGGTGCGTACGTAATGTTCCATCATTCCAGTAAGGTCCGAGTAAGGCTTGAGGTCCAGCTCTGTAAAAACCGCGGTATATCCTCACCTACTTAATACACTTACATGCACTACACTACTATACATGTCGAGAGATCAGTAGGGGCTTAGGGCGCCCAGGCTGGGGCAGGACTTGCTGGCGGGAGATGCCTGACTGAGAGAAACCCTGGGGCCCATGGTTATATTGCGGTTTTCACAGAGCTGCATTTTAAAGATATCAGCTGTTTCTGTGTCATCCAATCAGAAGGCTGAACGCCACCATTATGACGTCACTAGTGACGTATAAGGTCCCGCTTGGACAACACACAAAACAGCTGATATCCTTCAAACGCAGCTCCATAAAAACCGCAGTATAGGTCGGTGCCAGATCTCGCCATACAGCGGGGAAAGATCACCACCATATCTCGGGATAAAACATGCACTACACTTACGGGACCAACGATCGTAGCTGTTGACGCGCCCCAATTCACCAATCAATCAAATGCTACACTTTTTCACGAAATGTAAAGAAATAAATATAATTATTTTCACATTTCTATTATTATAATTTGTAATAAAGTTTGTTAGATTTAAACAAACGTATTATCATCATATTTTTGCTTTATTTGTCAATCAGCATTCCATGCAGTTCAACATGCAGAATATTTCCGGAAAATAAAGAACCAATGTAACCTATAGGTTACAACAAATATTTTTAGCATAGAAATAAAATATTTTCAAATTAATTTTTTTCTATTCATAACTTTTCCTTTCATAACAAAAATCATTACAATTACGAAAATATTATATCTGTCACTGGGATCTGAAAAGGCGTTTTCGTCAGTGAGGAGGTTAAGGAATTTATTAAAAAGAATCGATTGCAAAATATCGAAAGATCGAAATGAAACAAATCGATAGTTAATTAAAACACGCGCCGCACAACGCATGGTGTCTTGTATTGCTAATGGCTCCGTTGGTGTCAAAACGGGCAAACAAAACGTTGAGGTTATTGCGCTGTTTTCGAGTCAACAATTAATTGTAGGACAATGATGCCATTTTACAACCACCTGGCCGAATAAGTTAAAGTTTCCAATGTATTTAAGTGTTCTTACCTTTATAGACGGTACGTTACGAAAACAATAATTTCACGGTTATTGTTTCCGTAACTAGAGGTATGTCATTTTGTTTGTGAACAGGAAAATAATGGGATATTCGAATACTTGAAAGTAGACGTTAAATATACCGGAACTCTGATGGCAAGGTTGATGTTTGTATCTTCATGTAATACGAGTGATTTCAGATATTGTTTATTTTACTACATGTTGCAAAGATTTCCTGTTTCTGACACCCACAAAAATGCATTTTGACTGTTTAGAAACCAGTTGACACTTTAGATATTGTATCATTTCAGTGTTTTTTGTTCACAGATTTCAGAGGACTTGGAGGGTAGGAAGGGTGATTGTATTTAATCAAGATGAGACCACTAACAGCTAAACAAATTCAACGCGTGGAAAAGAAGAAAAAGAAAATGGCAGCCTTCTTAGAAATTGCAAAGTTGAATGACAATGATAGAGTATGTATTTAACACTATTGCTTTATAGATAATGTACATTCACATTCATTTTTGATCATCTCTAGTGTGTTAAATTTTCTAGGCAAAGGCTGCTAAACATAACAAAGGAAAGAATCTTGAAGCAATGGACGTAGAGGATTGTCTCAGTGAACCATCATCATCACCTGAAGGGCCATCCAGAAAACGCCATAAAAAGGGTGTTAACTTACAGCATGTAAGTAAATTTCTACATAAATCCTTTTTCAGTCATTCTTATGTTAAGCCAAGAAGTGAATTACAAAGTCATTAATAAGACCATACTCCCCTGTCAGTGCCCTCCCCCTCTTGTTTAATGGGAAATAAAGTAGAGTGTGTCCGTTAAAGGTACATTTAACCATTTTCTTGAATTCCATAATCTGTATTCCCTCCCTTTTATTGCAAAATCTTGGAAGTTAGCTTGGCCACTCAATGTGAGAGCACTTTTTTGCTTATTTTTATACTTTTTATGTTCAACTTCTCTTGTTTTGTTTGTATAGTTCCAAAAACATCATTTGTAAGAAGCTTTATTTTTGAAAAAATAATTATTGGAGTGCAGTACCTTTTACTTTTGTAACAGTAAATACCTTCTTACATTGATTTAATTCTTTTATTATAAAGTAAAGATAGAACAGATCCTTGCTTGTTTTGCATAAAAGCATCAAATTAAATATACAATTTTCATCTTTTTATATTTTTGCATTCGTATCGTTTTTATTAGATCTAATTTTTTTTTTCTCTTTTAGGGTGACTCAAATGACAAACATGGTGACTCAAGCGACATACATGGTGATAGTAATGTTAAATGCGGTGATGTAAAGGAAAAACATGGTGATATGAAAGACAATCATGGTGATACATGCTCTGTTTCATATGAGCCGAAGATTACAGAAGAAAACCCAATGGAAGTGGAAGGAACAGAATCTGGTGAATTTTCTGGAAGCTCCCTGAACATTTGTTCAGAACATGAAGGAACATTTTGTGATAAACAGTGCAATACCATTGGGGAACTTACTTCCAGTTCCAAAAATAAGAAGAAAAAAGTTTGTGAGACTTATGCAGAACTTAAAAATGAGCTGAGGGAAAGAAGAAGTCGTTCAAAGGTAGAATTTTTTTGAAGTGTATTGAAAATTTAATTTTAAGGAGTATGTGTACCATTAAAAATTGAGCTTTAGAGTTGCTTGATGGTCAGTTTATAAGGAACAATTTTTTAAAATCTATGAACATGACAATTTAAGACTAGATTACTTTCAAGTATTTTTCAGTCTTCTACTTTCAATTACATTCAGAAATACAAGTGGGTCATCTACAATGAACAAGATCCATCTTAGCTAGAGAAGCTGCTATAACTACACTTCTTAGCAGAAGGAAGTGCTTTGATTATTTAAAATACCCTTGTCCAATTTTGTATTCTTTTGTGAATTCACTTTACCTATCCTTTGAAAAATTGCCTCTTGCCTCTTTTTCTCTTGAGCATACCATATTAGTAACAATATATGTTAAATTAAATTAGAGCTGTAAGGGAACATACTTGCTTAAACATATGATATGTAAAAAATGGGTAATTGCAGTCAAAAGGTGTTAATTCCCTAGCAGTTGCGCTGAAAGTCATTTCCAAAATATTTGGGTTGTTGGATCTTTTGTTGTGAAAATGTGTGTAGTATTGCTGGATTTGGGTGTAAAAATGAAATTGTTGAAAATGAAAATAAAATTGAGTAAATTTTGCAGAATTTAGACAAACTTCAAACAGAAATTGTTTGAAGCGCACCTCTTATTTTTTTTTGTTGACAGATATTTATAAATATTTATTTATCGCAATGATTTTTTTAAACTCGTATATAATGCTGTTATATAAAATTAAAATTTGTTAACAATTTTCAGTAACTTTAAAAAATCTAGTATAATTAACTTCTATACATGTGCAAATTGATTGTTTAAAATGGCTGATTGGTTAAATATTGTAAGAATTGTAAAAAATTGTTTTTTTATTGAATTCGCAAACCTTGAAATGTATAAGAAAACAAGATAGTTCTTATCTCAAGTGAGAATTATAAACATATCTGCAAGCTCAGCACTAGTGAATGTCCCATGTTATTAGGATGAGTAGAAATTTGTAAACTCTTTATGAGTAAATTTGCCTCCATCATTGGATACTTGTCTCTTGTGTTTTATAGATAATATTTCATGCTTCGTAACTGTTGAGTTGATGAGATGTTCCTCTCTGCCTGTTAAAAAAATATTATAAAACATTCATTTCATTCCAGCTATTTTATTGTGTAAAAGTCTGGAAAGAAAGCTGAATCTTAAGGTTTTAAAAAGAGGTAAAAGAAGCCTAACAAAGGAGGCAGGTGCATTATATTTCAACTTGTTGATAAGGCATAATAGAATTTTAGATATTTTTTGACATTTTGAAATAATTTTCTCAACTGAAATTCATTTATATTATTTAAAAATTGAATTATTGTTTAACAATGCACTTTTGAATTATTTGTAATTGCTTACAATCCTACTAAAATCTAATATTTAGCTGGAACTTTAATTATATACCTCTATGTATGCCTCTTTCTATTGATAATAAAGAAAACATTGATTTTGTTTTCTCCCTTTAATAAATTTTCATTGGCCAAATACTTTTCTGCACAACAGTTTTACTTTTCAAATAATGAAAATACAATGAGTAAATTTGTTTTAACATTAGAAATATAATTTCAAACAACATGTAACCGATTTAAAATTAAAAGAATCTTATTACTACCACTCAAAAAATAAATACATTTCCATTTATATACACATTATTTATTGAGATAGCAATTTTAATTATGTTATTATTATCCTGATAAAAATTAATGATTAACTTTCCATCAGGAAAAATATTTCTTTAACAGTTACTTCTTTTGTAATTCTTTTACTTCATTGCACTGGGAGAAATTTCAGTAAATTGTAATTTCAGAATATACCATCTCTTCGACTGAAGACTGTTGGTGAATTGGCTTCTTTATCTATGAAAGAAGAAGCACGAACTCCATTACTTCTCAGTGATATTCAGTACATCTTAATGTATGCTCTATTGGGTCAGCAAGCTCCAGTTTGGCCTTTGCGGTATGTTCAATGAAGTTTTGTTTATCAAAATATCAAATACATTATTTAATTAAAAGGTGCACACATAGAAGAGCTAGATTTCTTTTCAAACTGTACTGTGTACTATTTTATAGTAATATTAATCTGATGTTTTTGCAGTTGGTGTATATTGGAGAAACAGGCACGATTGAGCCATATTATTGTTTTTGTTATTGAAGGAGTTTCACTTTATGATTTTTTTAGCCACTCCTCCTCATTTCATTTCATGAACAGCACTCTTGAAAATCAACTGGAAGTAATTATGCCTACTTCTTACAATGGTAGTTTAGTTGAAGAGCTAATTTCTGTTCCATTAACTGGAATATGCAAAGAGAGACTTATTCAGAGTAAGTAAAGTATGCATCTGAGTTCTGCAAGTTGGTATTTTCTCACTTTACACAGATGTATATAAATTACAATAGCTTTCTCTTTCTGTTTTCCTTTGGTAGATAACCGTGATAAAGTACATGTTTTAGAGCCCACCTTCAAATTGATTTTAAGTTTTTATTTTTTTTATTTTTATTTTAAGACATTACACACAATTTCTTAAAAATACTAATGGCATTCATAAATGAAAAGTGCTGATGTGTTTCATTGGCCTAGCACATTTTCTAACACCCCAGGAATTCAAATTGTTGTTTTTCTGAAATTGGTGCTTAGTCTCTTGATGCATAACCCTGGCCAATAGTTTTTAATGAGTGATAGATAAACTGCATCATTTTCAATTAATGTATGTAATATGTACAATATGAAGTAATATGAAATATTACTTATAAAATAATATTATTTTCCATTACATTTCGTTTTTGGTTATTAAAAGTCCATAGAAATTTGTATTGCAATGAGTCTATTAGGTCAATTGAATTTAAAGAATATATTTTTTTTAGAGCATGGAAGTTTGGAAGCAGCGGTAAGGGCCAATGGGGATGTGTACAAAGCACTGAGAGCATTTTTTCCTATTGAAAGTTTAGAAGAAAAAGATCCAGATCTTCCTTCTTCTGACTCATTTTCGCGAACAAAACTGCTCCTTTCTGTGTCTCAGCTGATAGAACAGAATTACCCAGTTCCAATGAAAGGTGAATTGCAAGATAGGTATGTCTGCGATTAGTAAATAAGTAATGAGTTAAAGAAAGATGAGGTTGTAATTATAAAATCGAGCTTGTAATTATTAAGATTGTGTTGAACATAAAATAAAAAATGAAGTATCACTAATTGCAAGACTATATCCCGTTATCATTAATTGTAAGGTTCTCTTTTATTAACCTTTTTTACTTTTAAATTTTTATGATGCTTATTAAAAATTAATTTTCAATTGTAATCATATCTGAAATAAGATTTTTTTTTTGTGTATGCAGTATGACCTGTGCAGAATTCAGCAATGATCCTCTATTAACATTACTTTTATGTTTTGTTTTTACAAAATACTATCATTTTCATCGTATGATTTACAGATATTCTGATTTCTTATTGACCAAAGACTACTATAAGAATGTAACACCATCTTCGCCAATGTTTGGACTGGATTGTGAAATGTGCAGAACTACTACAGGAGACCTGGAAGTGACTCGAATATCTGTTGTGAATGAAAAACTGGAGGTATGTTCATGAAAATTTTCAATTGAAAGTTATGAATAAACAAGCTCTTCTGAGCTGAAATGGGTGGTTACTTTACAAGACTGAATTCTTTACACTTATTAAGAGTGAGAAGTCATAACTAAATTTAAACAGTTTTGAATTGTTACACCTATTGGCATGTGAAGACCTCTGCATTGAATATAGTCAAAACGATTAAAAAAAAAATTATCTTGTCTTCAAGAATGATATTTCAGTTCAATTCAAATAATCTTCTCTTTTCTTTTGAGAAGCACTTTTTTAATCAGCAAGCAAATAAATAAATAAATAAATAAATAATGATAAAATTAATTACAGTAGAATCCCTCTTTTACACTCCTCAAGGAACCACAAAAAATGGTATAAATCGCGGGAAAGTGTAAACTGAGGGAAAACCATATTGCACATGTAATAAAACATTGAACATTTACAATTCACTTTTATTAAATATTAAATAATATATATTACAGCAAAATACAAAAATGTTAGTGTTTTCAAAAATAATTCTGATATGTATGACTGTTTTGCCTTCTTCTGGTGCATTCTTTCGACTTGCTTCTCAAGTTCATACACATGGTCAAAACTATACTTGGGTTTTTCTAACATGGCAGTTGAGGGTAATATCTCCAAAATGGAATTCAGCATGACTTTTTGAGTCCTTCTCAGTTGTGCCATAAGATGTTGAATGATCACGACTGCATCAAACAATGCTGCAGATCAAGCAACTAGGACTGAGACTGGCAGAACTGAGAATGACTCAAGTCATCATCACTCAAGTCTAGTGTATATTGCAGAAACTACTTCTGCACAACTAGGCACACTACTATTATCATTATCATCATCATTAAAATCACTATCATTCTCTTCCTGAACTGAATTGATCAAACTTTCTGTTTGCAAGCAAGCTGCTGCAAGTGCAGCATCAAAATGGAGGAAGTCTTTAGCTTCATAGTCTATTTTCAATTTTTCCTATGCAGAAATAAGATCACCATCTTCTTTCTTATTCTTCCTTCTTCTTCTTCCTCCTTCCTTCTTCTTCTTCCTCCTACCTTCTTCTTCTTCCTCCTTCCTTCTTCTTCTTCCTCCTCCTCCTCCTTTTTCTTCCTCTCCTCTTTCTCTCCTTCTTCTTCCTCCTCCTCTCTTCTTCTTCTTCTTCTTCTCCTCCTTCTTCCTCCTCCTTCTTCTTCTTCCTCCTTCTTCTTCCTCCTTCCCTTTCCTTCTTTTCTTCTTCTTCCTCCTTCCTTCTTCTTCTTCTTCCTTTCTTCCTTCTTCTTCTTCTTCCTCCTTCCTTCTTCTTCTTCCTCCTTCCTTCTTCTTCTTCCTCCTTCCTTCTTCTTCTTCCTCCTTCTTTTTCTTCTTTTCGTCTTCTTCTTTTGTCTTCTTCTTTTGCGTCTTCTTCTTTTGCGCCTTCTTCTTTTGCGTCTTCTTCTTTTGCGCCTTCTTCTTTTCGTCTTCTTCTTTTTCTTCTTTTCGTCCTCTTCTTCTCTTTTCGTCTCTTTCCATGTGTTTGCAATAATCCATGCATTCAGGATAGATACTTTGAATGTCATTGTGTCCTTCCCTGAATCCATCAAACCTAATAATTTATGCACACCATTTTTCCTGTAGTAAGTCTTGAAAGCATGGATTATTCCTAAATCCACTGGCTGTAACTTGCTTGTGCAGTTTGCTGGCAAGAATTTAATTCTAATATTTCTCAAGTTGATTTTCTGTGGATGTACAAAGATTTTATCAACAATTCTTGTTTTGTGCTCTCATCTTCACATCAAGAGCATACATTTGCCTCTTAAAAAGGTCAGAAATCATCCAAGCTTTTTTATTGGTCTCGTATTTTGTGAGCAATGTTTTCACATTCTTGAAGCATCAACGTTTCTGGGACTTTCTTATAACAAATGGGCAAAGCTTTTCAGACCCGTCAGTATTTGCTCCCAACATTACATTAAGTCTAAGTTTACTGTTTTTGCCTGCATGGCAATTCTTGCCTCTAATCGTGAAAGTTTTGTTCGGAAGAACACAAAAATAATGCAATTTCATTTATGTTGAAAATGTCCTTGGGTGAATCCTCCTTCACAAGGTTATTCAGTTTCCCCTTTTGCCATTCCCAAACACTTTCTTCTTGCATGGCATTTCCTTCTCCACACACAAACATATTGTAACACTTTTTGAATTGATCAAGCCAGCCATTAGAAGCTGAGAAGTTCTCAATGGAAAGCTTCTCCGCCACACTCAGGGCATTTTCATGAAACATCACGCCACTCGTAGGGATGTTCGAAGCATGTGCTGTCTCAAACCAGTGCTTCAGAATTTCCTCCAGCTCTACATACTTTGAATAGCTGATATATTTACTCTTCTTACAAAAATGTCCACTTTCATTTACGCTTTTAATAATGGAGTCCTGGCTTCTTACTATCGTGTTAAGAGTGAATACCACTATCCCCAACTTTTTAGCTTAGTGCAACATGCGATCCTTTATGGACTTCAACTTCTTCTTAAGTTTTGGATTATTCTTGCATAGAAAGACTCATTCTCTTGCTTTTAAATCCATCACAGGGCAAAATTAACACTGTTAAAATTAAAACTGTTTTAAAAGCACAAAACTACGATATCCAAAATGTTACTATACTCGGCTTTGATACTTGTCCCGATAATTATAGCAAGTAGCCCACTACACTACAACTGTACTAGAGTGAATGAACAAGTGAAAAGAGACCTCTTTCCACCATGAATGAACTCCGAGCAAGACCAGAATTCATAGCTGACGAGATAAATCTCATTGCAAGTGAAAGCAAAAATATAAAAAATGATGTTCTGTGATGGCATCAAAAAGTGTAAACAGCAGGAAAATTTAATTTCAAAAGTGGAAAACTGGGTATAATTTAACATTTTAAACATAGAAAAATTGAAAGAAAAAATCAGTGTAAACTGCGGGAAAATTAAAAATCCGGAAACGTGAAAGCGGGGTTGTACTGTAATTGTTCTCTCCTATCTGTCCTTGTTACGAACATAGCATAAATGTATTCCTTTAAAACTATTTTCACACCGTATTGCAGCCAAAATTGTGGTCTTCGTACATTTTCAAAAGCATGGAATTGGAATTAATTTTATCTTGTCATAAAATCATTTTATTTCAATTCAATTCCTCATTCAAAACATTTTTTGTCATTTTTGTTCTCTTTCCAGTTGAATTTATATTTTGTGTTCTGAATACTACATTTTGTCTGCAAATGGAAAATGTAGAAATTATGGCAAGTTAATATTGGGTGATTCTAGGTTGTTTATGAGAGCTTTGTGAAACCCTACAACCGGATTACAGACTACCTGACTCGGTTCTCTGGAATCACAAAACAAACACTGGCTGAAGTCACAGTTAGATTGGAAGATGTTCAAAGAGATCTGAGAAACATTTTACCTCCTGATGCTATTCTTGTGGGTCAGTCATTAAATGCTGATTTGCAATCTTTAAAGGTATGAAATTATTTTTATTCTTTCACTGTAGAAAGAAAAGTACTATAATTAAGTAGATCTATTTTTTAACCTTTTTATAACTATCTGCATATTTTGTAATAAAAATTTGTTAAATCCATTGGAAGTTTTTCAAATTATGAGAGAAATTATAATCATCAAATCATTTCAAAAATGATTTGCTATGGACAGAAATCTTGCATCTGTTTACCTTCACGTCTTAAAACTTTTGATACATTTTATGCATTGACTTACATATGTTTCTTCAAAACAAAATAAAATAGGAGGGATATTTTTTAACTTGGTTCATTTATGTGGGGAAAATATTATCGATTTATAGATTTTTTTGTCCAGAATTATTTTAGAGGTCATTTTTATTAGGGAGTTTCAGCACCACGCGTAAGGTAGTGACATTATGCACTAACAGTCATGTGGAGGACCTTGAAGTCATAACGCCTTACCTTAGGCCTAACATACGACCTTATACCTTCATAAATAGTGCATGCCTGTAGGAGTCTATGGTCACCTTACAAACGGCAAAATGGTAATGGTAAAACAGGAAAGGTATTTTACCAACTCTAATAAACCGATTCCTGTATGTAAGGTAGTTACAGTTATTTCTTACCCACTCCACAACGCTGGCAAGAATTAATTGAAAATGTTGGAGAGGTGACGGGTAAGAAGTTTGTGAAAAAGAAGTTGAAATCATACCTTCAGGTTAGGTTATGCTCATAAACAAACACTGTTTTAATATATTCCTTACGTTCTCAAGAAAAGCCGAATCAAAATTTCAGATTGCGTGTTCGTGGGGCCATAAAATGTAAAACTCCTTGCACAATGTAGATTTGTTATACTCTTGTCTCCTATCGTGGTTTAAATGTCTCACCACTTAGTCTACACTCTTTAGTATATAATGGAACTTCTTTGTTCAACGCTTGAAATGCTTTTTTTTGTTATAATGCATAACACAATGTCGCAGTTGCTAAAACTCTTATGAATGTTGTTCATTATGACCTTAAAAACTCGATAGCCACGTGATCAATAGAGTTTAAGTCTGTCTCCTTACACCTGGTGCTAAAACTCCCTAAAAAATTGAAAACTGAAATACTTTAACTGGAAACCACAATTTAGATTAAACAATTTTATAAAAATGTTCTATTAATTATTAAAGTTTTTCATCTCTATGTTTTGAAGACATGTTTACTTCCTCTACAGGAGTTACTCTCCCAATAAATTTTCCCATTTTTTGAGACTGCTTGCATGTGCATAGTGGGCATTAGTGTCTTTGTTTTTTTTCTGTTCACTTTTTGCTTTCTCCTATTCCTCTTAATTAGTGTAGTGAAAGTTATATAAGTAGGGAGGATCACAAGCACAAAATTCAGTTTAGGCCACAGAGAACAGATGTTGGAAAATTTTCATTTACAAATAGAACAATAATGGAGTGGAATAAGTTACCTGCGACAGCCTTGGAACCCTTTCCGCTAGGTGTTCAAAGATTTAAAAATAAATTAACTAATGGTATTTGTAAACTTAATTAATTTAGTAAGTTGAATTTGTACAGTTTTTTTTTGATAGAGTGAAAAGTGTCTTGTATTTAATAGTTTAAAATAATTGTGCAGGTCAGCCATAAAATGTAGTTAATGCTATTATTGTTAGCATATTATTATTATCATGATGATGATGATGATGATGATGATGATGTCTTTAAATAATTTAAAGTTAACATTTGTAATAGGTAAATTGCAGTGTTCTTCCACCAGGTTCTATATACCTACCTGCAGAATAATAAATATCTATCTATCTATAATCCTGCAGTGAAAAATGGCAATTTTTCAACAAAATCTCATAGATCCATTATACTGAGAAAGTGGGTAATTTTTGTTCCTATTTGTATTAAATTACTTTTTTTAACACTTTGTGTTGGCAGAATCCACATTTGATACTGAAAAATCAGTTTAAAGCAAAATGTCTGTTTGTCTGTGAACAACATTAGTGGCTAAACCATTGACAGGATTTTCACCTTCACTGATATTCCTTGATCGATCTGGTTGATGTCGATGCCCCTTGGAATTTTAAATAGATATTTTGATTTTGGAGGTACTTTAAATTAAGCCTCAATGACATTTTCAAAATTTTCTGAAAGTTGACTTCAAATTGTTTTCTCAGAGAAAATTACACTTATAAAAATAGTGCAGCTCCAATTTTTATTGAATGCTCTAAATTTTTACAAATTGCAAAAGTTAAAATTTTTGTTGGTGTCTTCCTACAACTACAATACTGACGGTAAAGACCTGTTTGTTAATGAAATGTATTCTTCATATTCAACTTTTTGAGGAGAGTGCTAAATTTTTCAAAAATTTCACAAATGTATGTTCAGGTGGTATTATTATATTATGTAACTGTTATAAATAATCTGAAAAAGTATGTACTGTTGTAGCATCACTAGTTTCATTTCAGCTCATGGTACCACTCATTCCTTGACTCACTGATTTAGAGTTATGGGAGCATCACTTCTTAAAGTTGCCTTGGGGCCAGATACAAAATTCATTTCATTACAATGTTGTTGTAATGTACTCAATGGTGTTGTAGATCGACTTGTTCTCGGTGGACAGAGTGAGGATTAGTCCAGATGTGGAAGTGATTGCAATATTAATTATTTGTCTTCTGTATTATTTTCTAAACTTTTTTTCTGTGAGTAATGTTTTAAATAAAGAGACTTATGTATTGTGCTTCATGTATTGGGAGGCACGGAATAAAACTGCTTTAAGTGATACAATGATTTGTTGTGAACTATATTATAAAAATGAAAGTAACATTCATAAAGAAATGTTGTCTTGGTACTGTTGATAATTTTATGGTTACTGAACCATGCTGGGTATTTATGTGAACAAATTCTGAACAAAATTTTGTTAGTTTTTCACTGAAGTTTTCCTTATTTTATTGTCAAACTCAATTCCTTCAGAAGTGTTTTTATTTTTTATGTTCATACCTAGCAGTTTGTTGCAGATGATGCATCCATTTGTAATTGACACAAGTGTCATATACAATCTAACAGGGGAGCGTAATCGGAAGAGCAAACTGTCAATGCTCTCACACAAATTTCTCCGTGAAGATATCCAGAATGGTAATCATGGACACTGTCCAGTGGAGGACAGTTGTGCTTGTATCAAGTTGACTCAACTGAAGTTGGCAAATGGTGTGTATTAATCAAAGGAAAACTTTCTAATGTTGTGAGAGATTTTTCAATTTGCTGTTGCTGGAAAACACTTGAGAACTTTTTTTAAAATGAATCCTTTGTAAAATAATTTTCCAATTCTCTCTCAGATCATTATTACATTACTTGAGAAGTCTGTTCTCTCTATTTCTGAGAAACGTTTATCCTCTATGTTTACCTACCTTTTTCTGGTATCACTTATTTTCACACTTTGTATCACTAAATTGGTCCTTAGAATGCTCATTTGGATTATGCTTCAAATTATTCTTGTGATTTGCAGTATTGAATTGCACATTGAATTCTTATTTGTGCAAAGCATTTTCCTATCCCAGAACAGTGTAATAGAAGTAAAGTTTACGAATGATAAAGGAATGTAACTTCTTGAATTCTAAAATTTCTATGGTGATTGTTGGATATAGTAAGGTCATGGATATCTAGAAACTTTCTGCCAATTTTATCTATTTTGATCAAATAATTTTGAAATATTTCCACTTTTTTAGAAAATGATTATAATTTTGTTTGGCTTCTGAAATCCCACACTGTTTAAAATGGTACATTCCACAAGGGTTTTAACACTGTTAAGTAGTGCTGTATTTCATTTTCATTCACGGTGTTGCCTTAAACGATCTACCTTCATGCCAACTTATAATAACTTATATAAATTTAGAATTTGCTGATGTCTTGATGCTTCAAGGGCATTAACTAAAAACAGGCGTTTCATTCAAAGGCATGCTTGAGGTAAACTTATTCGAGCTCTCAATCTTCATCATGCTTCATGGCATACTCATTTAAAAAATATTTTTTAAGTTTGTAAGCTTTGATGATTTTGTGGAGAAATTTATCAATGCATGTTTGGTAGAACATGTTTGCGTTTATATTTTTGGACTTGTCTGTGCATGAAATTTCTGTGTTTAGTAATAATGTTTAAGTATCTATTTACCCTCGTTATTAAAATAAAGTAATTTTGTAGAACTGTAATCCTTGTGAAACGTTCCTTGTGAGCAGAAAAATCACTTCGCAAAGTGATCCATCAATGAACTTGCAAACTGACTTTCATTGATTAAACTCATTTCATGATATGATTTTGTGGGGTCAAGGGAGATGTGTTGAAAACATAATGGATGCAATAATTGTACATGTACATTGTGTGCGTGTACATTATACATTTCCTATCCAGTTGAAGGTTCTCTTATGCCATGCACTAATTATAGGGTATTCCACATTCAAGGGAAATTGAAGGGGAAATTGAAATTCAAGGGAAATTGAAGAAACTGATGCAGGGTAATTATAACAGAACCAATAATAAATTTTTGTTTCCATTGCTTTTGAAGTTATTTTCAATGCACATATTTTAAAAAGAAGGTATCTTTTTAGCCCTACTGTAGGTGTAAAAGGTAAAATTTTAATAGAATACTTGTGAAACCTGTGCAGGAATATTTCAGAATAATGCAGCCTTTTTCTTGACCATTTTAATTGCTTCTTAAAACATCTGATTACAGATAGATTCTCTATTCATTAAGTTACTCGCAATATTGCTCGTCAAATATTGTTGTTTGAAAAAAATCATGATAAGCATTCTTTGATGTGGCCAATTTATTGTGTAGATGTAGAGAGGAATGTTATTAACAAGTCTTCTGGGATTCAAATTCTACTTTTGACATGTGTCTCTTTCCCGACTAGTGATTTCAAAGAATTATGAGACTCCTACAATCTGCATTTTCATTCATTTTTTAGCTTTGAGCTGGGTAGGCAGAAATTCAAATTAATTCTCTTCCATAGCATTGGTGGTGCTCTAAGTATCCTGTGAATTCATACAACACAGTGTGAAGTAGGCACTGGCTAGTGTGTAAGTGCTGTGTGCTGCAGCGCATTAGCCATTTTCTTGAGGGGGAAAAAAGAAGTCTGATTTTTACTTTCTCACCTTACTACATATGTATGTAGCAGAGAGAAAGTATTGAAATGCTGCAGCAAAAATCAGTGTTTTTTGACAGAAAAGCTCGTATTGTGGTGCCCTGGCATTACAAAACTTGGATAAATCTTGTTTGTATATGTAGTAAATTACTTTCTCTAACACAAGTAATCAAAATCTATAATTTGTGGGTTCTTGATAGCGAAAAATTGATTGATGGCAAAAAATCTGTTTGTCCATCCATCTGTGTGTGGTCAATGTAAGAGCCTAAACAATTCAGACAATTTTCTTGAAAATTGAATGAAGAATGAATTTTGTTTTGGGTGTGTGTATTTCATATGAAGTTTTTTCAAAAATTTCTCAAAAATGGCTCCAATTTTTTTATTAAACTTTTTCCGTGGATAGGGAAAAGTTCGCTTAAAAACATATGAAATTTATATATCATTTTTTAAAAAAAAATTTACTTTAATGAAATTTTTCAAAATCAAATATTTAAATAAGAGTATGCTTTTTTTATTCAATTTTGCATGAACAACAATTTGTTACTAAATAGTATTCTTTGCAGAATGATTGTCAGTGTTAACAAATTTATTTATAATTTCATTTAGAGCATGGGAATTATTGGTGTGCACATATGCTAAAATGCAGACCATAAAGTCTTGAAGGTTGTGTCCATGAAGACTGTAAGTCATACAGACTTCATGGAGTGTGTAAAACAATTTTAATGTTTATATTTTCATAGTAGAAAAATTAATATAACCCCGGATTATTAATTAAAAATTTAATCACTACAAAATGTGAATTGTTTTTCTAAGTAAATTTGAAGTGGTTATTATTAATTTGATGTGTATGTATTAATTTATATTAAGAAAATACTTCAAATACTATATTATAAGTATGTGGTTGGGAGTGGGGAGTAAAAAATTTTTGTTCCTAGAGCTAGAAAAGATTAGCTAAGCAGTTGTTAATAGTATCCAGCTGGTTTTCAGCACATGTTCCACTGATACCACATTTTGTTGCTTGTAACAGCATGTTGTACTCAGTGAGTTCATGAATAAAGTATACACTACATATGTACTGAATGTACTTGTGGAAGTCTCACTTTTTAACACTAGTTAATTGATGGAAAAAGTTGGTCACTAAAAATATTTGAATGTAATGGTAATGGGACCAACAGTTTTTATGCACATTTATCATTTAAAAAAATTAAAAACCTTTACAGCAAGAATTGGGACAAGGAATTCCTAGAAATTTCTTTAAAAAAATGGAGTATCATCACGTTGACACGCCGGAAACCATGGCAGAGAGGTGGGGAGGGCAGAGGCATGAGCTTACAAACAACACGTCTCTTTAGGTGATTCTGTCCAGTAGGCTTAAGAAACAAAACTGTAATAATGAATTGGGGAAGCTCTTCTGAGAATATTCTGTTCCTGAGACAGGAGTTAAACACGGATAGCAGACAGTCGGGTTGTTGTTCTGCAACAATCTTGAGCATTTCGCTCGAATCCCATCGAATCGGAGCTTTCCCACATTTTAGGCTATTTGCAGCCCTCCGTGTTAGATCCGTCGTAAACAGGACTCCTCATCAAAAGAAGCGCTTCGGTCTTTGTCTTGTCCAGCACTCTCTAATGGGAATAGGTCATATGACTTTCCTCACCAGTCTGGATCGCTCAGTCCAGGCATCCTCCCTCCCATCCTTCTAAGCTTCTTGTCACAATTTTGTAGGCCATGCCCCAGGTCACTGACCTCTTGGTGAGCCTCTTCCAACATCTGACCTTACTTTTTAATCTCTTTCTTGAGGAGTTTCAGTGTCTTGTACTGCTCTTTAAATGTGGATTCGTCTTAGCTCTGGCTACCCTCGCTTGATGCATCTCTTACGTTTTCTGCTATTTCCTGTGTCCACAATAGACCTGCTGTTTGCGTCTAGGGCCACGACGTCTAGGCATCGAGGCATCGCATGCAGATACTACTGTTTCGATAGTTGTTTTTGTAATTTCGTCGAGTGTTTCTGCTTTTCTTGTCCAGTCCAGGCTATTCAACAACTTGGATTCTTCTAAGGACGTTTTACCTTGTCCCCATCCATTTTCCTAGGATTCAGGGTGGTCATTTATTGTTCCTGGGTGGTAGCTTATCGTTTGTACCCGCTCTGTTTCAACTGAGGACACTATGCATAGGTGGTCGCTTAGTGTTTCCTCCTCTAATATTTCCCAGCTCTTTGCATATCTAGCGCTATTATTATTATTGTTGTTGTTGTGGTTTTTTTTTTTTGGTTGTGGTTTTTGTTGTTAAATCTGCAAATTCAGCAAATAAGAAAGTCAATAAAATTATTATAATTATTAATAAAATATAAATAAGTAGTACATTAATAATTATTGAAAATAATTAATAAAAAATAATAAAAGATGATTTTCTTAAAATGACAAAAGACCTGACTTTTGAGTAAATGCTCAAAGTAACCACCATTTGCCAAGAAACAGGCATTTACTCTTTTCAGTGTAGTGGCTGCCTTATGTTGAAGAGTAACAAGGACAGAATAAGTCTTTTCTTTTTCTACCAACTAAAATTAGCCACATTCTGTCAGCCTGAAATCATAGGGCACATGTCCAGATGTCGCTAAAAGCGATAGGGATGCTGAAGGTATTTCTTACATTGCGAAATTGCCAAAACAAGTGTTGATATTTCCAGTTATGGGTTCAATGGGTTGGAAAGTTAACATAAAGACCCAATGCATGTACTTCACAAACCTCTAAATTGACTGTTTTTAAAATATTTCACTTGCCATATGAGCAAATCACACTAAAATTCTGACCTTTATTGCCTCCTATATTATTTCAGTAGTATACATACCTTTTGCGGCTCTCACACGCTACCAATCTTTATAAATGAGGCCTCTAAAGAAGGAGAATTTCATGGAGACGTGACTAATTGCACGTTGACTTTAAAAATATGATTTGTTTTAAAAAATGCATCTAAATATTAATGTTAAATGCAACTCTAACTCCGCCAGTTTTGTATCTATATCATTAAATAACTCCTAAACAAGGCATTTTAGGACCTTATAAATTAACATTTTGAAGCCAAAGGCCTCAAAGAATCATTCCTTACACCATATTCTGTAGGATGAGATCTTTTTGAACATTCTATTACATTTTTGCAGGTTCAAAGCTTCTCGATTCTACGCCACCCAGTCAGAGCTTGTAAAATCTGCAACTGTATGAGAAATTAAACTAATTACTCGATATTCTACATAATTGAATTACATGGGTATACCTCTCTGCTCAGTAATAACGTTAAATAAGAATACTTTGTATTGACAAGAGTTAATGTATTGTTATCAATTACAAGGGGACATGTAGAACAAGTGATCGGGAGGATAACATGGTCTTGAAGAAAAAGATCAGAGGAAATGGAAAAATAGGGGAGAGGGTGGGGGTTTGACATGTGAGAATTCTCACAAGGGTGTGGTAGTCTTCTCTTATTACTTGTTACTGTTTTATGCAAATTGTAAGAAAATATACATTTCACTGTTTAAAGGCAGGAGAGTATGGGAAATCGAAATTGTAATCTATGTTTAATCAATTTGTGGACCTGCCTTTTCGCCATTTTAGGAATTGAATATGGAGATGCTGTATTGTTAGGTCGTAGAGATGCTGAAAAACGACGTGAAAGAAAAGCTGCTAATATACAGGTGGAATGCAATGAAGATTTTGCATCCAGCATTTTTTCACACGCACAGCGAGTGCAAAAAGAAGGTAAGAAGATACTTATGGTCAGAAATGTTTTGTTTCTTCAAAACATTCTACAAATGTACATAATTTGATGGCTTTTTTTTTCTTCTTTTAATTCTATTAATGATTAAAGAACAATGATCAATGATTGTCATGGTGAAAGTGCAGTACATGGTTTGGACATCAGCATGCAAAAATTGCTTCAGAAATGCATTAATAGAATAATTAGAACTTAATTAGAATAATAAAGTTTGATATTAAAAATTTCGAAAATTAAAGTGAGGTGTAATTATCATTGGAGCCTGGATTTCTTTGCATAGATTATTTTTGTAATTGCTAGGGAGAAAATTATTAAATTTCTTTATGGATCAATTCCTTTAAAGCTTTCCTCCCAATTTTTATCCAGCAAGTTTTTGAATCTTGGAAAGTTTCTGCATAATATAGAAAAGTTTGGAAAAGGTAAGGAAAAAATAGTAATAATTTTTAACAATCGGTATATTTGTCACAATTTATGTATTTGTATTAAGTTATAATATGGTATTAACAGAAAAATAAACAGAAATTAGCATGAAGTTAAAATACAAATGCTCTTTGGTATTGGGGAACATAGTTTCCACAACTCACAGAACACCTTGCTAGGCAATGAAT
Organism: Teleogryllus oceanicus; assembly: GCA_964035755.1. Taxonomy (NCBI): domain Eukaryota; kingdom Metazoa; phylum Arthropoda; class Insecta; order Orthoptera; family Gryllidae; genus Teleogryllus; species Teleogryllus oceanicus. The sequence goes on along the minus strand of CAXIVR010000005.1, from coordinate 61,794,479 downwards.
TGCATAGCAATGAAGAGATCGATTTTATTTAGTTTCAAAACGGTTTCCTTCCTTTCCAATAGCTCAATGTATGCAAAAGATCAATTTAAAAAATCAGTGAATGGGTCTTATCATTCTTTCAATGCCTATTTTTTCAACAGATGCAAACATGTTTTGTTATGTAAATCAATATTTCTCCTTGATTGTCAATATATGTTTGCAAATAAAAGTATTTTATTTCAGCAATTGCACAACATTTCGTAACTAGTTTTGTTACATCATCAGGTGCTTAGTGAGGGAACGCTATCCCATTGAATTACCTCTGCAGTAGAATAATCAAGGAAACATTACGAAATACCTCACTCCCACTCAGTTGATATCACATAACTAATGAATTAATAATGTTTTGTTATGCGTGTGGAAAGATTGCATAGTTTGAAAGAAAATTCAAAATTTCCCAACACAGTCAAATGAGTGTTTTTTAACTTTAATTACATTTTGTTTCTAGGCATTATCACTGAAACCCATTTGTCAGCTATTCAGAAAACGTTGCCACAAAGCACTTTTTACCTACACTTTTCATCCTCATCACATAATAATTTCAAACAAGATCTCTGTTTAGTTTTATTTGCTTCAAACAATACACTTCAAAAATTGAGCAAGTTTGAGCACAATTGAGCAATTTTTTAAGAAAAATACAGTCAGTAAAATTCTTGAAGTAGTCTAGGTAAAAATGTTCTTAAAATTATTGCTAAAAGGCAATTGAAATTACTAAAAACAAATTTAATACCTAATTGTAGTTGATGTAAACCCAACTGATAGAAGGTTGTTTTACATTGTTAATTTTCTGTTGAGAATTTAACTATTAGCCAGGTAAATAAGCCAGGGATTTTAAAAACAAGATTTGCTCAAAAACTGTATCAACTTATTTCTTAACTTTTTTTCTGATAGAGCATAGTAATCTTTAAAAATGTCTGGTGCAATTTTCATTGAACTCTGTGAATTTTCAAAAATGTGTTTATTTATTTGTTAATAGACAATTTGTCCAATTCTATACACAAGAAACTTATACAATTTATATGTAAGCAACTCAATATCATAGTATAATACATCAAACATGAAGAAAAATTAAAAAGGGACTATCAAATTATAAAAATACAATAAGTAAAATATAATATATTGATTATTCAAATTTCAGTATTTTGCTCCACAATTCGCATTCAAAGTTAGCATCATTGTCATTAAAAAGATCAATATGAAATTTATTCATAACATGATAAATTTTACTGATGGAGTTATTTGCTGTATAAGAATGCTTAAAACTCTTGAAAAAAAATTCTGTTGTGGCTTTCTAACCTTAAAATTAATCACATTCAGCAAAAATGAGCAAGTAATTCTACATGTCAATAATTTCCACAAAAACATGACATCCACATAGTCCCTATATGATCTAAGTGAAGGCAAGTTCTGGTGCGAAGAGATATCTCCGTATTCATGAGTAATGAAAGGGTCTTCGACAGAAATGCAGAAGTTAAACAGTTTTTGGTGTCTTCCTGCAGATATTATATTCCAGATACAAATTTTTTTCTTAATAAAATCTGTTCTTTTAAATTAGTTTTGTAAATAATATTGTTAAAATATTTTGAAAATTTGAGGAATTTTTAACTTTTAAAATGTTAAATTTTTAAAAAAGGTTTTCTGAAATAAATTTTTATTAATAAAGTTAATAAGATTTTCATTAAAACTTTGGAATTTTTGAAAATTGTGAAGGAAGATTATGCTCACATAGATGATGTAGTAGTGTAAACCTAATTACCTGAGTCCGAATCCCAGCTGAGGCAAATATTTTGTGGATTGGTTAGACTTTTGTGGGTCAAGTAGTATGAATTAAAGATTACAAGGAACATGAGAGCAGGCTGTTGTAGCACCACTAGTTTTTATGAGGTTTGTTACTTGCTTTGTATGTGGGATAAAAAAATGAGATTATTTCAAGAAGTAAATGCAATAATTAACAGCAATACTCTAGTTTTATAAACTTAGCTTAGCCTAGTTTGAATGGTAATTTCTGAAGAGGAAATGGGTGGGAAACAATTGCTTCCAGTTTCATGAATAGGGCACTTGGTTAAATGCAGCATGATTTTATTCAGATAAAGTAATATTTAAGATACTTATCAAAATAAAATTGGCATCAAAGGTAACAAACGATTAAGTATGTTTTATATTGTGCCAGTAATATTTTTTAATAATCAATAACAAAATTTAAAACTCCAAATTTATCTTCCCCCATTAGTCTTGGTTATAATTGGAATAGATTTGGAAAATATTGTTCATGGAACAAATGGAATCACACTAAAAGAAAAACTGATGTTTTTCCTACAAATTTTAGACTGGACTAAAAAAGAACAAATATCTGTGGAGATGTCAAATGATCCATAGTTTATTTCTGTTTTTGTAAATTGTTACCCTAATATCTGCAGAAGTGGAGAAATAACTTTCAGTTTATAATTACATTTTGACTGAGAGACGAAGTCAAATTTTCAGAAATAAATTTAGAAATGCACTTCACCACAAATCTGAATAACAAGTAACGTAAATATACTTTTGTTTAATGTGCACTTAAATTTTCACTCCATTCCCAATTGGAACATGAACAAATAAGATGGCATTTAGTTTACAGTTAATTAAATTAATCAATTTAATTATTATTTATTACAAAATATTATGTTTAAAAAATTAAATTATTTTCAATACATTTTTTTCTGAAGATTTATTTTTTTTCAAACATGTAATAAATACATACATTCATTGCTAAAGACAAGTTTTAAGTGCATTGCTTTTTAGTAAAAAATATTTGTTTCCTGTAAATTTTAAACAATATTTCATACATAATTTAAAAAAATTTTATTGCATATAATATGACATATTTTAGTATTGCATGCAAATCCAGGCTCTAATTATCAGATAAATGTAATGTTAAAAATAATGTTAATAGAAGTTATGGTGTATTCTGAGTACTCCGTGTAGAAGATAACTTTAGGAAATTTTGTTGTAATTGTTATTTGATATTTTTATTAATGCATTATTTCCAAATTTTCCAAACTTTAAAAGGCTTTTTTTATCAGTTCTGGAGGGCTGATATTTCAAAAATGTTTTTCAGCTGCTGTTGTGAGTCTTCCAGAGAGAATGAGTGACTACAATCATATCGTTTTACATGCTGATGGAACTCCAAATGGAACTTCCCACAACGTCATGAGCCGACTGAAGTGTTTTGAGGAATCTTTCAACGAAGCTGTGGTGGAACGGACATGTCAAATTGCCCTAGATCACCATTTCACTCTCTCCCACATCGTACACCCAGAGAATGAAGATCTTAATACCACAGCTTTGGTTCAGCTTGATCACATGTGTCAGACCTTGTGGCAGCACACTGCTGTGCATGGTCTGTTCGTGGTTCTCCTTGGTGGAAAAGGCAATGCAAATGGTGCTTGTTTTGCATCTGTTAAGAAGAAGGGGCTGTCTCCTGGGTCAAAACTATGAGGAAGTGAATGTAGTGTGTTGCATTAAACCATCCTAAATTCTCTAAGTGTGTATAAATGAGAAGTGAAAATATCTAACTTCTAATTGTCGCCCATGTATAATCTTTAAACCAATTTTGATGAGATTTGTGGACGACAAATGAACTTGATTTTATGATTTATACATATTTACATTCATTGAAATACTTCTTTGACAATAATTGGAGTTATGTGTCATGTTCTTTTGGAAAAAATGTGCCCAAGAATGTGACATAAAGAAATATACTAATTTGAGATATTTCCTGCAGGGATTATTTGTAGTCTTTCGTTTCTTTGTTATTTTTTGTTCAATGGAATTTATCTTGTAAGAGACATAGATATTTGTTGAAAATGAAAATTCAGAGGAAATCTATTTTATCATGTTCATATATGTCATTTATTCTCCCTGCACGTATTTAAGATTTTGCGTTTTGTTAAGTGTTAGTACTTGTTCCTTGATTTCCATCATTGAAGCATTTTGTTAAAATTAATATTATAAAAAAAGTCTTTTCCTGTTTGTTTTTTTTTGACTTGCAGTTGTTTGATTTCATAACTAAGCAACTGCCAGCAAGATGAAAGATTTTAAAAATTGTTTATTGCTGGAATATTTAGTATAACATCAAAAACAATTTTGTTACATTCTTGGTTTTTGCATAACGATTGAATGAAATTTGAGAATTTCATTAAGTAGAAGAAATGTTGATTCTCTCTATATATTGTCTCTTGTAATATCAACACTACTGTATCCAGCAGCACGTGTTCTTTGAAAATGAGTACTGCAATATTTTATAAATGTTATACTTTCCTCAAGACCTGCACTGTTAAGATTAATTTGTTCTTGAACAGGAAATGAATGTTGAATTGTAATATATTTAATGGTGGCAGTCAAGCCTTTAATGATTAGTATTGTAATTGAAGGATGGAAAATACAGAATTTTAAAGATGACAAAAATCATACATTAAAATATGCCAAATTAAATGTTTTCATGAGTTGGTGGCTACCTGTTACATTAAAGAATCATATTTTCCTTTAAAAATCGCCCTTTTTCCGCTAATAATACTTAGCTTGTAAACTGTGTGTTGAATTGCTCCTAAACATATTTCCAGTGTGCAGTATTCTCGATGAGGAGCAGGATGCAACTATAGTTACATCATGGGTAAGAGCAAGGATTTGCACACATTTCAAATTATATTTTTTATAGGAGATTTGGATGCAAATATTTGTAACTGTTGAAATAATTTTTTCAAGATCTTGTAGATGACACTGCTCTTGGTGAAAATCGGTCCTCACTTTCTTGAAATTTGAGTCATTTCTGTCCTGCTAAAAATAGGTTAGTTTAAATTGAGAAAGTTTGATTGCATTTCTTACAAATATACAATTCTTAATCTCATCAACATTTTTTTAATGCTAATTTTGAAGATATTTGAGCTTTCTGGAACTTTTTGTTTGTTCTATAGATGAATTAATTTATCATATGGAACATGAACTCCAAAACATTTTATTTGTAATGTGAGAAAATATGTGATATGCAAAAATTATATGCATTTATTATTATTAGTGAATGCACTAAAGTGTGTTGTTCATCATAATGGAAGTAATATAACTCCTATTACAGGTATTCTATTGGATGTAAAGAAATATAATAACTTTGCTTTATCCAATGAAGTTACTGGATCAATCCAATAGAATAGATGAAAGAACAGAAGAAACAGGCAAAAAATACTTTATTTTAAAAAAGCTTGAGAAATTAAAAAAAAAAAAAAAAGTGGGGAATGGATGGATATGGTAATTTGTAAAATTGAAATAATTACAAAATAATTTGTATCTGTCTTGTAAAAAGATTTTGAAAGCATAATGATGTATTTTTACATAACCTGAGTGCATTCTTAGCAACATGTGTTATATGCTGTGCTATAGAGAAGATCCACTAAAATGGAAAAACTAGTGGTGCTAGAACAGCTCATACTTTCTTGTGTTATTGAAATTACCAATTTTATTTAATAATGCCCCTTCTATCTTGCTAACTTGAATGACATAACAATGAACTATGCAGAAACAACTAATATTTAAAAAAAATTTGTACAGGAAACGGTTAAAATTTTTAATATTGAGGAATAAATTACATTAATAAAGAATTCTCTAACAATGTTTTAATGTTGTTAATAGTTGTAAGAGACATTTAAAATTTTTTTTGGACCTCTGCAATTTTCAAAATTTCAGAAATTTTAATAAATATCCGTCCTATGCCATATTAATAAACAAAATTTGCTCTATTTGAGCATAAAATGTAAAGAAAAAATTGGAGTAATTTTTTAGAAAATCTTGTTTATGTATTTTTTTATTGGTAATGATTACACTCAAAAGTATATGAAAACTACTCATCTTTTTAAAAAACTGTATATGACCTGAATTAAAGATTTAATTTTGAAGAACAGGTTTCATTAACAAAATAACTTCAAAGATGTAGGAGGTAGTACAAAAGATTTAACTTTTGCTATTTTTGAAATTTTGAAGATTTTAATGATCATCAGGAAAAATGTTAGCATCAGTAACCCACAAAACATTTATTTCCATGAAAATTTTGATTTGAATTCTTTTTTTTTTGTAGCATTAAATAACTGAATATAAGAAAGTGATACAGAAAGCTTAAAAAATAAAATAAAATGCTCAGCTGTTTTTCATCGCAGCAATATTTTATCGACTTTTGTTTTGGTTTACACTTTTTAAAAAGGATTTTGTAATGTATAAGTATGCAATGTATCAGCCTTTATATCATATTATTCAATGCATCTAGCACTATCTATAGAATCAATTTACAGAAGTTTTTGAAAGAATGGCGTTTGAGCGTTTCTGAAAATGTGCAATTTTGAGCTCGTTTTCACAGAAAACTTGAATTTTCAAGGAACTTAATAAGAAAATCAATTGAAGCTCTTTACTACAAAGCAATCAAAAATTTTAAAAATTACAATTGTGAAAGTTTTGAAAAATCAAATAAATAATACAAATTAGGTTTTGTTATGTTATTGAGTGCATTTAGCACTATCCATACAAAAAATTTGAAGCCATTTTTGAGAAAATTTAATTTTTACGATATTTTAATATTGCCCATATTAAATATTATATATCACAATATTACATAGTTGTGCAAAAACTATTAATACTTTCAAAACAATGAACAAGACATTAATTAAAGAACTAGTTGTGGAGAACAAATTCCATTTGAAGAAAAAATCTTCATCTTCAATAGCTTTGTTGTAGGCAGACCCTGAAAAACATTCACACTTTGGGGTCATCCATTAATTACGTAAAGAGGGGGAGGGGGTTAGAGGAAGTGTTATGCTGCGTTACATGGGGTTAGCGGGGTGCTAATTTAGTGTTCTGTTATGCTGATGCTGTTCTTTTATATTTCAACGTACGTTGAAATAATTTTTTTTTTCAGTCTTACACTAAAAATTAAAATATTAACAAACTAAATTAAAAATGTAAATAAATTAAAAAGTTGTGATGTATAAATATTTACAATTAAAAATATATTTTCATCAATAACAAACTGATTGAATCTTAGATTCAAAAAAATATTTGAAACTGATTTGTAGTTTGTTCTAGAATACAATTAAATTGACGCAGTAGATTCTTGCCCTAGCAGCCTCCATGACAACATGCACTAGTGAGGAATTTTGCCAGTGCTTCCTTTCTTCCGTAAAAACTGACCCCCCAATCTTGTTGTTAGGTGCAAGGTTTTAGTTCTGATTTTAATTATTGTTAATTTTAATATACAACCAGAGTTGGACAGTATTTCAAAACTTTTATTTGAAATACATATTTTTAATACATTTTGTATTTGAAAAATTGAATTTTTAGTTTTTTGACATTTTAGAGATGTATTTAAATATATAAAATAAGTGTATGTAAAAAAAAAAAAGAAAAAAAATACTTTAAATAGAAATGAAGATAACGTGGATAGTTTCTTTTTGTTTGATTTTGCTAGTGAAACAAAAATAAAAGCTCTTTCAGCTGTTGAATTTGAATTCTCTGCATTTTGAAATGATAATTCTAAATCATTAAAAATGTTGGACAATTATCTGACAATAAAAAAGTGTTTAATCATTATAACAATAATTCAAGTTCATCTGTGCCTGTTTGTGACTTTTTCTTTGAAGGTTTTATACATTCACCAAAGAGGCTAATTTTCTGATGATTTGTTTGAAAAACTAGTTTGAAAAAGGAAATTCCATTTATTTGACATAGACATATTTTTGAAGTTATATGTAAAGTAAGTTATTGATTTTGAATTTATGACTGTTAATTAGTAATTTATTGTAATTTTCCAAAAAAAAAAATTATTGTATTTACTGTATTTTGAATATTTGAAATATGTCTGTATTTAGCCATTCAAAACCTAATGTAGTTTGAGTATGTTTAAATACTTATTTACAAAGTATTTTGGCAAAGTATTGAAATACTAAATTTAAAGTATTTTAACCAACCCAATAAAATTAATACAAATTATTGTTGTTTTTTTCCTTTTTGTAAATGCTGTTGAGGGGGGGGGTCACAAGGATTATGTAATTATTTCAGGGTCTTCAAACATACAGTGCTCATGCAGGGTTAGTCAAAATATTCCAAATTTGCGTTACATAATTTATGGATGGCCCCTTTTCTAATTTTCGAAAATTCAGAGTCAACATTGAAAATCCTCGAAAATGGCTTGGAGAACCTACACAGTATTGTAAAACATTTTCCAAAATTATTGAGTTAAAAAAGGGTAAAATCAGGCATTCAACATATGTATGAAAATTTATGTAACAACCAAATTGTAACCCAGGCAAAACAGATTCTTACAATGAAATGTGCAAATATGTGGTCTTAAAATTACTTTTCTTTAGATTCATTATATCAAAATCTCTATTAATTAGTAACAAGTTAGTGATCTAAGATGTCATCCAAAAAAATTACATCAAAATTTTCTTTCCCTACCACCAGCCTAGTATAACAAGGCCTAACTCTTTCAGGACCCCTTTCCTCACACACGTTTCTTGTATTTAATAATGCGAACATATGTTTTGAAAGACTCTTAATACAGGTAAAATAGGTGCATCTACATCAGTGACCCTTTAACAAGTTATAAAGGAGAAACCGTAAATCGCCTGAATGCATTATTCAAACTCAAAACGCATGTTCACATATTTAACAATGCTGTATAATGATTTTGTGTACAGTAAGCTATTTCTTATTAGTGTAGAGGATATTGACCAATAATTCATTCAGATACCAACAGCAATAATTTGAAAATGCCGCCATTCCTAACGTGCCAGTGCATGAATTTCATACCATTCCGTGTTTTCATTGTAGGGCTCTATAAACAGTAAGGAGTTTGTGCATCCTCGAACGTTTAAGCACTATCGATCTTTTGCTCATGCGCAGTAGAAGTTTTGCATCACGTTAGTGCATCTGCGCATGCGTATAAGATCAACAGTGTTTCCCGCTGTGGCGTGCTCAAACCTCTAGTCTACAATGTTTATAGAGCCTCGTTTCATTGCAGCAATATTGCTTTCTTGCTTTACTATTAGTTACAGTGTTTACCGTAAGAAAGCGTTTCACTTCGTTTGGTGTCTTACCTGTTTTCAACTCAAACTGCTATATTTCCAGTAATAACAAATTGTCCTAAAATATTATTACTAGAGAAAGCAAAAAAAAATCACAAAATAATAAGGAACTCGTATATCAATTTTACGAAGAATTAACAGAAACATTTTAAGGTTATATTATAATAAATTTATAACTTAAAACCGGTTTTGCTAGAAGGGGGCGTAGCTCAGATGGTAGAGCGCTCGCTTAGCATGCGAGAGGTACCGGGATCGATACCCGGCGCCTCCAGCAGATTTTTTTTGTTGAAACGTTTTACGACACTGAGTAAAGAAGTGAATCATAAAATACACTTCACTGTTCTACGAATTTACTCGCGTGAATACTCGTAAATATGCGTATATGGTATTTTTATCTCAATAAAATTGACAAAAATTAATATCGAAAGGATAAAATATAAAGGTTGATATAATACGTATAAAACAAATATTCAATAAAGCAAATTAAAAAGCTTTCTATGGAGTTGCAAGACCTGTACAATGTATGTAAGTTTATTATTTTTCCTGCCTTGCTCGTGCAGCGATGGTGGTGTAATGGTCAGCATAGTTGCCTTCCAAGCAGTTGATCCGGGTTCGATTCCCGGCCATCGCATGTTTTTTTTCGTGCGTTTTTTTTTGTAACAGAAATGTCAATCTTATGTTCTCTAGAGAGTGGAGGTTTCAATGGTGAGAATATGTAAGAATATATGTTTATTTTTCAATGTTATGTATTTAAAAACTAAATATGTAAACTAATATTGAAATGATCTACGTAGTTATATTGTGGGAGAAGGTGGAGGTAGGGTGAATATGTCAAGCGGTTGGCGCTTCCTATTGTGTGGGATGGTTCGGTTGATGATATGGCGATAAGGTTCGACAAAAGCAGAGAAGGAAGGATTGCTCATTGCGTCTAGTAGACGTTTCTGTCCAGTTTCGTACGTTTCAGTCGCAAGAGGTTTAATATCGTGCTGAGTTTTAATGTCGAGGTAGCAGTCGTCAGGTGCGGGTCTGTAAATCCATCTGATTATTCTATTTTCCAGTCTGGTGAGCAAGTTATAGTTTGATTGGAAAGTCGAGGCCCATGTTTCAGTGGCGCATGTAACTATTGGCGTAATGTACGAATGGTATATGTAAAGTTTGGTCTTGCGTTTTACGTTCTCGTTTGTCATGATGGACAGTAAGGCGTTGATTGTTCGATGTGCTTTTTGAGTCTTGTCCTTGATGTGTCGGGTCCACAAATAGTTTGCGGTCGAATGTCAGTCCAAAGTACGTCACTTCTCGTTTCCATGGGATGTCCATGTCGTTGATTTGAATGGGGGCTATTGCTGGATTTTTTCCCACTGAAATATGATCGTTTGCATTTGGATGCATTGATTATAATTTGGTTTCCTGTGGCCCAGTTTGTGAGTAGGTCAGCGGCAAGTCGCAATTTCTGTAATGCTATTTTATTCGTGTGGTTGGTCACAGTATATGACTGAGATACCTCTATTTCTGGCCTTGCGTCGTCTGCGAAGAAGTGCGCACCCTTAAAGCAAGTTGTGACGTACACCCACACAACGGACCGAACGTTTTGTAATCAAAATTAGAATTGTTCAGTGAAATTTCAGTGAAAGGGAATGATGAGATGTTTCATAAAATAATTCTTACCAACTTAGGTGGCTGAGGGCATCAACTGATGGCACTGCAGTACCTCAGACCGGGAGATTCTAGAGTTCGCGTCCCGACCGTCGCGACGGAAGCAGGATTTTTGACACAAGGAGGAAGAAATAAAAGAGGTCATCTTCGTCAACATATTAGCTTTATTAAGATAGCCGGCTTTCGACGGCTTTGCCGTCATCGTCAGTCTCGCTGCTTTCGGCAAAAGTCGGTCGACTGTGCCTCTTTTATTTCTTCTCATAAGAACGTCAACAACACCAAATCAGAATTCCCACAATTTTTCGACACAAGCTGAAGAGCTAGGTTGGGTTCAGCTGCTGTCTGGAGGAGAAGTTTAGCGACCGTCTGCTCTGATCGGTAGTTTTCCGTGGTTTCTCTGATACATTCCAGGTGAATGCCCGAACAGTACTCTAATAAATGGGCCGCGCGCGATCTTTCTTTCCTCTTCCTTGTCCTTATTCTCACCCCTTACTTACAAATACCTACACCCACAAGCACTTAACTTCCACACTTGTTGGAAGACTAGACGGGAACACAGCTTGACCCGGATGGAATGATACCACGTTGGTGGGATGTACCTGGTTGGGTAAAATACCCACAAGACGACGTAGGTCGGTGCTCGATCTCGCCACCAAGCAGGGAGTGATCATTGACACCTCCGGGGGGAAACATTCACTACACGTACGGGACCAATGGCTTTAACAGTTGACCGCCCGAATCCTAATCAATCAATAAAATAATTCTTGCAATAAGCGAATGAATGACTATGTAGAGGAAATTATTTTATTGAAACCAAATTACTAACGAAAGCGCATCTTTCCAAAACTGATGGAATGGAATAAATACTTGTTGATTAAGATAATTAGAGAACCTTCGAGATTATTGACAGTTAAATACTGAATAAATGATCCAGATACAAACAAAATTAAATGACCGTTTGACTTTTCCTTTTGAATAGTTGGAGTAAATAATTGACTTGAAGTCAGTTTCAAAATCCAACATGGATAATTGTCGGTTGCGAAGATTTTCAGTCGTGTGTCATTCAGTTTCATGTTCGAGAAGAATTGTTGATAAAACAGACCAAGAGTTGCTTGACCCACATAAACTAAGAAATCCAGCTGTATGCCGATGTAGCTTCGGAAAGAATGAAAGGGGAATATTTTATGTAAGACAGAAACTGTTTGTTTTTTCGTATTTATCCTTAATTTCAGTATGGCAATGTAAGTGTAAGGTTTACAGAATAACACACACGAGTTGAACCCTCTCCCAAAATCTAATTACCCCACGCTCCCAATCGTCGCTGTCGTTTTGTTGAACGTGCAGTTGTCGTATTGAAATTCAAAGCAAAATGCAGTGTTTTGTTAACAACTAACGTGACGTTGCCTTAACAACTTTTCTACGCACACATTATTTTCTGGCGGGACTCGGTTTCACACTGTATAGGTTATCTTGGTAACATGCTTGAACTCAACTAATGACAGTCTATATGTTCGATTTACTAATGGTACTATTCGTGAAACACTGTACGAAGGTATGCAATCGTCATGAAACGACGTAGGAAGTCACGGAAATACGATCAGATACTTGTCTGGAAAATCTAGATCTAAGTTCCATCTGTACGAACCAGAATTACATCGATCGTAATAACTTCTATATCGATTTACAGCTCAACATCAGTATGCTATTTACGTGCATGGCGAAAGTGAATCTGTCGGTACATTCTTGAATATCTGTGATCGCTACACTAAGTCTGATACATGATTGAATTTTGTTTCACGGCGCGGAATGCTACGACCAATTACTCCTGTAAACGTAAGTGCGTATTTTCAAGTGATATGAGAACGCGAAGTCGGTTTGCCGTTTGGACTTCTGCGCTGACACACGGAATTATTCGCAGGTGACCAGACTTGTAGTGTCACTGAATGTCTAGAGCGGTAGGACAGATGCAAGTCGCTCGTCTGTCCACGGTAGGGGCTCTGATTGCTAAGTGGATCGAAAACTACGAAAATATCGATCAGGAGTTTGTTGAGGATCTCTGAATCGCTGTGTTCGTACCGGTATGTAGCGGGTCGAATCTCGACGCTGTTCGACTGCTATGTATAATTGCTACGATCCTGACCCTATAGGTCTGAGTGTATCAGATGATCCTGAGCCACCCAGCTATTTTTGACGTTATTTCATTATTTATAGTTTAACTGAAATACGTCATAAATCCTCAGTTTGGTTGGAGTTTTCTGATTAACAATTAAATTCAATAAGAATTTCCAGGAATAGTGAACTTTCCTATTCAACTATGTATAGTGTACAAGAGTTGCCAGCAATTCCTCATTGGAAGGAGGTCTGTGAGAGGAGGGTGCCACAGCTATAGTTCATTCAAATATGGACCTGCCACCAGCATCTCGTTTTATCCCAGATACGATCAGAGAGTCCCTGGCGGAACTGCTTTACAGAATGGTAGGTCACAGCCTCCTGGACCATCGATCGTGCTTGGACACCAAGCAGCTGAGGACAGCCCTTTGGTGTAGATCACGCCCCAACCCTTAGGATGACGTCACGTACGTAACGAGCGCACGCGTAACGCGTCCCGCCCCGCCCCGCCCCGCCCCGCCACGGCACACGGAGGGGTAGCCAGGAGGGGCGTGGCGGGGGAGGGGAGGGGGGTCGGCGGTGGGACTGTGCGCGGACAGTCGCGGGCGAGCTGCCGTTTGCAGTAGCGGTGAGTGCTTTGCGTGTGTTTGGATTTCACGACCTTCGTCAGTGAACAGCTGAAGGGTGCAGAGCGTCAGAAGCAGGTAGCCCTGCGCGCTGACTGCGCAGACGCGGTAAGTTGAGTACTGCTAAAAAACAAAAAGAAACAAGAATCAGACATGTGAATTTTGGCGGGAAGGAAGAAGTGGGTCATTGAATTTGCAAGTGCTCTGTTTACTAATGTACTTCCAATGTACCTGCCTAATGGCGTAGTGTATTATATGTCGTTCATATGGAGACAGAATAACTTGACACTTTATCGTTTGTTGAATACTGTTTAAAGTGCAAATTTCATAGAAGTGTTTAGGAACTTAAACAGGCAGAAACTGCTGCGAATTGTGTTCCCCTGCCATATTTAAATCCTGTTGATTTTATCCCCTCCCTACCCTGTTTGATTGTCCTGTCATTTTATTTTGAAACGTGATGTAAGCTACTAGGTTGTGTAATGCAAATGAAGCGTGAAACAAGGTTATGTTTGAAATCTATGCTGAAAAGTGCACTGAGCGTTTTATTTCTTGGTATTTTTGATTCCCTTGACCAAAGCCAAGGTCAAGTCAAGCTGAGGAAACATAATTGACAAAAGTTTAGTGAATGGACATTTTTGAATAGGTGAAGAAGTTAAGTTTTATTTGAGAAATAACCCATTTTTCGTGCTTCTCGTTTATAAACATGTCTCATTGTAAGTAATAAATTAATGTCTCAAACATTTACATACGTGATAATAAACTGAGAAGAGAAGATTGATATTTACTTTTTTCTAATACTTGTACCAAGTTATACACCGAAAACAAAAGTATAAACAAGTGGGCAGGTGATTGTATTCAGGTCTGGGTTCAATGTGTTCCCATCGCTTGCTTTCTGCTTCCTGCTAGCAACACAGGAAAATGAGCGCGTATTAATGAGGGCGAAGTGACTGTAGCGGATGTTCTTCGACCGCACTTGACCGGACATACGGGATCACGAATGCAACAATAGCATAATTCTTCTAGAGAGAATAATGACTTTCATACGATGACAGGACTGTGGCCCCAAACATATATGGGGAAACACTACTGTATTTCCAAATAGAAATCAATCAACTTATTCGTGATATAAGAATTGTTTTCTCACAAAGATTTATTTAGTTTTACTGTTATCGTACGGACATTAAACGACTAAATAATCATTAATACTTTAGGCAATAAAGTCATTATCACTGCGTTGAACTGTGTAATATCAGGTTTTCTTGGATTTAAAAACAACTTAATATTTAGAGTATTTATGAAGCATTTCATCGTCAGTAATGGGAAATAAAATAATTTCCCTTGAAAGAATAATAGCAGAAACAAAATAAATTCGGTTTTAAGAAGAGTTGTTTCTAAACGTGGCTGAATGAATTGTGTACAAAATTTGAAGGCTGCTACAAAATTAAAAAGCGCGTAGCCTTCGCTCTTCGATCAACGGATTTTATTCAAGATGATGTGATAGACCATCCCATTTTCCGTATCTCTATTTACATTTGACGTACTGAAATGAAACATTTCTTGACATTTTGAATTGTAAATTATGTTAAATGATGTTTTGTTGTTAAGATATCTTATGATGGAAAGACGAGGGATACGTACTTGCCGGTGGCCATCCCGGATCTTAAACTGTCTGCCATGTGAACTCGTTATAGATAATGCAAACAAATATCTTATTAGATGTCTGCGTGGAAGACGAAGTTTGGTATGTTTCTGAACGTTGAGTACTTGAAACAGTCAATGTGAAGTTAAAATTGAAAAGTAATTTTCTCATTTTTGTTCAGTTAAAAATGTAAGTATATGGAATAAGAGGGTTAGAACCCAACTGTAACAGTGTGAATCATTACAAGAATTTTGATTTTCATGCAAAAGAAGTATGAATGCACATTTAGGGTCAAGTGATCTCCATAATTTAGGGTCAAGTGATCTCCATAGGACCATCGTAAAATAGTTTCCGTGCCTTCCGACTTCATTGTCGCTAAAATTTGATATCAAGGTACCCGAAACGCAGATGTGAGCTGGAACTAGATGCGTGTGCCTTTAGTTAGAGTGCATCCAATTTAGAAAGGTAGTTTATGCTTTACAACATTCAAATGAAAAATTCTCATGTACTGAAGATGAGGCGAAATTGGTATGGGTGCGGAGGTAGGAAAGAAATATGACAAAACGGAGAAAAGCGAATAGGACAAGTTGCTAAAAGCAGAATTCTTAAACGAAAATGGATGTTATTTTTATGGAGGGCAAAGAAAACGAATTTTCGGAAGAAAATGAGAGAATGTAAGGGAAAAGAAGTTCAAAATTCAAGGCTAATTTTTCCAAGACATTTTGAATCTTCACTTTTTATTCATCTATTTTTATCTTGTAATTTGGTTAAATGACTGACGATTTCTTCCTTCAATAAGATTTTTAATGTGAACCAAGTATAAATATAAATATTTTGATCAATTGAAGTATATTTTCTATGTGACATTGGGAATGAAAGAAAAGCTGACCACTTATTCCTGATTTTACTCTTACTTAAAAAAAAAAAAGAAACGTAAAAGACAAAGTTTAAAGTAGAACAGGATAATGATAATTGAGGAGTATTATAAGAGTAAGCAGACGGCTCGGATCACCGATGTGGCTAAAAGTGCAAACATATTCATGATCAGAGTCTTGGGTTGAAGGGTTGCGGTTTCGAATCTCGCCCTGACGAAGTATCCTTGTGCTACCTTTCATGTATGTTATCGAATGAGTGTAAAAGTGCGTTAAGGTATTAACTTAAAATACACCATTTCGTTTTCTCGGTGTAGTGGATGTATTCAACAAAATAAGATAAATTCGAATATTTTTAGTGTGTGTGTGTGTGTGGGGGGGGTGAGTCGGTGTACAACGAAATTAAAGGGCTATTATAGAAACGGCAATACTATTGTTTCGTTTTCGGTACGCAGATGATACTCAGTTATTGATCAATTTCCCTACCAGACATTCTTGGCAACTCCCGTCAGGCTTCGGAAGAGCCTATCATGCTCTGTGGTGTACACCCCTCTAAAGCATGGCATCGAAGAACAAAAGCAGAAGGAAATTATTAAGACTTAAGTGCTGTAAACGACCTTAACCGAACCTAAGTGACAACTGAATCGGCTAATTTATTAAAAGACGAGAGTCAATAACTAGATAAGCCAGTAGTCACCGGACGTCTCATACAATTCGTTAAAGTTAATATTTCGATTTTGGTCAGTGTTACTGACCTTGATACTACCCCGATTTCTTAATTTTTAATAAACTGACCAAAATCGAGATACTGCTCTATCTTCAATTGAAGTGTATGCTTTAATGGCTTACGGAAGGCAGGTGAATGCCCCGCAGCCACGGGCGTTACGCGCCGATCAGGGAAATGCAACTCGGTCCGGCAGCGGAGAAGCAGCCAGCGCACCGGCGGCGACGGCGTCCGCGCCACTGCCGCCGCGGCCACGTGGTTGCGAACGCGCTGGCGCGCACGTGGGGCGATCGCGGGCGGAGAAACGCCGCCGCACGCAAGCGCACGCGAGGCCGCCACGCTCCGGGGCTCGCGGCCCAAGCAGACGCTGTTGCCTCACTGGCGCCTCAGCGCGTCGCCGCCGCCGCCGCCGCCGCCTTCCCACCGGCCGAGGGCGAGGCACCGCGCCGCGCCGCGCGGACCACCGCCACTTCCGTCGGTGCTGCGCTTTGGGACGCGGCGTCCGCGTCTGTGAGATTCTTCCTGCAGAGGAACTACTCTAAGGACCACTTTGACGGGTCGGGAAACAAATGAATGTCATGCAGGGCGATGACTAGACACCGGATGTTTAGACACTAAAAAATCTCCTAAAAAGGCACTGAAAATGGCAAGAATAAGAAGAAAAAAGGCGTTTTCGTAAGTTACATACACTATAAATTGAAAAATTATTCGTAATTTTTGTCTACATTATTTTGTAAACGTAAACGCACGAAACAAATTCGAACATAGCAATAGTGAAAGCTTCTGGGAATTTATATTTATTTCCACTTACAATTTCGATGCCCTCGGTAAATTGTCAATCGACCATGTTCTCAGATCATGGCTGCTATTTATAAAATAGGGAAATGGAGAATAATCAGTGTGTATACTTTTAGGAATTCTCTCGCATTTTAAAATACCAAGACGTGAATTGAAGGTTTTGAAATGAATGGTCACGTTGGACCATGGCCGATTTTCTGATATCTTAGCATGGCATATAAAAAATACATCAAAGGGAAAAGGTCATAAAAAGTTAATTAAGCAAAAAAGGCATTTATGCTAAAAAAGAGCAAAAATAAGCATTATAAAACTTCGTCATATGTCATATTTGTCATGATTCTGCACATATATTAGCAGCCTTTAATTAAGTTCGCTAGAATAAAATAGGCATTTCCCTAAACATGTGATGTCTAGCGGTGACACTGCAAGAGAGGGTAATGAAGCCAATGGCGGCTGGTGCCCCAACAGACTGGAGGTTGCACCTCCATCGAATGACGGAAATGTAATTTCCAAAATTCATAATACGAACACATAGGTAAAAATGTACGTAATTCAAATCAATTAAAACTAAGTGAAATAAAAGTATATATTGAAACACTACTTATATAATTTTTTTGCGTCGGGTCCGCGTAAGGAATATACTTCTCCCGCGCACGTGGTTCTGGTTTTGATTTCCACTGGACACTTAAATTCGATTCCAGTACATCGCAACAAGCAAATATTGCTTCGACACATTTCACACAAATATAATTATTTTATTTCGAAAACTTCACTACCCTGATATATTGGCAATAACGAAAGATCTTGGACACACATTCGTATTCACTAGAACCTTCGCTGGCCAGTTGCAGCCACTCAGGGACTTCCATCCCGAACGGCCGCCTTTACGCAAAAAACTCATCAAATGTACGTTTTGAATCGAGAAACCTAATATCAAATGAAAACAAATTCTCCAAATATCATAAACAATGCACTGAATATCGCCAATAATTGACAGAATTTGTGTACTTTCAATAACGAGCTAAAATCATAAAACTACGATGCAGTGAGTTAGACGAAGACAGAATATGGGTAATCCCCTGAGATTCCCTCCGTTTTCCGTGCAGCGCTCGACATCGCCACTAGACTGGTTGCTCAACCAAAAGGCCGTATGTTCCACGTGTTAAATCGAAGGGCCAGAGAGTAAAACAGTTAATCCATTCATGCAACCAAGAGCCCAGAGTGTGGTACAATTCCTGGCATGGCACCGAGATAGCACCAGTTGGAGTCTTTGCTTTCAAAATGATTTCATATTCATCGATATTGCTGCAATATCTTGAATAATGAATGTTTTAAAATGAAAATGTATATTCCTAAGATATTATGAGAACGTTTTCATTTTCTGGGGGTTGTGCAACCGTGCAACCTAAGCACGAGCCGCCACTGGATGAAGCCATTTACAAATGAGCTAACTAAAGGAATGCAGTGACAAAATGGGTGCTTGGACTTAGCCTTCAATTATGTTGCCAGCAATGGCCAAGCAGTAGCTGTAAAAGCGCTCCCTTCTTGTAGTAATATCTCCATACATGCCGGCGGTGCACGAGTCAAGTGACATGTCTGAAACTAGTGATGTTACAGAATGGTACAGACGTTCTCGCACTAGTAAGTTCTCTAATCTTTTAGTCTGGACTAGCTTTTCGATCTTGCCCCATCCTCTCGCCAGGTACCATCTATCGCCACTCAAAGTACATTTTTTAACAATTTTCTCAATTTTTTCGGTGTCCTAATGGTAGAACTGAAAAAATACTTTAAAGAATATTAAAGAAAAGTAAACCTTTGTCATACATGGACATTTTTTGTAAAAAATTTGGAAACGAAAATGTCATTTGTGTTAAATGTAAAAATATGTTTACAAAAAAGTATATTTTTGCTAGTAAAAATAGAGATTGAGACAATGGTGCAGATTTTAATGTAGAGTAAAATACTTTGTATTTGACCGCAAAATAAAGGGATCAGCCAAGTTAAACTAGTGGAGCTAGATCTTTCTAGCATTATTTAAAACATTTGCATTTTCGAAAATTTAGTGTTCCATAAAAGTGATCACTGTGCTATAGGCCGTAGTTACATGGTCAAAATTAAAGAAAAATAGAGAGCCGTTTTAAAGAAATAATTTAAATTTCCTTTACATCAAGGAAAAAATGCGCGAAAACTACTCGTATTTTCAAAAAGTTGTTCATGATCTTATTTAAAGATCTAATATTTAGAGCAGATTTCATTGAACGAAAAAATTTATAAATTTTGTATTTCTACGATGTAAATTGTTTGCAGTTTTTGAAAATCCAGGGTTCACCGAAAATGGGACCTGCATCATTTTTGTCTGTGTAATTTCTCCATTCGTGAAAAAAGTAAAAGAAAACATGAAGAGTGTGAGAAATATTGAGTGAGAGAATGTTTTAAATGCTTAAATTTTACTGAAAATTGCGTAAATATTACTTTCATTTTTATAAATTGTATTCAAAGATATATCTTTGACGAAAAGATTTCATTAAGGAAAAAAACTCAATTTTTAATATTCTAGCTGTAGGATTAAGTCGAAAAAAATGTTGAACTTTTGCAATTTTCAAAAATTCAGAGAGTTCAAGGAAAATTATACCTGCGCCAACTTTTTAAGCGTCCTTGCTCTCTCCGAAAAAAAAAATTCATGTCGAGGCTTCCACGGCCAGAGTCCTAAGAATGATCTTGGCTGCCCGCTACGTCGAAGGCTGTGAAGCCAGATGATGCCAATGTCGAAAACCAGCCTTCGGCGTAGCGTCACCCGGACAGCCAAGATCAAAAAATTTAATCCAAAACCTTGGAGTCATTTTTGAGAAGTTTGAAAGAGTTAAGGCTTTACATAAAATAAAAATATCAGAACTCGATTTCGACCCGATTTATGGGGGAATATCAATTTTGGACAAAATAGTTCGAACGGTTTTGTGTTCCAGCATTTACCATACATGAATGATAGAAAGACGTTTTGTAGTAAACCAATTTTTAGGTATCAAGGACCCACAAATAGTGAATTATGACATAAGACGTGTTAGAGGAAGTAATTTACTACATATAGGAACAAGATTTATAAACTTTTTCGATACCAGAGCCTCACAATACAAGATTTGCTGACGAAAATATCCCGCTGTGGCGTTTCAATACTTTCCCTTTAGTATGGAAATACATAGTATGGAGAGAAAGTAAAATCAATCTCCTGCAAAATGAGAATTCTCGAGATGTCACTGTCACTTTTCTTGTTCACAAATAGTTTTACTTCCTACTACATTCATCTCCGTATTAAGTTATGGAATTGTTTCAAAATTGTTTTTATCCGTTTCTGAGGATTCCGCTTCAAAGATATTGCTTTTTTTTTTTTAATTAAAATTTTCCAGTGTTTGTTTTGCGAATTGTTCGTTTAGAAGAACTTTAATTATTCTTACGTTTTTTTTAACAAAATCAAAGGAATTTTAATTCATATAGGTACTGTGTAAGTGAATAATGTTGTACTTCAGTCTCTTAATTTCAATGCATCAAATGTTATTCATTAAATACATTCCATTCTTTATTAACTTTTATGGCCTGTTTAAGTTTTTTGGACATTTCCCACATGATCCAAGCTTGCCAACGCTTTATTATACCGCGTCATGGGCTCATAGAACGTATCCAGTTTTTAAGGGGGTAAATACAGCTAACAGGTCTCAAAAATTCGATTTTTTAAAAATAATTTTATATAATAGTTCAGTGTTTTAGTTTTAATTTCGTGAAAGATTTGTTTTGATATCTTTCATAGTTTAGAAGATATGCGTATTTAAATAAAGCCTCGCACGCTTGGCAGCCCTTTAAAAGTTTTGGTCATGCCCCTGCCGTGTTATCGGAAGAAGTACTGGGTGGTCATACTCTGGCATTTCAAATTTGGCGCAAAATCATTATGAAGGTTTGTAGCAGTAGTTTCTCATATAATTTTGCGGAATAGAGCCTTCGCTTGTTCACAGCAGCAATTTCTCATACCAGGATATTATCAACTTATTATGGCAATGCTATAAGAGAAAATAGCAATGCTATAAGAAAAATATAAAATATACAGTTGATAATATGAAAAAGGCTGTCTGGGCCATTTGGTTTCATAAAGCTTCAACTGATGAAAAGCCAATGCATGATACGTGTCCAAAAGGCATTGATTCATGGTGTCCATACCAAAAGACAAAAGAAAGTAACATGTTACCTGGTTACAAGTATAAAAATACATTCCTATGGCAATTATGGAAATTATTAAATGTTTTTCAAGACTTATGCCACCCAAAGCTTTTGGAAAGATGTGTTGGTGGTCACACACAAAACACCAATGAATCATTTCATTCAAAAATTTGGAAAGTGTCCCAAAGAAAAGAATTTTTGGAAAATGAATTGTTGAAATTGGTACATATGATGCTGTCATTACTTTCAATGATGGCATGACAGGGAGACTGAAAGTTCTGGAAAAACTGGGTGTGCCTTTGGGTAAAAACATGACGCAAGAATTTAAAAAAGTGGACCAAACAAGAATTCAGTCGAGTGAAAAAAATCTTGCCACAAAAGAAGCAAGGAAGACCAGAAGAAGGCTCAGACTTGAAAACCAACTGCAGAAAATAGAAATTGAAGGACATTCCTATGCTTCTGGTGCATATTAGGACACCAGATATCTTTCTCAGGTACTTTCCCATGTTACTGAAACTTTAAGATCAAATATCTTGAAACATAGATTTTTCAAATGGTTTACAAGATAACTTTTTTTCTAATATATAGATTTTATTCAAATTTTCAGGAAATGTTTCTGGTATTATTAACTACAGTCTGTATCAAAAAGAAGATTCTAATATTATTTTCAAGCCTTATTCTGTAATTTTTAAGTGCAAAATTTAAACCTGAAATTGAAATATTTGTAAATAAATATGTTTTAAAAATAGATCAAACAATTAAATTATTAATGTTTTAAATTCAGCTTGTTACTAAGATTATTTTCTTTCGTATTAAAATTGAATTTTACAAAATTTCAATGAAATTGGCTTTTTATGATGTAAACGGTGAGTATCTACAAATTAAACAGCATACATTTTTAATAACAAATGCTGTTTATTGTAAATTATTAAAAATACCAGATATTTGTTTTGTGTTAAACATGTGCTATTATATCACAGTATAAAATTTAATGATTGTATTGTTGTAGTTAAAGAGGAATTAAATTTTTAAATTATCATAATTTTCCACTGAGATAGCTGTATCTACCCCTTAATACAGGACCAGTCCGAATGTTGGTCTATGTCTGCTGCGAGACAGTGAGTTGCTTACGACATTTTAGTCCTCCGGCCAGTACGAAGAAGCACTTAAGTCACTGTTAACTTCTTTTCAAAAGAGAGAAAAAACGCAGTCAAGTGAAGCTACTCAAACTCGTAAAATGTAGTTCCTAACTAATGTTTTTTTTACTCGGGGGAAATTAAATATTGTTGACTTATACTCTTTGTAATTCGGACCGTAATTCGGACTTATACTCTTTGTAATTCGGAGCTCGAAGTTCATTGAACCTATTCTAAATCCGTCCCCACATATCCTCTACATGTCTCCACAAAACTAATATCTCGACATAACTAATGCCCCTAGAAAACTAACGTCTTAAGAGAACTCGTGTGTCCTAGGGACACGAAAACTGATTTTAAGACGCAACATTTCCAAGCTATTGAGCGATTATTTTGGCTGCAGTAATCGGTTCCTTATGTCTTAATCTGCAAACTTAATTTTTTTGTATTAAATCTGTTGGATTCAGAACTAGGAAGTAATTTCCTACTTAGCAGTAGCACACTTATGGGGTTTTGTGTCGATAATGCTTATAAATCACACACACACACACACACAAAACGGCGGCCATCTTTAGCAATTATATAAAGGGAAGATTAATCGATCCATTAATGTCTGTAAAGCAAAAGCCAATTTTGGTCACTGATTTGACTCCTCAATAGCAGCACTGCTTTGTACAAAGTTCTGCGGGGGAGCTACCGCGCAGCTGCGGTTAACGGTTGCCCTCAAGGGCGTCGGCAGCTTGCCCACAGCCTTCACGGTCGGTGGCCGCGAAAAGCGCCGTGAAAAGTTCCCACGCGGCGGCGCCCGAAGTACAGTTAGAAAACAGGGAAATGAATGAGGATTATTCGCGGAGTGTTGATCGAAGAGCTTGTTAAATAATACAATGGTTATTAATTCCCAACTAGTGAGAATAACGACGTTTGGTGTTTTTGTATACGGGCCACATGTTTAACTAACGAGCGCGATGGAACAGGTTTCTTGAATGGATCATGAATAGGGCCCGAATTGTTAGGTTTCAACGAATTTTATTCCTCTCTTGGTAACGTCATTATTTGGAAATACATATCCATTTTATCATTTCTGAGACAAATTCGGAATATCCTAAAAGCTTCTGAAATTACATATGATCCTTAGAGGCGAAATAGAGCATTTCTTATAAAAAATGCAAAATTTTCGTAAAAAAATTCAGTTTACTTTCGTTGATCAGAATTTTACGGTAGCTTATCCATAGTGTGTAACTTTCACGACTTTCCTGCTCTTATTGAAAAATGAGAAGGGGCGTGTTTTTTGCTAAACGAATCAATAAACTTATCGAAGCGGTGAACTATACGAAGCATTGTAGCGGTTTCAATGAAGGAATTTCAGGTACTGTAGGTGGGTTGTTGTCGTCAATGCTCTCGAAACTTCAATGCAATGATAAACGACCAACGATGAGTTTTCATGCTGTTCTTCTGGAAGAAGTGATACTGTGGATTGGGGAATTACCTTGGGGACCGAAAGCAGATGTATCTATGAAGTCTGCACCATTGATGGAAGCTGCGTTGAAGGAACCTTTTCTCGTTGCAAGAGTGCGTGGAGAGAAAATCGGATGTCTTTCTCATAAGGTATTGAGCATGGTTTTTCAATGCGACACTGCATCTTAAAGAAAGTGAATTTTTTTTGCTTGTATGCTTTTGTTTGTATCAAGAGAATATTTAAAAATTGCAAGTTAAAAGAAATGATGTTCTTTTATAAGAAACATCATTTTCATTTGTTTGATTTGTTTTCAGTTCATTTGTTTTTAGAAGCAATACTGTTGAATAAAATAAGTTAGTAATTCAGATTTGTTATTTATTGAAAATATTCTTCTAACCTGATTAGAAAAATATAAAAAATATAAATTCTGTGGTGGCAGCGGAGATTTTGTGGTATTCCATGATAAAATCTGGGATGAATGAGGTATCAAACCACAATAAAGACTAAATAATTTTACTTCACATAAAATTAGGCCATACACGTGTTTCAGGAGCGTTCTCCCATCATCAGTGGCTCTATAATATATAAAATGACATAAACAAATAAACATATGAAAAACAATATCTACAATGAACAACTACAACAAGTTCCTTGTTGAAATAATTTTATTTAGTAAATTTGCGCTTCATTGTAGATATTGTTTTTCATATGTTTATTTGTTTATGTCATTTTATATATTATAGAGCCACTGATGATGGGAGAACGCTCCTGAAACACGTGTATGGCCTAATTTTATGTGAAGTAAAATTATTTAGTCTTTATTGTGGTTTGATACCTCATTCATCCCAGATTTTAAAAAAATATAAAATTGGCTAAAACATTTTTATCAAAATTATTATAAAATCCTAAAACTCCGGGGTCTAGGAGTAAAAAGATCTATGAAGGAGTATGTTACTACTTAACACACTTGAATGTATCAATGTAAAAAAAAGTAATATTCAGCCCTCAAAAGTTTGCCCTTACATTTCAATATAGAGGTAAATTTGGCTTTAGATTAGCTGTAAAGGTTTCCGAGGGTTTGGGTAAACGTATAAATGTTTGGAGATGTACTTGTTAATATGTAGTGTCCAATCAGTTTAGAACTTTCTATCACACTACTTTAGAGAGTGCATTTAGGTTCCGTTAGTGTTAATAATTCTCGAATTATAGTCATAATACTTAAGCTTTGGAGATTTCCATACTGACAGTCGGGTACGATTATAAGCGAACCGAATGTAAAGTCAGAATAATATGATGCAATTGATTTCCTTTTTGTTGCATTATATCACGTGAAGTAGAGTAACATACATTTCATGGATTTATTCATAGTGTCTTGAGATCATTTGCAAATAATCAAAGAACTTCATGATTGTTTTTAAATCGCGATTAAATACTATTTTCCTTCAAAGTCTTTTGGAACCACAGCTTTGTTTTCTTTGCTGTTGTTTCTCCTGGAATCACAAAGCTCGTGCGTGTGAACGGGTGTCAATACTTTCTCAGGAGTGGTAGTGTCTTGTTCTCAAGTAGTGACGATTTGACGTTATTGCAATGCGCTTAACGTAACTTCTCTGAACGACCCAACGTGGAAACTTATTTTCCTCCCCCTCCATTTCTCTGAATATCTACCGGGCTTTTTGAAATCTCACGAAGTGTGCTGGTAACCCAGTGGTAGGCATCAGCTGTGACCAGGTCGCTTCCCAGAAGCCGTGTTGTCCTTCCATCACTATCGATCGGCGTGGTGGCCCGCCTCGAGTCTGCGCCCTGCGCCGTCCGCCCGCTGGCCCCGTAACGCTCCGCTGCTCGCCGGGTGGCGTCGAGACAGGGGCTGGCAGGGCTTCTCCAACACTTGCTGTGTTCCAGAAGGAACACAGGCTTCCGGCTACAAGAAAATAAAGTTATAGATGGTGCTTACGTTTCGTGTCGTTACAAAAACATTTTTTCATTACGGAGTAAAATTAACACGTTTTGACGTTCATGAGATTAATGTTTTTCTCTTTTTCTCCCGCTTCTTGCAACCTTCATCAACTATTTTATTTTGCAGATCATTCATTCCTATTCCGTTTATTCTCTTCACATTAATTTCTTATGTTTGTTCCTATTCAAAACTCTCTTTCTTGCGATTCCAATGTCCACGTTTGTACATTTTACTATATCTATTCCCCCTCTCTCAACATAATGTTGAAATAAACAAACTTTTCTCCCCTGCTCTCAACATAATGTTGAATAAACAAACTTTTGAATATAACTCATTGCATTCAAGTATCCAATTCTGTTTTCGGATTCTCACTGATTCTTGACCTGTCCTGCCTTTCGTCTTCCGACTGTCGAATCCCTGCTCCCTTTGAGACAGATTAATATTGTTTCATTAGTTATTAGCTCTTCTCCCCCTCACCACTATTTCCTTTGTACCATCGTTATTTAACTATTTCCCTTATACGTCGGCTTTTGAACTTATGTGATATTTTAATCACACTTTTCGCTTTACATGTGATTTTACCATTGGAATTTATAACAATAAGTGTCAAAATATTACGAAATAAAATTACATTGCTAATCGTAATTTTCAAGACTCCGGACTGTGGGTTTACATGAGCCCTTCCCCGAACCGTATGATAAAAAAATGCTTGCAGAGAGTGTGTGGTGTAATCAAAACGAGACAACGAAATATCTCGCGGAATTCGCATCAGATGTTTGAGGTGGTAATATGCGTATACTACAATCAGTCTGTCCCAACCAGTCGAATTGCATTAATAGAGTCTAACTTTGAAATTTCGGAAACTCTAATATTTAATATAGAATGTAGATTCTGCTGCAAAACAATATATACCGCTGATTACGTAGGCTTCCGCGGCCGGAGTATGTCTCTTGGCTGTCCGGGACAAGCCGCGTCAATTTGCTTGTAGCTGACGTTTCGGCCAACATATTGTGACCTTCCTCAGAGCGTACTGCTGTACGCCAGCAAATTGACGCGGCTTGTCCCGGACATCCAAGAGACAATACATACCGCTAGTTAGATTTTTTTTCAATTAATGATATATGACACTTTTTTCTACCGACAATTCCATTCTGATGGCTTTTAGATAGTCGGTGGGTTCCTCGTTCGCAGACCCTCGCGACGCACCCTGCGC
This sequence comes from Teleogryllus oceanicus, assembly GCA_964035755.1. Classification (NCBI taxonomy): domain Eukaryota; kingdom Metazoa; phylum Arthropoda; class Insecta; order Orthoptera; family Gryllidae; genus Teleogryllus; species Teleogryllus oceanicus. The sequence continues at coordinate 61,766,956 of CAXIVR010000005.1, read as the reverse complement.
CGGTTACGCGGCCGCACAGTGTAACGGGAAGCGCAATGTGCAGATACCGACCGTCTGCCCTCACCCACCACGTGCGCCTGGCTCCTTGACCTTGTTCCCGAGCGTTGCGCCACCGCACTTCAAACGCACGCCCCTCAGCTTTGCTTGCCTCTCTTCCCCCGGCTTTGCCTGCCCCCCCCCCCCACCCGCCCTGCCCCAGCCCTGCCCTAACCCGGCCCACCGTGCCCCAGCCCTGCCCCGCCCAGTACCACCGCCCAGTACCACCGCCCAGTACCATCGCCCAGAACCACCGCCCAGAACCACCGCCCAGACCCCGCCCCCCAGAACCACCGCCCAGTACCACCGCCCTGGCCCGCCCTTGGATTCACTCATCCAATGGAGAAGACAGGAAAAAAACTATTGTCATCCCCTTTGTCAAAGGTCTTTCCTACAAGATCAGAGGTGTTTTAAAAAATTATGGGTTTGATGTGGTTTTTGGCAGCCATAACAAATTCCAACACATTATCAAAACTGGCAAAGATAAACTCCATAAAAATAACAGGACTAATATAGTTTACAAAATTGATTGCATAACACAAGGCTGCAACAAAGTCTATGTTGGACAACCTAAACGTCACCTTAAAACCAGAATCAAAGAACACCAAAGAAATAGTGAAAAAAGGGCGATGACAATGTCATCTCTAAACACATCCAAATTTATGGACATACAATGGACTGGGTGAATCCAACCATACGTGACCAAGAAACCAATTGGCATAAAAGGCCAATTTCAGAGATGCTTTTTATTAAAAAACAAAAATTTATCCTTAATAACCATAAAGATTCCTCTAACCTCAACAATATTTATGACAAATTAATTAACACATTACAGGTGATTCTCTCTATTCCCTGTTCATTTTCACCCTTTTGTAAGTTATGTTTCAACACATTGGTTTTCAATTTAATCTTTGTTTAGCACAATTTCTCTCCCCTTTCTGACATTATGTTTACATACAGAGTAACCCATGGCCCCCTTCCCCCTCCACGTTATCTTCTGATTCATTAAGACTTGCGCTGTTTTACTGTACCGAAGTTTGCACCACCTACACACACAGTACCTTGAACCGTTGCGTATCGTATAACATGCGCCGATACCTTAAACTATTAATTTTAATTGGAAGAAGATCTTCCAAGGTAATCAATTGCATTCCTCAATGCCTTTCCAATATGGTCCTTTAGACCATCATTGTTAAAGATTAGAAGTGCCGTGCCTGGTTTTATATTATATCTCGACATTATGGTGTAACATAACCTAGGAAATTTACAGGTACCACGTCCTTATCTCATTGTTTTTGTTTTACATTTGTTTTATACTAATAATATTAATGTAATATGTAAGATTGTAACTCATTGGTTGACGTTGACCATTCAGACACTAAAGAGGGCCTTGCAATTTAGGGCGAAACGTTTGCTTCTAATATATTTAAATTGACTGGAATCATAATTTTTTTCTTGTAATGTTTGATTTATCCAGTGAATCCTGATTTACTTATTTATTTTATTACGCTATTATTAAATACTTTTATTTGAAACCATCAATCACAGCCAAAAGTCATAAAATTATATTCACATTCTTTCTCTGCCTCGTAAGAGAATCGTAAGCTATTCTTCCTGCTTCCTTTCTTCGACTTCATCTTTTTATCTCTTCCTCCTCCTCTTTTCTTTCTTTCTGATATCAGATTGGCCATGATGCGCTTCCTAGATTGCCAGCAGTTTTTGTGCCTTTCATAGTAATTTTTCTATATCAATCTTTTTTTATGTATTGGTTAATTTAACGTCTCAAGTCCTTACGATTTTACCTCCCAAACGTCTAATACAAAATGAATGGTACCGTCGTATATTTCATATTTAACTTCTTCAGAATATTCATGCGATATTTGTCCAAAAATTGTGGGGTCACAGAAAAATCTATCAATAGAATTCTTTTATTATCAAATACAAACATTGAATCACATATGTTTTATTTTTCAAAACAATTACATGAATGTTACTTGAAACAGACACTAACAAAGTGCGCACCATGCAGCAAAATTCATTCAGGCACTAGGCGAAGCCCTACGAGAAGCTGAAAATACCCAATGTGATATCATCCAGACTAAATGCGAATGGCCTCTGTTACATATAGTGTTCAATATTTTTGATGATAAATACCTAAAATAAAATTAAAAGTGCTGTTTAATATAACGCCTCTTTACAAAATGTAGCATTTGTTATTTCAGTCCTAGTTGGGAATGCCTTTGTTTCATGTGTGTCGTTTGTCATAAATGTAATGGGGGTAAATGACATAGTACGCCTTTTATGTCATTTCTCGTATTACTTTGTTCTACTCTAATAACACCGCTTGCGAAATGCTTACCCGTGATCCGCCTAATATTCAGAGAACACAACTTGGAAGAATAGTTAAACCACAGCGGAAATGCTGCAGGTTTCTGAAACACACACCGTACACACGAGCTCGGAGATAAGAAACGTCGAGTTCTCTGTGCGTCGTACTTGTAGACAAGAGTATTAGGCATAATTTACGCAGGATATAAAGAATTAATTCTCCGCATTAGTCTTGTTCTGAAGCTATGGTGCTACCACATATGTCGCTGTTTACTTGGTGTAAACAAATGCATTGTCTACTCTGAAGAAACGTACACATGTGTACACACTGAGATAAGTGATAAAACCTGCCTGTTGACGTAGCTTTCTTGACAGTATATTAAAGATGTTTATATTAGCATAATATTCTTTGTAATTCATAATGATTCTGTAACAGGATAGCATGATGTGTGCATACGAACTCATTTTCAAATGGTGAGTTATATGCCTAAAATACTGTCTATGAATATGTCTAACGTTATATGTTTAAAATACTACTCTCAATTATCTCGGCCGAAATGTGTCTCAGTCCTACCCATTAAAGAAACAGATCCATTTTAATTTTTTTCAATCAATAATATTTTGGGATTGGACAAATATAATGCAGACTTGTGTTCCGAAAATAAACATGTGTAGTCTAAACATACCTTAATGCAACACTACTTAACAATAAAGCAAAATATAAGTAGTTACTTTAATCCTAATCACATTAATGACTAGGGAAAGGATTTTAAGGTGCGGCACCTTTTCAAAAATATAACTGTTTTCATACACATAGTTTAAAATATGTATTTGGGAGGGGGATGAAATGAAAGGATGGTTTATTTGTGGGGATGAAATAAACACTATTTGCTGCACCTTTTTGCATCTTTTCGTGAGATTAGTACATTTTGGCACCTTTTCCCTCTTTTTTTTATCATTTTATAAAAGATTTTATAAAAGAGTTTATAAAAGATTGGGTACAAAAATGTATTTTCTTTTTTCTTGGACAGCTTTTTAAAATACCATTTAATCAGAAGTCAACAATTTAAATTAAAAATCTTCTCCTATATTGTTTCAGTAGAATACCTTTTGGGGCTCTCACAAGCAACCAATCTTTGTAAATGAGATATCTAAAAAAGAGAATATTACGGTGACGTGACGAATATCACGTTACTTTACAAATACTTTAAAAATATGAAGGATTTGTTTAAAAAACGCACTTAAATATTCATGTCAAATGAAACCCGCAACACTCGCTCGTATTAAAAAAAACTATATCGTTAAATAACTCCTAAACGATTATAGGGCCTTAAAAACTAAATTTTTGAAGCCAGAGGCCTAACAAAATGTTTCTCACACTGTAATATACAGAATGAGAACTTATTGAATATTCTATTACATGTTTGCTGGTTCCAGGCTTCTCGATTCTACCCCTGTTCAGAGCCTGTATAATTTGCTGATGTATGTTAAATTAAACCAATTACTTTATATTCTAAGCGACTGAATTACACAGGTGTACATCTCTGATCGGTAATAACGTTGAATTAATTGTTTCTACAATCTTGAAACAATATTGTAATCAATCAATAATCTTTACGAAGAATTACAATACTTTTATACTTGCAAAACCTAAGTATCCAATATTCCATGCTTTAAAAACAAATTCTTAGTCATTTCTGGATTGTCATGAAATCAAAGCAATGTAATAACATTGGGAATGACTTGTCTAAAAATCGCCCAGCTATATAAAACAGTCACGTGCCTCCAACTGGCTTTTACAGCTCTTGACAAGATGAAAAATCAAAAATGTTAAATGCACCAATTAACTAAATAAAGGATAAATTAAATTAGAATATTTTGTATTGACAAGGGTGTATTTTATTATTATCAATTACAAGGAGACAAGAACAAGTGACGGAGGAGAAGATCTTCAAGAAAAATATATTTTACAGGCTTAATATGGAAATGGAAAAATAGGGGTGGGGGTGGTGGTTAACATGCGAGAATTCTCGCATGGATATGCTAGTTAAAATGTAATTTTACGTAAACCACCCGCAATTTATATCCCAGCAACAATGGCCAATCCGCAGTTGTAAAGACAAATTTAAATTTCAACAGTGTTGCTGCAACAGTTTAATCCTTTCCCGCTGCACTTGAAATGCTGTGCAGACAGGCAAATCAGAACATTTAAATGGGTGTGCAAAAATCCACTTGTCTGGGACCTGAGGAAAATGTTTACCTTTGTCATCGTGTCGCCATCAGTACTAAAAGAACACTGGCAGCCCTTATGGATTTGGTGGGGAAAGGAGAGGGGGTCGCGGGAAGTTGCTTTTTCCTTCAAGAGCACCGAGGTTTCCACACGGGCGATAGTGCGGGCGCAGTTTGAGGCGCCTGCGAAGCACGTTCTGCTACGCGATCCGCGGGAAAAATCAGTTCAGCCAGTACTGGTAATTGTTTAACAATTTTCTATCTACTACAGCGTTGGATAAAGTACTGCGAATCACCTTTACGGACTCAATAAAGAATAAAAATCTGGTGCAAAATGATACGTTTATTCTTGAAACTAGTTTAAACGTTGATACGAGTTGTTCCAGAAGCACTTTTTGTTGCACTTTTTTTGTATTTCCAGAACCTTTTTCCCCCTTTTACGACCATAATTGCACTTCAAAATCCTTTCCCTATTAATTAATATGTCGTGAATGTCTTCGCTGTTGAAATTTCAAGTGTACTTCATTACGAAATACTGTAATAAAAGAATCATCTTCCTTTAAAATGAATTTCATTTGTACTGAGCAATGTGATACCAACTGCAGCCATACCACACTTCTGATAACATTAACATTAAATTACATTATTCGCGTTTTCTAACTTTTCTTATTAGCTTCGCAGAACATTGTTTGTGCTATTACCTAATTTCAAACTATTCAAACAATATTACTGCACAAATCTACAGTCACTCACGCAAGTTTATCTATTTACATTCATACGTAACGAAAGTTCATTTCTACGAAATTTCGCTTCACGGAAGTCCTGTCACGGTCCTTCCTCTTGTTTCTCGTTCCAAAAACATTGTTTATTCCTACGATATTTGGTTCTTTGTCCTAACCTGAAAGTGTGTCGTTCCATCTGCCAATCTTAGTGGCTTCCAGTTTGTACGGCAACAATAATTCTTTTCGTGATTTTTTTGGGGCTTGTGTATTCTGAAAATGAGTCTGGAGAATGTGAAAATACTATGTTTTATTAATATTTATTTCAAATTTAAGCGCGGAGATATAGTCTTTAACTAAGCAATTCTCATTTTTTTCCAAATAACTAGTTCTAATGAGACTCAACAACAAGAACTACCCCAGTGCTACATCCCAAAAATGCTCCTTGATACTCAGCGGTTGACGAAATTTTGGCAAGTAAACAAATTAATGTCTCTACTATGCCCTTAATTTACCAGATTTGAGTCTTTGTGACTTTCTTTTTCCCATAATTGCTAATTCATCTTAGGGTCCATTCAAAAATACGTTCAATTTTAGGGGTAGACCGTGTTTCCACAACGGTGCCAAAAGCAAACGAGGAGGGTATTTTTTTTATAATTATCGTATTGTTAACTTCAACCTCGAAATATATTAGTAGTTATATTGTGATTAAATTTTTAAAACAATTTTAATTCTTTTTTTTAAATTTCCTGGTTTCCTTAAATGAGACACGTACTGATTTTACTTAAAAACTCTCTTTTCTGTACAGCAACTACATATTGACCGTTGGAGTGTATAAATAATAGCTCTCCGCCGTTCAAGCATGGTTCTGGAATGCCATCCTTTTCCCAAGGAGAGACGGGTTGGGCTCCATCATAACAAATTCTAGATTAGAAATGAAAATATTTTATTTAGCTTCCGCAACAGTAAAATTAGGAGAAAATAAAAAATCCGTACATCTTTTGAGACATTTCAACGTTGTTCTACAATTTCTACATCTTTTCGAATCATTTTCTGAAATCACGAGGAGGAACACAAATGGTTGGGAAAATGAAACATTTTGTATTAATATAAAATGATGGATGTGATATAATAAAAATTATGGATGTTTTCATTAAACTGCATGGAATCAAGCTTTTTCATTCACGTAATGTTTTCGTTTACGTTTCGTTGTGACTGAATCATTTTTATGATCGCTTCTGTACACGATAGCTTGCAACCTACACTGCCTGCACGGTATTCTTTCATTGCGGGAGATTAAATCTGTTAGGTGCCTGGGAAATGCCTCCGCAGCGAAGCGTACGGCTCGGAAGATCTTTCTCCATTGACGCGCTCTTACGAAAATACTTGAAATAGAGAAAGCACCAGGCGCTGGAACATGTAACGATTTCTGGTGGCACATGCTTATAATTGTGAATTATTTGCATAACTTTACTTTAGGCAAGAGTAAGGTAACATACTTAAAAAATAGTCAATACGAAACAGTCATACTACAGAATTATTGTCTGGGTTGTGGAGCGTTTTCACGATTTTGCGTTCTGGGGAGTTCATTATATAAGTGTGAAGTGTTCGTAATATTCAGCGTACATCTGTTTTCCACGAACGAGTTTTATCGCCCATTCCTTTCTACTTTCCTGTGAAGGAGGTATAAAACTTAATCTAATAATGCATTTTTATCCTTCTCTTTAAAAAAGAGTTTGTTATTTAACTCCTTACAGAGTGTCGAAACTTCATGAAAGTCAACGTGTGGTATTACAGGCTAACGTGAGATCAGACTAGAATTCATACACTACAGGTCAAATGGGTCAGAATACTGTTTGCCAAATTTCAGGACGGAAAAAGGACAGTGCCAGAAGAATTCATCTACAATAAAATTAGTACATGCACACAATGTAACAATGTGATCATTCGAGTTCGGAAAAATATCTAACATAAAACGGCAAAATATATATACAAAATGTAATGAAAACTATAAGAATATGTTAGAAATACGTAAAGAACAAAGTATACTAAAAATCATTTAACAAAAGTATAAAACAAGTAGATTTGCAAACAACTTATATAAAAGCGCAATTTGAAAAGATTCTAAAAAAATATTTATTAAATCAATTTTAAAAGTTAAACGTGCTTGGTTTACTGTTTAAATTTATTTTAAGAGTACGTACAGCAATGAGTGTCATCGTACAAGCGTGGGAACTCAATTTGCAGCTCACAGTCACTGTAGCATCCTCGTTGAAGTGTAACATCATTATTTCTCGGAATTGAAGATAAGAAAACACAACGTCACTGATGCTTTCCTCGTCTAAGGGTAATGTTTTCAGCGCTCTCACCTCTTCTAGTCACATAGAGAACTAGAGCTGCGCAGACGAAAGTTAATCCGAACTGAACGGGTGTATCTGGCCACATCTTCACGACGGCGGCTATAGTTAAGCATGCAATATTGAATTTGTTTAAAAAATATGCCAAGAATATAAATAAAAAACTAGTTTTTTTAAAGTATCAAAACAACGCGGGATAGATTTCAAGAAAATTGGTAGAATATTTTTTTTTTACAAAATATGTTATTCCGTTCAAAATATGTAAAAATATGTAACAAAAATTTGGATATTGTATTAGGATTGCAACGATTGATCAAACTTTTGAGAACTGTACAAAGAAAGACAAAAATCAATGTGTAATTAAGTAAGAATCCGAATTCTAATGATCATAGACTGCCAAGAATACATGATATTGCAGAAGCATTCGCGTCGTCGTTAATCTGTGAAGAAGTCATACGATGTCACTTCAATCTTGTGGATAGAAATACTACAAAATTGATTTCTACCAGGTTTGAACGCTTTTAATACTCGAGCTCCGATTGAGATTTTACGTACTCGTGTCACTGATTAATCTACATTAATAATCATAGAATAATTTTGAAAAAATAACATTATCTACCCTTAGAAACGTCTATTTTGGAAGTCAATGATTCATTTTATTATTAAATTGTTATCGACGATTCAACATTTTACTACTGTGTTCGTGTAATATATAGAGGCGTTGTTTTCATAGTGGTACAATTCCATTGACATTCATTTCGAGATATTGAGCTCTAAAGTTAAATGATTATAAAAAAATCGGGGATGGAGTTACACAGAAAATTGTGTTTTTCTCTTATACGATTTTTACTTGTTCGTGAACTGTGACTCGTGACTGAAGATGATATGAATAAGCATCCTGTATGCTTCGCGGAATATTGGCGATGGAAAGGAGATATACCACCATAAAAATGAGGTAGTTGGGCCAAATCGGTAGTTCTAAGAAAAGTTGGAAATGAAGGCTATATCGATTTATTAAAAGAGATTAAATATTAATTTCATGTTACTGTTGAGGCACCTTCAGTTTTCTTCATCTTTTTGAAATCGCCCGGTCCATAACTGCAGATCAATGAAAGAAGCGTGATTAACGCTTTAAATGAATGGAAACAAATCAAGCATATCCTGTTTTTTCTCATTAACCTTCCTTTGTGTAGTGGGGAGTTGTAGAAGTGGGATATTTAAGTTTTTGAAAACATTGATTCTTTAGAAGAAACATTGATTATAGAAGACTTCTGTTTGACAAATCTAATTCATCTAAATTTTAGCTAGTTACAGACACCATTTTGTTCATTTTTCTACCTTCTTTTTACAGAATTTTGGAGATATTTTAGCACACAGACCATTTAGTTTAATTTCTGTGATAAAAACGTGCGATATAATTATATTATTTTTGTTGTTCCTATTACCAAATCTGCATCAAGTTCTTTATCATCACATCACTGCAGACGCTATAATTCTCTCGAAAATCGCTCATCACGAGACTTGGAGAAAACCACGTAGCTGCACCACTGGTGTACCACTATCGAAACAAATACATGTAGACTGCAATTTCCTGTGATTCACTTTTAATATGTATGTCGTCTAGAAGACTGAGTTATCACTTCAGAATAAATGTACACTCACGACTGAAATGGTTAACTCAATTTCTAAAAAAACATTGTACCACTATTAAAATAACACCTCCCTATAGACTAGGTTTGTGCTGATTTTGTTTCAAATTGCAAAGAAGGGTCAGGTCAGCGCACTTGATGAGTATCTTTTCATTGAAAAAGAAAAGAATCACAAAGGAATATGTTTTTTGCGGTGTAAAGGTTCCCTAATATAGATTTATCTGAATCTCCATCGAGCAACGAATTACTGATTAGCAAGATGATTGAGTGAAGACTGCAGATACTTGTTGAAGATTGCATTTTTTTCTTATTCTAGAACGTCCTTGGATTGATGATGGGATTTATATGAAATCACTCCATTGCGTAGCAATTGTATTCAAATTTAAGTCAAGAAAGACATTTTGAAATCTCCGTAAAGTGCGTAAATATGAACTATAAAAATATTGAACTAATTTCTTCCACAAACTTTTTTCATGTGCGAGTGAGAAACAAAAGAATGGACTCTCAATTTTTCACGCTTTCTTCTGGCACGCTTGGTGCAAGTAGATCACCTTTGTTTCATGTAGTCTACTGACTGGCGATCACTCAAAAGAAAACCTTCAAAGAACAAACCGGAAGGTTAAGTGCGGTCATTGCCATTAAACACGCAACGAACAGCTGCTAACAATCCCTTTTCCTTCCGTTTTTAATAGAATTGCAAAACGACCTTCATTTTTGGTTTATTCTTTTGCCGCTCGGAGCGTTGTAATCGTTCGCGGAAGAAGTGCTTCGAACAAACGCCGCTTGGTGCGCCACTATCGTTCGTAGCGTCGCAGTCGTGAGGCGTGGCCGCGGCTGGCTCCAGCTTACAACCAGTACCGTTGCTCACCGCGGTGAAGGTCTCGAGCGCCTGTGACGGGATGGAGGGGGAAGTGGCGGCACCGCCGCCGCACACTAGGCCGAAACGAACAAAAAGCGAACACAAAGAAAAAGGCAAATAATAAAAGTTGTAAATAGAACCCGACAGTCTGGCATTTATTGTGTCTAAAATAGGCAAACATAAAGGTATTTTTTAAAAACATAAAAAGTCATTTATCTAGAGGGCGGACATCACGAAAAATACGACGCATGCGAATTAAAATAAGATCGATACGGGTCGAAATAATTACGATAAGGGTCGAAGACCATATTTATGCAAATTCAATGAAACAACCCCAAGAATCTTAACGTATCGTCTCGCTTCCTAGGTGAGTTTATTTCGCCTGAAATGACACCTATGCATGCAGGGAAAGACAAAGTAATGCGATTGTGTCCACGCATTGTCCAGACTCGTTGGTAGGTTTTAAAAACGGAAAAATTGAAGAAAAAGGGGAATAAATGAAGTAAAGAAGGCAAAACGCTTCATAAACTAAAAAAGAAGGTGGTGACGTGAGAAGAGGCGGGAGGTGAGGGCCTTCCATTGATGTGCGTAAATAAAACGTTTACCCTCAGATGTGACACATTATTGTACCCATTGCGAATATGTAAAAGAAAGCTAGAATGCTAAATAAAATATTAAATTATTCCAAGAATTCATAAATTGATTAAATTTTTCACTGCTTTTGTGAGACTGATATCAAGGAGATGGAAAATGGATACATTGCCACGGAAGTGAAATGTTTTCGCCTTCAAATTACGGCAGTGGTAATTTACTGCAAAATAAAACCGTTGTTTATGTTATACAGAACAACAAAACAAAAGGGTTACGTAGCTGGGATGGATAAAAAAGTATGTTACGAGGGAGTATTCTTTTTAAAACATTGCTTTAAAAGTGAAAATAGCTTCGTATTGAAATCAAATTTTGTTTATAACAATCCGTGCGACGGAGTTGAGAGACCATAAAAAATGAAATAGAAAGTCTAAAAGGTGTGATTAGGGCATAAAAGACATAATTCTACCCCTAACCTCGTTTGAGAGTTATGCATGATGGTGTATGTCTCTGTTTTTTAATTAATATAATGTATTTTCTAAAACTGAATTTTTGGGCAACATTTCCCCATAAAAGTAAACGGCGATCTCAGACCATGATATATAGATTCATCTCCCACTAAGCAGAAATTTGTATAATGTCAGAGATAAATATTTATTCCACATTGTGTTTTGGCCATAAAATCTCCATTTTCTCTTTTTTGTGTTACGACAATATTCGAGTCATAGAGAATTTTTTTTCTTCAAAATACTTATTTAATAGAAAATAGATTATTGAAAGTATTCGTAATTTATTTTTATTACACGTTCATCTGCATTTGGAACAATAGTTTCAGGTTTTCTCAAAGGGAGACAGTATTTAAAATTGTGATCAGCTGGACCATTTCTATAATTTGATATTGCTCTTCTTAGAGAAGATATTGTTGAAGAATAATCATATTGTACGCGAACATAAGTAGATGGCGATGTTTGCAGAAGATTTGAACAAACTTAATACCCGAGTCTGAATGAATAATAAAAAAAATATTTAAAAAATAGAAATTATCTTTTAGCTAGCACACTTTTAGGTATATATATATATATTTATATATATATATATATATATATATATATTGACAAGAGTCTATTACTTAAGAAAAAAATAACAACAAAGCAAACGTATTTGCTCCCTTCTGATGTTAATGAAATGAGCTTTGGAAAGTGATTAAAAAATAATACTTCTAATGTGGGAGTGGAATATCGCTGTTTAGCTTCGGTATCCTTTATTTTACTGACGTGCGACGTGTCTAAAGCCCGGTATACCGGTACAATTTTCGTGCAAATTCATACTTTAAATTACACGGTCTATACGTTTTTGCACGAATTGGGAAAAAGGACGTTTATCACAATATATCACTTCACACAATCGCAGTTTGACACACCTAACCACAAAATCGCAATGACCAATCACCGTTAGTGAATCATTCTGACGCTAGAGGCTGCTGTATCAAACTGTAGGCTTTCTGCATGAAAAATTATGAACATGTTCATATAGAAATCGTGCAGTCTGGACTGCACGTTTTCTGTACGTCCCATCTGCCCAAAAACTATACCGTGTATACCGAACTTAAAAGACGTCGCCGTGAAAGTTTCGGGCAGAACATTCTTTGTAGCTTCGGTCACTTCTGCCAGTCTGCGTCGTCTCGAATCAGCAACGCTATGGAGTCAGCACAGCAACAGCTCCTCTGCACGAATCACACTATCACTCAAGCTCTCACTATTACTCTCGGACACTCACAATTACTCTCTTCTCTCACTCTTCTCTTTGGCGTTTTCTCACGTACTACCTATTCTCACTCAATCTCAGTCACTCTCATTTGCACTTATTCCCACTCTCACCTCACTTTCACCCATATTCACTCTCCCCTCTCTCTCTCTCTCTCTCTCTCTCTCATCATCCACACCACACACACACACACACACACACACACACACACACACGCACACACACACACACACACACACCTTTGTTGAAATGTCTGTCCTCCTAATTTTCTCACAGCAATACTGGTTGGAAATTAACAAAAAAATATTACGCGCCGTGAGTATCGTTGCGACCTACTGTGTGACAGCGGTGGCAACCAGGGCAGAGGCGGGAGGCTACTGAGCTCGCAAACCGGCGACCGCAGAATGAGTGCTGCCTTCCGCAGAGGACTCAGCGAAAGCTTCCTTTCTCAAAATGTCTCTCCGCAAGTAAACAGTACGTCATACACGACAAAAATAAACACAGATATCAGAAAATACACGGGAGCTACGATATTTCGGTACGTCGCCAAACAGTAAAATATAAGTTATCGCGAGATGCCTTCATATCGAGGTACGAGTAATCTAATGTCGTGTACCCAGGAAGATGAAAGAAGAGTAACGAAATTCTGAGATCTCAAGGAATTCTAATTGTGAATGTCGAGCCTCAGGGGTTCCATTGTAATTAAAATGTGTTTCCGTTTGTTTCTTCTGCATTCAGAAGTAAACAAATGAAAACCATGGAGGAGGCCTCTCCGAGCACTGAAGAAGGCGAGAAGAGGACAACGAACTGGGTAAATTCCTCAGTACAGTATGGGCTTCAAGATGGGTTTTGTGGGGCACATGCCGTAGAGTTTGTTTGGAGTTATGGCGGAAGTTTAGCAAATATTTGTCTTCTAATTAAGAGCAGGTTTATTTTTGAAAGGAATTGGGGGCGCTGATGTCAATACGTGGAAAAAGAACAAATATCTCTACGTGAATTGGATTAAAATAATCAGAGTATTGGACAAAAAGTCACAGATGTCTTGTTTGATCATCCAAAATTTCTGAGCTTCGATCTGAGAGAAAATATTGTTTTGCAAAAAGTGGATAAGTGATCATCAATAAACTACGATAGTGAGGAGATTTTTAATGATGTGTGTTCTAAAATCTTAGATCTTTAAATAAGATCATGCACAACTTTTTGAAGAAAATGTGTCATTGTCCGTTGATGTTAATGCAATTTATAAGAAAAATATTCTCGAAAGCGGCTTCAATTTTTTTCTTTGAAGTATTTACTCGGATAGAGCACAGGACGGCGAATGGCGAAGGTTTCATTTTCGTTGAACTCTGCATTTTCTAAAACTGCAAAAGGTAGAGATAATGCAAGAAAATGTGTACTGATGTAACACCACTAGTTTTTTTGTACGCTTCTTTGCGGATTCAGAAATGATGTCTGTTTTTATGAGAACACCCTACCTTTTATTCCTTCAATCTAATTATCTTCGTTCTTGGTTCACGAACGCTTCAGGATTGTTCATAAGCAGTGACAATAGCTGTGAAGTGCTTTAGTCACAATAGTTACAACGTGATAACGTGGTAACGTGATAACGTTTATTCAACGTGGTTGAGTAAAATAAGTTATGTAAAAAGAATCTTTATTATTTCTGCCCAAGAATAAGTTAGTACAAATTAAAAATGTAAATACTGTTCAACAGATTTATTATTTCTTTTCCAATTTTATCCAATATTAATGGACCTCAAATACAGGGGCCATGAGTCATAACCCAACCGAGCTCTTTCCAGTACCTTAGAGACAAAAAATCGTACTTCATATTTTTTTTAAAATTAAAACTAAGATAATTACTTACAACAGATTCTAGCTGTGTATGTTTTTGAATAAAAGTGTTATCGCTTAATGTACAGCTAACCAAAGTGTAAAAAAAAGGAAATTCAATTATTATTCCGTGATATACAACAGTGTTTACATTTAATTTACTGCAGATTCACTGAAGTAAAGTTTTCTGTCAAGTGCTCACATAAATCCAATCAAGTTTTACTGGAGCCTCGAGGAAGCGGACTCTCCAACTCGTCTATATTTACGGCAACACTTTGCACCACGTTAATCCGCCGCACCTGTCGCCCCGTGCCGTCCGACCTCTGCGTTTCCCGCGCGAGGAGCGTTCCCGCCATCGCCGCTTGCACCTGCGGAGGTTCGCGAGTTTTGGCGCGAAGGGCTCGCCAGCTGTCATCGGTCCGGGCCCCCTGCTGCTTTGTTGTCGAGTCTCTTTCAAGGAGACTGAGAGAAGAGAGCAGCGTCTAGGAGGAGAAGGCGCGGAAATAGGTTGTTAGCAAAAACGTGACCCATTTATCAAGAGGTCTCCTCCACATGCCCGCTGGGAAGGATCGCCAAATTTAATAAAAAATTGACATTATTTAAAAGCACTCAATCCACGCTGTCTTGAATAAAATGTTCAATATTTAATTTTTTTGGATCACATCCCGTGATGGCTATAGCTGCTCTCCCCGGCCGCTCTCCCC
The DNA here is from genome assembly GCA_964035755.1 of Teleogryllus oceanicus. Taxonomy (NCBI): domain Eukaryota; kingdom Metazoa; phylum Arthropoda; class Insecta; order Orthoptera; family Gryllidae; genus Teleogryllus; species Teleogryllus oceanicus. Next base: position 61,751,890 of record CAXIVR010000005.1, on the reverse strand, counting down.
GCCCGCTCTCCTCCGCCGCCTCCCCGGCCGCTCTCCCGCCGCTCTCCCCGCCGCTCTCCCCCGCTCTCCCCGCCCGCTCTCCCGCCCGCTCTCCCGCCCGCTCTCCCGCCCGCCTCCCGCCCGCTCTCCCGCCCGCTCTCCCGCCCGCTCTCCCCTGCCTCGCTCTCCCGCCCGCCTCCCGCCCGCTCTCCCGCCCGCTCTCCCGCCCGCTCCTCCCGCCCGCCCCCCCGCCCGCTCCTCCCCGCCCCTCCCCGCCTCGCCTCCCGCCCGCTCTCCCCCCGCCCGCTCTCCCGCCCGCTCTCCGCCCGCCTCCCGCCGCTCTCCCGCCCGCTCTCCCGCCCGCTCTCCCCGCCTCCCGCTCTCCGCCGCTCCCGCCGCTCTCCCGCCCGCTCTCCCCGCCCGCTCTCCCGCCCGCTCTCCCCGCCTCGCCCTCTCCCGCTCTCCGCCGCTCTCCCCGCCTGCTCTCCCCTCGCCCGCTCTCCCGCCGCCTCCCGCCCGCCTCCCGCCTGCCTCTCCCGCCCGCTCTCCCGCCCGCTCTCCCGCCGCTCTCCCGCCCGCTCTCCCGCCCGCTCTCCCCGCCCGCTCTCCCCGCCCGCTCTCCCCGCCCGCTCTCCCCGCCCGCTCTCCCCGCCCGCTCTCCCCGCCCGCTCTCCCCGCCCGCTCTCCCCGCCCCGCCTCCCCGCCCGCTCTCCCGCCCGCTCTCCCGCCGCCTCCCGCCGCCTCCCGCCTCCCCTGCCTCCGCCGCTCCCGCCCGCCTCCCGCCTGCCTCCCGCCCGCTCTCCCGCCCGCTCTCCCCCGCCCGCCCCTCCCGCCGCCTCCCGCCGCCTCCCGCCCGCACTCCCCGCCCGCTCCCGCCCGCCTCCCCGCCCTCTCCCGCCGCCTCCCCGCTCCGCACTCCGCCGCCCCCGCCTCCCGCCCGCCTCCGCCCGCACTCCCGCCGCACTCCCGCCCACCCGCCACTCCCGCGTCCTCGCACTCCCACTCGCACTCCCGCCCACTCCCGCCCGGGACTCCCCACCTGCCGAGCCATGCCGCATTGCATCATATATTTTTGCATAATTAATATTTTTCTATTTTTTAAATGTTGTATTTTAAATGTTTAAATAATAATATAGAAAAGAGAGGCTGTATACTTAAGAGAGGTGAAAAATGCGCACAGTGAGTGGACGTTGCGATTCCTGAGATGTTCGAAAAAATAACAAGCTATCCCAGTAACAATTGGAAGTCAAACGTAGAGACCTGACGAAACACCTTGGCCTTAATGAGAGAGTAGATTAGCAACTGGAAAAATCACGTTTCTCTGCACCACTCTTATCAGACGTATGTATTATGATCCTATGGGATTCCGACTTCCTAGGTCAGATCACGAATCCAGAGGAATACAGCCAGCCTAAGGACTGCGGAAAACATTCCATTATGCAACAAATTTTTAATTTTTCTTTGTCCATCGTATTCCTTTGTGTCTGCTATATTTTACGCTCAAATGAATAAAATTCAATAGTAGCATGAGGTTACGATTGGTTTTACTGTCCGGCACAGATTTTTTGTTTGCATGCTTTTCCTCGATTCTTTACCAATTTATTCTTCCAATTTATTCGAAAAACTTAAGTTACTACATTTTATTTTTCAATCCACTAATCTTTATTTCAATCCACAATTTTATTGTACTTTTCGAGTGTAGGGATTTTTTCTGAAATCTTCTAGAATGTAAAAATTCCTGCTGGTCCTCCGAGTCCAAACTTTCAATAAAACTGGAACAAAATTTAAAACAATAAAAATCAACGCCCGATCTGAAAAGCAAATGAGAATCATTACACTTATTGCATTTGCTTCATTTTACATGAAAATGTATAGATTAAAATATTTGTTTAATTTTTTCTTCCATTAAAAAATTAGGTTTCATTATTGTCACTTTGATGCATCAAGTCGTAACAATTAATGAAAATCTGTCAATCTAATGAATGTAATAATTCACAGGATTTCACCTGTCACGTCGTGGATACGGATCTACGCCACAAAGAGACACGAGTGGGTTTTACAATTAATTTACAATAAATAATTTACAGTAACTAAAACTTCACTCTAAGGCGTTTGTCGGAGCTACCTGCCGCAGCCCCCTCTCCCAACATGCGCCTGCGAGTAGCCAACTCGGCCTATTCGCAACAGGGCACCTCATGTGTCTCGACAGACCATCTGCCCTGAAGTGTAAGGCATACTTCACCGTGTCCGAACCTCGAACTCTTACTCGTGCTTTCAACATTTCCGCGCCAGACTTGGCCGGACAAGTTTTGCGGTGTTTGCCGCGAGGAAACCAGAATCGTTACCCCCGAAGGGTCCTGCGACGCACCTTATAGGTCCGAGTCACATGACCTCCTACGTCATCTGCCCCCCACGCACTCGTCTTGAAGCGAGTGCCACCGACACGCCGCATTTTGTGCCCGGCGTCTACCAACCAACCCCCTACCCTCTGGGATTTCCGTGAAGGATTTTTGTTCGGGAGCCTATATTTGGCTCCCTCATCCCCATATCTTGCAACTCAGGAGCAGGGAGTCAAGTCTATGACGCTACACATCAATGTATTGAAGCAAATAAAAAACACGTATTTTCGTAGAATTCTTTCAGAATATACTTGAGGAATCGGCTAAGATAGGTGTCAATCGATTTGTCTTGTCGAGAGGAATCCATTGAGCTATTGGTCACCACTGCATGTGTCAAGCCACCCCAAATGCGTTTTAGTTGTCTTAAACCCCCAAATATAGAGACGTTTCTTAGACTTTGGAGGATGAATTCAAACAAAATTAGTTCTCCATCAGGAGTCCGACTCGCGACACGCCTCATTTGTCTCGATTGGTGGGCCGGAATTGGCCTAACTGTGAGGGGCGGACGGGCGGACACTAACTCGATTACTGTATAATGATATATGGTGACTACGGTGCCCCTGCTCAGAGGCAAATCCGGAGATGTGAGAGTCATAACCCCTCCAAAGACATTTTTTGTGATTTTAGTAAAATTATTCAAAGGCACTATCATAAGTAGATATCATCTCATCCAAAGCAATTCGATTTAATTTCCATAATGGATATACTCGTACACTTTTTTTTGACGCTAACAATTAAAAATTACTAATTGAAGTGAAATCTCCACCCCCACCCTGAAATACCTTGTGGGCCCGCCACTGCCCGTGCCCTGAGGCGGCCTGAGGCGCGAACTGGCGCCCCACGTGGCCGTCGTTGCCCGCAGCCGCGCCGCCGCCGCGCCGGCAGCTGCGAGGACAGCGCCCGGACGCCCACCTGTCCTCGCCGCAAAGGCATTGTCATAAGTAGGGTGCGGATTCATATGCACTAAAAATCCTGAAAATATACATGAAAATTTGCTTTACAATATAGGAAAATATGCACTTAAAAAATATGCACAGAGAAAAGGGCGTGTTTTAGCCTCTACAAAATAGTTTAATTTAGATGTTGAATCATACGCACTGACTTTAATTTCAATTGCATGAGGTTATAATATATATTTCCAAATTTTCTGGGATGAATAATTTTTTTCTTACTCGCAAGAATTTTCGTATACAGACAATGTTCTTTCAACTTTGCTTGAGTTTAGGGGACAGTACTTAAAAGCTTGAATTCCTTTGGTTGTGTAATTTTCAACACCATGCGTTTCACCCTGTACAATACCACGTAACTTTTTTCACCGTACTCAAACCAGGATTTTTTCTTGAATTTTCTTCATTTCTTCTATTAATACTCGTTCTATTGATCCTGGCCAATTGTTGAATGACTTTTCTACAGAGTTCAGACGGACATGTTTCGTTCCCACGGACATGTTTGGACTTCCTAACGAACTGCACTGTTCTAGTCACACAGATAGTATGAAGCAAACTTGAAAGTCATCTGAACTGTTCATTAAGAAAAAATATGAACAAGTGAAAAAAAAAAAAAAAAAAAAACCCAAACAATAAGAATGATTTGTGTGCTTTATGCATATCATTACATTTAAGGAAAAAATGCAAATATGCAAAATCCGCAGCCTAGTCATAAGAAGTATCTCGAGTGCGTGAGGATTTATCGAAAACTCCCCTTTCACGAGTAATATTTAGTACGGCAATTTCGCAAATAAATCATTAATAAACTTTAATTAAACTATTCAATCAACGAAAAATGATGTAGATTTTGTAATTTTCATCTATCAGATCATGATGCAACTTATTATTATCACTGTCTCCTAGAATGATTGTATGGAAGAAATGGACGTTTCACTGAGAAAATAGATTCAAAAGTTTCGTTCATATTCTAAAAGTACCTATTTAGCGATTACAAGAAACCTTATATGAAATAACACACACCGCAAGAAACATAAAAAGGAACATGATGACTTCCCTGGAGCCTTCTTGAATTTAGAGAACTCTTTCTAGTTGATCGAAACAAACTTGGGTGAAATATCGAGAAGAAGGCTAAAAACATTAAAAAAATACTGATCTAAGAGAACAAGCGCTCAACAACAAGTTGATTAGGGTTGGGAGATGTTCTGGAAGGTTAGGGTAAGCAAAATGACGGTGCTCTTTTTGAGATTCCAAACCCGACTGCTTGTGTGAAAAATAAGAGACTGTGAAGAATCGCGGTCACTCGCCCTGTGAAATGAGGCGGGCAAATGCCCCTGCCTGGCGGTGGCCACCTTTTCGTTCAACTCTCGCGTGCGGCTGCATTCTCACGTCTAGCTGCACAGTTCCAGCAAAATCCGTTACATGCGTCGCTCCACGCTTTCAGCTATTGCAGTGCAAGTGAACGTCGACCGCCACCGCCACAGGCTTACTCCACGGACCGATTTCTTATCCCCTTTTGAATGAGCTTTGCCTAGCCAACTGTCATTAATTTCAGGTTGGGTGAAACTGATTGCTTTATGCTGATTGCTGCTTATATATACACACACAGTGATATACCAAAATGACGAACCATTTTTATTATGGAAATGTCATTTTATATGACATAGAGTATAGGGACGTCAATCGACGATCGCGAGAGGGTCGCTATGTGACAAATAAACAATCGGCGTTAAGGATCATTTTCGTTAGGTTGAAATGACAGAGCAGAGGCGGAATAAGCATTGTTTAGAGAAGCGAAGAAGGCACAGTTGCGAAGAGATGCGTCTGAAAAGACCGTCACGGATGGGCGGTCTGAGGAAAGCGGATGCTCCATCTTCTGACGGAGTCTCGAATGAAGGGCATCGCCATGCTTGGGTCCATGCGTAGCAAGCGTGCAAGCGGGAAGGATGCGTTGCTGGCAACGGTTAGCCATCCGATCATCCTGGCTACGGTGGCCGCGAAGCGAGGCGCCGCGAGCCAACGTGCCGGGAGTGATCGGACGGCGCGTACGTAGTCGGCATCGGCGGTAACGGTCCCCGCTTCCAAGTCTAGTATGACGCCCAAGTATTTCAGATTAGTTGTAGGCGTGACGATGCTCTTCTTCCGTTAATGTTGAAGCCGAGGTTACGCAGGTTCTGGACGTCGTGGCACAAATCTTCAGCTGAGTCCGACAGAAGTAATATATCATCATAATACACAAAGTTGTTGCGCGGCACATTTGTAAGGCACTCCTCATGGCCGTCTGCATGAAATAGGGCTAAGGGCCCACCCATAGGTAAACATTTAAACTGATAATGTTTCTTGCGTATGGTTACGCCTAAATACGGTCGGAACTGTTGGGCGACCGGAACATGATAAAAACCGTCTTTTAGGTCTAATTTCACAGCTAAGGAATTCTACGTGTGGCAGAGAGCACTTGCCACGGCGATGGAAGTCGCACTGGCGGTGGATCGTAATGTCGCGTCCACTCTGACATGTTATATATCACACGATGGAGCCATCAGCTTTGGGTACCAACGCGAGCGGGAATGAATTCCGCAACGAACCGTAAGGCATTGGTTCTAGGATATTAGCTCTACACATATTTTCCACTGTTTTCTGAAGGCACGGGCTGGTGTTCCGTTGTGCTAGCGGTGCTGCCGTCGGTGGTATGTGGCGTACCCCGTCCTCGAACAACGGGTGCTGCACGCGGGGTGTGCGTCGGGTTCGAAGACAAGCGGCGGATGTCCCGCTGCGGTTGTAGGCGGCGTTGTGCGTGTGGCCACAAAGAAACACCGTCGTCTTGCTGCACCTGGTCGCGTTCTTCGCGATCTCGCGTAGCCCGTTCTTGCGCGTCCAACGCGCTCTGCGCGTTAAGGATGGACGCCAGAACTCCCAGTTCACTGGGATGTCTTCAGGTGGTGCAGGCGTGCCTTGTAGCATATCAAATGTAGCTAATAAGTCCTCGAAATCGAAACTGTTGTGATCTTGCACCTCGTTCTCGCCATGGGATTGGGCGCCGGGGTCCAGCAGAGGCCGCGCAGCCGGGAGGTGTCGAAAACACGCCTTGGGTGCGACTGCATGTTTAGTTAGATGCAGGCGCCGGTGCCGCACGCGCCGGCGCACGCGTGCGGCCGCGCGTAAAGGGCCGACCCTCGAGCGGGCCCGCGTCGTCGTTGTCGGCGGCGCTTGAGGGTACCGAATCTTTATACCGAAGTCGGTACAGTCGTCTGCGTTTGCCGCCGCCACCCTCCACCCGTGTTTGAGCGCTATTACAACAGACGTACGCGTTCCCGAACAAAACATTGGTCACTGTCTTCCATGCTCGCAAACTGCGGTCGGACGAGCGCAAGCAGGCGCGCCTCTACCTGATCACGCTTTGCGGTGGTGGCGAGCTGGCCCTGTGCCGTCCCAAGCGGCGTCAGTCGAACTTTTCATCCTCCTGGTGGCGCCCGGCCGTGGTGAGCAGGGCGCGGATGGTGTCCGCTATTATCTGCGATGTCTGTGTTGGGCTGGGGTCCGTCATTGTGGAGCGCGAAGGGCTCACAAATTCGGCAGCGTGGACTGCCGACTGCGCTGTCCGGATGATGTCGATCGGCTAGCATTCGGATGCTTCCGAATTTTTAGAAGAATATTCATTCGCTAGAGCAATGTGGTGATGAGCGGGTCGGCTCGTGATATATTTTACTAGAACGAGGAAAGACTGTAATTGACAGTTGTTTAAATTAACTATTGTTTTTTATATTAGGATAGAGAGGTCTTGTAGGAAGTAAAATTAGTGTCTAGGTGCCCACCCGAGACGCAAGTGAAGGAAGTCACGGATTAGAATAGTATCGCCGGGAGAATTTTGAACCAGATCACGGACATTAGGCGAGGACTTTATCCAGAAGCAAGATTATCCTACGTCGACTGAGAAGGTTCTACGGGGCGCCATCGAATGAAGAAGTGAAGAGCGCGCGAAGACCCACGAAGAAATAACAAGGTTTATAATTATTGTAATACAGATAAAACTCGTCATGACCAAAGAATGATTCATTTTTGATTAGCATTATAATAAATTCTGATTCGTTAAGTTGAAAGAAAGCTGATTATCATTGTTCGTTACGTGCAATACAGCATTTTAATAAGATTTTCGGATTCCTGGCCACTCTGTATGGACGGAAGATTGAATAATTGGTTGCAGAGTAAGTAGCAATAATTATGAACTTCGAACCCCAATTAACTGAGCTGACCAACATAATTTTTTAAGGAGAGATATTTAAATTACATAGGAATCATTAGCTTTAAAGTGTATCCTTTTCCTGGCTCCCGAATTGCATTTATCAGTAATAATTATGTTTAAAAATGTCCCCCCAAGTGAGGCTTGTTTTTAAATAGAAAGACGGGGCTTGTTTCAAGCTGGCACCAGTCAACGTCGGGCATGTTTCAATATATATGCAGTCTTCGTGGCAATGAGAGCGGTGTTAGCACAGGCGAAAATTGAGGTTTGTGTTTGATTGATTACTAGTGATTCCGGACGCGCCAACAGAGAGAGAGAGAGAGAGAGAGAGAGAGAGAGAGAGAGAGAGAGAGAGAGAGAGAGAGACACAGAACACACACACACACACACGCTCTCTCTCTTTCTATCTCGTGTGCGCGCGGTGATTATTCCTATAAGTGTAGTACGTGATTTTTGCTCGGGAGGTGGCGGTGATCTTCCTCGACTGGTCGGCGAGATCCGGCGCCGACATACCGGCGACTAGCGGGGTTTCCCTCACAAGGTATCTCCCACAGCGGGGCACGTCTCAACAGGGACATGCCCTAAGTTCCCGACCGGTCTCCTGGCATGTGTGGTAGTGTAGTGTTTGTAATTGTGTGTGTAAGTAAGGCGCAGGATAGGACAAGGAAGGGGAAGGGAAGATCGTGCGCGGTCCATGGCTCATTTAATAGGGTGCTGCACCGGCATTCGCCTGGTATTAATCAGAGAAACCACGGAAAATTTCCGATCAGTGCAGCCGGACGCTCGAATTCTCCTCCAGACAGCGACAGATCGCGACCTAACTATCTGTATTGTGACGAAAATCCTGCCGCCGTCGGGTCTTCAACCTCAGGACCTCCCGGTCAGAGGCATTGCAGTGTCATCAGTCTTGATGCCCTGAGCCACCTCACCTGGTCTGAGGGTTCGGGTCCCGTATACTAGGCATAAGTGTTTTGTCGCGGTTGTCTTCTTACACCACCGCAAATCCAACCTGATCATCAGTCATTCATCAAACATCGTTACTCACCTCTTATGATCATTCCATCACCCTTCGTAGAATGGAAGGCAAAGGTAAACCATCACTGTAATATCTGTTTAGGACAGAGAATGGTTTAAAGATGTAAGTTTCTTCTTTCTCCTACGCACAGAAATGAGTATGAAACTCGCACACATGTATCACCATAATCTGCTTCTTTTCTTAGACTTGTGTAAACTTGCCTACTTTCGTCAATCGAATAGCAATTGACAAACTGCAGAAAGTAAAGTCGTGAGTATTTAAACTCATTCTTCATTCCAAGTTTGACCCCATCGGGCTTATAATACACGTCTGCCTCCTGACCATCATCAAAGTTATCCCTCAAATTCTTTACGCATGCAATTTGTATGCCTTGAGAAAAAAACTTGTGGTGCTAAAACAGCGCGTACATTATCGCCTTTAGTAATAGTTATGTGGTACTATTTACACCACAATTTTCGAATTAACACATTTCAGTCATTATTGTAAAACTAATCGTATAACATTTGATGTAAAACTAAATATTTTCAAGCAAATATCAACACAAATTTGACAATTATAATGCTTTTAAAAAACAATAAGACGTAATTCGCAAAAATTAGCTCTAGAATCATACATGCATTCCAATCTCATATTCCCTGAAGGCTAGCGATTTTTATTAACTATATATTTCAAATAGGCTTTTAATAATTTCTAAAAGATTGTGTAAATGTATATCAAAAGATCGAATGTAAGAAAAGAACAAAAAAAAAAATCAAATTCTAAGTTTGGAAGCATCTAACAGCCGCGAATTACGTCCACAAAGCGCAGTAAATTCGCAGTGGGCGATTATGGTTGTCGCAAATTTCACAAAAAATACTCATATTTTCAAACAATTCAACATGACGTATTTGAAGAGATGTTTTTGACAAACACATCGCATTAAGAACAAAAATTGTATTTTCACATTATCGTAGTTTTAGGAAGACGCCGAAAATTTTTAACTTTTTAAAAATGTTTGAAAAATGGTGAATTTTAACGAACTTGAGACCTGCACCATTCCCTTCAGCGTCCTATACGCTATCTAAGGCCTAATTTAATAAAAATATGTGGGACCGTTTTGAAGAAAAAGTGGTCTAAATAAAATAAAAATTGCCTCTGTTCGACACAAATTTTGGAAAAAACACTCAGGTTTTTGAAAAATTAAACATTACATTATTTTTATATCTGTTTTTCATGAATACAGTTCTTAAAAAAAAATGTTTATCTTTATAATGAATGTTGTATGAAGACGCCGAAAAAATTTTGAATTTTTGAAATGTTCAAAATAGTTTTCAACGAAAATGAGACCTGCACCATTCTCTTAAACGTCCTTTACACTATCCAATAACAAAAAATTTAATCAAAGACGATGGAGCCATTTTTTTTTAAATTTTGAAAATATCCCAGAGGCATCTTATAAAGAACCCCTCAAAATTAAAAGATCATTTTCAATAGAAATCAATTCAAGGGCCGCGACATCAGCTAGATCGATTGAAGAATATCAATTCTGGAGAAAATCCCCTAGCGGTTTAGCCGCTAGCGTTAAGGACGGACGTGTTGCCGTCAGTCGATTTTTCGGTATCAAGGACCTACAAAATATGGATTCTGGCTACTCCACGTATTAGAGGATTTTTTTTCTAAATTCAGCATGTGTATGTATCCACTTTTTCGTTGACAGGGTCCTGTAATAAGAGTTTTTCTGCCGAAAATTCGCCGTTTTCTCGCAGTACATAACCCTCTCTACCGCGGTAGCGGTCGCGAGAAAGTAAAAAATGCATTTTTATCTATGAACAATCGACCTGGCATTTCAACATATTTGCTGTCAATCATGTGGAGATATTTATAATAATAATAATAATAATAATAATAGCAACAATACTAATACTAATAATAGTTTAATTCCACTATCTAGATAGTTGTCGGACATTGGCTTTGGTTATAAGCTCCATGGTGGTGAAAAATCAGTATCACATTTGTTTTATATGGATGATCTTAAAGTGTTTGCTAAGAATGAAGCGATTCTCTCCCAAATGCTGATATCGTCTCTGATTTTAACAATGATACATGCATGACATTTGATCTTCAAAAATTTGCAACAGTCAATTTAAAGAGAGGCAAAATGACGTCAGAGAGCATTGATGTTGGAATACACACTGCGATTCAAGATCTTGAGCCAGGTAAAACCTACAAATATTTGGACATTGAATAACGTGAGAACACCTCGAACGCAACAATGAAAGAGAATTTGGAAGGAGTGTTACAGAAGAGTGAGACTTGTCCTGCAGTTTTTTTTTTTTTTTAATTTGTTGCGTCTACATATTGACGCAACGCGTCTCCAAGCCCCTTAAGGGGCGTTGAGCGCGTTGCGCTGGGGAGTAATCCTCCATTACCTTTGTAAGTCATTTTACGTCAGCTCGTAGTCACATGTCCAGAGGACCGCCAGGTAACATCTCCGCGTGCGCGCCTCCTGCTACGCGCTCCTGCGTCACTACCCAGTGGCCAGAATTGGGAAAGAATAAGGATAGGGGTAGGGTTTAGGACACTTCACAGGGGTTGGACTAGCCTTTGTGAAGCAGCCTAACTCGTTTTGTTAGAACAAATTTCACATGAGATTCGACGGGAATCGAACCCGGATCTCAGTGGTGAAAGGCAAGCGACTTCGCTATGTGCCACGCAGTTCGCTCTGAACTCCAGGAATAAAGTATGTGCAATTGGTAGTTTGGCGGTGCCTGTAGCCGACTACAGTTTCGGACTAGTGTACTGGACACAGGAAAAAATTCGAATCATGGATAGAAAAACCTGAAATCTGATTACAATGCATCATGTCGTCCATTCTCGAGTTGATGTACATAGTGTGTTACGCAAAGAAGGAAGAGGCCTCAGACAATTTGAAGTATCCTGGTACAATGAAAAAGTGGTGCTGGGGAAGTATGAAGTCTGTCATCAAGATGACGCACTAATAAGGCTCGTAATTACATCTGACCGAAGAATGGGAAACAGAAGCACTGAAAGCGTAGCAAGAAGCATTACGAAGAAAACTATTCTAACAATTCTAGCAAAGACCGAATACTTGAAAACAGACGATATGGTGTGAAGTTTACTGGCAGATCTGTAACGCCCTTAAAGTTCCAAACACATACTCCAAGTGGTACGAACACTCGCCAAAATCGGTGACATCAATAGTGCTGTGCACAATATTGTTTCTGTCTACTTGACACGACAGCCTGTGTACGGGCCATGGCCTACCAGCAGCGACCCGGCCTCGCGGCCACGAGTTAAGGGGTTACGTATGGTTAACACGAAGACATCCCCACGCCGTATTCTGGTCTTCTCTCCTGAGAAGTGAGTTTTCTCAGCGTCACACACCAACAAATACTGGGGCATTACAAGGAAAACGCACATTGTAATCTTGACTGACCGGGAATCGAATCCGAGGTCACGTCATGGAAAGCGAGAACGCTGACTAATGAGCTAAAGCGCGAGAGTGTACAATATTGTACGACCAAAAAATTCAAACTGATCTCACGATAGCAGCACACAAAGCGGATGTTATTCGGGATTTGGAGAAAAAAAAAACGTGTCTACTTGCAGATGTTGCTGGACCATGCGATCATAACATTGTAACCAAGGAGGAAGAGAAACATCTTAAATACAAGAGTTTGGAAATTGAGATCAACCAAATATGGGGCGTAAAAGCACAGGTCGTCCCTTCAGTAATCGGAGCTCTGCGATTTGTTCTGGAAAATTCATGTAAGAACTTGGATAAACTCCCAAGTTATTCAAAAGACTGGGAAGTACAAATCATTGCTTTATTGGGAACAGTCCACATTTGCGCAAGTATTGTAGAGTCACAGTGTGTCCCAAGATTTACTCCTTCGGAAGCTGGTTGCTACACGGAGTATATTTTTATGTTCAATCGCCTCATAACATCTTTAGTCGTGATGTAGAGGAATAATAATAATAATAATAATAATAATAATAATAATAATAATACATTTATTGGTTGTAACTAGACTTTTGTCCGGTAGCAAGCCACATCTCCCTAGTCACAAATTATATTTGACAGTAACAAGACATACTGAAGTTAAATACTATATAATACTTTACTTCTGCTTACACTTATGATAGATTAATCAATTTGTCTAATGATGAATAAACTACTTATTTACAGTTTGAAGATTTCTTTGAAACAAAATTACCACCAAATAACATTGAAATTATTTTGTAATTTAATAGTCGTTGAAGGATATTGAAACAGTGCTACAGGTAAGCTATTACAATCTGGTATCGTTCAATTCACAAAAATGGAAACTTTACCCATCCCTACGTTGCATTTCCCTTCAATTTTATACTTGTGATCATTTTTGCGTATGTACGAGTACCTAGGTAGTGGACCTTTTCTAATCTGCTTCAAATTTCTTCTCCTGCTTTTGCTTACCTCCAAATTCCTCCTGCTTTTGCTTACCTCCAAAATCCTTACGCCCTATGAGTTGCCAGTAAGGGTATCTTCTTTCGCCTTTTCTCTAATGATTCCCAACCAAGAGTAGATTTAATGTATTTTTTTTTTTTTGGCCACTAAGAACTTAGCCTCTTGTTTCTGAACGCGGTCAATAATCGGGATTACTCCAATCTATATGAATTCAGATCCTAACCACACGCGGCGTGCTCATGTAAAGGTCTATATTCTAATTCTTTTAACATCATATTTACTCCTCTTAATTTTTATCATTGCAAAGTGATCGCACTCTCCTGCGTGACACTAAATGATAAACTTGCGCAATAACAAACGTTATTTGGTCTTGTAAAGGCATTTCCGAATGAATAGGTAAAGTACTGTAGTTTCGGAGGAGTGTTACAAAATTCTTAACGAACCGAATCTGACTACGAGAAATAAAAACGACTCGCTGAGATCACGAAGGCGAAAACATGAATAAAAGAATGTTCCTCTCTCCCGTGCAATGATTATCTTTTTAGGCGCTTTGTTATTATGTCAATAAATTTCATTCACCTCTTGTCGCAAGCCCCGCGGAGAGTCCGTGACCTCGAAAGGTAGTACAATGAGACCGTTTCGGATTGTTTCGTAGGGAAAACATGGCGAAAGCGAGGCCAAAATCTCAAATCGCCAAGCTTGGTAGCGAGAGTTTGAACAGGAGACTCTCTAATTCCTGATGTTCTTGAACTCAAACTGCAAGACAATTAAGGATATTAAACGATTTATTTTTCAGAAAAATGTATAAAAACAAATTTTCAAATTCAAATCACAGGTTGCTTTTTCATTCGTGAATTCTACTTGTACTTCAAAAATTTATTTTTACTAAATCCTCATTCAGTTTCTACACTTGTATTGCAACACACAATAGTAGTTTACGATATAAGTGTCGTAAAGCATCTTATTACAATACGAGATTGGAAGATTGCCAAACGAGGCCGTTAGGCCGAGTTTGGTAACCAATCGAGTATTGTAATAAGATGTTACGACACGTATATCGTACAACGTTTTATCCACTTTGTAAAAATTAGTTAGATTTAATCTAAAAGATCGTCCTACGCGTTCGTTTAGTACTAACGATTTATTTTCTAGAAGTGGCGACACTGTTTCTAACAATGATAACAATTGAAACACATTTGGTGTCAACCTCAAGCTTTGTGTATTCTTTCCACGGTGTAAGAGTATTTTTTTCCAATATGAGTGACAGCAGCTGTGATTCTGACATCGAAATAACAGCAAATGCTGCTCTAGACACGCTATTACCAGAGAAATCACGAAAAAAATATGAGCGTGAATACACTTTATTTAGAGACTGAGTGCAACCAAACATATTAAACCATTTCGGAAAAGTTATGATGGCGTACTTCTCGGTAAGTCTAAAAAGAGAAACCTCAAGTCTATGGTCACATTATTCCATGTTAAAGAGTACATATTACTTAATGATAATGTGGACATAAGTAAGTTCACATAATTGATAGCTTTCTTAAAAGAAAGAGCGAAGGATACATGAGCAAGAAATCTAAAATATTTTCGAAAGATGACATACATAAATTTTAATAGAGGCAGATAATGAAATTTATTTAATGATGAAGGTGACATTAATAGTTGGCGTTTTGGAGCTTGCGTAGAGAGGAATTGAAAATTTAGAATTAAGTGATATAGAGGATAAGAATACGTATATTATAATTAATACCAAACACCAAGACATTAATTTCAAGACAATTTGTTATTACTCAAGGAAGTGACAAAGAATTCAACTGTTTGAGACTTTTCGTCAATATTTCGCCTTCGGCCGGAAAATGTCAAGCACGATCGTTTCTTTCTCTCCTACAAGAATGGAAAATGTTCTTCGCAACCAGTTGGGATAAATACTTTGGAAACATTCCAAAAAATAGCAATGTATCTTGGTTTGAAGAATTCTGAAACTGTTACAGGACATTGCTTTCGTCGATTATCTGCTCCTTTACTCGCCGATGCAGGTGCTGACATGAATGTGTTAAAGAGGCACGGTGGATGGAAGTCAAATTCTGTTGCTGAAGGTTATGTCGAAACATCAGTGCAAAATAAAAAAGAGATAGCTATGAAAATTATGGGGGAAAATATTTCGAATGTGGAATCTACAAATATTTCAAATGCAAATATGAATTGTACAGCTTCAACATCATCGGGAATTACGGTATCAAATTGCAGCAAATTTGTAATTAATGTTTACAACAAATAAGCATAGCTATTATTATAATTTGAACTCTTATTCTGTTAAAAGTTATGTCAATAAAATTCTTTGAACAATTGTTGTTATTTTAATAGTAGGAATCAAGCTAGTCGCGAATAACCCATTAAAAACGAGTGTCGTAATGAAGTACTTTACCGCACTGGGTGCGGTAAAGAGCTTCATTACGACACTGAACCTAATGTCGTAATGTTTGACTTTACCTAACCAAAGTGGATAAATGACATTAATGAATTGAATTGCAAAGGTAGGAGTTAAAAAAGTTCAAGACAATTTAATGTCAATTTTTGGTAAAAATATTTTAGAGAAAAGAAGTTAAATACTAAATTAAAAACTTAGTGTTCACATCAAGCTGGTTTGTACGAAATGTCAATTCATCAGGAAAAATTTTCTTAACTTGTATTTCTGAAAAGCGAAAATAATAAATACCCAATGGAACAAAAAAAATTGTAGGCACGTAAAATTAGATCCTTTTAAAAGATCAATTTCCCAAACATTGGCAGTTCTGGAAATTGTTTTAATCACTCAAGTAGGTCTCCAGTATGACTTATCCGAGTTTTTTGAGATAATTTTCGAGCTCAGCTGCACTAGTTTATAAAAGAACTTAAAATGTTCAAAGTCAGATTACTGGTTTCAAATGTCTATTTGAGTGGTTAAAACAGTTGTCAGAACTCCGCTTACGTTTGGGAAGCAGAACTTTAATTTGCTTGGTCTACACATAACGTTTGACTTAAAATGAGATACTTAAACTTTGAATGCTGTTCTTTATACGGTTTCTAGTGTATTTTACAAGTATATTATCTGAATATCTAATCGATGAATTCGCTTCCAGTCTTTATTCTCAGTTCATTGTGTCGTTGTAGAGTTATGCATTTAGTTAATTCAGTTTAGCTGACATGAACATCATATCTCTTTTCGAATGTTTTGGGGAACTTGAGCCACTCGTTGGTGAATGAAGAATTAATTCTTCGATAAATTCGCAATTTTTAAATGTGTAAATATGCTTATTCATTTAATGTTTTCCTTGCTTTTATGGCAAAGTAATTAGCTGTTAATCGAAAAACTAGTATCGCATTCAGAAGATAAAAATTTCAGACGCTCTGATCTATATCTATATCTATATCTATATCTATATCTATATCTATATCTATATCTATATCTATATCTATATCTATATCTATATCTATATCTATATCTATATCTATATCTATATCTATATCTATATTCTATATACTATACTATATCTATATCTATATCTATATCTATATCTATATCTATATCTATATCTATATCTATATCTATATCTATATCTATATCTATATCTATATCTATATCTATATCTATATCTATATCTATATCTATATCTATATCTATATCTATATCTATATCTATATCTATATCTATATCTATATCTATATCTATATCTATATCTATATCTATATCTATATCTATTCTATATCTATATCTATATCATATCTATATCTATATCTATATCTATATCTATATCTATATCTATATCTATATCTATATCTATATCTATATATCTATATCTATATCTATATCTATATCTATATCTATATCTATATCTATATCTATATCTATATCTATCTATATCTTTGTGCATCGATACATTTTAAATGTATCGTAAGAAACAAGATAGAATTGTCTCTGAAATTACAAGTTTGGAAGTTATCATCTGCCGTGTGCAGTGTCAGTCTGCAATTCCACGCTATGCAGGCTGTTGGTATTATAGTGGTCTGCTAATGAAACGAAACTTATCACTGAAATCAGATTCCTGATTCACACTTATGTAAATTCAAATAAATAGTAACTCATTAAATTAAAGGCAAAACAAGAAAACAGTAAATGTAGCTTAATACCCCAAACTTCTCCTACTTTAAATTTTGTTATCGTTAAATTAAGAAATAAATAGAATGCAAGTGCAAATTCCCGTGGTCACGTTGAACAAACAAATCACAAGGCAACAAAAGATTCGTTTTATATTTTTCATACTTTAATAATTGTAACTAATTCTAATATATCTTCGGAATATCAAAATTAAGGAATTGTTATTATGTAATTCATTTAAAAAAGTTAACACAATCGAAATATTTTGAAAGTTGAACTGAAAGCTGAAGTTTGTTGTTATAATAATGCTAAAGTTCATGTGCAAGTTTAAGGTAGATGCTGACGCAAATAGCCTCATTTAAAATAATCATAGGAATTCATTCAAACGCATAATCGCAAATCTGACATTTTCATCTGTTTCAAATGTGCATAAAGATGACAGAAAGAAACTATTAAATTCCACTCTGAGAACCAACAGTAAGCTCAAAACATCTTCAAACATCTGAACAACGTTTCACAATTTCTTTACATGCATTACTATTTGTAAATTATACTGTTCCAATGTTTTGATAATCTAAATAATATTCCTTATTATGTAAGTAAATGAAAAAAATGAATAATATCTACAAATTACAAAATTATTGTTCTAACTAGGTTTTCGTGGCGCCTTTAGCACATATTTTCATTTTAAGAAGTTTTATTTGTGCTTTGAAAATTTATCCTGAAAATCAATTTACAAAATTCATGTTGACGGACTTGTCCATCTTCGGACAGAAAACGTTTCATGAAAAAGCGAAGATTTAAATTCTTGTTTAATTTTTTATATTACAAAATTAGGTTTACTTATCGTCAGTCTGGTGACTTAAGACGTAACGATTCATGTAAATGCCGGAAAAGTAGAGTAATTTACAGCATTTCACCAATGTTCACGTAGATGCATTGAAACCATAAAAAACAAATGTTTTTTTCTAGATTTCGAACAAAAAGTCATCGAGGAAACCGGTTAAGAATCTGCCAATGGATTGTCTTGAAGGAAAGAATTGAATGAGCTTTTGATCACCCACCTCCGATGGTGCCGCAAGTTACCTAAAACACTTTTTAATTTTTTAAAAAAAGGTTTTTAAAAAAATTCTTAGAATGTTGTGAATGAATCAGCAGACATGAGATGAGAAACATCAGGAGAAGGAAACGAGTCGATGGGCACCACATTTGTTTCTACTGGTAAACTGGAAGCTATGTAACCGTGAGGGACGGGACGGAAGGACGGAATTATACCCGCACCTTACGTACGAGGAGGATTTCTCCCCGGGGAGGGGCATCTATCTGCACTCCCCAGGCGCAAAACTACACTCTTGGGGTGGTATTTGGATCCCACCAGAACGCAGTTACTCCTCTCGGAAACCTTCAATTCAATGGCTGGGTCGGGTCAACCTGCCAGCTCAGAGCTGCTCTCTTTCCAGGATAGTGCTGAAGTGTGCTACCCACATTGCACTGGGACAACTCCCTCTACGTCCAGAGTACTGGGCCACTGCCCCAACGAGTCCATGGAATCTGTCATAAAACCGTATAAGAATACCGACTTTGTTTATTTCTTGATCTGTTGACAATAATATTAAGCGAATTCTACCTCGCTTAAGACGACATTAAAACAGATATGCATACATAAAAAACACACATAAAATTCCCTTTGACAAATAAACTACAATCTAATATTAACAATACATCTTTGCTTCCAACATTCGCACAATTAAATATTACCAACATTCACTCGAGTGCACTCTACCAGTTTGAATAATTTGAAAAATGGCCATGTCTTTTCCCTAGGAACTTAAAAGTAACAGTCTTAGCCTTGCTATAAATTTTTGAGGATGGAAAACAAAAATATAATGTCTTTAAGCTTCCTTTTTTGCTGCACGACGATTGGCTGCCACTGCTGTCCACATTACACCGTTTCAAATTCCCAAACAAATTTAAAACTTCGAAACTAAAATGCGAAATTATAAAAGTGTTCACCACTATTTCACGGTCTCGTCTCATGAAGTTTTTTTGATTCTACAATCAAAATAACACGCGGTGCGTTTACTATGGTAACTCAAGATCATCTCACCAAGTAAACATTCCTTCGACCAAGTGCACGATGCGCTCGCCACGGTATCTCAATCACGTATATGATCTAAAAAACCTTGTTGTTCTGATTCGCTATGCAGCGTAGTTTTTAAACAAATGAAAACTCTTCTCTGACAATCTACTGTTTCTATACGTCCTTTTTTTGCATTATATTGTCTTTCATAGCCTTTTAGCGTTGCCATAAATTCCTAAATATATTCCAAGATATTTATAATATTCGTAACCATTTTCTTAATCACTTGTTTTCATATTTGAACATATTATCAGTAATACTTGTGCAATTGCGCTTGTGCGAACATTCGACTTTCTTATTCCTAATGTGGAAAATTAATTTATTATCACGGAAATCTTTTTATTTACGAAATACTATATGGTTGCGACGTGTCACTATTTGTAAATATGTCCTGTTTTTATTTATTGACATCCTCACAGTTTATTTTGGACACAGTTCTTGAGAATATCAATAAATTTGAGAAAACATCTTTTATTCATGCACTTTCACATGTTTTTTTGTTATTACTGACATACGAAATTAATATGTTTTTAGTCATAATTTCAATGTTTCTGTATTTATTTTGGACGCGTCGGAATAGACCGTCGCACGTCCTACCTTTATTTCATGGCAGATAGCATTCTAACGTGTAAGGTTCATTTCAACTTGCAGCATACATTTTATCATGGAATATATCGACCTGAGAGTCTAAGCCTGCACACATTTCGCTTTCAATAAGAAGTAAGCAAGCGAAAAATCTGTGTTGAAAATTTCGACCTTCTTCTCACTGCACCATTTCTGAAACAAATCTTACTCCTTTTGGGTCTTTCTCTGGACTTGCTTGGAACTTCTCCACCGTTTCTCGTGCCATTTTCAGAATGTTTCGAGAAATGTCCATATTTTCTTCGGTTAAGTTTACTTCGATACCTTCTATTTCTAATTTGTAAACGTTCAATTGTTCGCTCATTTGTTGCGAAATTAGATCGATCCTGATCGCGAATCCTGATCGCGAATCCTGATCGTGATCGTGAAATCGTGATCGTGATCGTGAATCCTGATCGTGAAACCTGATCGCGAATTTATTACGAAAATAATTTATATTATATGAATGATGGGTAACCTATGCAAGTATCACGAAAAATAGTGTACTTTCACGGGCGAAACAAGGTCTTTGTTGCTCTCGATTTATTTGCGTCCCTTGGACTAATGCCCTCTTGTCGCAAGATTCAAACCTCCAGAAAAATTTCTTTCTTTCTTTCTTCCCTTGTGACAAATGGGGGAGGGGTGTAATTGCGTACTAATACTTCATATTTTTTTAATATGTCTTATTATGTATTTTTTCTTTAACTTATTTATTTTAATTTTCGTTTCTCAGAACCGTGCTGATAGTTTCAAGTTTCTTTTAGAGGACGAACCACACGATTGTGTTTATTGTCTAAGTCAGAAAACAGTGGCCTACGTTACTCGCTGAGATAAGATTCTGTTTTTTAGATTAACAACAGAGGATTGCGGAAAGTGTGTGGCATTTTGTTATCACGTTACCCGCGAAATAGCCTTCACGTAGCTCCCGACCACCAGCCAATCTTATCGCCTATTGTGCAAGATTGAGAGTGACTAACACTCTTGAAAAAACACGGTTCTGTAATTCCGTTCGTTTACAATAGTGTTCTTTTACTTTTCTTGTTCATTATATTCTATATAATAAATATTACTCAACAAAAAATAATGGACCGAGCTGTAGCAGCAGCAGCACAGTGGCAAACGAGAATGAATCGACTACACATCTGCTAATTTTGGAACTAATAGTGATGAAAAATGAGACGGAGCTTTTCATAATGTTTCCTAATCTTTTTAGTCTAGGGTAGCGTTTTAGAGCTGGACCATCCTCTTCCTAGCTGCTACTTCGTCGCTGAAAATGCGTTTTTTCATTTGTTTGGTCCCCTAATTGTAGAAATGAAATGACATTAAGAATATTACAGAAGACTAGAAACCTGGTTCTGTATGCAAATTATCATTTAACAATTTGAACACGTTTTGGAAAATATGTCTGTTGACCGTTTTGGAAAATGTCTAAATTTGAGGTAGTTTTCTCGGAAAGCTTTCGGTTTTCAAGAAAGCTTAAAAGAAATCCTTTGAAACATTTGTCATCACAAACGCAATTATTGTATAAACACGCTCTTAATATAACAAGCGAAAGAAATTTGAAAAAACGGTCGGCCAGACGGACATACGGTTTTGGAGATGGGGGGGGGGGAGACGTGCGGAGACACGGGAAGTTGCGAAGAAGTAAAACAAGAATTCATGCATTAAGTGAATCGTCTAGTTATGCCCGCTCGAGGGTGACTTTGCGACCAGTGTGCACCGCTCCCAGACGCCTAAACCGCGGACGACAGCCGAGTAGCGGGCTGCGGGCTGCAGGTGCTTCCGCCGTCGCCGACGCCACCCGACAGTGGGTCACAAGGCGTCGCATGGCGTTTTTACTGTAATTTCAAAACAACCGTTCCAACCAACGAAAGAGAAAGACAAATGAATTGAAAAATGAATGGGACCTCGTTACAGATATTATTCATTATAATTCGTTGAATCTTTCCATCAATAATCTATATTTTACAGTTTTTGTTCAAACCTTCCGGTTAAATGTAAAAAAATAATTGTCACTTAATAATTAATAATATTGAAAATTTATTTGGCGTAAATGTTGTTTAATGCAGTTTCACGAAGAATTTAAGATTTGCATTATTACTTTACAATAATAATAATAATAATAATAATAATAATTATTATTATTATTATTATTTATTATTATTGTTATAAAAATATTATTATAATTTGAAAGGAGGTAAATGGTTGGTGTTAAAAATAAACTTTTGATTTTCAGAAGGGTACTTCGTTTGACTAAATTCCTCAGCGCTATTCTTTCTCAAATAAATTAGTATGTGGTTGTTCAAAGTCTATTTTCCCCCACAAAGTACATTCTTCTATCAAAAACACTTGGAGCAAACCAACGTTTAGTTCGCAGTAAATGATTTTGTTCCTTAAGTAAGAATTACCAAATGACATAAAAAATTTAATTTTTTAAATATTTTTTTACGTTGAATGAATAAGAGCGGACAAATTCAAAAGACCTGTTTATATTTCTCCCAAAGTCGATCTTTCTCGCAGGATCACCTTGATCCCACAAAGCGCGCCCTTTCGCCAACTGGCTTTCGATCTCGGCTTGCGAGCGCCAAAGAAAGCGAAACGTGGTCCGCCGCCGGACGACAGGTGCGTCTGCAGCGCCCTGCAACGCCTGGGGGGACGCAAGAGGGATAGGTAGATAGATATTAAAGTTCGCTTTGAGCTAATGCTCGGTGGCAAAAATGATTACAACTAGCTTTACAATTACAAAACTATTACGAATTTTTACAAATAGAATTACAATTAAAATTAGAGATTGACATTATAGATTGAGTTTTAATTAATTTTTAGTTATCTCTAAATTGTATATACTATAATAAATATAAAAAACTTAACCAATACCGCTACTGCTGCCGCAGCTGATTGTGATGGTTATGATGGTGGTGATGGTGATGGTGATGATATGGTGATGTGGTGATGATGGTGGTGATGGTGATGATTGTGATGGTGATGATTGTGATGGTGGTGATGGTGATATGGTGATGGTGATGATAATGGTGATGGGGTGGAGATGATAATGGTGATGGTGGTGGTGGTGATAATGGTGATGGTGGTGGTGATGATAATGGTGATGGTGGTGGTGATGATAATGGTGATGGTGGTGGTGATGATAATGGTGATGGGGATGATAATGGTGATGGCGATGATGGGGATGATAATGGTGATGGGGATGATAATGGTGATGGCGATGATGGGGATGATAATGTGATGGCGATGATGGGGATGATGATGATTCCCAAAGGAAATCATGCCTATGTCAGTTCTTTAACGCTTGCGTTGACGATTACAATGAACGTCTCCACGGAGATATTAGAAAACGCGGAAGTGGACGTTCGCCGCATGCCGCAGTCGTGATGATTTTCCGGTTGTCTGGAAAAGACATGTTCGTGAACACTTGATGTCTATTTACTCGCGAACCCCTTGGGATGAATTTACTCGCGCGGGGCGTTTGAATACTACCTCAACATCAGAAAACCAAATTTAAAAAATAAAGAAGATATTAGGTAAGAAATAAGATATACATAATCAGATATTTTCATAGCTGTTTCGTGAAGTAAACTCTAAAATGTAGCGCACAATGCGGTGGTAAGGATTCAGAGGGCACTGCCAATACACATCAATTCTCGTGGTTCACATCGGCAATGTGCTCTACAGAGTCTGTCGTTTTTGGTATGGTATTTATTTATCTGTGTAAATTATGTAATTTCTATGACAGCATTAGTTATTATCACTCTTTTTAGGTGAAATAAACTCCGACACTTTGAGAATGTAAGTGCATGATTGTCATGTGCCTGCATTTCGTAACACTGCTGGGTTACATAGATGATCAGGCGGGGCATGAATATTATTGTAAAGATGCGACTTGCAAACTACTACACTTACGTGAATCCAACAAATAAAAATGTATTTGTTGTATTTAATTTGTTTAATTGAAGAATACATAAACTGGTTTGCGTTAGCACCGTCTGAGAAGTAACTAGAAAAATCACGTGGACCATGAGGTATCCAAACACTTCATGCGAGTAATGGAATACAGAAAAGACAACTTAAGAAAATAATGATAACTTTTGGTGTGCAACATATGGAACGAACTGCAGAATACATCATCCATATCGTAATGGGATAATCTGTGTGTATCCATATACTTGTGTGTGCGTGTATGTGTGTGTGTCCGTCACTCATGGTTAGACATCTTTCGGCACATAATTTCGAGACAAATAAAAAATCATTTACGCGACTCAGTTTCCTTAAGGGGAACTGATATTTTTTCCCTAACTTAGAACACAATTAAAGAATTCTCAAAACAAACGTGTCTCGAGGGATGTTTATTCATCTCCGAAGAGTTATGAGGGCATTTTAAGGCACCCAGAAATGTGATGTTAATTCGATTCTTTTCGATAAGACGGATTGATTGATGCTTGTTTTCCCGATTTATTCTATAAAATGCTGACAGAATTATTAAATGTTGCTGTTAAAAATTACTAAAATTATTTAATAAATGCTGACAGAATTATTGATTGTTTTCAAGTTTTGGAGGATTTCAAGACAGGCTGCAAGGAAATTTCAGTCAGGTTGATTAATTGATAACTAGTAGGCACATCAACGACTAAGGTCACTTTTCCCATAAGTGTAGTGCATGTTTTTGCTCGGGAGGTGGTAGTCTTTTGCCCCGCTGGATGGCGAGATCCGGCGCCGACCTAGCGGGGTTTTCCCGACCAGGTATCTTCCACCAGCGGGACACCGCTCAAGCTGGGACAATCTCTAATCTCCCGACCGTCTCCCGGCATATGTAGTAGTGTGGTTCATGTAAATATAAGTGTGTGTAAATATCGGGTGAGGCTTGGATAAGGAATGTGAATGAACCCATCTCGATCAGGTTTTTCGTCCAGTTTCCCTGATCCATTGAGCAAATGCTGAGATGGCCCCTTGTTTTGCTTCTGGACATAAATGTAACTTCATTTTCTGTGCACGTCTTCTAGAATTCAGTGGGAAATACAATTATTCAAATTATCGTTTCGATGTTGTCGCGGCAGGAAGTAATAAGAGCCAAAATTTATTGCTTATTTATCTTTGAAAATAGATTTTATTACATGGGAGTTTTTTGGTTGTTTTTTCTCCCTTTCAAAATTCAAAATTTATTGCTTATTTATCCTTGAAAATAGATTTTATTACATGGGAGTTTTTTGTTTTTTCTCCCTTTCAAAATTCAAAATTTATGCTTGTTTAATGGGAGTTTTTTGTTTTTATTTCTCCCTTTCAAAAATTCAAAATTTAAGTAGTATATGACTTAGTGTAGGGATCACAAAATTTTGAAAATGTGCACACAATTCACTTTTCCCCATAGCACGTCATGCGCAGTTTTTAACTGTTTTTTTGACGTAAAATAAATAAATAAAATGACAGATCGCGCCTGGTCCGTGGTCCATTTGGTAGTGTACTGCTCCGACGTTTGCCTGGTATTAATCAGAGAAGCTACGGGAAACTACCGATCAGACCGGCTGGCCGCTAGAATTATCCTCCAGACAGGGACAGAACTCGACTAGATATTTGGCTAGTGTCTAAAATCCTGCCACCGTCCGGATTGAATCCCAGGACCTCCCAGTCATAGGCACTAGAGTGATATCAGTTGAGTCACCTCTCTCTGAGTTTGAGTCGTTTGGAATTCTACCGGCACAGCTTAACATAAACGTCATTGCTTGACTAATGTGATTGAAAATAATTAAATCGAATATTGTAATGAAATGTTACAATTAAACGTAATTATCTTTATCGACAATTTTTAATGAAATATTCTATGTCCAAGTTTGGAGAAATAAGGCAACTCTATTACGTGGAAAATTTATATTTATTTTGAATTTGCATATCAGAAATAAACATCATTAAGATGAAAATCTGCTGGAGACGCCTCACTAAGCTATTAGTATATTTGTACGGTTAATCTGAAATTATATTGTGATTTTTTATTGGGTTGTGCTAATATTTAAAAACACTCTTAAGCATTCTCAAAAGGTTCTGACCACCCACTTTTGTCGCATATCTGAAAAAGTTTCTGACTTACAGCCGCGACCTTTTTGGTAGGAAATTCGGGTAAAGCTTATTGAATTTAAACCTGATTTCTCCAAAACTATAGTTTGTATCTTCAACTCCAGTATGTAACTTTAATCAATTAATTATCTCTTTTACTAAACGATTAATTTTCAAAAAATCTGACTATGCTAAGATTTAAAACAAAGATTAACTGAATAATTTCTTGCAAGAATGTCAGGGCTTAGAAAACACTTTTGTTGAGATTATTTAGAAGAACTAGTGAGTTAAGAAGTATTTAGAGAACAAATAATGATATCCTTTCTTTGACATGCCTAATACTTCAAAAGGCGTGAGACAGGTCAAATATTACACATGTTCAAAATTACTCGCATCCTTACCGTTAATATTGATAATAAATATGTAGAATCTACCTGTTCTGTAATTAATGCCTGAAAGAAATGCATTTTAAACATTTGACTTTCGAAAATAAACACAAGTAACCTTATTGTCTTCTGTCTTCGATGATGTTTCATTAATCCTCTGTGATCTCTAATAAACGCCTTAAAAATGTAAGAGTACAGAATATCGTTTATATTTTATCATCCACTAATTGTATTTAGGAAATATCGTGGAAAGAATCTTGATAGCGTAGTAACACTTTTTAACAAACGTAATTTCAATATTCAATCCGTATGCTGTTTTATACTTATAGATTCAAGGCGCCCTATTCGAACAACAAACTTAAAAACTAAAAGCGATGAATATTACAAGTCCTAACTAACCAACACCGCGAAGTGAAAAGAAATGAAGAATATTGCCTTTAAGTCAACAGCCAACCCGGCGATGCAGGTGATGTGCATTAAATGCTGAATTTCGAAAGAGCCGAGACCGTTGGCACGGTGGCCTACAAACGCAGTTGCTCGCGAGGCGTTATTTACGGCCGGGAAGCGAGGAGAGGTCCGAATGCACTGCGGACGCTGCCCCGGCCAGCCCCGCCTAGCACCGTCCCGCCCTGACCGCCCCGCCCGTCACCGCCCCGCCCCGCCCGTCACCGCCCCGCCCCGCGCGTCACCGCCCCGCCCCGCGCGTCTCCGTCCCGCCCCGCCCGTGTCACCGCCCCGCCCATCACCGTCCCGTCCCGCCCGGCCCGTGTCACCGCCCCGCCCATCACCGTCCCGTCCCGCCCGTGTCACCGCCCCGCCCATCACCGTCCCGTCCCGCCCCGCCCGTGTCACCGCCCCGCCCCGCCACTCCACGCGCCGCCCCGCTTCTCCGCCCTGCGCACCTCGCCCTTCTGCACCCCGCCCTCCCGCGCTGCGTCGCACTGCGCCGTTACGTTCTTCGCCTATAAAACCTTGTGCGCGGCAGGTGCTGGAAGCGAAGGTCAGGAGGTCGACGCAGCGCCGTTTCGCCTTCTGCTGTTCTGTATGTGTTTCAATCGTAGTACATGTGGATGTTCAACGTACACTCGGGGAGGAAGAAACATTTTTTGCCAACTCCGGTCTCAAAATTGCCTGTTTTTTTTTTTTTTATGAAGTTTGTTTTGTATCATTGTACGTTCAATATGTGTAATTTTTTATTCTGTTCTCTGGTAGATGGTACCATGGTAAAGAAAGATGTAAGGAAGTGTCACCTTCTCTGCCCCGAAAAGTAGTGCAATAAATTGCCAGACCATTGAACACGTGTTTCATTTGAAAGCTATTAAAAATTAATTGAGTAATTAGAAATTTATCCGTAAAATTAAATTGGCTAGGTAGAAAAAATATTTTTAATCATTAAGCACTTGAAATATACCTTTTTCGAAAACTTTCTTGCTCTCTTAACTTCTGGAATTACTATTCTAACTGAACGTAGGAGGCCAATGGATAATTATTACAATCGGTAACGGATCCTTGATGGTATTTGCATTTTTGAAGAAAATCGGCATGCAAGGTCTTTAAAGAGTACGTTTCCTGGAAAATATTCGAAGTGCGGGGATTTAGAAGACATCAGCCTTCGGATGTTTAACAAAGGTGATGCCCTTCATTCTTGGGATGTAACTGAATGAAATAACTCGTGACTGGGTGTGAAGATAAGATACTACTTTTTATGAAACTCCGCGACTATTGTCAGAGTAACTGTAGTCCCTCGAAATAATTGTTCCCGGAAAGTGACGTCAATAGTCAATATTTACTTTTATCGTCCAGATAACGGTGATAATAGCTGTATCGATCTCGCACCGAAGTTTCACCACATTTACAATCGTGAATACTTCGCGAATGCCTTGTTCGGAAATTAGTAAGTAGGTTTAGATTTTTAATTGATCCCTTTTAAGCAATGCAGGGGGTATTCGGGCATAGGCGTCAGCAGCATTTGAACACGAGAAAGAGAAAAATTATTATTCTGGACCCTCCTTTCCATAAACCTTTTTATTCAATATGGCATTTTACTAGTAAATAAATAAACTGCAATTATAATTGAATGGTACAATTAATAAATTCAATGTATTTTATTTTCAACTAGTATTTACAGACTTTGTCAGATGGCTTGAAGAATCTCTTTCCCAAAATTCATATAACATATTTCCTAAATTGTCGGGATAAAAAGGTTTTATTGAAATAAAATGTCTTATTACGTAAAGCTAAGAGGCCACATTTGAAAATTTTAATATGATGATTAGTTAGCAGACACGTAGCTTTTAGATATTCGTTGCCCAGTGTACGTTGGGCACCTATAATATATGTAGCATGAGAAACAGTTGCAGGGAATTTGTAGTAGTCATTGGTTTTTTCTTCCGGCATATCACAAAATTGGATGTGACGTGAGAATCTTCGATAATTCCCGTCCTAATCAAATACTACATTCGCTCAGAAAAGAGAAGAATCGTATAAAAACTTGTTAATGAGAATTGAAATCTTTGTAGTTCACCTCGTCGGCGAATACAGAGCAAAACTGCATAGTGTAGGAGCCGTGGGGTGGAAAACTAGAAATTCTCAAATAATAAAAGATTTTAATGTTCTCCTGTACCCCAAAAAGCAGTCAAGTTGTCATAATTGATCCTGGTTCTGAAGAGTTGGGTCAATCCTTGGGAACTCACTCGAAAGATAGCGAGGAAATTCCAGTTGCTAGTTGATCAAAATCCTTGGATCTGTTGTAAGAGAAAAAAACAACGCAAAAATTCAACGCATGTTCAAAACTATAAAAAGAAATCGAGTAATGAGGTTCTTCTTTCCTAATAATTTATTCATTCATGGAAGTGAATAATCCCTCAATTATGTGTTTAGAATGAAGATTAATAAAGTACACGCGAGAATTTCGAGTTAGGCAGTTCGATTGTTTTTCCGTTTATAGTTCTTTTTGGGCCAGTTTAACTTTTCTTTTCTCTTCTTTTTTCCTGCCAGTCGTTCACAAACCGGCCCTACAAGTAGCGCGTATGCAGAGGTGAAGGTTATCACTCGCTGGCCTGCTAGCCCACAGACGGTCCTCGCTGCACAGTGGATCGACGAACCACTTAACATTGCAAAATTTTATAGTAATTTATTTTGCAAGACATCTTTTTTTTAATTGGTTATTTAAGGTCGCATCAACATCTTGGGTCATTAGCGACCACTATTGCTGTTAACGGTATGATAACTATGTGGATGAAACGATATGGTGATGATAAGGGGTGAAAGGACGAACACAAATACAACCATGTCCGAGGCGGGACTCGAACCCGCTGACGCAAGACATCTTTATCATCGCTTGTAACATTTAATTTTTTCCATTTATTTGGGTAAAATACAAAAAGTTCTTGTGAAGTTACGTTAGATTAAATAATTTCGTGACCCGCAGTAAGGAACCCTAGCGAGAAAAGTTAATCATTGTTTATTACCTACAAGTAAAAATAGACACTAAAATATTAAATCATTACTAAGCGTTGTATAATATAATGTAATCCCAGAAACAAAAATTTTACAAGTAAATATAATAAAGCAAAGTAGAGTTCATAAGTTAATTTAGTGGATAAAAAACCTTAAAAACCCAAAACTGACAGAAGTCAATGAAATTAAGTTTGGGGGAAAATGTGTTTTAAGTTTTATTTGGTCATGAGATGCAGGAACCACACGCTTACTAATTGATGAATGAACAAAATGAATGAATGAAAAGAATTCGTGAGAGAACTGTAAATAATAAATGTTTTAAATTATTATAAAATAGGACATATTCAAAATTTGTATTTTTTGGTTTGTGATAGTTCTGCAGCACTTACTATACTTGGAAATTAATTTGATAGATTGCAATGGGACATAAACAGTAGGATTATTATATTTGGTGAACTCAAAATTGGTTTTCGTTAATTCCCAAATTCTAATTAAAAAATTACAAAAACAAATTAGAAGAAACAAAAACTAATTTGCAAAATAAACACCCGTACCGGTAAGGGATAGAAGTTTTAAATGGCAAGTATGTGTTTGATGCTTGACAAACTTAGACACAAACGTTATGTTCCATTTAATTTAAAAACTGGTTCACTAACGTTTTGGGGATTCCATATTATGAATTTCAATATATTTACCAAATAATTTTGTCCCTGGATTTGGAGCCGTGGCCCACTGCGAGCAGCCGTCGTCGCGCCGACAGACCCGCACCGGAAGCACCTGCTGCTCTGCGCTCAGACGCGGCGCAGAGCGGATACTTTCGAGATCCCGTCGGGCGAAAATGAACGACTTGAAAATGTCGGTGTTTGCCGTTTCACTCCTGCACAGAATGTACTTTTTCTCGGTGGCGGCAATGGGGTAGGCAAGATAGACACTGCCTAATCTGATGATTCATTTAGTCTGATGATCGTGCTGGTCTAATACATTTTATAATAATAAAAAACTTCAATGACTCTTATAAATTTAATATGATGTAGGTATTATTCATCTAGAAATGTGTTATGAACATTTAATTATCGTCGCATGAGCCGTTTTTCTATTTCAAGCTTTTTCTAACAGCCCATGCACAAAGCAGCCAGTCTCTCTCTTCTGGTCACTTTCCACTGAGATTCTATGAGTAGGCAAGCTCGGGTGAAGTAAAAAAAATCAATGTAAAAAAATTGCCCTGGCAATTCAAAAAAGAAATTACCGGGAGCGGTAGCTCAGTGCATCAACTGATGCCACTGCAGCCCTCTGACCGGGAGGTCCTAGGTTCGAGTCCTGACGGCGGCAGGATTTTCGACACTAGCTTTTCAGCTAGGTCGAATTCAGTCGCTGCCAGAGGAGAATTCTAGCGGCCGGCTGCTCTGATAGTTAGTTTTCTGTGGTTTCTCCGATCAACACCAGGGGAATGCCGGAGCAGTACCCTACCAAACGGGCCACGGACCGCGCGCGATCTATCCTTTCTCTTCCTTTTCCTATCCTCTCCCCTTACACGCGCACTTACACTAACATGCACTACACTACCACATATTCAGGAGACCGGTCGGGAGCTTAGAGCTTGTTCCGGCTGGGCGGTGCCCGCTGGTGGAGAATCCTGGTTAAGGAAACCCCATTAGCCGACGGTAGGTCGGCGCCGGATATCGCCATCCTGCGGGGAAGACCACCGCCATCTCCCGCAAAAAATGCACTACACTAACGGGACCAATGACCAAAGCAGTTGACGCGCCCGGAAACACGAAAAAACAAACCAGCTTCATGATAAGAAAGCGGATCACACGTAATTCAGTGGATTTTAGCCGCATGGAAAAAGTAAATCAGAGTTCGGAATTATTGTCAGAGCCACTCGCAAACTTGCAACGCAGCTTCATGATAAGAAAGCGGATAAGAGACTTGTAGAAGTCGCAGTATTATCTTGCTCACCCTGAACATTTGTTCACGAGCAGACACTGCTATTTCTTTGGTACAATGCTGACAAGGTGTCACTCGCTCCCTAACACTATATTAGAACGATTCAAAGAACGCAATGTTTTATCATATGGCTGTTGAAGTATGAAATAGAAAGTCATAAGAACCGGCTCATGGATTTTTATGACCTCCTGCGGTGTTTGGTGAAGGGCTGAATTCCTGGCCCGTTTTGTGAAGAAGTGCGTCGGAAAATTTTGACCGTTGTAGAGGATTAAGAGAAATACATGAAAGTTCAAAATAGGCGATTGAGCTGAACAGATAGAATATTATTTCCGCATCGATATCATTGAATATGGTTTTTTTTCATATATTTATGATGCAGATTAGTATTGAAATGATATGTTTATTAGAGATATTTTTAGGCATTATTGTGGCTGTAATAAAAAAAAACATACTACATAAGAAGCGGGGAGAGTTTATAAGTTGAGATTCGATAGTACGCTTGGGTTAATTATATATTTTGTGAACCATGTCTCCCTATATTTCTAACGGAATTATTAGTCAATACTTTTCGTTACTAATGACGAGGAACACAATGTTAGCAAGAAAGTTTCGAAACAGCTTTTGTTGTTTTTCTTTACCTGTAATTGCATTCTTCATGGTCTGCTTCTTTGGACGGTAATTTTGTAATATGTTTGACACTCTTCGCGACTTCTCAGCAGATATTAAAAGAATGTGTGATGGGAAATGAATGAAAGATAATTACTGTTAATACAAAAAGTAATCTTACTCTTACAACATTAGAAGCTGTCTGTTTATACGAAACACGGAAAGTAAGAAAAATAAGTTTAAAATAAAAATGAATAGTAAAATTCGTTTAAAGTATTTGAACGTCAAATCTTCAAGACAAACTGATCGAGCAGCGAAATAAAAACTGGAAATGAAGTAGAAAATAATGGATTTACCAACCTTTTATGATCCATTAAGCGCGTAGCACTGAGAAGTAGCAAAGTATGGTTTATCCTCAGTAAAAAGTTAACCAGAAAAACGTGGGAGGTGAAAAGGGACAGCAACCGCACAGAAACTAGTGACGCTACCAGAAAAGTAATTACAAAATTGCACAATAAGGGCAAATATTTCTAAAATACATATGATTTTTTATAACAGTGCAATCAATAATTGATAGGTTTTTCGTTCATGAGAGACATTGTCCCCAAAGAGATAAAACAAAAGTTTGCAATGAAGTAAATAAACAATTTATTATTTGAAAAATTAAAATAGGACCCCAACGTTTGTGCTGCGGAATTCCCCAAGAGGAATTGAGAAAAGGTGAGGTTGAAGTATCAGTAGAAAGGCAATATAATATATTGTAGAAAAAGTATCATTTGAAATAATACGTAATAAGTAAATCAATTGCATATATTAAATATGAAAATTATTAAATAGATGGGAATTTTGAATTCAAATTTTCAAACAAAGGTTTATTTGACTTAGGTAGGTCCAAATGCACTGGAAATGGGTATATTGAGGTGTGATGGACAATGTATATTCGCAAAGAAAAATCTTCTCTTTAATGCACTGGAAATGGGTATTGGAAATATATTTTTGTTTCAACATGACAGTGAACCGAAACATAAAACGTTCAATACTCTATTGTGGCTGCTGTACAACAACAACAACAACAACAACAACAACAACAACAACAACAACATCAATAACAACAAGCCACAAACAAATTCATTCACTTCAATTCCTTGGCATTAAATCTTTAGATCATATGTGGTATGTTCTTTGAACCCCAAAAAATAGTGTGTCTAATAAAAACAATCTCTCAAGGAGAGATCCTATAAAAGAATGAAATATAATTGATTGTCCCTCTACCATTTTGAAATCCATGCCACGAAGCATTGGAAGCAATAATGAAAGCAAATTCATGTCCTACACTGTGTCAAGTGACCTAATGTTTTTGTTGAACGGAAGTGTAAGATGCCGCGTGGAAAAGCGGGGTCTTTTCTTTTGTTTGTAAATATTTGGTTTGGAATATTTTGAGCTTTTGTAATGTGAGGAAATAAATCGTAGGATTCCTGGAGTCTTAATTCAGTTGTTTGCATATTTCTCAAACACTCCCTTCATATTTATAGGTATTTTGTCACATTTTCGTGGGAATACGATCACTTTCTACACCAACTGAAGTAGGATACAGTTAAAACCTATCGCAAATAAACTTAAAGTAGGTATCAGAAATTTCAGTTGGATTAGCATTACGTAATAATCTTCTCATATACGTAACACTTGTGAATAAGATCAATAATCATTGAAGTTCCCTTATATTTCAACTTTAGTGGCTTCGCTGCAACTGATGTCTCGTCAACGAAGAGTTTTTTTCCCTACTGAACATTGGATCATATAAAGCATGACACGCTGCCTCTTTTTAAGCTTACTTCTTTCACAGAGCTCTTGACTCATGCGATATAAAAGAAGCTTGCACGCTACAGCTTCTTAGTCAATCAAACAGTAGAATATATTTGTGAAAATCTCAGAAGTAGAACTTAAAAATACGATTGCTGATGATAGAAAATAAGAATTTGTGAGATAACACTTTATTGAACTTTTCTCAAGCCACATTTGACTTACTATTTTATTGAACTTTAGTGTGAACGACTGATGATGCGGTACACATACACTATCAGCACGTCGGGGAATAACATATTTAAGAAGCTAACCTCAGAATTTATTCTTAGATAAAACATTGCGCAAATGAGAAATTAATAATTAACAAAAGATTAATATATCAAACTAGTCCCGAACAAAATTATATCTTGATAAGATGTATGAATCATTTCCAAAATACTAAAATAGGCTATGTGTTCTTTAAAAATAGATAAGTAGATAAAGAAGAAAATAATTAGATCAGGAGAGAACTTTATTATTGCAATTCATGAAGTTCCCCAAATCGCTGGGAATACCAATATAGTATCTGTGTTATTTATGTTTGTATGATAACAGTCGTCACACTTTAATGACCTTGCTACCATTCACGAACAGAGGTCAACGAGTTCACTACTGTTCGCTCGAGCAACCTTTTATCTTCGTGAAATGATTCAATGGATCCAAAGTAAACAAACTTGTAATGCAGAAAGTATTTTAAAAAAAGGAAATCATTTGTTGCACAAGAAATGTCCCGTATAGTCAAGGAACTCCCCCGTTCAAAGAACATTCACTGCTATAAACAAGATGTTCATGATAGTTTCTAATTAATTATGCGAATATCTTTAAATAGCTTTCCTTTATTGTATCATACGAGATAAATGCATACTGAAATAATAATTGCAGCTTGTAAGTGACACACTTGTCTTGAATGTAATAAACACCCGTTGATTATGTGGATAGGAGTGAAATGTAAGGAGAATATCATTGTCGGAGTTACGTTTTTATTTTTGGTTGTTTCTTTTTATTCCCAAATTGTTTTTACAGAGAAGAATAATTAAAAAAAGAGTAATTTCTAATAAAATTACTACCTTATCATTTTAAATCCTTACTAATTTTCTCATCCAGAAATCGGAACTGAAAATGCTTCTTTTATATGTTGTGATAAAATAGGTTTGGGAATACAAATATTTTATTAAATATGATTAAAAATATCAAACTATTATGATATTTAAACACTGAATCCTTGACAATTGAATCCTATTTACAATTGCGATACTTCTCTGTATTACGCTAAATCTACGCGAAAAAAGACTAAATGTATCTTTTTCATTTTTAAACTTTTTGAATAATATCTTTTCTCTTTATTTTGCAATTACATTCCATTGCTTTTTTCAAGACCAGCGTTTAAAACAATATGTTCTCAGTAAAGAAGTAGAAGTTCTCGCTATATTTGAAGGGTAGTTCTTGAAGCTCCCCCATAAAAAGACTTGAGCCCGACCAATAAGGGAAACGCCTCGAGTGAGATTTATGGAGTCGTTGGCGAGACTCCAGGGGATCGAGGCAAAAGAATGAGTTCAGGGGGAGGGGAAGGAAGCCTTGTGGACATATTAGATGTCCCTATGGGACTCGGGTCTGAAATTAAACTCGGGGTATTGATTGTCTAAATGAAAAGAAATGGGGAACACGGGCGAGGCAATTGGCTGCTTGCTTACTGAAGTTGTTGGGAATGAAAGGACGCAAGCGAATTATGGGAGTAACTGTGACCAAATACGAAACCGTATAAATGTATATTTCTAAAAACTTCGAGAATTACTTTGCAATGACAAAGATCCTTACCATGGTTGTGTTGCTATACTAGTTAGATCCATTGCGTCCGAGTGGAATTGATCCGTCTGTGAACACCACTAGCGCATAAACCATACGGTACAATTTATTAATAATTTAAAAAATTATTTATTTATCTATTTACTTGCTATTTTTACTTTCTCTCTGCCGCTTAAGCAGTAGAGGCAAAGTTATGTAATGCTGCGGGAAATAGCGGCGAATTTCGGTAGAAAAACTCTTCTTGCCAAACCCTAGGAAGGAAAAAGTGGATAAATCCAGTTTTAAATTTAGAAAAAAAAATCCTTTGGTGGTGTAGACAGAATCCATGTTTTGTGGGTCCTTGATACCGAAAAATCGAGTGAGGGCAAAATGTCTGTCCTTATGTCAGTCTGCCAATCCGTCTGTGAACACCACTAGCGCCTAAAACATACGTAGGATTTTTTCAAAAAGGATACCGTCTGGTAATCTGGCTTGACTCGACGCTTTGCGGTTTTGTAGAGCGCCCGCTTCATTTACATGAAGCCTTTGGATCATTTTCAAAATTTTCTCAAAAATGGCTCCAAAATGTTTTTTGAAAGAATGCAGTAAAGTACACTCATAAAGATGACATAGATCCTTTTTTCACTGTTAACTCTGAATTTTCGAAAACTTTAAATGTTTGAAGTTTTTGTCGGCTTATTCCTTCTATTACGAAAGTGAAGGAAGAGATTTTTCCTTCAAGTAAGTAAGTAAATTCATTGGTTGGTATTTCATTCAGGTCATGTTAATTTTTTGAAAATTTTAGTAGTTTCACAGAGAATTGCGTGCTTCTGTGAAATATTAAAAATAACAAAAACAAGATTTTCTTGAAACCGGCTCCAATGTTTTTTCTTTAAAACTTAGGGGCTAGTGCTAAATGTACTCTATAAGGTGTCATAAACGCCATATTGCTCTATTTTTTTTGTTTTCAAAAATTGCAAAAATGTAATTTCTTGACATGTATCTCACGTCATTAATATTTGCAATAGCCACGATTACTTTTATGAGTATATGCGCTTCAAATTATGTCTGTTTCCTGTGAAAATGAGCTCAAAATTCCACATTTTCAGAAACGCGCAAACGTTATTTTCTCGAAAACGGCTCCAATTTGTTCTTCAAACTGTTCGTACAGATAGTGCAAAATGCACTATATAAGATAGCATAAATGACATTTTGCTGTATTTTGTTGTTTTTCAGTAATTACACAAATGTAATTATTGAAATATCTCCCACACTTTTAATATGCACATTTGCAACGATTTGTATTCATTACTTCATTTGTGAGCGGAAGTGCTTCAAAAGACTTCCAATAAAGTTTTTCTAAAGCTCAAAAGATTTCTATGAAAGTTTCAAATCTCGCATTTGCAGTAACGCTTAAACGATATTTTCTTCAAACGACTCAAAACTTTTCAACGAAAATTTCCATATATGATGAGGTTTTACTCTTCTTTAATATTTTTAAAGTAATACTTCGATTATATCAATAGGAAACCGAAAAATTGCCACAATTTCAAAAAATTAACTTTGGGCGGTGATACATGGAGCTGGCATGAGGATGGGGCAGGATCGATTGAACAATTTTTTTTGTGTAATTTGGCGTCAAATATAGTGGCCCGCTCCGAATTTCCTTCGTATTGTGTATTATTTAATATTCCTTGTTAGTTACTTACCTTCGAGTTTAGGTTACACATTTACAAATTAATCTTTTAGAAATTATTTAAAATCTATTGGATAATCCATATTTTTTTGTTTGTGTTGCGAGGAATTTATTTGTATTTTCAATGTATTTTCTTTAAAGCAATCTACAAACCTTAATTGAAAATGGTCCAATTAGGGTTTCTCTCTTAAAAATACGATTTTAATGTAGTATAAACGAAAAATTGCTACCCTTCAGGAAATATGAGCATGGAATGCGAAAATGGCATTCCGCCCCACGAGACGCCAGATGTGGTACTGTGAATTACGTCTCATTGTTGGGACTTGATTTAACTGTATGAAACGGAAGGAAAATTGTCCCCGACCTCGATGGCTGAGATGTCTAGAGCGTGTGCCCACTCAGCACTTCGGTCTGATGGGTGGAGGGTTCGAGTCTTGCTGGGGGCGTGGTTATATGTAGTACCTCGTCTTCAATTAATGTGTGTTGTTGCGGAAGGTCTTGTGAGCATACTAACTACTGAACACAGGCCGAAGAGCCCGCACCTAATGTTCTACAATTTTTAATGAGTTTTACAAAAAAATATGACTGAGATGTGTTCATTCGGAGAGAAATTGCCGTAGAAATTGAGTTGCGTAACTATTACTAAGGGCGATGTGCTGTTTTGGCGCCACTGGTTTTACTCCGTTTTGAACTTCATATTTTCTCATGTTCTTTTAAGAGTTAATTGAGATACTATAATTGCAATTTATTTTGAGTGAATTATTTTACACTTCTGGGGGTTGAAACTTCTATGAATGGACCAAAATATTTGTCTCATGTTGTACGTAAGGAAGTCACTATTGACCAAATGACGGTAATGTTTAACTGGCTGTAGCGTAAAGATATTTTTCTGCAATAGAATGGACATCTTACATGTTAGTGGGTGATTCTTTTATGTTCTCAAAACCACTCGTCAAGAGTTCTTTTTTACGCAGTTGTGAAGTCCATTTACTCGTTGCGCTATAAAAGACCTCACAAGATTGAGGACGTTTGAACTAAAGGGTCATTAAAAACTAGAGAATACGAGAAGGAACATGACCAAAGTCTTGTGATCGAGTTCCATGTCGCGATTCGTCCGAATTTTCTCGGAACACTTATGAGCCTACAGCCCGAGATCAAGTCTTCCTGTCCTTTCGCATTCAGAGAAAGATAACGTGGTTTGATAGTTCCAACGCACTATGCAGACGTGCCATTGTCCAAATTTTAGGCTTGATTGATATGTTGATATGATATCGAACACTTGAAAAAGGGACACAAAGGAGGAAAAAAGGCAAAAATAGTGAAAGCAGTCTTGGGAAACTAGGATAGGAAAAAACACAAAAGGAAAATCTTATAAAACAATACCGCAAATACGGATTAGTGATTTATTAACATTTTTAAAATTATTTCAATAATATGAAAACACTACCAAACCTCTGCTGTTAAACCTATCCCTTGATTTCTGGAGGACTTGAGAGGTAGCATTATTGTCATACATTTCACAATTATAATCTCATCACAGGCGTCATCGCGGCTCTAGTAAGCCATTACAAGTAGTGTGTGTGTGTGTGCGTTTACATATGGTGCAGTGAATAATGCAGGTCGAGACAGAAGAGAAGCAAAATGCGGAGAAGATATATGAACAACGAGAAAATCTGCCACGGACCCACTTCGAGCATCAAAATTTGTACGTGGAATGACACGAAATTCCACCTCAGAATGAAATGTAATTACTCAACAACTTTGAGAAACGACGAGAGTGGGTTAGAGGCTTTGTAAAGTTACCTTTCATTACGGTCCGGTCTCTGCAATACTTCCCCCTCAAGGAATGCAGGGACTGCGAAAGCAGATTAGCTCCCTCATTTGCGTTAGAATGATTCATAGCAGCCAGGAGTCGCCGCAGGTGACGTGATGACAGTTATTTCACAATTTTTTATATTTTTTTATAATTCATTATTTCACAGTTATTTCGTATGATTGGGTGTTGAAGAAGATGTTGAAGATGATGTTGAAGATGATGATGTTGAAGATGATGATGTTGAAGATGATGATGTTGAAGATGATGATGTTGAAGATGATGATGTTGAAGATGATGATGTTGAAGATGATGATGTTGAAGATGATGATGTTGAAGATGATGATGTTGAAGATGATGATGTTGAAGATGATGATGTTGAAGATGATGATGTTGAAGATGATGATGTTGAAGATGATGATGTTGAAGATGATGATGTTGAAGATGATGATGTTGAAGATGATGATGTTGAAGATGATGATGTTGAAGATGATGATGTGAAGATGATGATGTTGA
Organism: Teleogryllus oceanicus; assembly: GCA_964035755.1. Classification (NCBI taxonomy): domain Eukaryota; kingdom Metazoa; phylum Arthropoda; class Insecta; order Orthoptera; family Gryllidae; genus Teleogryllus; species Teleogryllus oceanicus. Next base: position 61,711,842 of record CAXIVR010000005.1, on the reverse strand, counting down.
AGATGATGATGTTGAAGATGATTATGTTGAAGATGATGATGTTGAAGATGATGATGTTGAAGATGATGATGTTGAAGATGATGATGTTGAAGATGATGATGTTGAAGATGATGATGTTGAAGATGATGATGTTGAAGATGATGATGTTGAAGATGATGATGTTGAAGATGATGATGTTGAAGATGATGATGTTGAAGATGATGATGTTGAAGATGATGATGTTGAAGATGATGATGATGCTGATGTTGATGATGATGTGATGATGATGTGGGTTATTTCGTCGTTCATGACATCATGCGATGTTTTATTACAATTTTATCTAGGAGGGTAAAGTCAATAAGTATCTGCACTTCAGTTCTAATCGTCGTTGGTTGACTGCAACGATTGCTTTGTGCTTTTACCATCCAGAAGGTGTCATCGTTCAATTTGCTTATGGTAAGTTTCCCCAACACTGAAATGTTTGCTTGAGTTGTTGCGACGTAAACGTAACTGGACTACACTCCTTTTGCACCAATAAAGAAAAAGCATTCGTAATCCTTGTCTGAATGCTTACCGAAGCTGAATTTTCTAGACGACTTTTGGCAACATGTGGGTGTAATGTTTTTTCCTTGGTAAATAATTTGCCAATGGATTGAACCATTTAAAAGTAATGAAACAAACTCGCAGGGTGAGAAAACAGAAAGATGTCTAGCCTCATCCAATACTAATTCCAAAATTGAACAAGTCTGTATCCTGACTCTGAGTAACCGATGAGTGAATACGTAGTAACGAAGTGGCAAACCATATGCACTTTATCCAGATTCTGCATAGGATAACGATGAGATAGAATGTCGAAAATCATTGTTTCGTTGCAAGACAACGCGCATCCACATACCGCCGCCCATACTTTCAAAATCCTTATTTCGAGATATCGGAACACCTCGGTTACGGTTCCCCATCTCTTTGGTACTCTTAAAGATGCATTTAGAGGCAGATTTGACGACGAATATATGTGAGGAAGCAATGCGAGGCTTCCTGTTCAATCGCAAATCTTTCCTTCTGAGAGTTTCGGAAAGCGGATGTTATGATGGATCAAGTACTTTGAAAATCATGGTATCTATGTTGAAAAATGGTCTCATTGTAAAGTTTGTACAGTTATAAGCAATTATAAACATTGAATTTATGTGCGACTTATACACAGAAACTTACTGACTTACTCTCGTCCATATTCTCAGCTTTACTTTCGCTGATTTACTAAGAACTGAGCAGCTTCATGTTACAGTGGGTGAGCACCATGTGCACGACCTGCACTACGACTCCGGCATACAATGTTAAATGCAAAGAAATTGCACGCGCGCCTGTAGGGGCAGAGTGCGCGCTGACAGCGGATTGAGTTGTGTGTCGCTAGAAGGGGTGTTCCCGACTTCCACGGCATCGACCTGTGAGCCATAACGAGTGGAAAGAGCGCCAGGACGTATTCTGGAATTTTAAAGCCGCCGTTTCATCTAATCGAAAATAAAGATATGAGAGATTCGTGTGAATAAAATGGCATGGATTAATACATTCTCATGTTACTCTCCTTCCTTATATTGTATTTCATTCTTTCTGTTAATTTAAACATACAAATTTTTTGTCTAAATTATTAATTTAAAAACTATTAGTTTGATTGACAAAATTTCTCGTTTATAACTTCGCAAGGAACGGATTTTTGGATGATTTGTAGTTGTTCATATATTCCCATTCAGCCTGTATTCAGCATTATTTTAAAATTATTGCTTGATTTGGGGGTAGTCACTGAAAATATATTTCATATGGAGTAAAAATTACAACCTTCTTTTCTCAACAGGCACAATATCGTTCTTTAACTCTCCCGAGAAAAGTACCCCACCCTTGCTCAAAAATGTAGGACAATGAGTGCTGAAGAAACCATGCGCGCATGGAAGGTTTGCTAGAGAAACGGAGAAACGATTTGATTCGAGAAGCTTTAACTTCCCCTAGGCGTATGCACTTTCCCACCCACTGTGCAGGGGGCGCTGACCCAGATGGGAAACGCGCGGGGGCTGGGGCGGGGGAGGCGCCGGGGCGCGGTGGAGGGGGTAGCGCGGGGGTGGCGCTGCGAGGCGTATCGATCGCTGGCACGATGCCCACTGGGGGGGGGCGGCGGGCGGCGGTCCCGCTGCCTGCGTGACCTCGTAGGGGCCGCCCCCTCGTCGCCGTCCGCGGCCCGGGCCCCGCCCCCGCTGCTTCTTGCTGGATGTTCCGCTCCAGCGCGCGAGACGGGGTGCGCTCTCGCCCTGCAGGCGACTGCCTTCGAAAGGAGGTTCTGCGAGGGGCGGTGGTGTCTGCTCCCCGCTGGCCGTGAGTGGCACGTACAGGAGGGGGATCTTTAACTCGGCGATAGACAACCTCTTGCGGCTCAAGGCTCACTTGTGAGTTTTCAAAATTTCTATAAACCACTTCACTACTATTTGATGATAGATGAGTCTCTGAGAGAACACAAGTCGATGTTGCCTCTGTGTTTAATATCCAAATATTTTTTAAATTGAAGATGAATTAACAAAGTATTGTACATTTACTCGTGCTAATACAATAAAAATTAAAATACACTACATCACAAGTAAAGTGGTGTTATTTTTAGCCATTATATATCTCGTGAAGGGCAACTGGCTTCCTAATAAAGATTACTTAAACTCTGGGGGTTACTCTGTTACTTAAACAAGGGTTGCCTTCTTGTTGAGTTAATCCTTAATTTTTACAATCCTTAATTTTTGAACATCTGTGTTTCTGTTTTTGTTTTATAATTGCATTTTCATCAATACTATTTACAAATCTTATGTTCTAGAAATAATATTAATTTTGGATGTTAATTTTCTTATATAATGAGTCTTAATGAAATTTGTCTGGTTAAGAATATTTACAATTTTTGTTATTTTTATTTTATGGATGACTTCCACTTCGTCCTAACTTGAGCCAGTCTAGTCCATTGGGATCCTGCTGTCTCTTTAAAGCTGTAAAGTTACTGCCACATAAATACTCGCAACTCTTGTTATATTTCACCTCAAAAACTTAAGTTCTGCAGTTACGTCTTTGCGGACTAGATGAAGTCCGCGAATAATGCCGTCATAAACGACCTTAAAGTGTTCACATTTGATGGCCTCCTCGCTAGATGTAGTTCTTATAATGTCCTATTGAAGAGTTTAATTGTAAATGTTGATGCGCTCTCCGTTATTATTCGTGAAGAACATCAAAAACATATGTTATCCAACGAATTACATACGTATTGCGCCACACCAATACAGCTTCACAGTCATCCAAAGTGAACTACTATCTCGTATGGTTGCCGGGGTCACTTTAAAATGCTATGTTACTACATTTTCCGAAGCACTGTTCTACCTCCTCTTCAATCTTTAAGTTTCTGTACAAACGCAGATGTTTCTCAGTGGATTTGTGCCATAATCGTTTTAATACTTTCGAACGCATTAGGTCGGGTTACCTTATCCAAGCATATTTTTTGAGCGCTTCAGAAATTTTGTTTTCTATCCTTAATTTCAAATTTGCGATGAACGTTACACTAACGCATATTGCCAGGTTTTAGTACCATGCTTTCGAAGAACTGGTTTAAATAAATTTTTCGGTAGAATTTACAACATATTTGAGGGCAACTCGAATTGAATTAAAAAAAAACCCACTCTGAATTGCGGTTTTTGTTCGGAGAATGAATGGTGACAATGTATCCTCATGAGAGGCGTATACGGCGTTTGGCTAAGTAGCGTAGTTAAATCCTTGGATGTACACGACACATACAATGAGTGGCATGTTTCCATGTTAAGGAGGAGTTAGAGAGCAGTTCTAAAAGTTGTATTTTGATTAGAGTTTTAGAAGAGATCATAGTAGTTGTCAAGATTTCCATTTTAACCTAAATGTCATGCCAGTCTGTTGTTCAGAAAATAAAATAAAAAACATAAATCTACTAATTTGTTCTGTAAATATCGGTAACTGTTTCTATCGTAATGACATCTTTATTATTTTGATGTACTTTTATTCAATATAACCAATATAATAGGTTTATTTTTTATGCTCGATAATCAATTTCCCCATCTCTTCTAAGGCTTGATTCCACGAATGGGAAGGTATCAAAGATTATTCCGACGATGGAAATTTTTTTAATATCAAATTTTACTAAGAAATCGAGATAGGTTTTAGTGGAACCCCTTTGCCGAATAGGCTTTGTTGAAACTAACACTATGCGGACCAAACTGGTTTTAAGTAATTTTGAAGTTTCCTGGTCACAAATTCAAATAAATGATAACATATCAATAAATTGGTAATTAATCCACCGATTGGGATGGCCACGTAAAAGCATAGATTTTATCTTTAAAATCACCTTACAAAGTACAAACAAAACTTCCTTGACAAGATTTTTAAAGCATGGAATAATTTTTTAGAGGCAACAGACTTGCGTTATGTGTAAAGAAAGTCATAACTCGTTTATATTATATGATTTAAACTGAGTTGCAATATATTTCCATAATAACAACACCGAAAATTGGAAGTTGCAGTATTACGCAGACAGAAAGAAAAAAGAAATCTAAGTTGTGTTTAATTTATATTTGTTGCATTGCTTAGGAAAGAGTTCTGGTGTGGGAGCAGTGTGTTACCAATGCTTAAATGCTTTCCCCTTCTCGGCACATAAGTTATTGAGGGTGAGCAGTTCGAAAGAAAGGGCAGCCATCGACGAGGTACAATGGGTTTGTTTACATCGACTCTGCCGTTGGGTCGTCGATGGTCTGTCATGGGCGCTGTGTGGGTCTCGCGGTGGGGTGGAACGAAAAGAATAAAAATGGCTCCCTTGGGCTCTGTGTATACACATCCGAACTATCACTGGGACGGACGTGGGTTGAAACCGTATTTTCCCCGTTTGGAAAGTTTCGACTGAGTGGATGATGGGAGGCAAACAAGACTTTTGGTAGTAAGCGCGTGCTCACACACAGACAACATATTCAAGAGGGGAGAGAGAAAATAAAAAAGAGGAGGGTGAAAGTGACGAGAGACAGAACACAATGAGAGGTAAAAAGCAAATGAGACTCGCCCTCACGCTCATATATACACACATACACTCACTCGCTTGCTGCCACGTTCTCTCATACTAACTCACACTCACCACCACTCAACTCCTCATAATTCGCTCTAAGTGATACTCGCTATCAGCCACATCTATCAGCTCTTACCGTCTCTTCCTACAGCCCATTCATCCTCTTACGCCCTTCCCTCCTACCTTCACGCTCCTACCTTCACGCTCCTACCTTCACGCTCCTACCTTCACGCTCCTACCTTCACGCTCCTACCTTCACGCTCCTACCTTCACGCTCCTACCTTCACGCTCCTACCTTCACGCTCTTACGCTCATATTCACTCTCACACTATCAGTCTCACCCTCTCCCTACCTTCACGCTCCTACCTTCACGCTCATACCTTCACGTATATCGTCCCGCTCTTACGCTCATATTCACTCTCACACTATCAGTCTCACCCTATCATATTTTCACACGTTCACTCATACTGACACTCTCACATTCGTCATTATACGCTCATTCATACGCATATTCACACATACACAACGAATGGGAGGAAGAATGCGATAATGCTAATACCCTGCAAAAGTGCAAGATTGTTATGTGAAACATATTTCCTTTCGCAGTCGTTTCCTATTTCGTAGGCCGTTCAAATTCCAAGGAACGATATCGTAGGTGGGTGTGAATGAGTAGAAAGAATGGTAATGTATATAATGATGCATGAATGAAAAAATATATGTATGAAAAGAATAATTTACCATGAATCAAAAACAAAACATTACTTAGGATTAAGAAAAAAATTATAATTTTGTTAAAGTTGGGTACCCCAAAGTGCTACACAATAACGAGCAGGCACAATTGAATTAAATAAATATAATATATATATTATATTATTATTTATAAATATGATATATTTATTAATTTCAATTGTGGCTGATGGAAAAAAAATTTCCGAAATGTTCCACTAAGTAATATGTAATTAATATTTATATAAAAATGTTCTCTCTTTAAAAAAGAAAAGACCAAACATCTTACAGTATATGAAAAAAATATCCCAGGAGTTTGCCAAAGAGCGCAAGGAAAGGCTCGAAAGCAAGGAAAGGTTCGAGGGCGGCTATCGAGCAGAGCGTTCAGCTCCTGAGGGAGCCCCAGGGCGCGGGGGCGACGGGTGGGGGGTGGGGTGGGCCGTCGCCCTGGAGACAGGGTGGTCGACCGCCGCCGTCCACGTGCGCGCTCGCCATCCCCCTCTCCCTTCCTTTCCTTTCCTCCTTCCGGAGCCCCCAGAGGTCACGCTAAGGGCGGTGCGGCCAGAGATTCCAGTCTTCTGCGGCCACTGCCAGTGTTTTCAGGAGAAAATAAACACAGAACGATGTTAATATCCCTGGTGATTGGGGCCGTGGCGGTTTCTAACAGTAAGTTCATTGTAAGTTGTCATTTATTTTGGGTTTCTCATTACAGTATACGTCGTAGTTATTACAGATTACTGTTCATAGAACATTCTCCTTCAATCGTTTGAGACATTGTTTTATATCTGTAGTTTTTTGTTAATTGGCAGCCATGTTTGTTCGTGAAACGACAGTGCAGTTGAGCAATATATTTGTCCAGAGTTATTAAATACACACACAAGTGCAAATGTAATTTAATCCTGGATTATATCTATGTAGAATCGCCTTATAATATCAGCAAACAATCAATATTTGATTGAAATCAGTCAGATGTTTGGGAACCTTATTGGAAATAAATATCAGTGTTCAAATAATCTGATATTGTGTGTGCTGCTATTGATTTCTCCTGAAGTGTCCAGTGTATTCGTATACATTTCTTCAATCTTGATATTTTTTTAGAATTTTGAATTTTACGCTATGCTCGTGAATTGCTATTTATTTCCGAGTACTGTAAGTTGAGAAACATACTTTGAGAAACCTGGATTCACAATGAAGTTTACATGATTTTCCTGGCAGTTCCAATTGTTTGTGGTACGCGGGTGTACTATTGTGGCGTCATGGAGAAACACACACACACAGACATTTACAAGTATGTACAAGTTTATTTACACGTATGTACAATAACTAAATTCTGCTCCGAAACTACACACTTTTGAGTATTTCCCTGTGGATACCCCACATAGCTAGGGAGGCCCCGCCTCCACTGACGCTTCTCCGCGCCACTACCGTGACCTCGTCACCCGTGCAAGAGGCACGACACGCTCCAGCCTGGGCGTAAAGTTTTGTACATCGCGCGAGGTTTCCAAAACAAAACCACCGCGTGAGCTCGGCGGCTCGATTTTATACCAGAGTGTGACCGTCCTAGGTGTAGGAGGAGGCTCACGTCTACCACGTGACCTTCCAGGTCAAGCTGGCGTCCACTTTGTCTAAATATATCCCAACGCCGTGGCGCGAAGGCTATTCAGCCCGCAGGTATGCGATACTTCCGCTCTTCCTCCCACCCATGGCCGCCAACGTGACGCTACACTATTTCCAACCTGAATATTATTTAGAATTTAGAGAGAAAATATTTACTTCGACACGTTTTGTTTTTACATAGATAATTCGAAAGTGAATCATTTAGTTTCTTTCGTTTTTGTCTCTTTGGCACAAGAATACATAATTTTTCATTGAATGCTGAGCATATGTTTACTTGTAACAAAATATAAACGACTTATTTTTGGAAGTAAATGAATAAAGCATACAATAAAGAGAATTGAATTATAACTTCAATTACAAAATAAATACAATTGATTATATCACAAACCATTTACTACATAGTTGCCAAATGGTCTGGAGAGCCTCTTCGCTAAAAGTTGTATAACAAGTTCCCAAATTGTCCCGTTTAAAAGAGAAAAATCCAGGGATTTAACATGTTTAAGGAAATAAAATGTTTTATTACGTAAGGTTACGGAGCTCATTTCAAAATGTTCAGCCCCCCTGTACTTCACTCTGTGCGCTTGACTATGATAAGTATTCTTGTGGCGGCAGGCTTTATTATGACAAGCGCAAGTGAATACTTGGGTTTTCAACTATATATTACACCTCATACACTCAACACACAAACGTTCATCCGAAATGTGGGATGCGAACCTACTGTCCTTCGAACAGAGGTACCTACTCCCGCCTTTTGAGCCCTCGGATGACACCGAAGGCATATAAATTAATTATTGTTGATTGTATTTTTGGATTGTATAATTTATTATTTATTATTTCCGGGTGCGTCAACTTTAAGGCCACGCAGGTGTAGTACATGGAGCTGACGGTGTTCCTTCAACTCTGGAATGTGAGATCCCGTGCAGACTTATACGTCGGATTGCGGAGGGTCTCAATATTCAGGTATCTCCCCCTGCACAGCACCGCCCCAATCAGAACAAGCTAGAAGCTCTCGACTGGTCTCCCAACATATGTGGTTAGTGCGTTTAAATACAAGAGTATATAAGGAGAGACGATAGGACAAAGAAGAGGAAGTGAAGATTGCGCGTGGTCTATGGCACATTTGTTAAGGTACTGCTCCGGCATTCGCCTGACATTAATTGGAGAAGCCACGAAAAACTGCCAATAAGAACATCTGACTACCTGAATTCTCCTTCAGTCAGAGACCAGATCTTGCTGTGACGCTTGAGTTGAAACACCTTCACTGTCGGTATTGAACCCTAGTACTCTCCTGCTCAACAACGTTGCGGAGGCACTGGCAACGCTGTCACTCATGCTGTTTGTTTGTAAAACTTGAATGGCAGGCACCAAGGGCGAAAAGAATGACACCATCCCGAAATCGGATGAATTTAATGAAGCCCCATTGCCTAATGAGCTGCGAGCGGCGGCGCGGAGGGTCCCGGGGGACGTCTGCTTCTTCTCACAGGGGGTGTGGCTACCAGGCGCGGCCGGCTTGCCACGTCGACGCCTTAAAGCCGATTGCTGGAACGCAGTGCCCTGGCGGGCAACACTCACACGTCCAGCCCGTGCACTGCGCAGCGGAGCTCAGGCCAACTGAAATGAATTTTGCTAAAATAACACACACTCTCTCGTATTTTTTGTATTGTTTTTGTGCAAAAGTTTGAGAAATACAGAGAGTTCAAAGAAAATGTGACCTGCGTCATTTTTTTAAACGGTTCTTTGCACTATCCAAGTAAATGGTAAGAAAATATTTGGAGCTCTTATTGAGATTATTGGTAATAAATTCCTTAAAGCAAAATTTACTCTTATTTTAAAACTGCTCTTTTATAAAAATGTACTACATGACATTTAATGTGATGAGTTATTTTGGATATGTTTTGGGGACCACCTGGGGACTGTGTATTGATTTTCTCAGGACACGTTGAGTAATTTCCGTCCCGTATTAAATTAATGGTTAATTATGTCAATTAGGACACAATTTGCCCTATTCCTCCTGCGCACTTTGTTCATTTAATAGTATAGTGTGCTGGAAACATCAAGGAGAGACGATTTTAAGAACAAGGAAGACAATTACAAGGCGGGTGTTATGATTGAACTGGAGAGAAAGAAGGCAGCCATGGAACAGAAAGGAAGTAGGATGAAAGCGCATGTTATCGCGAGATAAATTTGATTAAATTATGTAGCAGAAGTTAATAATTAAATAGTGATAAAGAAGTGGAAAATGGTTAGAAATGTATTGAATGAATTTTACAGCATTCTGACTTCAATTTTGGAAATTGGAATTGGACGAGCAAAACGCAAGGCATCGTAAGAAGTTAATATGGAAATGGAATTATATCAACAGTTACGGCGACCAAGCTAGATGTTAATTCAAAAGGGACATGAGTAGATATTAATTGCATCATAATTGTGAAAAGAAGAAATCATGTGCCAATGAAATTTTAAATAAACATTAAAATTAGAAATAAACTATTAGGAAGGTAATAATGGGTATGGATGGTATATCAGGGAATGAATGTATGGATAAAATATAAATATGTGAATAAATTTGAGTTTGTTTGAATTTAGGGTAGTTATATATAGTGTGTTCTATGTGTTTACAAGTGACGCCGAAGCAGCGGAGCTGCAACGATAGTTATAATAGTGTTTGCCTATTTCATGAAAAGTAAAGAAATGAAATGAAAATATAGTAGTACCGATTGGGTTACTATCAATAATTGTCGACGATATAATATTTTATTTAGAGGTGGATTGAATGTATTAAATTTCCTGCATAAGAAATTCACAACCTGAAATCCCTTATGGGCAGACCTCTGAATCCACAGAATATAAATTTTCTTTGACCATAAGCGATTATCAGTTCAGTATCAAAATAGTAAGACCGTGAATTAATTACAAGTAACATATATTAGCTAGGCTCGAGCATGAAAATATTAACAAAACAGTACAAAATAAATAGCGAGGTTTCGGGGGTCTAATTAAATATCTAATTTTTTAGATTATATTTCATTAAGAAAATATCTGTGTCATCAATATTATTCTTTAGCAATGTTAAATTTTACAATAATGGAAAATATAGAGAGTTTACCGAAAGTGGGACCAGTATCTCTTTTTTATTGTCTTTAAAATATTCAGAAAAAACTTCGTTTCATGCACATTTATCCCCAAACTACCGATGTTTTCGAAAAATAGTTCGGAACATTATTAAAAGATCTGATTTTGAAGAACAGGTTTAATTAAGGAATGAATCTCTATTTTCAACGTTGTAGTCGTAGGAAGACACCGAAGAATTCGAAAATTTCCAAATTTCAAAACTTTAGAGTTCAATAAAAATGTGACATGATTTTCCTTGTTAATCGTCTTTGGCTTTGTCTGCAGAAACAATTTAATCAAACAATTTAGTGCTATTATTGTGAAAATTATAAAAATTTTAAGACTATGAAAAGTACCTCCCAAAATCAAAATTTTGTTTCAAATTTGTGGAGTGTCGAGTTCATTGAGATTGAACGTCACCAGTTTTGAAAAAATTGCCTCATCGGTTTCGGCGCTAGCGTTGACTGACGTACAAGACGAATAACAGACTTTTTGTCGCAAACAAATATATCGGTATCACGAAATGTGAATTCTGACTACACAAGGTGTTAGAGAAAGTAATTTAATACACCTAGGAACATTATTAATTCAATTTTTTTGGTATCAGGACCCTCCGATACGATTTTTTAGGACGAAAAATTGCCCCTTTTTGCTGTAGCATGAGAATACTTTCTCTTTGCTACTTAAGTATGTAGTACAATGAAAAAGAAAAAATAGTTGATTCTGAAACGCGTCGGGGGAATCGTCAGTGTTTTGTGTTTCAAATAGCTGTCATATAATAAAGAAAAGTAAGGCACCCGTATAGTTCATCTTATAGGCACACACATAGGACGTCTTATTGACACATGTCATCCTACATTTTCTTGAATCCGTAGTCAAATCCTGAATGATTGTCAAATGCATACTAATGAGGACTATCTTCTTAAGGTTCCTGGGAGAAGCGTCAATCTGCGCATTAAATGTTTGCTTTTCTAACGCCACTAATTCCATTTCGTAATTCCGTTTCGTGATCTGTATTTCGGGCAATAGTGCAACTCTCTGAAAATCGAAGTGACATCATTTCGCTGCTTTACCGGATACAGAACGTTTTTACATCCAAATCGAGAATTTCTCTCTGTAAACAAGTTGTACTGTTGACGCATTATTTATCTTCATTTAAACCACAACCATGGTAATGAAGTATACTCTGCCACAATTTCTGATGTAATAGACGTTTATGAATTATTTCTGGTGGCATGTGTTAGTGTGAACTCGTACATTTTGCGTACTAATTGATATTCAAGGAAATATGTTAAATTTATGAAATAGCATCCAACACACTGCATAGTTAAAATTCTAAAATTATTACCGAGATTATTATTATTATTATTATTATTATTATTATTATTATTATTATTATTATTATTATTAGCGTACCCGTGCAAGAAGTGTCGCGTATTAAACCCGTACGAGAACTCTCGCGTATTAAATCCCATCTTCTTATTTTTCCCCCTTTTTCCATTTCAATATTAAGCCTGCGGTATATATTTTTCTCGAAGACCTTATTCTCGTTACTTGTTCTATTCGTCTCCTTGTAACTGAAAACAATAAAATACACCCTTAGCAGCACTATTCTTATTTCACGTCATTACTAGGCAGAGAGGTAAACCCGTGTAGTTTATTCGCATAGTATATCAAGTTATTGGTTTAATTTCATCTACAGTTGCAGATTCTACAGGCTCTGAACATGAGGGTAGAATCGACAAGAGTCCAACCAGCAAAAATGAAATAGAATGTTCAAAAAGATCCCATCCTGTAGGTTACAGTATGATGAATACTTCGTTGAGGCCTTTGGTTTCAATATTTTAATTTCTAAGGCTCTAAAACACTTCGTTTAGGAGTTATTTAACGATATAAATTAAAAAATTAAATTGAATGTTGCGGATTGCATTTGCCATGAATATTGAAATGCGTTTTTTCAACAAAACTTTCATATTTTTAAAGTCCAAGTGCAATTCGTCACGTTTACCTGTAAATTTTTCTCTTTAGAGATGTCATTTATAAAGATTGGTTGCCTGTAAGATCCGCAAAAGGTATGTACTGAAATAATACTGAACTGAAAGGTACTACTGAAATAATATAGGAGACGATTGTTGTTGTTATTGTTATCATCATCATCATCATCATCATCATCAATGTCAACACTATTCCCTGCCACTTCATTCGTGCTGTTTTCCCCAAACTTTTATCATATGTGACAATAGTAGTGGTTTCATTTAGCTTGTCATTAACAAAAGAATAATGCAAAAATAAAGATAATCTTATTTTTTAAATTGCTTGAGCGACAATCATCGCCTTACGAAGGTTTTTAACAAAACACACGTAACATGTCATATCTGGGGCCATCCCAGAATGAACTTCCAATTAACATTTCACAATGTATTTTCAGTTATATTAATAACTGTTTACAGCAGTAAATATACAATTTTAACGTTTTAATCTATGCTAGAAGTTTTGTAGAAAAATATTTTTTTTAAATTATGAAAGATGTAGATATTGAATGTGAGAAGTTTTAATTCTTCAAAAGATATTTGAAGTTTTGCCAATATTAAATTTTCTAATGGGACAGAGAGGGACAGGGCTTGTTGGAAAGTTCTTTGTCAGTGTGATCTTTCCGAATAAATAATGGAGCTTATAATGTTTAGCGCAAACTTTTTTTGTTGAAATATTTATTATCGACCTGCTCAATCGTACAATTGTTCAAGGATTTTAATTTTATTTGCAATAATTATATAAGCAAGATGCCAGCATTTTATCCCAGCAACAGGAAAACAAACAACACTAGTATTTCTGTTCTCTGTTACGGTGAATCAATAGTTGAATGAAAACACGGTGATTATTATGTTGAAGATTTAGCGTGTCATTTGTGTTTCGGTGTAATGTAAGATAAATTTACAACCCCTAAAATTAATATTAAGAATATATAGGATTTTATATAAGAATGAAAAATAACTAATTTAATAATAAAAAACAAGTATTTATTTGAATCCATAACTTTAATATGTTAAGTTTAAAAGAAATATTTTTAAATTTCTAATTTTTATTTATCAATTAATTTAAAATTTTCCGAAAAATTAGAAAAATATCGAATTTGATTTTTTAATCTTAAATATTATCTAGACTTTTATGAACATTTTGATATATTTTCATTAAAAATTTTTTTATTTATTCTTTTTACAGATTATTATTGTTAGCAAACAACGCCTTGAATTATTTCAATTTTTACATATTACTCAACTATATAAATGTGTATCTACATTTGTGAAATTAACATTATTTGTTTCAATTTTATAATTAAATTTGTCATTAAATTTTCGAAAAAAATCGAAGTTTGAGAAAAAATTATATTTCAGTTTCCTGACAAGCAATTCTTTTTGATGTAGATCAATACAACAACAATAGTACAAATAATGAACAGTAAAATTTTCAAATCGGTATTTTCAATAGTTTATGATATAATGGGTCATCAGTATTAAGAATTTAACATGGGTAACATAGGAGGAGGAATCTCACCTTAAACCCCCCGAAAGCCACAAAACGCCCAACAGGTAGAAGTAAATTTAAATGAAAAGCAGTAGGGAAATTTTTGCATCTTAAGCTCAGTAAGTTATCCGTATCTTCTTTAGAATCCATATTAGCTTCTATAATATATATTTCATCTTTATCTTATTGATTAAATGTCATTTTAGATAACGACGTTTTGGTTTGAAAACAGGAGTACCCTACCCAAATTTCCTCTAAGGTCCATGTTCCTTATTAAAAATATTTGGATAATCCAGAGCTTTGAACTGTAATCCGTAAGGATCCCTTTTTGTGTATTATGAAAGATAAAGATCTTGCTAGCATATGCGTAGACGTAGAAGGAAAGTTTTTATCAAATATGCTACGCTCCTTATTAATTACCTACCAATAACGATAGTATGAGAATAGTTTAATGACTTTGAGTTCGAGAGAGCTGGGAAGTTTATGCCAGCTTTTAGCCCTGAAATATGCAAGCAAATGTGTCACAAAATGTTGAAATATGCGCAGAAATTGTTAAGACATGCAGCGTTTAGCCACAAAAACGTATTTTACAATGACGTTATATATTTTTGCCACCTAGACAGGGAATATGCAAATTAAAAACAAATTAGTATCTACTTCTGCACATTTTATTTTGCAATAAGTGCACAGAAAGCCCCAAGAATTTTATTAAGGTTATGTGTTTCTAGGGAGTGTCTCCTATCAGACAATATACTTTTGTATCTAGAAAAGTATATTTCGAGATAAAGTGATGTTATGGGAGACAATATTTGTGCTCAATACATTGTCTGGAAGACGAACACTATTTTCTTCCAAAAGTTCACCGTTGTTTGTAAGGTATGAAGGTGCAGATTATTTCCAAAAACTTGTTTTGTTTTCCTATTTGCTTTTCCCATCTCACCTGGAGCTACAGAACTTATCCTTGCCTCCTGAATAATTGCAAGTGCATCTACTAAGGTTTTCCTTGAAATCTTTATCTTCTTTATAAATCGATGACGGCGGATATTACTTCGGCGACGTTGGCCTTCAGTAGTCTCTCACTCATTGCACTGACGTATTTGAAGTAACCAGAAAATTCATGCTTGCCATTAATAATTTTTTCTTGAAATTCATATTTATGTATTATTTTCAATATTTTGCCATGAAACAAACACATTTGAAGTTTCAGGAAAATATGACTATTAACAAAAAATGAATTGCATGAAATTCCAAGCTCTAGTTATGTTGAAGTACATGGGTTATTTACAAAATGCTGAAAATGCGACGGGGTCCAAAAACCTGCGATTCGTTAAACGTATATTCTCATTGGCACGTGCATGCCCGTGCCACTTAAATCGTATACTAACACATTACAATGGCGCTAAAACAAAAACAGGTCATGTTAAAATTCAAAATATTGCTTACTTCCCCTTTTCAACCATTTTGATAGCCTTAGTTATAAGTTATTAATGTAGAGCCATAATAGTCTTAATCAAAGTGGTGATTTTGTACAACTTCTATATGTTATTTAAGCGCATCTTGTTTTCTCGTAAATTGTAAGATATGAATACAGGTTCAAGATATTTTAAGATGATTACAAGTTTCTAATGTTATAAATACTTTCTTGATAAAGACTAAGTATTTTAGTGCTCAGAAATGTCCTGACAAACCATAACCCATCTAAGTGTAAATAGGGTCTCATAAATAATTCAATAAATTTTATTTTCAGATGTGTTCGCAATCAGTATTTATGATTACGATTTATTATAAATACTCTTCGTTTTCCTACGCGAGTGCGATACTACTTCTAGAGGCGCAAAATGCTCTAGAAAAGGGAAATTTCAGACATGCCGTTCAGTGTCTCCATATCACCCAGAAGATTAATAAAATGGAGTACAGGCTAAATCCGCAAGGACCAGTTGCCTGGCACCGACGCTTGGGTTCGGTGCTCTTTATTACTGAGAACTGCCCTGCAGGGTGCGAATCTAATTGTGGCCCTGAAACATTGGTGCAAACAGAGACATCTACATTACTCTACATACATTCATTATGTAAAGATGGCCATGGTCTGATCTACGTCCCCACAGCGTATATTTTCGGCGTGATCTTTAGAATTGGACTGTAAGTGTTGTGGGTGTAGGGCAAGTGTGAAAAAGGGTATGTTGCCCACGATTCGTGATACGGCACGATTCGTGGTGTGGCTAATTGGTGTAGGTAAGGCTTCAGCACTCTCTGAATTAGTTGGATGCTATGGAAAAAATCCGGGGGTGGTGGTGGTGGTGGTGGTGTTCCATTGGGAGAATATTCCTGGGGAACCTCCCTACACACACAAACCGACGTAGGTCGGCGCCGTATCTCACCATCCAGATGGAGAGGAACGCCACAACTTCCCGCGATAAGTCACTACACTTATGGAAGCAATGGCAACAGGAGTTGTGCCCGGAAGCCTCAATCAATCATTGATATTCTTGTCGGTGGGGAAGTATACTGTTTGCAACTACGTATTGTTGTTTGCTAAAGCGGCTCTTCACATCTTCATGCAGCCTAACTTCACAAGTTGTCTAACGGAGCGCATTTCACTTCTTATCGTTTAACTCGCATCCTTCGAATGCCAAATTCCGCCTTCCGAGTGATTCCCTCCCGAAGATAGGACCGGGGGTGGGGCTGGGGCGGATGCGGTCGGACTTTGCGCCCCCCTTGCGGCCGTCTGCCTTCTGCTGCGCTTAGATTTGCGTGGCGGTGGCGGAAAATCCTACCGCGCCGGAGATTGCTCTCAGGAAGCGCCTTGCGGTTGCGGAAACACGCGCCGAACTGCCGCGCTCGGATGGGCGGCGCGCGATGCTCTGACCCGGCAGACCTCGGAGGCAGGGCCAGAACAGCCAAATCAAAGACGAACATAAATAAATGCGTAAAAGAAAATAATGAAAGGTGGATTTGGCCAAAGCGAACATTTCGTACTTACTGAACAATTATTTGAACAGTGGAAATAACTTCATATTGGAAGTCGGCTTGGAACCTTTCTGACAACCCGTGCTATGGCGTGTGGGTGCAGTCTACAAACGTTAAATGACTGAAGAGGCTCAGGGCCAATTGATATTTATGCACTACTTCTGACCGGTAGGATGCTAGGAAATTCGAGTCGGTGTGGTGGTTGACGTTCCATTGGAGAATATTCTGGGGAACTCCTACACACAAAACCGACGTAGGGCGGCTGCTGCATCTCACCATCCAGATGAGTAACGCCACAACTTCCGATGTCACTACACCTAGAAGCAATGGCTACAGGAGTTGCCTGAAGCCTTCATCATTATATTCTGTCGGTGGAGTATCTGTTTCACTACTTTGTTTCTAAGCGGCTCTTCACATCTTCATGCACTAATTACAGTTGCCTAACGAGCACATTTCACTTTATCGTTTAACTCGCATCCTTCAATGCCAATTCCGCTCAGTGATTCCTCCGAAGATAGAACGTGGGGCTGGGGCCCGATGCGGTCGAACTCGCTTTGCGGCCGTATCCTCTGCTGCGCTTAGATTGCGTGTGCGGAATCCACCGCGCCGGATTCTCACAAGCGCCGCGGTGCGGATACATCCGCCGACTCGCCGCGCTCGGATGGAGGCGGCGACACTCTGACCCGACAGATCTCGGAGGCAGGGCCAGAACAGCCAAATCAAAGACGATCATAAATAAATGCGTAAAAGAAAATAATGAAAGGTGGATTTGGCCACAGCGAACATTTCGTACTTTGTGAACAATTATTTGAACAGTGGAAATAACTTCATATTGGAAGTCAGCATGCAACCTTTCTGACAACCCGTGCTATGGAGTGTGGGTGCCGTCTATAAACGTTCAATGGCTGAAGAGGCTCAGGGAATCAATTGATATTTATGTACTTATGATTAGCTTTCGCTGGAAGTGCACTCACCCACCTTTGACTCACCGCTGACCAGTGAATTACGCGATGCTCACCATTCATTTACAAACCCCTCCCCCACTGATGCCGCTCACATGCATTTGTTTCTTGTTGCCAAATACCTATTTGGCAACAAGAAGTAGATTGAAATTTTTTACCAACATACAAGATACGTAGCATGCAACGTTACAAGAAACGTAAAAGAACACTAATTAAATGAATAATAATTAAAAACAAAATTACGTCGTTAAAAGTGTGCGACTTCATTTGATATTTGTGATGAAATAGCACGATCATTTCCACAGCAGCTCCAGGTCATTCTTTCAATTGATTGCTAATTTTCTCATTTATTTCCGCATGTGAACTTTATTTCTAATTTGTGTGCAGAAATCTATCTATAGCTTTAATACTTCTAGTATTTATTTTCACAGAATTTGCGTGAATTTCACTGACGGGAAATTCACTTGCGTGCATTTCACAGCTTCTTGCTGATAGCTGGGAAAGATTGAAGTTTGAATCAATGTTTCTTAGCACTGGACAATCGGTACACGACTCATTGAACTATCAACTGTGGAGATCTCAAAACATGCTTTAGTTGTTTTCAATCGTTTTTATACTTTCTTTCCTTTAAATCGAAAAGGAAATAATATATCTAAACAAAATTGAGTGATTGAAAACAACCGAATAAAATGTTTCGATTGCTTTCTTTAACCTCAGTTTTATATTAAGGTAGACTTACTTTGCCCCGGAGAATCCAGGCAAAGAACATTCTTGCTTTGGACAAGGTTTTCTACGTAAACATTAAAAAGTTACGCGTTTTTTGTAACACATTATGTTACTATTAAAAAGTTATGCGTCATGTGTAACGTATGCGTACTGGAGTTTTTCGTAGTTATTCGCTCATCTTCAGAAAATAATTAATGCTTCTTCAACCTGCCCGCTGGTTGGGGGAAACCCCGAAGTCTACCTGTTGGTCGGCGCAGAAACTCACCTTCCAACGAGGGAAGGTCACCGCTTCCCGCGATAAAACATGCACAGAAGTTACAGCGCTAGTGCTCTTAGTTAACGCGCTCAGTAGCACCAATCATTTAACCAAAACATTTAATCAATCAATCAATCGGTTAATCTACTGTAATGTTTTAGGGAAGAGGCTAGTACACTTTCATAGTCAGAAGAGTTTCGTTTGATGTTTTTCTACACTAGATTTCTCCAATTCGCTTGCATTAAAATTGCGAAAAATATTTCTTTTACAACAGTTCTCCACTCATTGAAAGCGAACAAATGATATTTCAAGTACTTTGAAAATATGAATGAAGGTAGATGAATTAATGATTGAGTGTACAAGAGTAATTATTGAGTATGTAAGAGGTAGTACATATGACGCTTTGGAAAGTCGTATGTACTGTGAAAGAATACAAATGGACATAACTGTTAATAAAAAATGAATGATAATATGAATCACGCTGTATTTATTTCTGATGTAGTGAAAGAATGCCGACTTAACGCATCACATGGTTGAAATCGGCCGACACCGTTGTTAAGATTTATTGACTAACAAACCTTGCGTTTCACGTGAGCTGTAGAGGCCAACGGCTTTTCTTAATCTGCTGAATGCAGGTTTTATTTTATC
Organism: Teleogryllus oceanicus; assembly: GCA_964035755.1. Lineage (NCBI taxonomy): Eukaryota > Metazoa > Arthropoda > Insecta > Orthoptera > Gryllidae > Teleogryllus > Teleogryllus oceanicus. The sequence goes on along the minus strand of CAXIVR010000005.1, from coordinate 61,692,236 downwards.
TCTTTCTTAACAGTTACCACACATCTAAAGTCGCCGCTTCTGTTTAGAAGTTGCACAATGGGAAATTTGGTACTTTTTCATCCACTAAGCCATTGAGATAAATTAACACTTTTCCTCAAAACAGTCACGAGACACACCTGATATCTTTCACTCTGATCGTCTTCAATCATTTTGATATTCTTGAAACCCAAGACTCACGTGGAAACGTGATACAAACTAGCACCATCGTGCTCGAGATAAAAATACGCAAAGAGGATAACGAATTTTAGATGTGATTTAGAGCATAATTTATAATTTACGGATAATCTATTTCTCCTATTCTTCTAGAATTTTAAAAACAATTTGATCGACTGACTTGCAATCGAATCCAAGAAGATTCACATAATGGCATTTGTGTTACATCGACCCAATGAGTATTAAATACTTAAGATATGTATGAAGACCTACTAATGTAGATGAGAACAATCATTGTACGTATTTGCAATTAAAACATTTCAGTGGTGATAAACTAAAAACAATATAGTTACATTAATTTTTTATGATAATTGTAATAACAGTTCATCATTTTTAAGGAAACACTGAATCGTATCCTCTTCCATAGAAGCGCTTTAGAGGAGAATTTGCAAGATGATCCACGCGGAATACTGTGCTTCTTTCGGAAAAGAAAATCAGTTTCCCATTTCAGAATTCTTCATTGTGTAACTTGCAGTCCTCGTCCTGCGCGTATAATTATAATTCTCTTACCCGCGTGTCACCACTTCGACATAGTTGAAGTCATGCGACAGCAAGACTGCAAGGAAGACGCTGCCCCCATTATATTTTTGCTCTTCACATTTTGTGTCATGGAACAGCAAATTTTTGACAGTTTTGACAGTTGTGACGTGAACTATGTATTTATATGGTACTCTGAAATTGCAGAATTCGTGAAGGTTAAAATATTTAATTTATTGCAGTGTTATGTGAGAGTATGATATGTGCTATTCTTGAGCAGTAGCTTGCTACTTTTTGGAAAACCATTTTATACTGGATTGCTCAGCCACTTTTTTTTTCTGCTGCAGGCCACTATTACCTACTGAAAATGGGAATATAAAGCTGGAAGACATGGATTAAACAACTTCTATTTCGACGGTACACCAGCACGAATACTACAAGGTTCATTTCATTGCTCATAGAACTTATTGCAAATCCATAACACCTCCCGCCCCGTGAACACCCCTGGTTCGCTTTTCGTTGGTGGTTGTCGATTGGTGGGATGGAAAGAGCTTTGCGGTGCTCATTTGAAGGAACTCACTTGATTTAGATATAGCAAACCGCGGCCGTAAGAGTAGATAACAGAATGGAGGGTAACCGGAGGTTATCTCCACATAACCACTACTTCACTCCTGCTTGCCAAGACGCGACTTGCGCCTTCTGTGCTGCTACGCTTCCGATGCCCGCTCTCCCCTTCCCCCTTCTTTTGAGGATCCTTTCAATTGCTGCAGATACATGGGACTCTGAATACGAAAACCCCTTCTCACGATATTGACAATGCAGCACACGCAGGGATGGATTAATTGATAAGCAGACTAAGCATGTGCTTTGCCCTCAATTGTGTTTCAGGGGGAAAATGTTGTGCTGAAATTTTTGGTTGGGGCAGTTAATTCTTTGAACAGTCAAAGTTAGATGACAATTGCAATGTTAGATGACAATTGTGAAATGGGAAACGATTCCCCAAAAAATTTTAAATTTCCAACTGCGATCAGAAGGTGAAATTTGTTGTTGTTGTTGTTGTTGTTATTGTTATTGTTATTGTTATTGTTATTATTATTATTATTATCATTACCTTTATTAATTCAAACAGTCCAAGACCTTTACTTCCCGATCGGGAAACTAAACCTGGTTTTCCCGTTTGCTCCAGTTGCGTACCACTAAGCTACCGGGACCTCAACAATTTATTTTGAACGCACTACTACTGTAACATATAACAATAATTTCAACTATTTGGTCTAAAGATACAGAACATTAACGAAACTGATTCGCATTTTAAATATAATATTAAATACAAAGTTAATAAATGCAACTTTCAATTTCGCCACAAACAAAAAAAATTAAAATTATTTCAAATTATATTTACTTGTATATTCCTATTTATTGTTCGAATAATATTGTGTTAATCGCAAAGGATGTTTTATATTACTTCTCATTTTGATTGAAGTTGTTGTTCAATATTTGAATGACATAAATTTTTTTGTCATGTTTTGTACTATGAAAATAACCTCCTCTCTATTGTAATATATATATATATATATATATATATATATATATATATATATATAGTAAAATCAAATATGAATATGTAAAATACTGAAAAGTCGCTAAGAACCTAGCCGCTAGGTTGATGCGTCTACAATAAACCAAAAACAAACAAACAATATTTGAAAGTCATCATGAGACCTCTTTGCTTGGTCATGCGTAGGGCTCTTTAAGTTATTAATTCGACCCGGAGGACACGAGTCCCGAAGAACATCACATTCGTCGGGGTGGCGCGGCGGGTGCGACGTTCCCCCGGCAGGTGCGCGTCGCTCGTCGCGCAGCTCGGGACGGGCTCCGGGTGACGCGTCGCGACGCCCCCTCCCCCGCAGCACCGGAAGCACCTGCGCGTGGCCCAACGGAAGCGGTCACTACTAACGCTGCCCCGCGTGGTCAAGGATCACACCGGCAGCATTCGCACTACATCATCATCATCATCATCATCATCATCATCATCGGGAGCAATTGTAATAGCTGGCCAAGGTAAAATCAGTAGTTTCCCGTGGTTTCTCCGATCAACACCAGGCGAATGCCGGAGCAGTACCCTAACAAACGGGCCATGAACCGTGCAATCTTTCCTTCCTCTTTCTTGTCCTATCATCATCCCTTAATTACACACTCACACTAACATGCGCTACACTACTACACATACTGCGAGACCGATCGGGAGCTTAGAGCTTGACCCGGCTGGGGGGTGCCCCTCTGGTGGGAGATACCCGGTTGAGGGAAAACCCCTAGTCAGCTGTATGTCGACGCCGAATCTCGCCATCCGGAGGTGACGGGGGAAGACCATTGAGGAAAAAAATGCCCTAACTGGACTAACGACCTTAGCAGTTGACGTGCCCAGATTCCCTAACAATTAATCATCAATTAAATCTGATCAAGATTAAGCATTGAGAACACGGTATTTTGATAAAGCGCTGATCAAAATTATCCAGGATGATAAATGTCGTGTTTGTAAGCAACAAGTAAAAGCCATTTCCCACATCGTCTCAGCTTGCCAAATATTAATTAAGTTCGAATATCTGAAAAGCGACACCAGAGCCTGTAGTTACCTCCATTGGCGAATCTGTAACGCACTCAAAATTCCGAACACATGATTCAAGTGGTACGAAAACTCACCAAAAACTCGTGGCGTCTATTGGACTCTGTCGTAGGCTCCTCTAGTTGAGAGCTCAACTAGAGGGGACTATGACTGTGTACAAAATTGTTCGACTAACAAATAAACATTGATCTTAGTAGCAAATAAATTAGATTTTTATTCGCGATTTAGAGAAAACATCTTGTCAACTTGATGTTGCTGTGCCATGCGATCATAACATACTAACCAAAGAGGCAGAGAAACGTTTTAAAAACAAGAGTTTGGAAATCGAGATCTGACAGGCAATCGAGAAAATAATGTAAGTGCTGGAAGTGGGAAGTGCATGACGTCACGTAATTAGTAACCGTCCATATGGCAAAGTACTGTAGGGGACCCAGATTCTGAATCTGCTCCTTAGGGAGCTGGTTACATCCCGAAGTTGATTGAATATTTAGCTGACACTTAGATTTTAGAGGATAATAATAATAAAAAAATAGTAATATAATAATAATAATAAAATTAAAAAAAAAATTAGCAGTTCAAAACATCAAATATTATCACGTTCAATAGATCTAAGAAATTGTTGATGACTCTGAAACTCAGTGGTAGCAAATGGTGACAAACTAGAAAACCCGTTTTCGTTTCCTGATCGGGGAAGAAAATACTTTGGACTGTTTGAATTGAATTTAAACGAAGTTTAACAATTATGTGGGAACACGTTTTTCGTTTCGCAAGTTCCAACTACTGTTGCAAATCCTGAGCTTCTGAGCAGGAGTAATTGATATAAATAATATTTTTCTGTTCAAAGAAGAGACCGCTCCAGCCGGGAATCGAACCCGGATCTCCCGGTGTTTTCCTGTATATCGCTCTTCTGGTGTATCACAATTACGTTAAGCTTAGTAGGTATGGGGTTGCAACGGAGTTGACAATTACGAAACAAGAAACGTATTCCCACGTTAAACTCTGAACTGTAACCAGGTGGTGAAATGTACACTATATCACTGACAGGGTTCTTATCTCCGTATGGCTGTTCAAAGTATCTCGGTCACTCAAGTGGTTAGAACTATTGGGCGTAAACCGGTACGTGCTCGATGTAACAAGTCGGTTATTTTTTGAGGAACTGAAATTTACTCGTTGACTATATAGAAGCAAATTACAAATTTCCCCATGCAATTTCTCAATTTTACTCCAACATATGCAGTAGCAACATAGGAAGACACTAATGCGTCCATTTGTGTCTCATCATTATTCTAAGTTTTAAAATGTATCTCTACTTTAAGTACGTACTTCTTTAGCATATTTACAGAAATATTTTATTCCTTAAGGCTTCGGGGCCCTTTCAAACTTTTCAGGGAACCACAGCCCCCCCACCTGCCTCCTCTCCGTACAACGTTCATTTCAACAGCATTATTAGAGTCATAAGAACAGATATCGCTACCAATATCTGAATGGCGCACAGATTCAGAATAGTTTCGATATAGACATTCTCTTTGGTATAGAAGTTTTTTATTAAAAGACCTTCACTCTTTTATTTATTTATTTAATATTTAAAACTGTTTAAAAATCGGCATGTGACATCGAGGGGAAGTACAATGGTATAACATGAACGCGTCTTTTCTGGGAACTTCATAAACCTACGAACTCAACATTAAACACAACATTATGAAAAAACTTTTCAATATTTTGTACCATATCATGTTACAGAGGATATTTCCTAGTAAGCGTTAATGTTTGTCACACATACATCGCACTTCTTTGTGAAGAGTTGTAAAGGTTTTTAATAAAAGTATTGCACAAGCTAGTGAAAAGAAGTGCAAAAGTCGTATATTGAATTATAAATTATAAAATGTGGTGCAACGCACCATTTCTCCTCCATGACGTGAGTCGCTGAGATAATCCTTATCAAACCACTCATCTGCAAAATATTTTAGCTTTTACATGTGTTATATTTTATTTTAGTACACTTATCAATACCACGTCCGTAAACATTGCGAGTGATTCATCTTATGTTGGCATATTCCATTTTCATGACTAATGCTGTAGACTTTCACAAATTTAAAGGAATCGATAGGAATGGAAAATGATTTGAGCTCTTTTAATGTTGTGCTTTAAGGAGTACTACTCGAGAAATCCAATGAAATCTAGCTTTACAGACGATAAATACAATCTAGTTTTACTTTCACAGTCGGATCTCGTGTGTAATTTCATTTTTTGCACTTGTTTAAAATGCCACCTGTCTGCGCAATACGGAAGTTTCTATTAGTGGCCGGCAAAACAGTCTTAACAGCTATGTTATTAGTGCAGTCGATAAGTCATTTTGCCTTGCAAAACTTGCATTTTACCTTGAGGTAGAAGAGTTTATTTTTTATTTTGTTTATATTGTTTTAGTAAGAAAACCCTAAGTTTTCCACCTCAAAGTTCTTCGAGAAAAGTTTTGGTGGCCAGAAAACTAAAACAAAAAAAAATTGGACATTTTTTGGGTTTTGCATAATCACTTTTTACTGGTGGATTTTAGAGCAAAGATGCAATTTTAATGGTAATAAAATTTGATACAAATTTACTTTATACATTATTTCTCTCAAGCATTACGATATTAAATATTTCTTGTTTCGATATCAAAAGTCATTTAATATTTTCTACTCCACATGTCAAAAATATACAACAGACGGTCTGTTTGCTTCCTGTTGTCAATACATCTTCTTCATACTTTTGATGGAGACACGGTTATGCTGTGCGGCTATCAGGAAGGTAATCTTCCTGTGGTCGCCTATCAAATAAAGTGGCATTCATCAGCGATGTCTGCCACGTAAGAACATAGTACAAGTATGAACTGCATGGTCTCGTCAACATTAGTGGCTAGGCGACATCCCTTTACTTCTTCTTCTTCTTCTTCTTCTTCTCCTTCTTCTCCTTCTTCTCCTTCTTCTCCTTCTTCTCCTTCTTCTCCTTCTTCTCCTTCTTCTCCTTCTTCTCCTTCTTCTCCTTCTTCTCCTTCTTCTCCTTCTTCTCCTTCTTCTCTCTTCTCCTCTCTTCTTTTTCTCTTCTTCTTCTCCTTCTTTCTTCTCCTTCTTCTTCTTCTCCTTCTTCTTCTTCTCCTTCTTCTTCTCTTCTTCTTCTTCTTCTTCTTCTTCTCCTTCTTCTTCTTCTCCTTCTTTCTTCTTCTCCTTCTTCTTTCTTTCTTCTTCTTCTCCTTCTTCTCCTTCTTCTTCTTCTTCTTCTTCTTCTTCTTCTTCTTCTTCTTCTCCTTCTTCTTCTTCTTCTTCTCCTTCTTCTTCTTCTTCTTCTTCTCCTTCTTCTTCTTCTTCTTCTCCTTCTTCTTCTTCTTCTTCTTCTCCTTCTTCTTCTTCTTCTTCTCCTTCTTCTTCCTCTTCTTCTCCTTCTTCTTCTTCTTCTTGGCCTGCACAATTCCGTTTGTCAGAAATGGTGGTACCATGCTTGTTCTGTGACCATATTCTCGTTACCAATGCGTGTTATTTTCTGATACCATTCATGTTGACGGTTTTTATCCGTATTGATTATTAATGGTTTCAAGAAAAACTTCTTAACCTTACGCAACAAATATCTTTGTTTGTATTCCAGTCTTCCTTGTGATTGTGAATGTGCATAATAATAATAATAATAATAATAATAATAATAATAATAACTCTATATAATAATTATTTTACTATAAAAAGAAGAGGAAAAACCGAACGTCATCAAATTCTATGGATATGGATAAGAGAGACCATTAGTAATTTTTGCCACTTCAGAATAAAAAGGAAATTTGGTGAAATTTTAAAACCTCGTGACTCTGGTACTATTTGCTTGAGGGAAATAATTTATAAAGCAAATGTGTAGAGAATTTTATGACCGTTAAATTTGTACATAACCACTATTAAGACATTAGCATTAGAAAGTTATTACGCAAAACCCAAAAATACCCGAATTTGTTTTTGATTTTTTGACTACCAAAACTTTTCCTGAAGTACTTCGAGGTGTAAAACTAAGGGGTTTCTTACAAATAAAAAAATAAACAAAATGAAATAATAAAATCCTCTACCTCTTTGGGAAGGTGAACACCCTTCTGCCTCCCCATTGACTGCACTGTATAGGGCTATGTAAAATGAGATAAAATGTGGCCACTTATTGAGCACGGCATCTCATTTTCTTGACAATGCAATCTCTTTTCTGAAGTCTTTGCAAGGAATCACATTTCATTGCCTCATCCGATTGTGATCTTCACGTGTTAGATTTAGGCAATTGGGAGACGAATGAATTTTCAATGGAGTTTTTAGGGTAAAACGTGCTTAGCACGTTAAATCATGGCTTGATCAAGTTATTATGGCTTTACATTGGAACAAAACTTTTTTTTGACAACACCGTGCTACCGGACGAGGAGATATTCCAAAAACGTAATAGAATGACAAAAGACCTCATTTCATAGATTAAGGCATAAAAAAATTTAGTGCCCTTTAAGGAAGTGAAAACCTGTTGCTAAAGCCCTAGGACGTATTGTTTCCGAGTTGTAGTCTATGGTAAAATGTGTTCCACCGTAATACGTATTGCGGGTTTGCTTGTCCGCCTGATTTCCCAAATATGCTAAACTCTATGCTTCTCATATATAATCTCTTCATTGCAGGCCGTAGGGGCAATTTCCAACCTCACAGTAATACACGTACGGTTTTTTTTTGTTTTGACAATTTGTAGTAAACTGTGCAGAAAAGTACAAGAGCGAACGAAAGGACAAGTGGTTAATGAAAAATGACGTTTTTTGTGATAATTGTATTAACTTAAAATCAGAAATTAGTGTGAAATTAATGTTAAAATCATAACTTGTCTTGTGATTTTTTATGAAAGTTGTGTTAAAATGTATATGAATTTTTTGCCAAATTTGTAATCACGTCTTTACTAACTCAGTACGTGGGGCAGGGGGGTTTGTAATTGGAAAATGGATATCGGGAAGGATGTTAGTGTTGCAAATTTTTACAAAGGGAGAGAAGAAGAAAAAGAAAGCTTTGGGATCCTTTCTTTAATGTCCCCCTAAGAAAAATGAAAGTGGGAGGGCGAATTTAGCCTACAAGCAAGTCGGCCTACAAGCAAAAGTGCATCAGTTTAAGAGTTCGAACACTGACAAAACGTAACGTCCTGAAGAGAACCCTATCGAACCTCAGCTTCACCTTGTAGGACCAGTCGGGAGATTATTGTTTATCCCAGCTGAGTTGGTGCTCCTCTGGCGGTGATCGAAAGAAATCCTGCAAACTGACGTTCAAGTCGGCTCCGGGTCTCACATTTCAAAGAGGAACACCGCCAGCTTCAGAAAAATAAGTTAGTCTGCACTTACGGGGACTGGGAGAGGTGGCTCAGGACATCAACTTATAGCTCTGCAGTGACCGGGAGTTCTGACGGGGAGTTCTGACGGTGCACAGATTTTCGACACTCGCTAGATAGTTAGGTCAAATGCATTATCTCTCTGGAGACGAATTCTGGTGGTCGGGTGCTCTGATCGGTAGTTTTCAATGGCTTCTCCAATCAAACCCAAGCGAATACTGGAACAGTACCCAAACAAACGGGCCACGGACCGCGCGCGATATTTCCTTCCTCTTCCTTGTCCTATTCTCATCCATTACTTACACAAACACTTGCATGGACTACTGTCATATATGCCAGGAGTCTGGTCGGGAGCTTAGAGCTTGTGTCAACTGGGGCTGTGCCCGGCTGGTGGGAGATACCTGGTTGGGGAAAAACCCAATAGCCGACGATAGGTCACCATCCAGCAGGGGTGAAATCACCGCCACCTTCCGAGAGAAAAAATGTGCACTACCCTTACGGGTCTAATGACCTTAGTAGTTGACGCGCCCGGAATCACAAATCAACTTACGGGACTAATGACAAAGCAGTAGACGCGACCGGAAACACAAAATAATGAATTGTTGGCTGTCCGGGATTAGCCGCGTCATGGTCGATGGAGCTGACGTTTCGGCCATATTGTTGTGGCCTTCACAACAACCGCAACGTGAAACCGCGATGGCCGAAACGTCAGCTCCATGGACCACGACGCGGCTAATCCCTGACAGCCAAGAATTCAATGACTCCGGCCACGGAAGCCTACGACTCTACAAAATAATGAGCCAATCCATCCCCCCGTGTTCCGCGCCTGGGGTCCAGGTCGCGGCGTGCGTGTCCAGAGGCGCCTGCGGACGGCGGAGGTCGCGAGAGAACGCGCGCATGCGGGCGGTGGCCCGAGGATGCGCCGCAAGAGCACCCTTGAGCGTTCGCTAGCGGTCCACGATGCGGGCGCCCATCTCTTTATGCTAGTTTAGCGTTTCAGCCTTTGTCAGGCACAATAGAAACGATTTTTATTGGACGACACATACAGCGAATTTCCTACTTCCTGGAACCGTGTCCTTTCTTCCGGAAGGAACCGTCTTCCATCTTACTTGACGGCGCTCGCGGGGGGGGGGGGACAATTTTTTTCTTTTTTGTTAATGATTTTTGAAAGAATGGAGTTATGAATCTTATTTCTTCACTAATCGTTTATAAATAAAAAGCAGCAAATTGGGAGTGTAGTTATGTAAGTATACTTGCATTAATAGTGGATTTAGTGGTGTGGCTCTTCTAACATCCAATGAAAAATTCCATTTTTTTGAGAAAATGATTCGCGTCAAATTTTATGTTTTCTTGACTTAAGAATGACGAAAAACGGCAAATTATGGGCTATTGAATTTTGAGATTGGATGAAATGGTTCTACTAATTCCAGGACGTGAATTTCTACAAGTTAAATTAAGAAGAAAGAACAAACAAGTTAGGAATACATTACAAAGAATATTTCAATTTACTGGAGATCGAATTACTGAGAGCAACAGCAGTCATCCGATATTTGGAAGACTGATAACCACTGAAGTGCTCATGTGGTTAAATATTTTAATTTATTTATCAATAATTCTTCTATTTACTTATTTGTGTGAATACAGTTGGAAAGAGTATTCACTTTTCTCGGATGGAATCAAAACATGGGCATTTGTTGGATTTGTGGATCCAGGAAAACCGGACGAAAAATCACATGTGAACCAGCCTTAAAAGGGTTTTCCAGAGGATAGCACTTCGATACATCTACTCAACCAAATTTCTTGATTTTTATTTTAAATGATAGGTAATAGGCCCTGCTGAGTTATCGTTTGCTATTTGTTATTTACAGGTTTCATACTTATGAACACAAACTTAATAAAATTGTAAAATAAATACGAACAGTTTTCTACCATTATTTGTTCATTATTTTGCTTTGTGAGTTGCAATCGATCGTAATTTCGTCACATGGCGCAGGCAAGTCTATAGGCGTGAGGTTATAATTACGTTTACAATAGCCATGCCTTAGCAAACTTGCACATTACTACAGAAAATTGACATTTTATTGACAATGATGTTTCTACCTTTTTTAATTCGATGTAAACGATCCAGCAACAGTGGCTAATCTCTTTAACCAATAATTTCCGAGAATTGCTGCCGATCTCACTAAGGGTTTTCAAAATTCAACATGGGACATTTGCCGAAAAAATTTAGACATGATGTTCGTTTCCGAACCATCTTCCTATGAATAAAAAAAAAAAAAAAATTGGCCATTTAGATGAATTTTCGGATTTCGGAGACCTGTGCGCCTGTAATTGTACACCCGTTAACTCACATATTTAATGCAGCCTTATGCACGGGAACTTTTCCAGATATTTTCAAAACAGCTAAGATTAAGTCGCGCTTCAAAAAAACAACAAAAATTGAAATTCAGAATTATCGGCCTACTTCTCATCTGTCAGTTTTTTCAAAAATACTAGAGAGAATTTTTTACGTACGAGTGGAAACGTTTATCAGTAAACTAGGCGCACTTTCAGATTGCCAACATGGATTTAATCATGGAAGAAAATCAAAATCTACGGAAACAGCCATATTTTCTTTTCTTAAAGATGTCTCCTCATCATTGGATCAAAATGAAGCACTTACTGGATTCTTTTTAAAGCTTTTGACGCCATAGATCATGATATTTTACTTTCAGAATTACCTTTATATAGAATCCGTAGTATTGCTTTACATTGGTTATGATCGTACCTTAAATAACGATCTCAGAGAGTGGAAGTACCTTACTGGAATGATAGAAAATTAAGTACACACCTTCCCGACTCTTTGCCAATTGTACGTGGAGTTCCTCAGGAATCGATCTTAGGCCCTATTCTGTCCCTTATGCACTCTCAAAAGTAAACGACTAAGACCCTTTGACCTCATTCGGTAAACGGAATCCTATATCACAAAATAGTTCTCTGTGCGGATGATAAATCATTCTTTGCAATAAAGAAACTGTAAATATTAAAATATCAGATGTTTCAAATTGGTTCCGTAATAAAAAATTAATAGTAAATGAAAAGAAAACTGTTTTAATGCAGTTTTCCATTTCAAATAAACAATTCTGTACTCCATTGAAAATGAACGGTGTATCATTGATTCTCCCAATTCAGCCAAACCTCAAATCGAACGTCCATTTAAATGAATTGAACACAAAATTAAGTTCATTATGCTACGCGTTCCGAATTCAGTCAGCCTCATATGCTGTTATTTCGAATGTTTCCGCTTGAGATATGGCATAATATTCTGGGAAATACATCTTATAGCTCCCAGACTTCTAGATTACAAAAAGAATTGTACGAATAATCAAATCCCACCCACATGATTCTTGTAAGTCTCTTATTAATCTAGAATTTACATTACCTTTTGTTGATTTACGAAGCAGTGGTTATTGTAAAAAAAGACTTGCTTAAGGGGGGTAATATATTTTTAGAAAACGCCGATGTCTATATCTATAACACTCGACGTAGTAATCATATCCATCAGGGCAGCATCAACAGTCATTACAAAAAACCACATACTGTACATTATTTTCAACACTTTCCAAAATTTAAATCCCCAAGTGAATCGTTTCTACTGCATAATTTTCTATAAAATTAGAGACTATACTGAGTATCAAAAAGAAAGTAACATTAATTTCCACAGTGATATTTAATGTATTATTTACCATTTGGACTGTATAATTCTAAACAACCTGTACCAAGTCTTGTAACGCAGCCAATGGCACTGGTCTGGCACTGGCCAATGGTACTGGTCAATGGCACCGTCTCAATCAGGTTTTTCGTCCAGTTTCCCTGACCCTTTGAGAAAATGCTGAGATGCCCACTTGTTTTGCTTCTGGACATAAATGTAACTTCATTATCTGTGCACGTCTTCTAGAATTCAGTGGAAAATATAGTTATTCAAATTATCGCTCTCCATGTTGTCGCAGCCGGAAGTATTATTCCTTGACGAAGGACATGAGAGAAGAGCCCAAATTTATTGCCGATTTGCCCTTGAAAATATATTTTATTACATCGCAGCGAATACTTTTGTTTACAATCCTTGCAAAAAACGCTCATTTTTGTGTATTCAAAATTCAATTAGTATATGGCTTAGGAATGGGATCACAGAATTTTGAAATCGTGCACAAATTTCACTTCTCCCCATAGCACGTCACACACCGTTTTTAACTGTTTTTGACGTAAAAATAAAATAAAAACAAAAGTATGTGAAGATTTGCTAAACAAATTTCGCCTACAGTACGTCTGAACAATCACGCTGAGTAATCCGCTCACCAGTTCATTTGGCCTAAGTGCATTTTAGTAAAGACAATGCTTCTGATGCATTGCATCAAGAACAGTTTAAATGCATAAAACTCAATGCTTAGTTGAACTTAAACAAATATATTGAAACCATTTTTTTTTCATTTTTTCTGTAATACGATTAATTGTGATTTGGACTAAACAATGTGTGTTGGAAGACAATATATAAATATATAAAATTTTTGGATGTACAAAACGGTCACATCTGTGGATTTCTTCTCGGTTACTGTAAAATGTTAGCGGGTTTCCACTTGGTATCGTAATTGTTCATCATTTGTTTTTCCTGTTCACCATTCACCCCTGAAAATCATCCCAAGCATCCAGGGAGAGGAATGGAAAGCACCACTGTGACCATCTGTCCAAGAAAAAAACAAGGCATAAAGGCGTATGCTATCTGCCTCTCCTAAGATGGGGGGGGGGCGGCGAGAGTGGTATTCCTATTCATCAGTCATCACTCACATCATACTGAAAGTGTGTTCAAGAGGCCTTTTACCGGGTCGGACTGTGAGAACCGCCCGTCATGCTCCTTGTCAGCTAACCGGTTATGCAGGAAGCAATTTAGAAGAAATAAATTCAAAATTTGCAAGGAGCATAAATACAAAAGCAGGAAAGCTACTCTGAATTTCAATTTTCTTTTGAAAGTTCTTTACAGCTTCAAAGGCATCTGCAGAAAACAAAAAACTCTATTACCTGTTTGTTACATAATGCTGTACTGAGTGAAGTGCTCTTCTGTATCGTAAAACCATAGATATGAGCGATCGTATAGGAATTATTCTGAAACTGATGACTGGAAATAACATTTTCATAGTTGATCAGTATTTATCACAACAGAAAGCGGTCATAACGTGTTCTTATTATGTTGTAGAGAGTAGGATTTGTGGCATATGATTTAGGAAGTTAAATATATTTTTCTCAATGTTTTAGTACATCTTTTACTACATATTTCATTAAAGTTATATAGACTTTAATTTTTGATTTGTTATACTCCCCATTTACCTATTTATAATTTCTTTCAAACAGAAAATTACTAATTGGAAATATAAGCGTAAAAAATAATAAATTATATTTATTTTGTGTAGATCTCCCAGAGTTCTATAGAACAAAGTATAAATTCCCTTCGATATATTGTACATTGCCTTGTAGTTTTCAACAGAACGTAAACGAAATACATTTGCATGTATTATCAGTGAATTTACAAATGTCGAAGTCCGAAGGCCGAAGCCTAGTCGCCAACATGGACATGCATAGCGAAGCTTTAGTTGAGGTACAATGAGATTAGGTCTGGTTGCTTCGTGTAAGAAATTTAAGGTTGACACGGTGGAAATCGAAACTTCGCACATTGTCCCTCACTAGCCTTAGAAGCATCTCACAAGCAGTCTGATTTCTATTCATCGCACCGGGAGCGGTAGCTCAGTGCATCAACTGATGTCACTGCTCCGCCTCTGACCGGGAGTGCCCGCTGGTGGAGAGTCCTGGTTGGAACCCCACTATCCGACTAGGTCGGCGCCGGATTCGCCATCCAGCGGGAGAAGATCACCACCATCTCCCGCGAAAAAGCATGTACTACACTTAAAGGACTAATGACCAAAGCAGTTGACGCGCCCAGAAACACGAAAAAAACGAACCAAACCAATGTCGCAGTGTCTGCCATTTTTCGGCTCTAACGTTCTTCACGTCAAGTCAAAAGAATGCTTCGAAGCGTTTTTTACGTCGGATTTTATCCCCTGAATAACGTAAACATTAACGGGTTAGTTCTGGAATTTACCGGATTCGTTCTCTGTAACATTTACATCGCATAGAGAAAGTACGTATTTGTCATTTATTCATATGTTATCGGGTGACCAGCTTAATACCCGACGTTGCTGGATATTTCTCATTGACCATTGTAGAAATCGCGACCGTTTATAAGTAGTAGGATATGGATCACGGGATCGGTCAATTAATGAAACATTAGTTGGCCAACGTTTCGGAATATTTAATTCCTTCATCAGGGCTTCCTAATACGCAACCTGGTCAAACATCATGTTCGCCGACAACATCATGTTCAACTCCAATATAGAGTTTCTGAAGTACACAAGTCCATTGCAAGTCCGACAAGGGCCACGGCCCGAAAGAAACTAAGTCGGAATACATGTACACGCATGAACACATCCATCTATATTCTATTTATCTATCTATTTATTAAAGATTCGTAATTACATTTTGCGGCTTTTAAATTCAGTGTTATAATTATTATAATAATTATATTATAATATAATAATACGTATTTTTGTACACAATTTGAAGAAATAACGAAATAGCTTTTTTTGAAAAGCGGAGCCACGCTTGGTAATTTGTTTAGATATAATTATTTCATACAAAAGATGAAGAAAATGTTAGTCCCTTTAAAATTGATTTGAATTATTTTTCTACCGAGATTAAGGTTAAATAGTTATAGAGAAAGGAAAACAAAAGAAAAATGTCTAAAAAAGTACCAGTTATTCGGTACTCCCGGGGATAGCTGAGAGTCTGAGAGGTCGAAAACTTGGAGGTTTAATTAATGCCTGGGTGCAGACAACATATCCAAAGAAAAATTTTTAATGAACTTTTTCCGGGTAAAATGTACTTGCCGGCTGGACTAACACACTGCGAAAGTAATTTTCTACGTGGTCAGTTTATGCACTTTGGATTACACAACCGCCTTGGCCTGCATTTGGGTTGATAAGATGAAATGGTTCATTATCTATGCTTGACAACTCCTGAATGCAGAAATAATTTTCCATATCTTCTCGAGACGTTGCAATGCACGCTTGTCATTCTGGAGTGGAAGATAAATTAATTAATACGCAATTAATGCTCTTCTAAATATCTGGAGTTCAGGCGTTGGTGTTTGTCGCATGCGTGACAGAAAGCACTCTAATCTGACAAAACAATAAAGTGTTGTGTAATTATTTTACTCTTCAAGGTACTTATTCTCAAGCACCAGGAGTTTGGAGCTAATTGTTTATATCCATCACAAATGGTTTACTATACAAGAGAAAATATGAAATATTTATTGAACGTTGTCTTACGTACTTCCTATTGCACACATTTTGACTTTAAACTGACTTATTTTGTCGAATATAGCCTTCACGCATATAAGACTCCTTTCTCGTGATATCGATTTTATCGAGTGGAAATTTAGGAAAACTTGATATGAACTTCATATGTTATTCATTGCAATAATTGTATATAATAACTCCTAATTAATGCAGTTTTATCTTTCAGCAGTACCTAAGAAAATTGCAGGCGGGATGACAGAAATAAAAACCTCTATTCATTTGTAACATCGTTTAATAAATAAAATGCAATATAATTATTTCGCTTCATTTCGATATGTTCGCGTATTAGCCCCCTCTATTGTTTGTTGTCAATGTTTGAATAAAGGTGGACATATTCGAGAATACGGTAATTATTTTACGCTCCATTTCAGAAATACTTCACTTCCTTTTTTCAAAATGTATCTTTAAGAGTGATTACATCTTGGAAGACATTGTTTCTTCTAAGTCTGTCATATTTCACAATTATAAATGAGAATAGATATGAGAAATGGGTTATTATCGTGCACTTATGAATACATTGAAGGTTTCGGAAAACTGTCTAACATTTTGGAAAGCTGTTCTTCAAGCGACACATTTAAATTTAGGGGTTAAAACTGCGTTAAGAAATAGTGTGAAGCGTAAAGCACCGAAAAACTTCGAATACACACAGTTGACATTATTTGCAACTTCTTTATTATATGATACTTCGCTGCCTTTTCCCAACTCAGACAAGCGTATTCCGTGACATGGCGTATTACAGTTTTGTGTGTAGTGAGCTAGTTTGCTTTGCTGTTTGGGTCTTCGCCAAAAATTAAATAAAAAATGGACTTCCAGAACTCATAAGTTTGTGGTAAGTGGATTTGGGGAAAACAACAATCCGCTAAACGTCGTTCCGGTGTCCAAGGAAGGTCCGTCAAGAGGACTGAAGGACGGTTAGCTCAGCGACATCAGGAAAACTTCTGCGGTTTCCGTGCCCTCGTCGCCGTGCCTTCCGTACCACCATTTGCTGCATAGAAGGTTAAATATCCATTTTTCCTTTCATACTAGAAATGTTCAAGGAGTAAGGACAGATTATCGTATGTAACTTAGTAGGGGGTACAAAATTCTTTGGTTAATAGCTTTCGGTGACACTTCTCATGAGACTAGTGCGTATCAAAGAAGTACTCCTTATTTAATTTCCCAGGCCATTATCCGTTACCGATAATATAATCATTTCAAGTTAATATTTAGTTACATGCACACGGATTTGTGTTTGGGTCTGAATTGTATGAGGAGAATTTTATCGGTCAGCTGTTCTAATTGGTGGTTTTCCATAGTTTCCCCGAGCGAGTTTCCCCACCCGAGAGAGTTTCCCCACGCGAGTGGCAGAGCAGTATCGTAAACAATAGGCCAAGGACCGCCCGCGATCTTTCCTTCTTCGTCCTTTCTATTTACACATACTTACACTTACATGCACACTGTACCACACATGTCAGAAGACCAGTCTGGAGCTTAGAGCTTGTTCCGGCTCTGGCTGGGACCCGCTGGGAGATAACTGGGAACACACTCTCTAGACAGGAAAAACTGCTCTCTCTCTCTCTCTCTCTCTCTCTCTCTCTCTCCCTCTCGCACATACACACGCACGCACGCACACATGCACGCACGCACGCACACTGCCCCGCTCGTATACATACATACAGACCAATTTGCACCCCGCACGCCTTGCCGTGAACAATCCCTTCCCCTGGTCAGCTCTTAGAAACTCCTCTTGGAACCACTGTGAGTGGCGGCGAGTGAGGCCAGTGCGAAGGAAGGAAGGGGGCGTGGCCGATCGGAGGCGCAGAGGGGCCTCCGACACCACGCCACGCCGAGGGGCTATTTCGGAGCGCAGGCCTCCGTCGCGGCGGCAGCGACGGCGTCACGCCCCGATATAGAGCGCCCGCGGCCGCGCTCGCCTCGCCAGGCAGGCAGGCCGCCGCGCCGTTGCGATTCGGTAGCCGCTCCCCTCGCTTTGATTCACATTCTCACACTTACAAACGCACGCACTGGTTCACGTACATACACTCGTGCATTCAGTCACGCACTCGCTTCTTGTTTCATTCATTCATTCATTCTTCCTCTCACTGATTATTTCACGAGTTCGTTATTTTAATTACCCATTGTTTCACTCACTTACTCTACACTCTCACTTATTCCACTTACTTTTGTTTCACACACACCGTTTTTTCATTCATTGTTTTGTTTCATTCATCTTCTGTCACTCGCTTCTTGTTTCACTCGCTTATTATTTCAGACACTCATTATATCGTCTATTCACGTACCTTCGTACACTCCTTTACGTACTTATTTTCACTCTCCAGTTTTCCACTCGCTCATTCTTCCACTCTTAATTCTCCTCTCTCACACTTACTCTCCCTTTCTTCCTCCTTCATTCCCCTTCTCTCGTTTTCTCTCTCTCTCTCTCTCTGACCAGTCTCTTTCTATCATACACTCCCTTCCATACTCTCTCATTCCCTCTCACGCGACTGAACGAAGAAAGGGTAATATGGTTGACTTCATCATTACTTTCTCAGTTATAAACTTCACATTAACCCTCGTCATAGATTGTCATATAACTTGTCTGCTTACTCAACGTTGCTACAATTATTTCATTTTTCATGTGCATCCATTTACTGCGATTCGTTGAAATCTAAAGGTTCAAGACTGCGGGAATTGATAGGTTTTTATGACTTTCTAAGACAGTTAAAATATTATTATAAAAAGCATTAGAAGAAAATTTATGTATTTCTATATGTCATTTAATTGTAGTTTACTTCCGTTTAATAATTTTGAAGGAATTTTTTTTATTTGTTTTATTCACAGTTGTTTTTAAATATTTTTTATTTTACCCATTACATTGAAAATATTTAATTGTAATGCTTTTCTGACCTTAATAACAACACACACTACATTTCTTTTTACATTTTTTTCCCGCTTCGTCCATAGTTGGGGTCTTTTTCAAAAATCTGTTGTCCAGGTTTGTTGAAAATACATCATAAACAATCAGCGTTTTAACCCTAGAACACTACTCGTTCGCCGAATAGACTCACATAGTATACATAAGAGTCCATGCGCAGCCCGCATGATGCACTAGCACTCTGACCGGTCACCTAAGGTTCCACTGTTTAGTGCCTCTTGTGATCCCACCTGGGTTGTGTCTCTGAGGGGTTCGTTGTGTTCTGCCGGGTTCGTGTAGCGTCATCATCTTCAATGATCAGTGAGACGAAATTACACTTGATTAGCAATCAGAGGTTATTTTAGTGTGTGTAAATCGTACGCATCGTTAGTAAAAGAAAGTATCCTTGTCTTGCCTTGTTTTGACAATTACAAATTGAATATTGGTTCAGCCACTCCATTATATGTAATTCTTTGAAATCCAAAGCCCACATTTAGTATTTACGTTTATTTTACGATGAGTGAGTCAATTCAACTCATGGCCAGTAATAACGTACGTATAAATATGCTTAGTGTTCTAGGGTTAATAAAAAATGGTCAGTGTTATAAGTAGCACTGTGGCACTGTCAAGAAAGTTTAGTCACGATCATCATCTGGCTAACTAGAGCTAAAATATTTTAGTGTCTGTTTTCATTAGGGTCAGAAAACATTACAATTAAATAAACAAGATAACAGACGTAAATATATTTCTTTGCGAAATATACTCGTATTTTACTGTGGGTATGGAAGCCTATGTACATGGAAGAGGTCAGGAGGGCTATAGCTTTCCCGAAAATTTTGAAGTGGACTCGTAGCCCTACGAAGTGAACTATTTTATTTTCATAAATACATTCAATTCCTGATTTTCAACTTTTTCCTCCGTCAATTTATGGAATTTGCTTTTGTACATTTGGGGAAGAGGATCTACAAGCCATCTGGCAAATGAATGAATGAATGGTTCAACATAAAATCATTTGTATTTACTAATTATATCATTAAAGTTAAAATTTCATTCTCCTTGTAGAGTTGTATTTTTTGAAGTAGTAAAATATGTCATGGGGAAAAGGGGGAAACAAATGAAATCGGCCTTCTCTTTTGTTTTAAGCTGAGTACGCTTATCTGTGGGACAAGAAAATTGACCAAATAATGTTTCGCCTATTAAAGCTTATTTGAGTACTTTGCAATCCGCATTGTCTTCTGGTTAACTATTTACTTTGCAACACAAGAACAACTGGTGTTTTATGTTTAACGCTTTTGAAAGCTTACCTATAACTAAGGAAGCTTTTTCTTTGGAGTGAATTTGTATTCTTTTGTTGCAGGTAAGTTTGAACCCTGAGAATCGGGAAACGCGAAATACAGCTTAACAATTTCTGTCACATTTTCTTACCCCTTCCGTATTCACCATTAATGAATGGTATGTATAAATTTTAAACATATTTTAAATATCGCATAAAATGTTATTTATATAAAAGGCAGTTACTAGATATGTATGCGTCATTCGAGTAACGTTATATTCGTATTCTAGATGCGTGTTTAAATTTGGGTAGTCAATAAAAATTAGTCAACATTAGTTCTTACTCTCTTTTCTTATAGATCTGTTGAATGAAACCTGTTAATGAATCCAGAAAAATACCAATTTTGACAATAATAGGCTGCATCCTACAGTTTAAATTTATAATAATTAACAAAACGAGTGTTTAAGAGGGGTATAATTTCAGCTCACGAAGGGGTATAACAAACTATGTTCAAGAAAATGAGCGACGAGGGAGAGCGTTTTCTAAATTTAGTGATAATGAATGATGGTTGGTTGTTAGTGATTCCGGGCGCGTCAACAGCTTAGGTCATTAGTACCATAAGTATAGTGTATGTTTTCCTCGGGAGATGGCGGTGATCTTGCCCCGCTGGATGGCGAGATCGGCGCCGACTTACCGCCGCCTACCGGAGTTTCCCCCTAACAAGGACTCACCCACCAGCGGGGCCCCACCCCAGCCGGAACAAACTCTAAGCTGCCGACCGGTCTCCCGAGATATATGGTTGTGTAGTGCATGTTAGTGTAGGTGTGTGTGTGAGGGGAGAGTATAGGGCAAGGAAGAGGAAGAAAAGATCGCGCGCGGTCCGTTTGTTAAGGTACTGCTCCGACATTCGCCTGGGGTTGATCGGAGAAACCACGGGAAACTAACAATAAGAGCAGCCGGCCGCGAGAATTCTCCTCTAGACAGCGATTGAATTTGACCTAGCTGAAAAGCTAGTGTCGAAAATCCTGCCGCCGTTAGGACTCGAACCTAGGACCTCCCGGTCAGTCGCGCTGCAGTTACATCAGTTGATACACTGAGCTACCGCTCTCGGTAATAATGAACGACTTTTCAGGAATTAACGAGTGTATTTAATCTTGTAAAAGAAAAAAAATGTTACCCAGGAAAGTATGTTTTTAACGTAATAATCTTTTAGGGGGCAGAGGAGGAGGGGGTGTGACGTGGCACGACGGATTGGAGTGGAGCGGATGGTTTATTTGACTAGAGTGACCGTTTGGGCGCGCTGTACAAAGCTGAAGATAGTTGAAACTTTCTTCTCAAAATGTTGCACAAATGCAATTCGAACTTCATGTTATTTTCCATAAGATCCACCATGTGCATTTCAAAATGTCGAGGAAAACAAAATTAATAATTTTTTAAAGGTTGAAGTTCATGGTTAAGTGGAGCGGGGTGGATCAGAGACGGGTGGACCGGAGCGGAGCGGGGTGGTACGGAGCGGGTTGGGTTGGGTTGGGTTGGGTTGGTGCGGAGCGGTGGGTTGGGTGGTGCGGAGCTGGTTGGGTTGGTGCGGAACGGGTTGGGTTGGTGCAAAGCAGAGCGGGGTGGTGCGGAGCGGGCGGAGTGGTGCGGGGCGGTGCAGAGCGGAGTGGGGTGGTGCGGAGCAGAGCAGGTGGTGGCGCGGAGCGGATGGTGCGGGGCGGAGCGGGTGGTGCGGAGCGGGGTGGTGCGGAGCGGAGCGGGGTGGTGCGAAGCGGAGCGGGGTGGTGCAGGGTGGAACGGTTTATCTGGGGCAGGGGGAGCGGAGTAGGTCGGGGAGAGTCGGAGCAAGACGAATATCTAAATAAATTACTTGCATTTCCCTCTGTAGAAAATTCATTCCTCTTTCTAGGTGATTGTAGATGATTGTGTAGTGCGCGAGTAGCACCAGGTACTTTACCGGGCATAGCAACAATTGACGTCAATGAATTTTTGTCTACGTAATGTGTCATTCAAGTAATGCAGAAAATATATAATTATTGAATCTTCCGATATCGTATGACCTGGCGCAGTAACGAATGTATTTTGAGATCATTTGAACTTTTAATTTACCTCCGCCACACACAACAAAATGAATCCTTTTGTTTTTTTCTTGTGACTTCTACTACCATAAAGGTATACATGTATGTATGAAATCCCGTGTGGTCTACAACACCACAACAATTCTCTTCATCAGGGGGACAAGTTCCGGGGTGGGCACGTTGGCCTCTTTGGGCTCGAATCCGCACCCTCACCCGACGCGTTGACGGCGACAGCTGATGTCCGGATACAGCCGGAACCCAGTTTACCGTCACGGAAAATTACCCATACAATGCCTAGATAGAGGTCGCCCTGCTTGCTCAGAGCTCCTACCTACCCAGGCTAGTACCGGAGTCTTGACAATGCGCCATCCACATGCGCCGGGAACAAGTTCCCTCCTCTTTGCCCAGAGTATCGGACCACTGCCACGACGAATCCGAGAGCCAAACTGGTGGCCACCTGAACTAAGGTCCAGGCGGCTCAGAGCCCCCATCCCGACTCCCCAATGCTTACCGCCAGCTCACGACGTGGGTAACGCCGGTACCGGTGCAATCTGACGGCTGGTTACTGGTTTCCCGCCGGACTTTATAGTGGGATCCAGAGGACTCCAAAGAATATCCTTCACCTAATCCTGCTCCAATGTCGACGCGCCACAGGTCCAACTGGTGGGTGGCCGGTCGACCGACCACCAGGAGCTTAGCATCGCCTGCTCACTGCCTGCACCTTCAAGCTAACGACATGAGTGACGGTGCGAGACTCAGGGTCCTGGTGGTCGTCTACGACACTCCACAGAGATCCCGACAACTTACGTCATCGTGATCTTCCCTGCGGGGAATGTGCACATGTAGTAAGAAACATGATCTAAAGTTATTTTGAATAACTAACTGTGATAGTAAATTTAAAGCAATGTTTCTGTGATATTTACATTCGAGGCATTACAATTATGGAAACTTCAAGACAACTGATTATACATTTATTTTGTAAACAACTTTCTGATAGCGTGTAAAATGTTTTCGCTGCAGCGAAGTTCACTTAAAAATGCAGTGCAAGGATATATTTATCTAGATGATATGATATCAAAAACAAGTTGATCTCGTGATAATGTAACTTATTGTATTTGTTTAAATGCCCTTGAATACGAAAACAAATTGCGCAGTTTTCAGGGTCCATAGGTAAGGTGATGAGCCGATTAGTATAACAATACTTGATATCTAGAAGTTTCAAAACGAAAAGTAAGAATCCATTTTAATGAAAAGGACATTTCATGGAACCCCAATGTTTTTTCAAACATGTATTTCTTGAAGAATCTAATGAAAGATGTAGAAATGAATAAACTTCAAGGTATGTGAAAGAGAAAGTTACCCAAATCATCTCAACAAGGAAATATCTCATTTTCATTTATTTTGTAAATTTTTGACAATTAGAAACAAAACAAGAGGTATACTCAAGAAATTTAATTTGATATGATTTGTGGAAATTTTGTGCATGCATAATTTTAAAAACTCTCATTTCAAGGAAAATAAAACATTTATTTTTATTTCATGTAGTGCAAAGTAAAGAGTATTAATTTATCAAAATGTCGATTTACTGGTACATTTCAATGGAAATATTACAAAGGACACTATTTAACATAGACTATCGAATTGTTAGTAAATAATTTCTATCTTGTTTAATGATAGAATATTAAATTAATTGTATAATATTCAATTTGTACATATTTAATCCATTGCATACCCTTCACAAACAATTTAAAAAATACATGTAGATTATTGTTTTTCTGATTATACAAATATTTTCTCCTTTTGATATTTATAATTGGACGCAATTTATTAAAAAAATACAATAATTTTCAAATTATATAAATAATAAGGCATTGACATAAAACAAAATGAATATTACGTAGTATAGTAAAACTAGACGTTCAATCCCTGATATTCCCTCTTGTCAACCTGACAAATTGGGGAAATTGTAAAACGACTTTGGGGGAAGAGGCTCTTACGGTATCTCTCAACTGTGCAAATGGTTTGGCATGAAATTTATTTTCTTTATTAATAAAACCATTACAGTCACAATGTATTTCTACTTCTCTGCATTATTTACTAGTAAAATTTATCATACGTAAAATTAAAAGGGGATCGAGAAATGTACGTACCTCCTACTCTTGTTTTAGACAGCGCACGCCTTTCATCACAAGCAGTCACCGGTTTAGATATGGGTAACTCAGTGGCTGACAGTCCTGGCGACGGGTACCTGCAGATCGCCACAGCCGCTCCATGGGCTGCTACTGCGAAATAATAGAAAGAGAGCAAGTGGTGAAGTTGATAGTGCCGTTTCAAATTACATGTTCTCCAGGGAGACAATATCTTCTGCCACACTAAATTCTCACGGGGGCAGACGATCGAAAGGCCTTAGTCTCTTAGTGGAAGAGATAACGTCCACTCGGACCCGACTTAACTCGGCGGCACTCATGTCGTTAGCTTCAAGATGGAGGCAGTGAGAAAGTGACTTGCCACCGACCTTAGGGCGGGATTGGGCGTAAGGTCCGTTAGCCGGCAGCCCCTCTGCAGCTGGCGGCTGATCTCAAACCCACACAAAAAAGTCAAGGCGGGGAGCATGTCAGAGTTGCCTAGGTTCCGGCGTTACTCATTTCGAAAGGGTAATGACGGTTTTCCGAGCGATTACAATCAACCCGACGAGTCTGAAAGTAGCAGTTAACCATCTTCCCTTTTGTATTAATTTATTTTTAAAATGTTTACTTGTGTTTTATTTTGCAACTTACTTATATATCATTTGAAACTGCTAATCTAGATAGCTCTTTGTACCTCCATTGGGAGCTTCCTGACGAGAAAGCCCAATATGATGTACCCTGTCCATAACATTGCTTATACACATTCACGATCATAACAATACTAAATAATAATAATAATAATAATAATAATAGTAATAGTAATTAAAGTAATAGTAATAGTAATAGTAATAGTAATAGTAATAGTAATAGTAATAGTAATAGTAATAGTAATAGTAATAGTAATAGTAATAGTAATAGTAATAGTAATAGTAATAGTAATAGTAATAGTAATAGTAATAGTAATAGTAATAGTAATAGTAATAGTAATAATAAGACTTAATTAACGAGATTCTGGCCACCAGGCCCATCTCCCCAAATCAAGTAATGCAATACTTTTAAATATAAAATTAAAATTATCTGAGGTATATTAATAATAATAATAATAATAATTATTATTATTATTATTATTATAAAAAATAATAAACATAACAAAAACAAGTATTACCATGGGATTATTATACATAACATAAACATGTTTTGCCCTGGGCTCATGAAAGCAAAAGCAAAGTGCTAGAATTTACTTTAAGCAGCTAAGAGGAGTAATAAGAAAACGGTAGTTTCTTTAGTTTCGCTTCATCGGGCACCGGTGTCTTCGCATGTTAAACAAGTTCTCTTTGTACAAGTGGACAATTACAATCAACACTCCAGGCTAAACTTCTTAATAGAGTCCTGCACGAAAGGATTTCGCTCGAGAGCCACGGCAGTTAATACAAAATCCCTTGACGGCAGCCTAGTATGACATTTTCACTCGTCAGAATCGAAAATTGCTCGGCCGAGAAAGACAAACGTTTGACGTTTGGTACTTCAGAATCCACCAATTGTGGTGATAAGAAGTATCAATCGCTAAATTAAAGACATCGCTCCGTCTTCACGACACGTAATGTAAAAAAGTGGAAAGAAACAGTTTGCTCAGATAATGATGCTGCCCTTTCTGTAAACGAAATTTCGGGTTTCAATGATTAGGTTTGAAATACCTAGTTTTACCTAGTTGTTTCTGTTCTCATTTTAATTATATTTTTCTTGAGTATCTACAATTAATCTTTTGTAAATATTTATTCTTCCTTTTCATCATAAATACATATTAAGTGAACAGTTAATCTAGATAAACTATAAAAAAGCGGTTGCATTACACTATTATTGCTATTACGAGTATTAGATGGTTTTCAGATGTTTTTTTATGGGTAATTTTTCAAAGTTTCATTTTCTTCAAAGAACTCTACTGATAATTAATAAATTATTATTTAATTAAATTCTCTTTTCCTGCGTTGACTATATGGTGGATTGACACACAATGAAGGTAAACCACCTATATTGCGTGCCAAACTTCCATCACATTAGGTTTGACCCTTATCTGCGTATTTTATGTACTAGACAAACTAGCTGGAAACGAGAATTTTTTTTCATATATACTATTATAAGGTTTAACTTTACATACCATAATAATATTTTATGATGAAAAACATGGGAGAAAATGTTCGACTAACAAGTGGGTGAAACCAATTAAATTGCAATTGAATTGAAGGGTGCAGTTTTTCAGCAATTGAATTCTGCTGCAAATTTAATAGCAGTATAACTCGGTAACGAAAGCAGAGATGTGGTTAGTGGAGCAGACGTACTGACCACATGGCACTTAATAAAAGGCACAGTTGGATAATAGATAATAGGGAAGGATACGAGGTAGCGAACGATTAGTAAGTTAGCCTTCACATCTGTGTTCTGTACTCGGCCATTCCATGCCGAATTTGTTCTCGGGGAATTTCGCCACATTTTGCGCGTTAAACCACGGATACATGAAATAAATAATAACTATCTGGACCCGTGCGAAACCTGTGGACTTGGTAAATAAATGTTTTAAAAGTGAAAATTACTATGTCAAATGGTCGGTCCCAGATCTGTGCTTTTGCAGTCCTGCAAACCCAGTATTGTGGGGGGGGGGTGACCATTCTAATGTTGTTAAGCGTTGATAGTAAATTTCACATAAAATCAAACAGTTCTTTTATTTTAATTCAATCACGAAAAATTATTTCTGACCTTTTCTTTCAATTTAATCTTACGGATTTCAGTTCTTTTCTGACCACCCAAGCTGTGAAGAGCGTGCTCCCAAAATAACTAAACTCCCAATCATATTCACGTTTAAAACATTAACCATTTAATCAGTACGTGATATTATTCAAATGAGAAATTTCAACAAATGAAAAATACTTCGTAGATTAATTTAATCTGATAAAAACTTTAATTCAGACTTTAGATTAATTTAATCTGGTAAAAACTTAAAAGTAAATGAACAACATGATGTCTATAACACTCAGTTCCTTAAATTTTAATTGTTTCTTTAATGATTGTAACTATCAATATCCAGTCAATAATTGCATTCTTCTATGGAATTGAAAACAAGCTTTTTGTCGCTCGTTATAGAAAATTCGAAACTGCTCGAGTTCAATCATATTTGTGAAATTTTGTAAAATTTGTGGAAGAAGAGAATTCAAAAATATAATTTAAAGAAGATGATTTAGAAAATTATGTTGAAAACGTGTTTCAAAAATATTTATGTAGAATGTTTAAAATACTCGAGAATCCCCGGTAAGATGAAGAAATGTAGATCTGTTGTACTAAGATGTTCGGTGAGTGATGTGAATTAAAAATGTTGGACACATTTTAAACGTTTTTAGTTGAAGATTTACTTCTTGCGATCGCTTGCCTTATTTTTTACTTTCTGCCTACGGAGTAGAAAGTTATGTAATGCTGCGCGAAAAATGGGGAATTTTCGGCCGAAAAGCTCAGGGCCTTGGTAAAGAAAAAGAGAATATATCCAGTTGCTAAGTTTAGGAAAAAATCCTCTAACTCGTAATATAACCAGAATCCATGTTTTTTGTGTCATTTTTAGCGAAAAATCGAATGATAGCAAAACGTCTGTCTGTAAGCAACGGTAGCAGCTAACCCGTTCTGCCGATTTTCTCCAAAATTGATATTCCCCAATCTATCTTGCTGATGTCGCTACCACTTGAATTTGAAACCGATATTTCAATTGTTGGGGGTACTTTACATGAAGCCCCTGGAACATTTTCGAAATTTACAAAAATGTCTCCATAGTGTTTGAATAAAATTTTGTTATTGGATAGTGTGAAGAACATTTAAGAGAATGGTACACTGTTTGTTGAGGACGTTAAAGAGAACGGTGCAGGGCTCATGTTTGTTGAAAACCCTGATTTTTCGAAAATTGCAAAAATCACATTTTTCGAAATTTTTCTACAACTAAAATATCAAAGATAAAATCTTTTTACCCCTCAATGAAATCTGTTCCTTTAAGATAGATTTTGAAAATAGGTCATGTATAATTTTTCGAAAATATGAGTATTTTACGCGTAATTTATTATGTGAATTATCCCTAAATTATAAATATATAATGAAATAAATATTTGTGGGTTCTGTGCATATAAATTTGAGTGACACATTTTATGGTTCTAACAATAGATCAACAACTTAGACTAGGAAGGTTTTTGTTAATTTATCCTATGGGTTATTTTGCGAGAACACGGCCATAGTTGGTGTATTGACCAAAGTCCTTTGAAGCCTATATTTCGGATTTCCGAAAAGGGATTTAACTTTCCGGAAACCTGCCAGGGTTCTCTTACGTTCAACAAACCTGACCTGGCTACTGTGGAATATTTCGGATTTCCGAAAATTCACATGCCTCTGCCGGGATCGAATCTGCGAACTGGAGGTGCAGAGGTCAGTAAGCTAACGCGTGAGGCGCGCTAGGAACGGTTTAATAGCCATTGTATCGTGATCGCCACCATACCCTCCATCACCAGCGTCACCGCTCGTTGCTTCCGCAAGACTCCTTGTCCCACGAGCAATTAAAAACTTTGTGCTGTAGTGCGGGCGCTGACCTTCACTAAATGCAGCTCTTTAGTGCGAGCACGTGACGTGAAGACAATTCGAAAGAAAATTGAAAATGTATCTGATAATTCAATTCAGTCATGCCTTTTGATATTGCTTACGCCATATAATGATATTCTTGTTATATTTATTAGCTTGTGAATGTATGATAGCCTTATGATATTTAAGATGAGGCGATTCTTTCAAACACCTATTAGATTGAGTTGCGTAGGCTTTACTAACGTGGAACAATAGAAAAATTGTAAGAAATCCTATTTATTTCAAATCAGTTGGATGTGAATTCTTAATGCATTTCAAACTTTTGAACGTACAACAAAGATACGCAGAATCAAATATTAATTAATTTAAATAATGGGAAAATATAATTATCAGATCAGAAAATTTCGATCTTTTGCCATGATCAAAACACATTCAACTTAAGTCATGGAATTGGTAAATTTTGATACGTTTCTCAATTCAAAATGCAATTTAATCATACTCTATTCACGACAATTCACATGATAATCAATAATTCCTAGTATTTTTGGTTTTCAGAAACACATGTGTAACTAGAAAATAATTAAGTAATTGAAACATTATTATAAATTAACAGCTAAGGTTATTCTCCGTTAGTTAGCATAACTTTTTTTTATAAATATGAAAAGAAGGAAAACCTCCGAGTTTGAAGCAATCGAGTTGGCAATTGGAGTTCCGCCGATGCCAAATATTTCATTAGTGCTCACTTCAGTGTACTCTATTCATAGATACATTTCCAAAATTACGCATCTTTTTTAATCCAGTGAAGGCAATGAGTATAAATCTTAACGTCTGTGTTATAGAGAGTGTTATTATAATATCTTACAATTAATATCAATGATTGTCAGTATGGCGATTTACGCTAAAGACTACTTTCTATCTAAAAATTTACGAGAATGCAGTGATATAAAACATGGTTGTGTCAGTGATTTGACATGCTTTCTTTCCGGCCACTATTTTTCCGTTTTCTTCAACTCCACTTTTCATTACATGACTAAAATTTTATCTTATCAACCCGAAATGCTGGGAGACTTGATAAAGTTTATATGTTTACATTTTTATGATTCACATTTCTGGGCAGTCAATGATTGCAAAAGAAATGTCTTATACGTGGAATGACCGCTTCCAAGTATCTGGGAATCCTCCTGAGAATTGATTTCCAGAAGCGGAAGGTATTACCCCATGATTGTGTAGGGGTGTGAATTGGCATTTAATGCAAGGGGAACGTTCTTGTATTAATTGAGAAACAAGGCACATATATTACAAAACATATTATATTATAATTCAATATTCAAAACGTATATTAATATTACAAGATATATGTATTACATAACCAGCGTCTGAGAAGTGTGCAATTGTCGAATCCATGAATTGACGAGTGAAACAAAGACTATCGTCGCATTTGCACCATAATCTGCACCACAATCTGCATAATTCCTAAGAATATTCTTGAGAAAAATTGCTTCACCAGTTTCCTAGAATATTTCAAAGTATGGGAATCATAAATGAAGCACCTTAGAAATAGAGTAACTTTGCGCCTGGTAGGAACAGACTATTAATTTTCGAGCTTGCGACATCAGTCAAAGGGGGTCGGCAATCCTTGGCATCTACCTTCGACAATTTGCACCCTGATTGGATGGATTGATTTATTTTTTCATGTTTCCGGGCGCGTCAACTGTTCTGGTCATTAGTCCCGTTAGTGTAGTGCATGTTTTTTTCTCGGGAGATAGCGCTAATCTTCCCCCGCTGGATGGCGAGATCCGGCGGCGGCCTACCGTCGGCTTAGTAGGGTTTCCAGGGTTTCCCTAACCAGGACTCCTACCAGCGGGGCACCGCCCCAGCCGGGACAAGCTCTAAGCTCCGACCGGTCTCCCGGGATAGGTGGTAGTGTAGTGCATGTTAGTGTAAGTGTGTGTGTGTGTGTGTGTGTGTGTGTGTGTGTGTTAGGCAGAGGATAAGACAAGGAAGAGGAAGGACAGATCGCGCGCGGTCCGTGACCCGTTTGGTAGGGAACTGCTCCGGCATTCGCCTGGTGTTTTGTCGGAGAAACCACGGAAAACTACCGATCAGGGCAGCCGGCTGCTAGAATTCTCCTCCAGGGGCGACTGAATTCGACCTAGCTGACAAGCTAGTGTCGAAAATCCTGCCGCCGACAGGACTCGAACCTAGGACCTCCCGGTCAGAAGCGCAGCAGTGACATCAGTTGATGCACTGAGCTACCGCTCCGGTTGATTTGATGGAAGTTAATTGAATGTAAGATAAATGGAGTTTAATGTAATATGTTTAAAAGAGTAAATGGATGAACTTTGTTCTTATTGTACCCAAACCTCGCCTTCCATCGCCAACGGCAGGATGAAAAAAGACCTCTTCCGAGACCACAGAA
This sequence comes from Teleogryllus oceanicus, assembly GCA_964035755.1. Taxonomy (NCBI): domain Eukaryota; kingdom Metazoa; phylum Arthropoda; class Insecta; order Orthoptera; family Gryllidae; genus Teleogryllus; species Teleogryllus oceanicus. Next base: position 61,660,732 of record CAXIVR010000005.1, on the reverse strand, counting down.
ACGCTACATAAAACACATGGGAGACCGGAGCTTCTGGGAACTCAGCCAACGGCGGCGATGTGGGGGAATTGGGGGGGGGGGGGGGGGGGGGCGGCAGTTGGCGCGCGGGGCCCAACGGCTCCTCGCCGCCCTATGCAAATCCGCCTCTGCGGCGGCAGATGGCGCCAGGGGTGGCCAGTGCAACAGCACAATGCGATGTCCCCACACAAGGCGACAAAGCCCGACTTCCCTTTAGATGATGACAGATGTATTTATTTTTTTGGAGCTTAGGCGGGAATGAGGCTATAATAATAATAATAATAATAATAATAATAATAATAATAATAATAATAATAATAATAATAATACTTCTCGGGTGGCTCACGCTGGCTTTCTCTGGTGTGACCCCGTGTTCTATTCCCGGTCGGAATGACAATAGAGCTACAACTTTCCATTACAATCATCTCATTTTCTATAGCTGTATGATGAAAAGAAAAGCTCCGGCAGGTCAAGTATGCTAGATACGATAAAGGAAATACGTCGTGCTTGCCACATATCTCCCCTACCCCAGTCGTGTATTGAAACGCTCTCCGGTTCTTCAAATTATTTCTGCAACCGGTTTCCGAATTTATATCATTTTTTGGGGGGCGACAGGAAAGGGTTACGATTTTAAATTTCCCACAAACACGTCTAAAGGGAAATAATTATCCTACTAGCTCTGCCGGTTGGGTTCTTAAGTAACTAATCGTCGCCGGTACTTACTTTCTTCCTAGTAAACGATCATTCGATCCGCTCTCCATACGGAAGAAGCGAGGAATCTGAAATTTGTTTCTGGAAATAAATTTATTAAACTGTGGATTGCACAAGATGCTAAAGAAATTATAATCAGCTTTTCTTTTTCAGAATGAGAACGTTATAAGTCTGTTTCTCGATTAATTCTTTTTAACATGAAATGTCACCTTGGTCATGACCGATCGTAAAAGTAGTCCATAGCGCTATTATTCTCAGTATTTTAGATATCTATGCGCTCTTGGACGATGAGGCCAGGAAGAATCCACCGCTCCGACCAATCTTCTCTCTTGTATCTTGTTCTCCTCAACTCTCCGCTGCCGGGTCGATGTCCTCCTCAACTTATTAATTGTTTACTTACTTACTTCCCTATTCTTTGCCACGACGGATGGGCACTAATTCCAAGACTGTCACGTTTTACTTAATCCACGATACACGAAAGTCTATTTCTTCTAATTAATTCCTCCAACTTTTAAGGCGATAAAATATAAAGTTCATCCCCTAAACTATAAGATATGTCTCGAGCCTCTCTTCCCTGCTCTCACGTCTGTATTTTCTTCAAGTCCGATTTGCGCACTCCCGGTGCCAGAATTATTCAAAGTCCCAAATAGAATTGCGCCCACAAAATATTTATATGTCCTCACCGCTCAATTATTTCCCGCAAAATTCCACCAAGTCCTACATCTATCATTTACAACAACCTCTGCAGTACGATGTGTACGGTACACGGTCTAAATCTCGTCTCTCCAATATTACAAAAAGTTTAACCCTCGATAACTTTCATACATTCTTGTCTCTTGTTTCACAAAACAATCTCGTGTTTCCTTCTACGTCATACCCCATTACCAATTTACCACCAATTCTACATACCCTTATATCACAATCTTCTGTCCGTTACTTGCTGCGCTATAATTATTTACTTCCGCTTCCCTGGTTGCTAAGGAACGCCCTGCCTACATGCCTATGCCCTCAACATTTATACATTTGACGATGAATGTAATACATTTTTGTCCCCAATTCCCATCAAAATATTGTGTGACAGTCTGGTATGTCACAGTATATAAAAAAGGGTGCCAGGGAACACTGCTAACTGGCGAAATTCTGATTAATCCGACGCTAAAGTGCCAAATAAATAAATAATAATACAATAAAATAATAATAATAATATTATTTATTTAGTCAAAAACAGTCAAAAACTGTATGTGACGTATGGGGGAGAAAATCATCTGCGCACGCTTTCTTGAGTTTCAGAATCCCTTCCCAACAATTTAACTATTAATAGTTGAAAGATGAAAAATCATTAATAATAATAATAATAATTTTAAAAAAGCGAGGGATTAACATTTCAAAAACTAGATATTTCGTTGCAAAATTACATAAAATTTATTTTTAACAGTAAAGGAACAAACAGATTTGATTTTTCTGTATTGTTAACAAAATAGAAACTCCCCTAAGCTCTACTACCACTACAAGCAAAGGAAAGTTCAACAAAACGTGCGCTAGTGAAGCTACATTTACGTCCAGAAGCAAAGCAAGGGGCCATCTCAGCATTTGCTCAATGGATCAGGGAAACTGGACAAAAACCCGATCGAGATGGGGTCATTGACCCGGAAGTACATTATTTGTTACAGGCATATTGAGTCTTTTTTAAATTATATAATGCAAATGTAGACTAATTCATTATACTATTTGTATAGAAACAGTTTTGCAGCAGAAAATATTTTACTTTTAACTTAAATTTGTGTACCAATTTTAATTGTTTAATTTCATCTGGCAATGAGTTGTAAAGTAACGTACATGTGTGTGGATTTCTTGTAGTGCGCTGTTGATACGGACACTTGATGAACATGATTTCTACGTCGAGTGTTGTAACTATAAATATCAGTATTACACGAAAATAAGTTCCACCGTTAAGTAAGTCAGTTTTGACAAATACTACAGACTCATAAATAAATAGGCAAGGCAATGGTAAGATTCCAAGCTCAATGAAAAGAGGCTTGCACGGATCACGTGGATGGGATTTTTTCATTATTCGGATAATTTTCTTTTGCAATCTAATCAATTTTGTTTCCTTAACATCAGCTAATTGCATATTGTTCATTTTCAATGGAGCATACGACTGCCGATTTGAAGCGCAAAATTGCATTGAGACAGTTTTTCCTTCGTTAACTATTAATTTGTTATTACAAAACCAATTTGAAACTTCTGAAATTGTACTATTTATTGTTTCTTTTTTGCAAAGAACATTCGTGTCATCGGCAAACAGATAGGCTCTGTAAGTGCAACAAAAAGTACTACGAGGAAAACTAAGTAAACACACGGAATATACTACACACACACACACACACACACACTAAGAATATAGAACTGTTGATGCTACTCAACATGAAATATGTTAAAGAAATCGTGGAGAGACAAACCATTTCATGGACAATATGTAAAACAAATGAAAATGATACAGATCTACAAAAATCACTTCAAAGAGGAAAAAATGAAACCAGAATTGTAAACAGCAAGAACTACCCAAAATCAGTCGTTGAGTACACAACATTACGATAAAGCAATTCTCAAAACGCTATATACATTTGGGGATGGCAAATGCCGTATTTATTAGGAACACGTAGAAACCATCTTTCACATTATAGTCTCAGCTTGTCCAATTCCATCATAGTCAGGATACATGAAAAGGCACAATACTTTCTGTAGTTATCTCGACTACCAGATCTATGACGCCCGCAAAGTTCCAAACACATGTATCAAATTGTATGAACACACCAACAATTATTGGTCTGTACAAAATACTGTATGATCAATGTAGAGTACCAAACAAACTGAATATTGTTACTCGGGATCAGGAAAACAAATCGTATCTTTTTGTAGATGGTGCTGTACGATCAGAACGTCGTAACCACGAAGGCAGTGAAACGACTTCAAAAAAATTGTTTGAAAATCAATATCAGCCAGACGTGGGGCGTAAAAACTAGTTCATTCAGAAAGTTTTCGGAGCTCTAGAATTCATTCCGTAAAGTTTATGTAAAATCTTTTTCAAACTCTCAGGTCATTCAAATGATTGGGATGTGCAAGACACCGCGATATTGAGAAGAACCTATAATTTGCACAATGTATTGCACGTGCGCAAACAGCCTCTAGTTCTAAGTTCTAAGAAAGCTGGTGGCAAAGTGGAGTAGTTATATAGTTAGCTGAACGCAACATATTTAGTCGTGAATTTAAGGGATGATATTCAATAATAAATTATAGATATTTATATCACATCTGTAATATAAATTCAAAAGTACGAGCGTATAATAAAATATCATTAGGGTTGTCACTATTTTGGCCAATCTGAATATCTTCAATCTTACCCCCTGAATATATTTAAAGCTTTCAAATCAGCTCAACAAAATTTAACACCAATACCTTGGATTTTATACTCAAAAATAAATTTTCGTACCTCCATGTTCGGTGTATTTTTTTCCTACATGAACAAACTTCGTACAGTAACTTAATACTTGTAAATGAAACATATAGCATCAGAAGTCTATATAAATAATTTATTCCGTGTGGAAAAATATTTATTAAATTCATTCGTTAGTTCAAAATTAGGGCAACACGATAATCGAAGAAGAGCACATACCAAACTGGCGTTGAAAGTGCACCTGCCATTTACCGGAAGTGTGTATGCACCCCCTGGCTTAAGTTCACTGAAGTACAGGAAAAAAAAGTTGAAGGAAGTGCCTTAGTGATAAGACAGTGGTAACATATTTACAAACAATGCCGAATAATTACACATTGCCTAACACGCTTATTGAGAGAGGCGGCTTAACAGATTAGCAACAATAGCTGATTCAACAAGGTTGCATTTTCGAAAGCACAAAAAGTGAAAATGTTTTTAACGAACGTTTTTATGTAATATTTATAATTTAATTAGTGTAATTAGGGTAAAAACACCTGCCGTGGTAGGTGTTATATTTTTGGATAGTATTCTGAAAATTCTTATTCGTTATTATTAAATATGGGAACATAAATAAAATATCTATGTTCCAATCCTCACCATTAGAAGGCCTTTGGTCGACATTCAGAAAGTTTGATGGAATTGCCAAACCTTCAATTCTTATTTTTCAAATATTTGTGCTTGAAGTGTCCACTATTGACGCCGTAACTACTATAAGTCCCGTTACCCTATTTGCATTTAAATTTGTGGCTTTTAAATTTGTAGTTAATTTTTCAATGAGAAAAGTGCCGGAAAATGGATTTCGTCACGGGACCACTTTGCACAATGCATGTCGTGGTCTTTGACTTACTATTTGCCTTTATAATCCAGGCGTCTGCACGCCATTGTGGACACTCCCTGGCGCGGTGACCTCAGGGCAGCGCCCGCATGCTGCCACACCTCCCAAACGGCGACACGTGTTTCCACGTGCGTGCAGCCTTAAAAGCTCTCATTCGCATGCCTTTTGTCCGTCCCTGCGTAACGGAACATCGCACCCAACCTGAGCCAGAAGTGTAATTATAACGAATCTTATAACATAACGTAGCGTATCTTGTGGCTTTTATTTTGTTCAAAATCGCTGTAAAATGAATGTTCTTTTAGATTACGTTTTACCGTTCGGCATTGCTACATCAGAAGAGCTCTCGCAATTTTACGGTTACCGCATGCGGTAACGAGATATTCTGAATGTACTTGGAAAATCTGTGAAGTGTATCTTACGTTTATAGTGCCGTTCTTCCAGGGATTATAACAAAAGATGGACTGTTTTCAACATTCATTCATCTGCATTCCATGTACAGACTTATCGTAATTGTTTGATTAATATTGAACATGAGCACCTGCAGTTATGTTTCATAATTGCATCTTAATATGGATTATTGTACTTAATAAAATTATTACCGACACATTTATTATGATATCAGCTAATTATACGGTGATTGTATAGGACAATGTGTGCTTTCGGTTAGCTTTTGAAATATGATGCAGGGAATGTAGGCTTATTGAACAATATAAGAAACTTCTGTCTAAAAATACAGGTTTCTTGTCGCAAAGATGACCTGGATTTATTAATTTAGTGTACAAAATTAGTACTAAAGGAACCAGTACCAACTAAACGCAAATTTATTTGTCCGTTGGTAAGGGTAAGGGTAAGGGTAAAGATAAAGAAAAGGCGCAAACAATGTATTACCTGTGTTTGGGTGTTCAGTTGATTCGGTCTGTCATGCATATGATGGCTCAAACAATCGATGTTCGTTGATCATACTAAAATGTTGGAAAAGACCCGCCCCTTCTTCTCTTCTGCACATCAGTGACTTCATATCATCATCTTGGCTATGAAAAAACAACTCAAAATTCCAAATTTTCTATTTTTACTAGCAAGGTACACGCTGTGTTGGAGGAAGTAATTAAATTATTAACAAGTAAGTAACAAGTTTCAAGTTGTTACGCTTTAGTGTATTGTGTGTATTGGGTTTCCGAGGTTTTGGCACTTTTATGAAGCTCCGAAAAAAGTAAAAGGCTTTTTTAGTAGGAACAGTCCATGTGAGATTGGTACTAATTCTATTATTCTCATTGAAAATTTCAAAGTTCAGTTTTATGGATTTCTATTATAGGAATATGCTGATGGTATAAATTAATCAAGTTGTAGTTTTATGAAGGGTCAAGTAATTATCATATTATTATCTACAGAGTTTTAAAATGAGTTTTCCATTGTTCAAAAGTCTATCTGAAAATTACTAGAATATCAGCAGCTATAAAGTTCTTACTTATATATCATTTTCACTTAAACTTTCTTTGAACTAACTTCGAAAATTTTTACAAACTTTGTTATGTCTTGATTATAAGACATTTTCTCAATTATTGTGAATAAAAGCAATCTTTTAGTAATTTATGTGTTAATTTATCTCCTTTAAGTATCTCAAAATATTGGATATCTTTCCTAAGCAGAATCCTCAAAAAATTGAAAATTAAAGAAATGTACACCGTACAACAGAAATAGGATCATACGTTTATGCATTAGTAAATTTATATAGAAAATTACATATACATAGGAATTTGTAGGCATTATTCAACAAAATAGGCAGAAAAATGCAAAAATATATCTTCAGTTTGCAACACTAATACCTTAATATGAAGTAAATTAATTCATTGTTATCGTGCGCCGAAAAACGTCGATTTTTTGAAAATAAAAGCCCTGGATTCCGGGTTCTGGAAAGGAGAAAGTGGATAAATCTTGTTTGAATATGGCTAGCAATAAAGTATAAATATTTTGATCTATAACAGATTACGACGTAAAATAGTTTAGTCTAGGTAGCGCACAAAGATATTTTGGGTAGAGAAATTTTGGGTAGAGCGCACAAAGATATTTTGGGTGGAGGGACTAAGAAAAACTCTAGGGACAGTGAGGGGAGGGCTAGGAATACCCAACATGTTGAAAAAAATAGTGTATATGTCTCTCTTTTCAAGATATTAATTCTTTTGAAAAACGAAATTAATTTATTACAAAATTTCAACGTGTCGTTACCATCTTACGTGCGCGACTGAGACATCTTACGATCCGGTACTGAGAGAGTTATACTGGAAATTGCTTGAACTTACGGCCAAGCAGGCTCTTTCTGGCAGTGCGATAAATGCGCAAATTTGTTCACTCTTTCTTACAGCCACGTGCATTTATCTCATCAGAAATTTTAGACTCCTTTAATGAGGCATCGCTGTCAACTCACAACTCGAATATCTTCACAGGGTAAAATGTTAACACAGGGAAAACGGTGCTTCTAAAAATAGTTTCGCAGATTAGTGAAGAGTTATTGCTTCGTACGTTGGATTTTGGGTGCGAATTGGCCAGAGTTCTTCAGGGGGACGTTTCAAATTCTAAGGAGGGATGAATCAACGAATTCACTACTGCAACGAACCTCATATTTCTCTTAGACACGGAACACATGGAAAGTTTGCATTCCCAGTTTCCTTCGTTTTGGTTTCGAATATTAGAACATGTCAGTGGGCATCATGAGGCACCTTAATATGGATTAATTGTGTTCGTGGTGGGAACGCATTAATACTTTTTCCGGCAGGGGACATCAAACTCTCTAGAGAGTACGATCACCGATATCATCCCATCAATTCGCACATGGTTTTTATAAGTATTTCATTACCAAATCCGGCATAAGTGTACGTAAATCTATAATACTAATTTCGAATACACGTATTAATGAAAGAAAAACCAAATAGCCCATGGGACATCTGAGATTTGTCAATGGTTTCGTTAGATACTCAGAAGATAAAAAATAAAAACAGTGAAACAGTTTCGGTTAGACTCCAAAAAGAAAATTATTTTAATCCGCATGTTCTCTACGTACACAATTGGAATGCATTTTATCTGTAGTTTCTTCCCGAATATTAACAAAACGTATACTCTTTTCATTGCATGTGTGTCTTTGAGAACTTTGAAAAATAAGTTATGTCAACACCTTAAAAATTGAAAATATTGCAAAAAAGAAAATGAAATATTATATTTAATTTTCAATCATCTATAATAACTTGGCGCGAACTCTTTTAAATATATTGCTGTGGCCATCGTAGTAGTCCAGCGTATAAACCGTAAAATGTATGTATTGTATTATTGAGTTGATTTTTAAAAAATTCAGTGCCTTTCAGTCCTTCCAGTAATTTTCATTGATTTTAAGCCTATTAGTTTGGAATTTAGAGGCATGCAGCAGCAAAAAATGCGGCTCCTATTAGTTCTAGAAAAGTATAAAACTAAACATGTACGTTTTCTGTTAGCTTAGTTCTGCCAATGCCCTGCACATTATGGTTAGCACGTTCAAACGTGCATTGCAAGCAAAGTTCCGTGAGGTTCCAAGCTTTGTGAGGTATCAGAAATTATGTAACGCGCCCTATCTGTACGCCTGACTGACCCTGCACTCACCTGTCGGCGATAAACCCCCTCCCCCTCAGCGAGTTGCGTTAGTCCGGGGCAGTTGCCGCGTTTTTTACTAAGGAACTATCGCCCTCAGATAGCCCCGAGCGAATTTCAAGGGCGTGTGCTTAATGGAGGCACGTTTTTATCGTACCATTTTAACCTGGATGATAAACTGAATAATTTCAGGGGCGGAAACATTAGAATTTGAAGTATTGTAATCTAACTTGTGACGGCCACCTGACAGTAACTTACAATTACAGTTTGCGCGTTTTCAACCGGCCTCCTCGAGACCGACAGTCAGACTGGGTAACGATTTGGTCGGTTAAATAGCATTCTCTAAATAACATTAAAATAAAATATTGAAATTGTATTTATTAGAAATAAATAAGAATGTGGCCTACATTGCCCCTCGGGTGGCTATTGGAACACCATGCCACCATTCTCTCTCCGTGTTCGATTCCCAAAAGGGGCAAAAATGAAGTTGAACCTTTCTAATACAAATGTATTTTCTTTCGCTGTGTGACGAAAGAAAAAGTTCAGGCAGGCCAAGAAAACTAATCAAGGTGATGGAAATAAGCCATGCAAGGTACTTATCTCTCTTACCCCCAGGCGACAAATAAAAGTTCGAGCAAGAAACTATAATAAAAAAAAAAAATAGAATGCATCCGAACCGAAAATGCCAAAAAAAAAAAAACATACATTTAGCCTACTGAACATTAAAGTGATAAAAGCATGTATTATTAAGAAAACATAGACTGAAATAATTTGCTACGCAGGAAAAATACTTATCAAATGTTACCGTAGGCTTCTAAATTTACAGTACATATTTGCGGTACATTTATGTAGATGTATTAGGATCTACAATAGTGGCCATTATACCTCACTTTCAACATGGTACTGCACTGAACATAAAAATGAAAAAGTAATGTTTAAAAGTATTCGTGAAGTTTTCATTTCTTTTTTCGCGGTTAGAGAGATGTCACGACAGGTGCGCAAGTTACCATAGTCTCAAATCCGTGGCGGCCCTTTAACCCTCGTAGACCGTTTAACACTGGAGTTCTTTAGACCTCGTTATCATTAATAAGTGCATCTTTTTAACTTTTTACCACTATAACTTTTAACTTTAGGGTAACGGTAGGGAACGCACACTAACAATATACACAAACATTCATGCCCGGGGTGGAACTCGAACCTGCGACCCTTCAAGTCCAGACAATTCCCTTCAGCTTTAGCGACCACGGCTATCCAGGCCAGCTTCTGAGGCAGTATTTGTCAACATATGAGGCGTACTGTGAAAGTTATTTTTCATATGAAATATTTAATATGAATAAATTACATTTATTATGTTGCTGAAAATAACTTATAAACGGAATATTAATATAAAATCAATTATTTACACTCATTATATAGCCGTACACATTTGGTTTCACCACTTCCAGTTTCAGGAAATCAGAGGGGTTCGACGAGACCCCAGGAATAATACTTGGTAGAAAAAAGCAGATGCAATACGAGGGTTAAAGCTTCGGCAGGTTAAAAGAGGGAGTGTCCTGTATATGAAGTTGAGAAAGAACGCGACGTGGCAGAGCTGTCGGATCTGAGAAGCCTCTCAGCATTCCATTGCCGCGGCGCCAACGCCACTCAAACACTCCTTCCCCCTTCCTCCTTCTTCCCCCCCCCTTCCTCCTCCCTCTCCCCCCCTTCCTCCACCCCCAAGCTCTCGAGGCGCTTCCGTGGCCGCTGCGAAAATAAACGCTCGCTCGCTCGCTGCGTGAACTGCGAGGCTTTGTACGCGCCCGCGCCGCGCCCGCGCCGCGCCGCGCCGCCCGATAAGGCTCCGCGATAAGGCTGCACCCACAGAGTCCCACTGCCTTGGGGGATCCCACCATCGATTTTCCACGCTTCTGGATAGATTAACGCTTGGTTCGTTTTATACGCTTTCGATTTATTGATTGATTAGTGATTTCAGGAGCGTCAAATAATGTCATTGGTTCCGTCAGTGTAGTGCATGCTTCGCGGGAGGTTGCGGTGATCTTCCCCCGCTGGATAGCGAGATCCGGCGCCGATCTCCGTCGGCTTGAGGGGATTTTCCGAACCAGGTATCTCCCACCAGAGGGCCACCACCCCAACCGGGACCTAGCTCTAAGATCCCGACAGGTCTCCTCGCATGTGTAGTAGTATAATGCATGTAAGTGTTAATGTGTGTAAGTAATGTGTTGGATAGGACAAGAAAGGGGAAGGAAATATCGCACGTGGTCCTTGGCCCGTTGGTTACGATACTGATCCAGCATTCATCTGGTGTTCATCGGAGAAACCACGAAAAAATACCGATCAGAGCAGCCGACCGTTAGAATTCTCCTCCATACCGCGGCTGAATTCGACCCAGTAGCTATCTAGCTAGTGTCGAAAATCCTGCCCCCATCGAGACTGGGCAGCGACTAATTCGACCTAGCCGACAAGCAAGTGTTGAAAATTCTGCCACCGTCGGGACTTGAATCCTAGAACCTCCCGGTCAGAAGCACTGCAGTGACAAGAGTTGATGCCCTGTGCCATCTTTGCCGGTGCGCTTTCGATTATTTTGCTGTAGGTGCCCTATTTTTTTTAATGAAGGGCTTGTGGCAGTAGAAAAAAACCACGTCAGGCACAGAAAGCTTTCTGCTAATCGTAAATGTTGATACCTCGATGTTGGAAAATGTGTCAATCTTGTTACTGTGTACTAGCTGAGTGTGGCGTCGCCGACGCTTTAAACTGTTTTAAAAATATTTTCATCTATGACAGATTTCTATTATGGAAGTTCTAAATGAAAGGAAACTTCGAAAATACTGTTGTCTTGTTCTTTCACCCTCGGATGTAGTACTTGCAAAATAATATATTAAGAATTGAAATTAAACTATTAATAATACAAAAGAGATGTGTAGTTGCAGCTCTTCTTGCGGGATGTTCTTTCAGGCTACGGTCACCCACCCTTGAATGTAGTGTTGGAGAACCTTACCCGAACGCTCCCAGAACAATCTCTTTTGTGATGTCTTCTCTGATTTTGCTCTTCTTAATACTTCTTCCACATCGCGGGTATTAATTTACACTTTTATACTACGTTGTCAGAAAATTCTTGCAACAATACGCCAGCCCCAATTTTCCTATTTGTATTTTTTCAATTAAAAATTGAAACTTCACAATTTGAATAAGAACATTGAGATTATTAAAACGTATGTTTGTCAATATTTCATTCCAATGAAAATAAAAGCGAGATAAAGTTGAATAGTTAATATCTAAATAATACTTTTCTAATATTTCCAGATGATGTTTTAACGGGTAGGAATATAGGTATCAAACTGAAACCATTAAAAACCAGTTAAGTAGAGAGATAAATCAAAATCAATGTTTTTCGATTAAATAAGTGTTTGGAATCGTAACCGATTTAGTAATTTTTGGTAACGGACTGGTTCCGGTTGCGGTTTTTAAAAATCTTTGTAGTTTAATTTAATTTGTTATCTGGCTTCATGTTTCGAGAAGTCATCCACAGTGAAAACAATAGATGTCTGAGATTCTTCAGAGAACAGACCTTTCTCAATTACTTATTGCAAATTATCGAGGTTTTTAACGTAAAAGGAAAAAAATCATCAAAATGTTTGATATATCGAAGTTGTTCTGCATTATCATTAATTTCTACACATTATTTAATAAAACCTAGATTAAAATGGAATTCGAAGTCCCATGTTCTTTAAAACTATTTGATCCATCGGCAGCTCCGTTCTTCTTTATTGGGATACATCGATTTTTCCCATTTGAGAATCATAAATTTGTTTTCGACGGATTTCGTAAAAACATAGCAGAGAAGATATTTTCGAGAGTAGTAAATGGGGGGGGGGTAATTTATGGGAAGCGACATGAACATTTTTAATACCAAAATCTTTTTCAAATTGTCACCAGAATCTAAGTGTGCACTTAACGTTTTTCTTGCAAATTGCTGTTGCACTTTTTTGAGGCAAGCAGAAAAATAAACTAGTTGACTTCAAGATAATGTCATGGTTCGCTTACTCAACAAATTCCAGCAAATCGGCATGTACTACATAACTTCTGCACTACATACAAACTGTAGGGAATTCTCAGTGTTTTTCCATCACGATACGATGAATATATTAACATATTGAAACATTGAGGTTATTTTTTTAGTTTTATATAACGATTGAGATAAACTCTCACTATTAATATCACATGCTTGGATGTTACCGATAATACAACCAATCAGCAAGCGTACTAAATACTAATACTTTGAATATCTTGAAGAATAATATAACCTAACAACAACTCATTTAAAAAACGAAGATAGAAGAAGATCTACAATTGAGGAATAAAATGCAATTAGAAATAAATCCCTCGCTTTAATATTGGAGGTGTATAACACGTTCGAAAAATATTTGAGCGTTCGCAATTTTCAAAATTTCAAAGTTTTAATAAAAACAAACTACTTAACAAAAAAGTATTTAAATGTTTTACTCTACTCCAGCAAACAAGTTAATGGAAAAAAATTACAGCCATTTTTCAGAAAATTTCGGATGCGTCACTGGGGCTTCATACAGAGTACCTCCAAATATTAATAAGTGTTCGTTATTCTCGAAAAAATATTCTGACCAATTTTAGCCCAAAAGATACTATTCTGAGAGAGTTCTGCGGGAAATATACATCTATTCCAACAGACCTTTTTCGGGCAACAGATCCTGGATCACCACCAACAAACTTTAATGTTGTGTCCGAAGTTACTGTTGAAAAGAACCTTTAACACTGATTTTACTACCGAAAAGTCGAGTTTGTGTTTTGGGGGTATTGGCAGAATTTTTCTCCCTGTACTAGAATATGAGGAAAAGTAATGAAGTAGTACAGTTCAGCACAATGCATTGGTTTCAATTTGCCTGGGTTTTCTTGGCGATTTCTGCTTCGGGTCGGGTGAGAGTTGGTAACCCTCGGTGGAGTGAGCAACGCTTCGTTTTTGACTTTTTCTCTGCCTCGCTCGCGCCCGTATCGTTTATGACCCAAAGACGTCCGCCTCCAGGAGAAGGGACCCTTTGTCCCCCTCAGGGAATAGGGTCACCCGGCCGAACGCCAGGGGTCATGAAATTATTTCCGGATGGTGATTGATGGGCTTTCTGTGAATGCCCGGTCAGGGGAGCGGAGGCCAGAAAAGACGCAGGGGGAGGAAATATTTTTGTTTGAGGTTTCTGCTGCTTCAGCTTCTTACTCTACTGTGAATCTCGGAAGACGCAATAAATATTCGAGGTCGAGGTCTGAAATTCCTTAATGGATATTTTTGGCGATTTGGGTCAGATGAATTCAAGTAAATTCTTCTCGCATTACTTAACCATCGCTTTAAAGTGAATGTTGTTATTGTTGTAAACATATCTCTAAAATGTAGGAATAACTCCACCAAAATAGTGAAGAATACTCGATTCAATTCCATAAAGAATATATGTATGTAATTCACTATTTAATCCGAGAAAAGTGTCGTGGGTAAAGCGTACTTGAGAACTGTTCCAGGGTAATTTTGTTTCTCTATATTTAGCGGCTTTTAGGGGTATTTAGTGGTGTGTGGGCGTTGAAAAGGAGAACCTCGCAGGTCGACGTGCTGGTCGGTGCTGGATCTGTTTCTGCGGAGGATGAACTCCACCTCATCCCGGAATATAACAGACACTACACGTCACGGAACTAACGAAACGCCCATAGCATTTGTCGCGCTCAGAAGTACTAGTAAACCAACACGCAAATTGATCCAGACTCCAGAGGATTCTAACAATAAATGCGTTTGAAATCCCTTTCACTTCCTCGGATTGGAGGAACTAAGTGATTGTTTGCGCGTGTCAACTGTTAAGATAATTATTACCGTATGTGTAGTGCATGTTTTAATCGCGGGAAGCGGCGGCGATCTTTCCCCGGCGGAGATCTGTCGACGACCAACGTCGACTAGAGGGGGTTCCCCACCCAGGTATCTGTGACCTGCGCGGCACCGCCCTAGTCCAGACAAACTCTAAGCTCCAGACATGTTCCGAGATAAGTAGCGCATGTAAGTGTGTGTGTGTGTGTGTGTGTGGTGTAAACTAAGGGATGAGGATAGGATAAGAAAGAGAAAGGAAAATTCACGCACGGTCAGGGGCCCGTTTATTAGGGTACTTCTTCGGCATTCGCTTGGTGTTGATCGGAGGAACTCCGGAAAACTACGGACCAGAGCAGCCGGCCGTTAGAATTCTCCTCCAGACCGCGGCTGAATTCGACCCAGTAGCTATCTAGCTATGTCGAAAATTCTGCCACCATCGAGACTGGAACCCTAGGACTTCCCGGGCAGAGCTGTAGCAGTGACAATATTGATGCCCTGGGACACCTAGGCCGGTGGAAATGAACTAAATGAGATGGTTGTACGTCCACGATCAAGAATGTTGCGCACATATAATGTTAATGTAAACTTTAAAGCTGGAACAGAAATATGAACTTTATTCTTATTCTTAATTATTAATTCTTTACAATAATTCATTTTAAATGTGATTTTTCATTGTTTTTATTGCCCTCCTACCCAAGCTAAAATAAAAACCTTTTTACATGCCCACTTTAGTAAAAATAAATGCTTTTTTGCTAACCCATTTTAGGTAAAATAAATGTCTGAAACTCTGGGGATTATCAATTATAGTCCCACAGGTGAGATATTTCAGCGGCCCCGGTACATCCCTCGAATTGATAAATATTCGCATTTAAAGTTATTGTAGAGTTCTAATTCTAACCCGATCTAAACAGTATTTATAAACACACTTTCACTGTAATCGAGCAATTTCACAAAACAATTTAGGACCGTTTTTGCGGAAAGTTTGGAAATGTATTAGAGATTTCTTGTACAGTTAATCCTAAAAATAAGAAAAAATATATGCATTTCAAATTTCCAGGACCTTTCCAGGAGATCTATTGGGAAATAATATTGTACTCATGTTAAATTATAATAATAATATTTATTATTATTATTATTATTATTATTATTATTATTATTATTATTATTATTATTATTATTATTATTATTATTATTATTATAGCCTGTTGCAATCACGAAGAAGGCAAGGTCTTCCGGTTGCCAGGTGGGTTACTCAGTGGTCGACATCCCGAGTACCCAATTCGGGGACTTCATCCGTATTTATTATTGAATCACAAAGAAAAGTATACTTCATGAGCAGTCTAATCATAAAGTGTGAAAACTGTTTATTAAAAATAGTCCTGAATTTAAAATATATTGTAAATTAAAAGGACTATATATACTAGCCACGTTCACTATAACTGTATTGTTAATGACGATTGTATCATTTAGCTAATAAAGTTAAAAATTGTAAAATGTAAGCCAGTGTTACCCGAAACTGTAAAATTTGGTAAAAAATGTTAATAATTTAAGTTGTCGCCAATGACCTCGTAGATTATGGAACAATAATTTTTTTAACTTCAAAAATACTTAGTTTATAACAAACTACATAAGTTTGCGATTCATTATTATGTCTTAGCACGTGTTCCGCGGTACGCGGCAGAGTTTTTTGACGCCTTTGTGCCAACCGCCTTCCACTGGCCGAACGCGCACACCTACAAAAAGGGTTCCTTGTGCCTGCGCGCGAGACTACTTCCTCACCAAGGGCCAAGGGCAAGGTTACCTTGATGCCAGCCAGGGTTTGTCGTACAACGCTGACCGAGTCCCCGACCAATGTCAGGTCTGTTTAGAACACCACGGGCGAATGCCGAAGAAAAACAACGCACTATGTTGTTGAAATAAAACAGACTTTTCTCTATACGAACCAATGAAATTAACTCTAATTAAAAAAACTTTATGAGACTCCAGCGTCCATGAAGTCTATTTCATCTTAATAAGAGTGGATTGTTGCATAAATAGGCTAAGCATGCGCTTAAGGTCCTCGTTGGAAAGTGGCCCCCTAACATATTTCCATAAACTTTTATACTAATACGTAAATCTTAGGAACAAGGTGACCCCTCTATCATGCGCCAACGGCCTCCTCGAAGGGCGGATGAGCAGGTAGACATAGGGCACTCTTTTGCCCTTGGGATGGGAAACAATCTCTAAAGGCGGATGGGCCTCTGGAAGGCCAACGGGAGAGAACTCCAGGACTAACATCTTGATTTTATTTTTCTGGGTTAGACGAAATACTGTTAGCCCCCCCCCCTTCCGGAAAATGTTTCAACTCGAAAGCATGAAGGAATGTCTAATACGGAAAGCTACTCCAGGTGATAACCAATCCACCGTTGCCCCTAGCAACGCAAGCAAGTCATCGGATTCTGGAGAACTTGCACCAACATGCTCGAAGGAATTACAGTCCTCCGGAAAACGACAAAATAAAATCGAGCATGAAGATAAAACCTTTTTTGCTACAATTAGCATTAACTCATTGTTGAACACAGGTAAATTAAAGTAACTGACTGATTCTGTAACTAAACATGATATTCTCGTACAGTAGTACACGAAACCAGATTTACAGACGAACATACTTTTGAGACAGAAGGTTATAAAATATTGAAATGGAAGGTAGGAGAAAGAGTGGCGAAAACTATCCCACACTTAGGAACAACCTTTGTAGTCAACATTAAAATTCTAGACTTACTGATAAACTTTCAATCTCTTAATGGTGGGTTTCTATGCCCTCCTTTACATGTACCAATACCGTTTATACATTAGTCATACATTAGTGGAAAAGCATTCATTTTTCATAAATGATAATTTATTATTCAACGTCCTATAATAGAATTTTAATAACAAGTACATCCAAATAATTCATAGCACATTTGAACCCATGATGTACCCAATACATTCATCAAGGTTAATTTTTTAATACCTTCTCCCAAATAAGATTGTAGATTGTTGCGGTCCTTTTTTCGTTGCAAGAGTTAGAATAGATTCGGATTTAGAGACAAACGTACAGGGCAAACAAGTCACGATACATTGTGAAGATTATCATTATCATTATCATTTCAATCTCATTACTTCAGTGATACCGTAGGACAGAATAAGGTAATTCGAGTATTACATCCAGTTTTGGCATTCTCGTAGTTCTTTGTGTCCCTGGAGTTCAATGCACTAGGGGGTCGATTCTTATCACACGTTTAAATGCATAATCAGAGTGACAAACATAAAAAACGTTGTTTAGTATATTTGTGAATAACTGAATGTGAGTTTAGAAAATATACCGTGTTAAGTTTTTGTACAGCATGTTTACCATAGTATTCACTTTGAAAGAAAAGCCAATCCAAAGGGTGTGTACACAGGGCCGGAAAGGAAACTCTAGCATAAAGAAACTCTGAGCCTCCTAATAATACTGAAGTATTGAACATACGTTATCAAAATGATGACGAAATAAAGCCATTCATTCAGCATCTTAAATATTCAAATAACAGAAAAAAATACTGTAAATCCTTGTTAGCACGAACTCGTTTAACACGAATTTCGCCGTAACAGGAACAAAACTCCAGTCCCGGTTAGGGATTACGGTAATACTGACATGTATAATACTCGGATAACACGAAACACATTTTTATAACACGAACTCCGATTATTTCAGTCTCTTGGAATTCGTGTTAATGAGGGTTTACCATAATAAAAAGTAATTTCGTATAATTTTCGTCTACATTCTTGTTCGGATTTTTTAAATGCTTTATCTGATAAATACACTGCTGTACTTATAAACAGTACCATTCATAAAATAATAAAAAAATAGGCAAAAATTATTTTAAAACTTCAATAACAACTTATTGGAGCCCTTGCCAGCGGGGTGCAAGCACGTAGTTAGTCTGTTTATTCATTAATCCGTCCCTGTGAGAATTCCGTTCTCCGTGGCGGTCCGTCCTCGCCGCCGCCCAGCCGTAAATGCGTATCGCGGGCGATCGCGTCCGCCATCGTATTTTTCCGCGACTGACGCACCGCTGCCGCCGCAACCAACCAACAAGGCTTCCAAGCGGGCAAGGTCGTCGAGTTACACACCCTCTCGACAGACAGTCTGGTGATTCCAAGCGCCTCTTTAATTTATTTTTTACATGTAAGGGGCACACCGTTTAACTTACTAATTATATAGAACATGATGCTTTGATCACAGAATCTCGTGTCAACTTCTGCATCGTGTATGCAATATTTATTATAAGTATGCTTTATAACATAACATTATCACGAGTGCCGGACCATCGATAGAACTAGTATGTATTTTTTATTTATTTCTCTCTGGGGAAGTTCTGTAAAACGATTCCGATACTGAGGAACGAACAAGGAATTCTGAAGAATGAACAAGGAATTCTGAAGAATGAACAAGGAAAGTGAGCTGTACAAAGTGGATCGAAGATTATAAGTTGCAGAGATGTCTGTTTTGAGACTGCTTTCTTTCACGAAGGATACGAAGTACCCGTAAAAAATGACGTGAGTTAAAAACATAAAGTGAAAATAAGTGAAAAGCTAAAAAAAAATGCATCAACGTTTAGTTGGAATACACACAGAGCTCGTTTCAGAGGCTAGTTCTCGGAAATGTTCTATGGACCAGTCGTCAGACGAAGAGCTTAGTATACTAGTATAATATTTAGAGGGACGCACTTTGAGTCTGAATTGGTCACGGTTACAATGAAAACTACAGTTAACATGAAAACTCGAAATGCCATTAATTTTCGTGCATTAAATGTTTGAGTAAATATTTACATTGAATATGTACCTAATAAGTAAACGTTACGTGTTTTCTGAGACGTTACACGTGAGAAATACATATGAAACATAAAATTCATTAAAACAGTCTTCCTGGTTCTTGAACTTAGCAAGGAAGTAATTTCCTGACATTTAAAGCTTTCTACGTAAGGCGAAAGAACTTATTTGTTAGTTGTCGCAAACCGGTGTGTGGTCTTATCTTACCGCCTCTTAGTAACCTTCGCTTTCCGATTAAACTTTTATAACTCGTAAAACGCGTTTGTGATAAATATTCTTTTTCACATTAATCATAGAAAACAAATTTCCTTTGTTCTCGAATGCTCCAAATAGCGAGCCATAATGACAAAATATACTTTACCGAATGAATATTTAAAACATATATAATGAAATCATATATAATGGCAATACACTTTATTTCCTTTAGGAAGATTATTGTCACACTCCTTAAACAGTACTCTGTCCCGTGATGTCCAGTGATCTTACAACTTTTTGTATTTTTTATAAAACATCAAATGAATCACTAACGGTAAAAAGGGGTTTTAATTTAAATTTAAATTCTGCTGGAACATACCTGTAGTAAACAATATCGGGCATACGCTACTGAATAAAACGTATGTTAGGCTCTTCTTTTTCTGAATATTTCTTGATATGTTTTCTGACAAACTTTCCCCAATTCTAGTTGCAATCAATATTTCAGTATCAAATTTGCAGAGAGAAAAAACATGAAAGATATTTCATACGTTCGTAGGTATACCTAGGAACATTTTTGTCCACGCATTTGTTGTTACTAAACTCATATATAATGGCAATACACTTTATTTCCTTTAGGAAGATTATTGTCATACTCCTTAAACAGTACTCTGTCCCGTGATGTCCAGTGATCTTATAACTTTTTGTATTTTTTGTTCTAGCTACAATGTTTTCCACAGTTATACCAAGCTTTTGTGTGTTCAAATTAGGTAATAAGAAACAAAAACAAGATGAATATCCTATTTCATAGATTACATAACATTTCTTATTTAATAGAAGATTCAAGCCTCGGATATAGTAAATAGAGCGCAGGTATAATTTATTGAATGCCTGAATTGAAGAATGATGTAATCTGAAGGTATTTCTTGGTAGGTATTCTTTGGTAGGTGACGTAAGGAACATTTATGACAAGTATATAACCCCGAATACATTGTGAGCGAGAGCAAACCTACAACATGAACGACGTTGAAAGAGGCTTTAAAACGAGACGGAGGGAATACTAGACTCGTCCATTGCTACCGACACTCCAAAAGGTGATAGGCACACTCTCGCAGCACAATAAAATGATTTTATCAGCGAGTTGCGAGCAGTTCTGTTCGGTCGTCGGCCATTTGTTCATTCAAGGTCTTGAAGAAGTCAAAACAGTAGAAATACGTTTCGAAGAACCAGCGTCCATAAAATGTGCGAAACTTCCGTTGCATGTCATGAAATATATGGCTCATCTTTGTTTACCGACTTCATCGAACGTGTCGAAAACTTGCTTCGATTTCAGATACGTGGCCTATAACATTACACTTTAAATTTATTTTGAAGTTAGTTTACGATTTGGTGATTGAGAACGTTTCCTTTTGTTCCTTAGTATTGAAAGTTGAGCATAAACGAGTCGATTGATTTATTGAATGATGTTTCCGGGCACGACAATAATTATGATAATTAGTTCCGTTAACGTGGTGAATGATTTTGTTTGAAGCTGATGAATGTGTGAATGAATGAATGTTTGAATGAATGAATGTTTGAAGCTGATGGTGTTCTCCCGCGCTGGATGGTGATATCCGGTTCCGACCTGACCTTCCACGTCCGTTCACGTCCGTCCACGTCCTTCCGTTCCCGACTTTCCACGTCCGCTGGCAGGGGATTTCCCCCTCCAGATATCTCTCCCATCGGGGCACCCTGCCAGGACAAGCTCTTAGCTCCCAATATGTGTGGTGGTGTAGTGCATGTTTATGTAATTCTGTATAAATAAGGGCAGAAGATAAGAGAAGGAAGAGGGAGGAAAGATCTCGCGCCGGCCGTGCCCGTTTGTTAAGGTACTGCTCCGACATTGGGTTGGTATTGCTCGGAGAAATCACTTGAAACTACCGATGAAAGCAGTACCCGGTTGCATCTCGCGGTCAACTTGTCCTAAGCCTTTTGCGTATCTCCCCAAGAAGTCACAGACATATTGCATCCGGTTCGGTTTTCCTCGTGAGTGCAAGAAAGAGCTGGCCTTCGTTTCAATGCTAGCAATATCGTCCTTTAACAAATGCCTACTCGTTTTAACTACGGTGACGGGGATGTCCTAGGTTCGAGTCCCGACAGCGGCAGGATTTTCGACACTAGCTTTTCAGCTAAGTCGAATTCAGTCACTGCCTGGAGGAGAATTCCAGCGGCCGGCTGCTCTGATCGGTAGTTTTTCGTGGTTTCTCCGATCAACACCAGGCGAATGCCGGAGCTGTTCCCTACCAAACGGGCCACGGACCGCGCGCGATCTGTCCTTCCTCTTCCTTGTCCTATCCTCTCCCCTTACACACACACTTACACTAACATGCACTACACTACCACATATTCCGACAGACAGGTCGGGAGCTTAGAGCTTGTCCCGGCTGGGGCGGTGCCCCGCTGGTGGGAGAGTCCTGGTTTGGGGGAAACCCCACTAGCTGACGGTAGGTCGGCGCCGGATCTCGCCATCCAGCGGGGGAAGATCACTGCCATCTCCCGAGAAAAAACACTACACTAACGAGACTAATGACCAAAGCAGTTAACGCGCCCGGAAACACGAAAAAATCAAACCAAACTTTTAACTACGGTAATAGTTCATTGGTTGCTTAATTAAAATCTTAGTTTGCTAACGTTTCGGGATTTTATTGTTCCCTCCTCAGGGCTGTGGTACACATGTCACACTATTACTTCACAGGTATGATACAGAATTAGATAGAATACATACTAACAAACAAAACAATAAAAAGATATACTAAGTCATTTATATGAAATACCTGTGAATATGACCAATACCTATCAAGTATTTCCATAATTAATAGTGCTGTCGTGAATTCAAGAAGTACTCCTTTTAACATTGTTCACTTTATATAACTATCGTTGCAATGGGCAGGCAGAGCAAGACAAACTTTCTTATTTTAGAATTAAACTGTATCGAATGTTCTTCATTTATTAAAATCGATTTCAACGTATACCTTGAACTGCTCTAAGAAGACTGGGAAAAGGGTCAATGGTCTTTCCTTGAAATGTGCTGAGTTGAAATAAGTATATGTTAGATTACAAATACAATTTTGAAGATTCTGCCACGTTCAGCTGTTTTCGAGGTTTTCTCTCGACTTGTGCGAGAACATTTATTTGCGATAAGCACGAATGGAAACTTAACTAAATTGTTTCCTCCTTCCCCGTCCCAAAACCGGTTGTTATGCACTTGAGCTATACCATTTAAGGTAGAAAAATGTGAAAGAGGATTATCTGGCAAGAGGGTGTGAGGGGAAACTTGTAGGTGTGATGCAGTCGGGCAATTCCCGCAAACGGGAGGACCAGTGAGTCACAAACGTTTGACGCGAAGACCAGTTTCAGGCTTGGTAGAAGTTTTGTGCAACCACCGATTGTATTATTTTTTGTGTGAATCATTTTTCTTCTGCACAAATCGTGATGAAAATATTTCCTCTGGCCGCCCCAAACTCCCTGAAGATCCAACAGTTGAACATACCACATATGGTAAAAATTTAAATTAGGTTATATGGGAACTGACCAGGGAACGAGGCATTAGAACACTGTACATGTTTTATTTCTCGCTACGTAAATACTTTACATAACAATTTTTACATTAGAAACTGTACAAAAGGACCAAACCGACACTGCACGCATAGGAATGGTGCAAGAAAGTTCCGAAAAGTGACGCCAGGAGCGCGTGCCTCAAACTGTATTATACACCCACGTTTTCTTGAGCCCCGGAATACCTAGACCCACTCCTTTACCAAAATTCATTGAATTAAGAATAAATGATAGCAACGAGCGTTGTACACAAAATATGATCACCTGAAATGTTCGCTGTCGTGTAATATAAACTATTTTGTATCAAACAACGAACTACAAATTTAACTTTCTTCTTTTGTCAAAATAACCAAACTCCCACTGCTCTCGCAACTAGCCCAACGAGGGCTCAGAAAAACGTGCGCGAATAATACCTAGAGTCCCTATACTTGCTTTTTAACCTGGCCGATGACACTTGATCAGTTGTTACGGTGTCATCCAATCGGAGGTAAAACGTCATCACGATGACGTCACTCGATCTGATTGGCCGAAACCGTAAAAGCTGATCAGTTATCAGTCAAGTTAGAGAACCCAAGTATAGGCACAGAAAGAAGTGCATTTCTTGGCGCCGCCGATTCCGCCATTTTATATCCAGTAGTCAGGGAAGTGTGAACTGTGCAACAAGGGAGGATCCAGCCGATCATTTTGGAGAGGGCATCAGAGATTTTTGTTAAATAATAAAAATTTGTTATTATAATGTACAATATATTATTTTGTAGTGAATATATGATACTGTACAATATTATTTTTAAATAATTATATAATGCTATCATAAATAAATATTTAAATCAATTTTGCCAAATAAAAGAAGTTAACAAAAGGAAAACTCCAGCCCTTTTGGGCCATGACCACCACGCCCCTGGATCGGCCACTGTGTCAACTTTGTATGTTGGAGCCAACAATGTATATATTGATATATTCATGTCAATATTAATATCTACGGAAATCTTGGTCATGCCTCCAGTTGTTATTAATTCACAATTCCTGAATTATGGCTGGCGGAGCTAATTGGCAAGAGGGCATTCAGTGGCGCTGGATGCGCTACTATGAATCTAGAGATTTTAACTACAACGAAAACTGAAGCTTGTCATTTTTTGTACAAATTACCAAATTACTTCCGGTTGGTCCGACACTTTTCTGTATCTATGAAAATGATGAAAAGGGTGAACACCAGTACCTGGACACAGCGTCCATTCCTTACCTCCCGTCCCGTTCCGTCTCGTCCCATTTCGTTGCGTTCTGTTCTGACCCGTTCCGTCCCGCTTCGTCTCGATGTAAAGTTTCTGTGAGCAGCAGCAAGTCAATCTTATAAAGCTATCGCCACCAATGAAATCTACGTTGGTCCCCCTGGGGTAAAATTATACTACTCGTATTCATTCTCAATTTAATTCTCAGGTTATTTGATAAGAACAGATTGTGAATGATTACTTCTATGAAGCTAACTATATATCATTTGAATGGCGATTTATTTAAAGCTTCCCGCTCATTCATTTCCCTAAAAACTTTTGCACTTGTGTATGCAAACCGAGCTTTCTATCAAATGGTCATTATACTTTCTTGCCCGTACTTTAATAAGAAAAAATATATTGTAATCCAGCGTCGGAAAACAGCGAATTTTTGACAGAAAAAGACTTACTGTCGGGCCCTAATAACGAAAAGTGGATAAATCGTGATCATTTATGTAGTAAGTTACTTTCTCTAACCCGTGGTGTACACAGAATCCAGGTTTGTGGATCCTTGATACCGAAAAATGATTTGACGGCAAAGATTCTGTCTTGTCAGTGCGTGTGCAGTCCTTTTGCGGTCCGTGTGTAGTCCAACAGTGTGCGGCATAAATCCTTCAGCCAATTTTCTCCAAAATCGAAAGTCCTCGATAGAGTTAAATGAACTCGAGGCTCTCTCAGTTTGAAATGGATATTTTAATTTTTGGGGTACTTTATGTTAAGCCTCAAAAATATTTTCAAAACTTCTCAAATGGCACCAAATTTTTCTGTTTAAACTTTGTGCGCGGATAGTGTAAAGAACACTCAAAAGAATGGTGAAGGTCTCATTTTCGTTGAAATCCTTGAGTTTTCGAACACTGCGAAAGTTCTGATTTTTCGGCGTTTTCCTACAACTACAATACTGAAGAAAGGATTTTCTCCTTAATGAAATATGTTACTTAAATATAGATCTTAAAATAAGTTCAAGTACAATTGTTTGCAACAACTATTTTACTCGAAATTGGTCCATGAGATTCATGCAATGAATCAAAAAATATTTTCTAAAAAACTGCTCCAATTTTTTCTTCAAATTTTTTCCAGAGATAAAAAAAAGCGCTTGAAAGAATGGGGGCAGGCCTAGTTTTCATTGAACTCAGTATTTTCTAAAAGTGCAAATTTAGAAATAATACGAGAAAATGTGTACTGCTGCAGCACCACTAGTTTAGTACGCGTTCATCTCCCAATAGTATTACAAGTATTCCTTCTCCTGCCGACATCGATGGCTGAGGTGCCGAAGAGTGCGTGCAGACTCGGCGCTTGGGTCCCAAGGGTCGCAGGTTCGAGTCCCGTTGTTTGTCCCTTGCCTCTTACGAATATGTTACCGCGTAGGAGCTCGCGTTCTGCTGACTCCAGATCAGAGCCCGCAAGTGTGTTGGTGTCGAGTGTATTGCTGATTATGCGTCCTATCGTGACGTAAAGGATAACCGGCTGTTGGCTGGATAAAACACTAAGAAAAAAATCCCTTCTCCAAATATTTCAAGATGTACAGCTGTAAATGACCAATGTGGTTTTTCAATGCACTAAAAAATCAAGGACATTCTCTCTACCGCACGATTGCACCATACTGCTCTACTCGATTAAGTGGTGGTAGAATTTGGTAGAATTTCCAACGAATGCCACCGAACATAATCTACTCTTTGCAGCGCTCTCCAATTTCTCATGTTCTCGCTTTCTACTATTCACATGCTTTCGCGAGATAGTTGTGCATATTTTATTGTTATTGTAACGTGAGTATTGTAACATTTTGCGAAACGGAGCTGTTTGATGTATGAAAATTAATCAGTTTGTATACTGTAACAACGAAAATTCAGGGAGACTCCCATTCCAGAAACTCCTAAGAATATTATTGCGCCACATGTTTTGCAGCTATAGATTTATAAGGAGATAGTTACTTCTGGCTTGATCAATACTTGTTTTAATAAAATCGTTGATCATATATACAATAGTTGGTCAATCAACACATAGTACATCAACATCAACATAAGTATTTTTTTTAATGCAAACCACGATAAATTGTTTCATCTGAATCACTGTATATAGATATGTAGAATCCTTTAGAAAGGTTACAACTAACAAAAACGTTGGCTTGAAAGAAAGACTTGTTTCTATTTTGTTTCCTCGCAGTGAGAGAAGAGTGTTATTTCACGTACCATTAACCTGTACCCCCGGAAACAATCTATAATGTTATTTTCTTATTATTATTTTAGTTTTACAGATCGTACATAGTTCAGGACATATAACACTTTACATATGTATTGATGGTTTACATTCTAAATTACCTAAAATTAAACTAAAAAATAATTCGGGTGAGGAAATCTTTTCCAGACACCTCTAAAAACAATCTATTTCGGCAAACTTGGTTAGGAATGCCTCGTATGGGTATCTATTTTTTAATCTGGTTCTATTAGGAGTTTTCCGTAGTCTGAAATTGTCTAGGTATGGAATTTGAGATATGGAGTGATAGAACTGGGTTGAGAGATATGTCACATGGTGTTGTATGGAGTCAATTTGAAATTCTTTGTGGAGCTGTGAGTTTGAAACAAACCAAGGAGCATTTGTGATAGTTCTAAGAAACTGGTTTTGGACTATTTGGAGCTTGTTTAGGTTTGTTCTTGCAGCGGAGATCCAAACTGGACAGGCGTAAAGGAGTGGTGGTCTAATGATACTTTTATAGATGGATATGGTGGTTGGGAGTGGGAGGTGTGAAGATCGATTAATGATGGGTTTTAGTTGGTGTATCTTCTTTTTTGCTTGCTGTATTTTACTATTGATGTGTTGGTTCCAGTACAGTTTAGTATCCGTGTTTAGACCGAGATATTTGACGGTACTATTTGGAGGGAGCCAGTTAATGGGTTCATTATTTGTGAGCGGTGCTGGAGGTGTATAGGGTCTTAAAGTGAATATTTTAATAGCTGTTTTGGTAGGATTCAGTTTTATTTTTAAATATGCTGCCCAACTGTCTATGAGATTGAGATACAACTGAAGAGAATTTCTGATATTTACTAATGAATTACCGGCTAGGAAAATTGCAGTGTCATCCGCGAATTGGGCTGTTTGTATGTTGTCTAATTTCGGGAGGTCGGATACATATAAATTAAAAAGTGTAGGGGATAGTGGCGATCCCTGTGGTAAGCCAGCACTAATTTGTCTTGGATTTGAATGATGACTGTTGACGGTAATCTGTAATGTACCCAATATTTAGTGTGTCATACTCAGGTCAGGGAGGTCAAGAAACAGAAATGTATTAATTATACGAATGTGCTGATATATATCCTGAAATTCAATGAATCGCGTTTATCGTGTCATTTGATTTCCTTTTTCTTTCAAGGGCAAACATTGTGAACGACGTACATATATTATAATAACATTGTTTAATTAGTGAAAAAATTCTTCACTCTATTCAACCATGTATGAAGACATGACTGTTCCAATGCGTTAACACTCAGAGCATCGCCAGCAATTAAGTCTCCGAAGATAATAACTAT
Organism: Teleogryllus oceanicus; assembly: GCA_964035755.1. Taxonomy (NCBI): domain Eukaryota; kingdom Metazoa; phylum Arthropoda; class Insecta; order Orthoptera; family Gryllidae; genus Teleogryllus; species Teleogryllus oceanicus. The sequence continues at coordinate 61,632,789 of CAXIVR010000005.1, read as the reverse complement.
TTAACGATCGCAAGGCGTGTTAAAGCTGTAAAACTACGCGATAAAACTGTACATAAAATATTCATTACGCACAATGTAAATAATGACCTTCGAAGGAAAACTAAACGATGTGTGTCGTATTCCAAATTACGATGGTTGATTTCGCAGAAGAATCGTTAATGAAGGCAATTGTTTCATGACCTCAGAATAATTGGAAAAGTACATCGTTCCTGCTTTTAAGACTTTCTATTGATGTACATCAAGACTGTGACTAATACTGAAGCAACCTACTGTAACACCCTATTTTACGACCATATAACATTGCTATCTCGTTTTCAATGCCAAGGATTCGAGGAGAAAGATGTTTGAAGATTGTGCTTTTGATTTTATAAGAGTACCTCTTGCTGCATTACAGATCTGATATATTAGAATTCATGTAGGAGTTGAATGCAGTTGAACATCATTTCGTATTCTTTTCCATCAATTTCCGTAATGTTGGACTTGCAGTTGCTTCTTCTTTCCTTGTGTTGTTTCCTCATATTGCAAAGAAATTCGATAGGTAATTTGGTGCGGAAACTTTCTTGGCAAATGCCCATGTTTGCAATACGTAGCGATTGTACTGAAGAAGAAATGGTTAGTGGAAATATATATTTTTTCTGGTTTTACGAACTGGATAAGGAAATCGTTTCACCGATGACAGAGAATAACAGACTACGTCTTTTCCATTACAATATTCTAAAAAGATTTGGAAAAGTTTTCGTTGTTTGAAACATCACATTCATGACAACTGTTATTAACAATTGTGACTGAAGCTTTTCACAAAATTTGAGATTTTGTTATCAGACAAATGTATTTTTCGTGAATTGACGTAAGAGGAAGAATTATCACGTCCCAAGATCTCATTTTCATCGATACTAAAACTAGTATTATGGAAATGGGTGGCGGAGCGGGGGCGATCGGTTTGGCGGGGATGAGTAGCAGGACTGGAACCGACTGCGAGGCGGAGCGGGGCGAGTCATGGTAGGGCTAGGCAGAGCATGGCCGATCAAGGCAGGTAGGGCAGAGCGGACAGAGCGGGGCAGGGCAGGGCGGAGGGGGCGGGGGGGGTTGGGGCTGGGTGAGGTGGGACCGGGAGGGATAAGTCCGGGCGGGCGACGGGCGGTGGCGACGGGCGGTGGCGACGGGCGGTGGCGACGGGCGGTGGCGACGGGCGGTGGCGACGGGCGGTGGCGACGGGCGGTGGCGACGGGCGGTGGCGACGGGCGGGGGCGACGGGCGGTGGCGACGGGCGGTGGAGACGGGCGGTGGAGACGGGCGGTGGCGACGGGCGGTGGCGACGGGCGGTGGCGACGGGCGGTGGCGACGGGCGGGGCGACGGGCGGGGCGACGGGCGGGGGCGACGGGCGGGGCGACGGGCGGGAGCGACGGGCGGTGGCGACGGGCGGTGGCGACGGGCGGTGGCGACGGGCAGGGCCACGGGCGGGGCGACGGGCGGGGCGACGGGCCAGGGCGACGGGCGAGGGCGACGGACGGGGGCGACGGGCGGGGCGACGGGCGGGGCGACGGGCGGGGGCGACGGGCGGGGCGACGGGCGGGGCGACGGGCGAGGGCGACGGGTGCGGGCGACGGGCGGGGGCGACGGGCGGGGGCGACGGGCGGGGGCGACGGGCGGGGCGACGGGCGGGGGCGACGGGCGGCGGCGACGGGCGGTGGCGACGGGCGGTGGCGACGGGCGGTGGCGACGGGCGGTGGCGACGGGCGGTGGCGACGGGCGGGGCGACGGGCGAGGGCGACGGGCGAGGGCGACGGGCGGGGGCGACGGGCGGTGGCGACGGGCGGGGGCGACGGGCGGGGCGACGGGGGGCTGGAACGTGCAGTGAGGCGGGGACGAATATTGAGTGAACAGGCGGCGGGGTTGGGGTGTTGTTATGTGATGGCGCGGGGGCGGTGAGACGGAGTGACGGCGGCAGAGCCGCCAGCGATGTGGAGCCGTGAGGCACTTTATAGCTTTACGAGCGGCGACACGGGAGGGCGTGGGGCCACGGCCGCCCAGCGCCCACTCGCCTCGTTCCGCTCCGTCCCGAGCCCCCCACCCCCGGCCGCTTCGGCGCCGCGGCCCACTCCGGAGCATGAGCATTGGGAACGGCGAGACCGCGCAAGTAAACAGGAAGGTGGGTTCGCCAGCCAGGAACGCGAAGACAAGTTAATACTTGGCTCCAATATGCATTCACAAATTCCATGAAATTAGGGGCAAAGGGGGGAATTACGGGTAAGTCTGATTAGTTCTTGTGAATATTCCAAAATTATTTTACGATGTTTTCGAGTATTCATTCCAACTGAATGTTCTTGAAGTCGACGTCGTAGAATGGCGGCAGAAACGTCGGCCTCTGTGCCTTGGACACGGCGTCTTCCGCACTGCCAAGAACATTCAGACCCCGGCCGCGGAAGCCTACAGTCTCACTCATTCCGACTGGTCTCCTCTACTGACAGGTCTCCTCTACCAACTGCTCTCCTCACGATTGGTGTGGTCTCCCCTCCCCTCCCGACTGGTGTGGTCTCCCCCCCCCGACTGGTGTGGTCCCCCCCGACTGGTGTGGTCTCGACTCCCCTACGACTGGTCTTGTCTCACGACGTGTGTGGTAGTGTAGTGCCTAAAAACGTGTGTGCTCTGGTGTTGATCGGAGATACCTCGGAAAACTACCGATCAGAGCAGACAATCGCTAGAATTCTCTTCCAAGCAGCAATTGAACTCGTCTATTCGACTGTTCGATATGTAGCTAGTGTCGAACATCCTGCCATCGTCAGGTCTGGAGACTTCGGACCATTCGGTGAGAGTCACTGCAGTGGCAAAAAGTTAAGCCATTTCTGCCGCTAAAAGCATACAGATAAATGGTTCCGTTAATCCACTTGCTTTAGCTGATTCTCCAAACCAACTCGCGCGCCACGCTCCAGCAAGAGGAGCGGCTTCTCGGCGCCTGGCGTCGCTCCAGCCGGGCCCAGCGCCGCGACGCCCGATTCCGACGCCCGACGCGACGCCTCGAATAGCCCCAGCGCACAGGAAGCGCCGCCGCCCGCACCTCTCGGCGCGCGCCGCCTCTGCCGCGGCGGAACCCAGAGCGCTCCAACTCACAACGTAAATGCGGCTCCACACATTCGTTATTCGGTGAACAGCGAGCAATTTGCGTGGTTAGACGGAAGAGCGGGGACCGGTAGCGGTAGCTCAGTGCATCAACTGATGTCACTGCAGCGCCTCTAACCGGGAGGTCCTAGGTTACACTCCCCACGGCGGCAGGATTTTCGACACTAGCTTTTCAGCTAGGTCGAATTCAGCTGCTGTCTGGAGGAGAATTCTAGCGGCCGGCTGCTCGATCGGTAGTTTTCCGTGGTTTCTCCGATCAACACCAGGCGAATGCCGGAGCAGTACCCTAAAAAACGGGCCACGGACCGCGCGCGATCTGTCCTTCCTCTTCCTTGTCCTATCCTCTCCCTTACACACACACTTACACTAACATGCACTACACTACCACATATTCCGGGACACCGGTGGGGAGCTTAGAGCTTGTCCGGCTGAGGCGGGCCCGCTGGTGGGAGAGTGCTGGTTAGGGAAACCCCGCAGCCGACGGTAGGTCGGTGCCGGATCTCGCCATCCAGCGGGGAAGATCACCGCCATCTCCCGAGAAAAACATGCACTACACTAACGGGACTAATGACCATAGCAGTTGACGTGCCCGGAAACACGAAAAACCACCAACCAACGGAAGAGCGGGCTTGATGGCTCGAGTCTCGCCACGTAAAATAAGGCATTATCTAACTAACAACCGCTCGCCGAATCCCGAGTAGTGTGGATGATTTGCTTGCTATTTTCCGAGTAACAAACAGTCAGTGTTCGCCCTACCCATCGAATGTCGGTCTTTCGGACACATCAAAGGGAGCGAACATTCGCCGAACACGTCAGCTGCTCGGGATTGGGTGAGTACTAGCTCGCTGCTCGGCGAATGCCGAATGTTCGCATTCGCCGAGTAGCGAGCTACTACGCGCCCAATCTCGAGCAGCTGATGTGCACGGGATATGTTCGATTTCTCAGATGTTTCAAAAAGACCGACCGTGACGGGTAGAGCAAGCAGCAAACGTTCGTCTCTAGGCAAATTGCACGCCGCTCATCCTCACTACTGGATTCGTTGACGAGTAGCTCACTACTCGCCAAATACCGAATGTGTGGAGTCGCCTTACAGCAATGTACTTGTAGGGAAAAAAAAGCATGAAACTGGAGTCGCTACCTGAGAACCTGTTTTAACAACGAGATCCAAAACGAAAAAGTCAAAAGTCCTTTCAAGAATCAGTTCGAAATCGTTTAAATAGTGACCGTGAAATCAAAACTGTTAAAATCAGTTTCAATAGTGACACTAAAAACAACCATTAAAATGTTTCAATGCTGAGAACTAAATGGAAACCCTTAATAGAATTTTATTAGTGAGAGCAAAATATAAATCGAAAAAATCCGTTTCAACGGTGAGAGAAATTTTTATTTTTCCATAAATATACTGATGATCATAATCGAATAAACAAATCCCACACTAATTTTGCACAGATATTCAGAACAACACTTGGCACGTAAACAAATCACGATTATATATCAGGGATCATCATACTAGCTATTTGTTCAGTTAGAAACAACAAAGGTCTTATTCCACTCAATAGGATGCGAATATCTCCAGGAATTGAGCCTGGCACATTTTCATTCCATACGGCACAGTCTCGGTCCGTTTGACGATGTATATATAGTACATTTCTTTCATACCAAGAAAACCAAAAGTTGCGGTTCCCTAACACATGTGAAAAGCAAGTATTAATATGGGAGGAATCATGTTCTCTGTTGGAATCATGTTCTCGCATGCCGTTAACAGTGTTGTAAGTAATGGCGCCCTAAGGGTGAGAATTCAGTCGATAGGCGCAATATAAGAATAGCGGAAAAACACAATCAAATATTTGCATTTTCAGTCAAAATCGAAACCATTTCATTGTTTTTGGAATTTTACTAAGTCCCTGAGTATCAGCCGAAACTGTAGACTGACGACCCCTCACACGGTCGCTGCCAGCATAGTTTTCTTTCAATTTCTGCTCTCATTGAAAATTAGTAAATTACGAAGTAACGTAGAAAATAGTATCACAGAAAATGCTATAGTTTTAGAATTTTATATGTGTATTAGTTATTAATAAATTGCTTACTTGATTTAAGTTTTCGTTCTATTGTATTCACTTGTGCAGTCAAACATGATACACTATGAGAAAGACTGATTCATCCACACATATTTATACTGCACTGATTCACGATGTGTTCATGTCCTGATTAAATAAAAACGTAACTACGTTTTTTTTTAGCGACAATGAAGTGAAATACTGCTGAAGAGATTGCTTGCAAGTGAATATTAGAGTTTTTGGACATAACAGGAAAACTAATTGAATTTCTTACTTTTCGTGATTTTGAATTAATAACAAATAGAATGCGCCATATCGCAGGTATTTAGTTGCTACATTTCTCTCACAATTGTATCATATTACCGAAAATATAGTATGTAGAGATAAAATATTGTAACACAACTTTATTCAACGTAAGTTTAGTTGTATTCATCTCAGCTGCACAGGCTGTGGCTCTGGCCATAACCTTTTCTAAACAATCACCTTCTTGTGGGTTTGTTTCCTGCGCCTGGAGTCTCCCGTGACCTACTTCGCCCGGCGCATGGCGCCATGTTGGTGACGTCAGGGCGTCTTGACTTGGGATTAGCGCAGCGCCCACCCCGAATGCCGTGGCGTCGCGACGCCGCGCCGCGCCGCGCCGCTCCGAAGCCTTCAGGCAAATATTTCCCCTGCGCGCTCTCCACGTCGGAGGCTGCACCGCACACAGTCAGCAGCCGCTGAGCCGGTGGGGATAGCAGTATAAAGAGATCCCTCGGTATAAGAAGGGGCAGCTACTACTTGGCTGCTCCTGGCAACCCAATGGCAAATTATGTCCATGAGCTTAATTCGTCAATGTGTTCTTTACAGGTGGCTCACTAGAAAAGGGCTTCGACACTACACGATCACTGGAATGTCATCGCTCAACTCACTGGAATGTCCATCTCACTAGAATGTCCATCTCACTGGAATGTCATCGCCCACCATAAAATTTGGTTCGCGATCAGTAAAACTGACACATTCTTAGAGTAACTTCTCTATACAAAGATTCGCGGTACACGAAAGCGGCTTTGGTGGTATGGCGTTTACCGTATCTGGCTATTATACTCAAGTTTGCGAGTTCCTACCCGATCGAAACTGGATTTTTAAGGGCGAAAATTCCTTCATGCACCTTGCTTCGAATGGAAAATAAAGCCGGTTGTCCCTTGTTTTAGATTTACTGCATGTAAAAGATCCTCCAGCGTAAAAGAAGTCAGTAGCTAAATTTAAATCGCATGTTTCGTCACCGGAATGGTACCTTCTTTCTCCGCTAGATAGTGAGACGAGAGTAGCGAAATTCTCGGTGTCAGATGAAGGAGCAGGTCTGATGGCCTGTGGCTCACCACGTAAAATAAGACAGCATTGAATTGAATGCATGCGCTCCGCGGGCAAAGAAATGACTCATATGAGCGAAGAGTCGAATTTTAGCAACATGCTGTCTTATTATCGCAAACCGGATGCGCTATGGTGCAATGGCAACAGCGTTGCTTCTGCTGCATTGGTAATCGGGAGGACTTTTGGTTTGAATCCCGATAGTGGAGGATTTTAGACAAAAGCTAGATATCGAGGTCGATGTCAGTCACTGTTTGGAGGAGCATTCTAGCGGTCGGCTGATCTGATCGGTAGTTTTCCGTGGTTCGCGTTTCCGTAGTTTTCGTGCGAGAGTAGTAGTTTCCCTTCCAAATAGGCCCCGAATCACGTGCTATCTTTCCTTGGCCACTACACCCTTTGTCTAATAAACTATATGAATATTCTGAATGGCTAAGCCACAATAAGTACTCAAAAGTGGGTTTGAAAAAATGCTTTCTAGGCAAAACGTTTCATTGCAGAAGCATAGAAACATTTCATAAACATGTAATTGTTAATTATTTAATAAAGAAATTAATATATTTTTTCAGAAACAAAAAATAGCCCAGAAAATATGCATCCAGTTTACAAAATTCGACTGCTTTCTTATTTCGCGATTTTCCCCACAATTTTAAGACTATAAAAATTAATTGCTTATCTTTGATTCAAAAATGTTTTCAGAATCTTTTTCGTTTAGCCTTTTTTGGTGCCATTTTAGTTCTCAGGACCTATGTTAAGTATTTTTCCTTATTTTGACCTTTAACGATGTTTTTCGTAATTATTTCAGTAATGAGATATTACCAGGCATATAAGTCATTAGTTTGATTTGCTCTCCAGATACCGATCTCGTTCAAGTCCGAAACGTGAACATCTGCACGCCTGTAAAACTAGTAGGCACTCGCGTTTCCTCTTTGCAAACGGAGACGCAGTATTTAAAAGAATGTACGAACTCAGGCCCTAGGTCAGGAAGTGTTGAAACAAATCCAAGAGTACTATAGAGAATGTTGCAGCAAAAAACTACAATTTTTCGACAGAACAATTCTAATTTTACTTGTATCCGCGGTCTTTGGCTCAGAATTCTTGAATCTTCAATTCCATGAGCCAAGGTGGCAGGCAAGAGATGGCTCCGAGGCTCAGCGGGCAAGACATGGATTCACACCAAACTATGGTTTTGAAACAAAAAAAGATCAAATAACAATGTGAGATTTGATTTCCATTTGTCTAGCCTTTTTCCTATCTATCACTCCTGGACAGAAAGCAATTACTTGTAGAAATATAATATAAAGTAATTAAATATATGGTTTGAATGGATATTTCCGGAAATTGGATCTGATTTACCTGTCAACACAATCGATGGCCGCCATAGTACACTCACATGCCTATCCTAAAATCCATTACGCTTTGTTGATGCAAAAGACGCCAGTCGAAAAAAATATTTTTCAAGAGAATGATTTTATGTTTTCTGGAATGCAACAATTTATCTCGAGACCAAAGGCAATGTGTTTTGCTTTATGTACCTTCTAACCTGGAAACTGTCTTTATGGATGTTTTACAACCTGTAGTAACAATGTACTATTTTGTAAACATATTTCTTCACTTAAATTCAATGGATGATCTTTTTTACTTTCGGCATTTTCCTGTCATTGGAGCGATGTCTTCTCGTTGGTCACATAGGACACACTGTCCTTGCAGATATCCGCAGTGTATGACAAAGAAGTATTCACCACTACTTCCATTATATTTTTTCGCAGAAACTCTTGCAACGTCCTACTGCTAGCATTCAACTGTGTTCTCTCCTCTCTTCGCGCGGATGTTTTCTCGCCCATTTCCGATATCCTCGCCTCTCCTCCAAGTCAGGGCTTCAGTTTGGAACTGTTGGTAAACAGAAGCGACTGACTGAACCATCAGACTCGGACGCCGCGGTCGTTTGGAAAGTTTACTTCCAGGAACCCAGTGACGTCCATATTCGCAACTTAGCCAACGCTAACAGCCCAAGATAGCTGACAAATCGTCACAGTGTGTTCTGACGTTCGACCAGTGATTTCAGATCGTTCCTTGACATGTGGTAGGAAGTTGCATTTGAGGCGTAAGGTTCATATTATCTCGCTTCAAGAAATCCTTCAAGTTCTGTTAAGCTGTGCTAATATTGACTGGCAATTAAGGTAATTCATCTACATTAGCAACAAATACCACTTCTAGCTTCTTCGTTCATTTCTGATGCACGGTGGTCTCCGAGTCTACGCTTACTGGGGCTTCGTCTTCTCCATTGTCTAGGATATTTGTGTATACTAAGATAATTTTTAGTTTTACAGATACATGAACTTCACTAGCATCTCCATTTATTATAATACTTTTTTTTACTATATATTAATACTAAACCCTCCGTGAAATTTTAAGTAAATGTAAAAGGGAATATTAATAAACACAATAAATATATTAAATAAGAACTCACAATTTACGAATTTATTAGCAGCGATATGGATATAAATGGTTGTTGCTTTCTCCTATACATAATACGTGTATACGGAGTAATATACATAGTTTAGAGAAAGATATGTCATGCTGCGGAACATCGATTTTGATATTTCAACGGAAATACACGTTTGGGGTCCCCTGATACCGAAAAACTGTTTTTTTTTTTTTTCAAAATGTCCGTCCGTCTGTCTGTCCGTTTGTGAACACTACTAGTGCCAAAACCATGCGTAGGATTTTTTCAAAATTGAAGAAACCCCTGTGTATCCGGCTCTTGTTATACAGATTTGAAATTTTGAAAAATATTCTTAGATAAAGCCCCCTGGGCATTTTCAAAATTTTCTCGGAAACGGCTCCAAATTTTTTCTTTAAATTTCTTGTAAGAATATTGTAAAATACATTTATAAACGTATATATGTACGATTTTCACGGTTAACTCTGAAGTTTCGAAAATTACAAAAGTATGAATTTTTCAGCGTGTTCCTAGAACAATAAAATTGAAGACAGAGATTTTTCCTTCAAATGAAATTTGTTGTCTATAAATAGTTCTTACATTAAGATCATGCAGATTTTTTTGAAAATTGTAGGAGTTTTCGTGCAATAGTGCGTGCAATATACGCAATTTTAAAAAATACTAAAGACCAGATTTTCTCAAAAACCGCTCAAAATTTTTTCTTTAAATTTTGTAAGTTAGTACAAAAACAAACCCTATACGATGACATAAATTCCATATTGCTCGATTCTTTTGTTTTTTCAAAAATTACAAAAATTTAATTTTTTTGATTTGTCTCCCATGTCGGTAATATTTACATTAGATGCAATTTCATCATGTTATTGTACTTATGAGTACATGTGATTTAAATAATGTCATATCAATTTTCTCGAAAATTCAGTTTTCTGTTAAAATGACTTCAAAATTGTGCATTTTCAGAAACGCTCAAACGCCATTTTATCAAAAATGGCTCCAAATTTTTTCTTCAAACTTTTCCAACGGATAGTGGTAATGACATTGTTTAATATGACGTAAAGTTCGTTTTGGTGTATTCTTTTGTTTTTTCAAATGTAATTAAACAAAAGTATTTTTTTAAATATCTTAAATGCCGTTAATATGCACATTCCCAGAGATTTGTATAATTATTGAATTTGTGTGTGGAAGTGCTTTAAATGAAGTTTTTCGAAAACTCAATAGCTTCCTGTGAAAAATAGCTTCAAATTTCGCATTTACAGAAACGCTTAACGCTATTTTCTTAAAAACGCCTCCATGTTTGTCAATGAAAATTGCTATTTAGGACGAGGTTTTACTCTTCTTTAATATTCTTAAAGTAATATTTCGGCTCTATTATTAGGAAACCGAAAAGTTGAGAAAATCAAAAATGTACTTTGGCCGGTGATAGCAGCTGGCAAGAGGAAGGGGCAAGACCGTAAAGCCAGTCCACACCAAGGAATTTAGAAAAGTTTACTATGAGAAAGTCTGTGCCATTCTGAAGAACCACTAGTTTCATAATAACAAGTAATGAAAAAAAATGCAAATTTTTGTAGTGATTTCACAGTAGTAAAAAAGAGAAAAAAGTTGGAGAAAGAAAAAGTACATTTTTCTGTCCAATCGTTTTAAAAACGCAGAAAAGAGTGAAGAAAAGGGTGCTGAAGCATAAAGAAAAGAGGGAAAAGGTGACAAAATGTAGTAATCCCACGAAAAGGTGCAAAAAGGTGTTTATTTTACTTCATTTCATTCCCCCCCATAAATATATATAATCAAATCCTTTCCTTACTGATAAGTGCTTCCAATGCCATTTTGAAGCTTCCTCAAACTCCAGCTTCATCCCGCCACACACTACGACTACCGCAGACAACCCATCCCCGTTCCTTATGTCGACTTCCACGTACTCGTTCACTACAGACCTCGCCTCCTGGTCCCATCTCCATCCTCCCCTTGCCTGCAACCGCTCGTCCTTATCCGCTGGCATCCCCGTCCGTCGTTCCCATATTACTAGTCATTTTAATTACTTCACCCCCTATTAGTACGCACGCTTCCACACTCGGTCAATCCCCATCCGCACTTATTTTCCCCCCCCCCCCTTCCACGAGCGCGGTCGTTCCCAATCCCCTCCTCCGCTTCCACTTCATCACTCCTCAACTCCACAGCCGCTTCCAGACGCCGTCCTCCCCCCCACTCCTTACGATCGCATATTCTCATCCCTCCTCCACATCGCCTCATTCTTCAACCCCCCGCTTCACGACCCCCGGTCCACAATCGCCTTCCCCCCGCTTCTAGATACCCCAACTCGACCGCCGTCATCTCTATCCCCCGTGCGCTTCCACGATCACTATGATTTCTCTTCACCTCCTCTGTTTCCATGTCCGCCGCCACCCTCAACCCTGCATCTGCTGTCGCAACCGCCACCCCCGCCTGCACTTGGTCCGTCACCCCGTGTTGCGCAAGCGTGCGCCTGTTTCACGGCGGTGGGCGTGGCGTGGAGCGGCGCAGCTTTTCCTGGCTGAGTCACGCCGAAGGCCTGCGCCTGCGTGCGCACTCGCAGCCGCCGAACGAGAAAGCGCACCCGCCGTGCACAGGCTCCACGGACCGCAGAGCCCTTGGCGGCCAGTGCCGTGCCGCCCCCACTCCCATCAGACCTCGTGGCTTTATGCCGCCTTCGATGGCGCAACTCTCAATTAACATGGCAGCACAGTGCAGGTTGTTGTCGTTACAGTAGAGCCCCGCTAATCCAAACCCCGCAAATCCGAAATTTCGGATAATCCGAACAAAATTGGAGATGGAAGAAAAAATACACTAAATAAATAAAATTCTTGTTTACAGTGTAAAGGTTTTTATAATTACCGTAGAACTGAACTACTGCATTTTGCGCTTTCCCCATTGTCAACCCTCTTTGAGCACTTTGTTTTTCTTTTAATGTACAGGAACTATGTTTTCGTTTGCTTGACATTGTACTGTACGGTGTAACACCTGTTTTGTATTAATTTATGAACGAACAAGCTTGTACAACACATTGTAAGTTAACCCAATTTGTTCTGAATATTGTACGTACCATACCCGTTAATAACACCGTAAAATACACATAAACTGTGTTTCAACTGTTCTGAACAATGTAGCAAACCCAACCGCATGCTATCGGTTACATACGTACTGAACTCAGTTGTTCACAACATTGTCACTTCATGTCGCTACCCTACATTGCCATTTTCTCACATCGCACGCTGCGTTGTATTGGGTCTGGTAACCCTATAGATGTATTTGTGTATGTACGGTATATTTTTCGGATAATCCGTATATTTCCGCATCCGAACAGACTGCACCTCCAATTAGTTCGGAATACCGGGGTTCTATTGTATTATTATTATTGTTGTTGTTGTTGTTGTTATTATTATTATTATTATTATTATTATTATTATTATTATTATTATTATTATTATTATTGTAATCATCCTACGTGCCTTGCATGTGACCCTCTGTCCGTCTATAAACATTGTATCTCCCGGACGCCGCTGTTTACAGTAATACGGTGCTCGACTTGGATCTCTCGGAATGAAAAAGTTTTTGAAGTGTTACCACCCTGAAGGATAATTATCTACATACACATAATGCTAATGGGATAATTTCCTTTTGCAGGATGATTTCAAGTACGAAATTATATTCTAAAATAAATCTGTTAGAATGGTATATTCTTACCTGATATGGTACCTTGCAAGTGTACTATTTTTCGTTAATAATCCTGCTGATTATTCACAGAAAGAATGTTCTCTTAAGAACAACTCTTCTGAGAGCGTTCGGTAAGATTCTCGAACAATGTCTTCAGGAGTGGTTGGGCCCGAAGCTCGAAAGAACTTCTGACAAGAAGAACTGTGATTACACATTTATTGTATTTTTTGTTTTTCAACTTTAATTATTAATATATAATTTTTCACGTACTCTTTTCGAGGATGAAAAAACAAACAACTGTGTGTTTACATTTTCTTTTTATTTAAAAAATATGAAATCTGAAAAACATGAATATATTTTTAAAACTTTAAAGTGTCGGCGACGCCACATTCGGATAGTTTCCGTATGCTAGTAGCTATAGGAACTCAGCTAGTAGCTCGTACATACTCGTATGTGGCGGACAAAGCGAGTTCGCAAGAATGGTTATGTCTTCATCCCATTCCACTTTCTCACAGTAATTCCATCACGTGTTTATCGTATTTGCCTATTTCAGTTGGCCACCTCAGCTACTGACTGTTGCAAGTTTTCGAATGTATAAATAGAGCTTACGAATTGATATATCCTGTGTCGTATTTAAGGGAAGAGAGTCAGGACGATTCGTTTTCTTCTTTTTCTAACGGTGCATTATTGTGTAGAAAACAGCCCCACTCCATTATTGCGTAATGTAGAAATGTCCCTTGTTTCTTCCTTCGGGGTTGGTGCGAGGTCGAAAGACTTCATCGATTCCGCAGAAATGTCGGTTTAGTTCATTGTTAGTGTACGTTACGTTTTTCGAGGAGCGTGGCAATGGGGGGGGGGGTTGTGACTCGTGAGGCGAGCAGGGGACACTTTTTTGACCGCGTCTGGGCCAAGGCTTGTTGGTTCATGACCTTTTTACGATCCCTTTCAGATCACCAATTTCTCCACCACCGGCCGCTGGTGGGCGTGACGCCTGCACGTAGCTGCGGTGGTCCTTGCCCGCGGTCGACTGGCCGAAGAGCAGAGTGACCGACCACTCATACTCTTTTTTTAACAGCTTTATTTTGTATCTGTTCAATCCATCGATTGATTGATTGATTTTTTCGTGTTTCCGGGCGCGTCAACTGCTTTGGTCATTATTCCTGTGAGTGTAGTGCATGTTTTTTTCTCGGGAGATGTCGATGATCTTTCCCCGCAGGATGGCGAGATCCGGCACCGACCTACCGTCGGCTAGTGGAGATTCCCTCTAACCAGGACTCTCCCACCGGGCACCGCCCCAGCCGGGCCAAGTTCTAACCTTCCGACTGGTCTCCCGGAATATGTGAGAGTGTGGTGCATGTTAGTGTAAGTGTGTGTGTAAGAGGAGAGGATAGGACAAGGAAGAGGAAGGACAGATCGCGCGCGGTCCGTGGCCCGTTTGGTAGGGTACTCTCCGGCATTCGCCTGGTGTTGATCGGAGAAACCACGGAAAACCACCGATCAGAGCAGCCGGCCGCTACAATTCTCCTCCCGACAGCGACTGAATTCGACCTAGCTGTCAATCCATCGATTTTACAAAGATTTGCATGTCTTAATACTGGATGAGGGCATAGGCAGGCGGGGAGTTTTAGTCGAAGCTCCCTCTTACTTTGTTACGTTTCGTTTAATTTAGTGGTTGGATTTTTAAATTTATTCATATTCTGAGATCCTTTAACACTCGGGCTGTAGAGAAGGCATTTCAAGGTGGCGGTCAAGATAACTAGCTCACCAGAGTTCGCGGGTACTGCAAATAGCGCGAGATCTGAAAGTTGGTATAGTGCAAATTGCTCAGGAATGGCACGATACGTCACTTGATACCTCAGACGTAAGTCTTTCAAACGTAACAGTCGGGGAAGTCAGTTGACAATTATTGATCCAAATTTATATATATTAATTCTTGTGTTAATCCCCATTCTCTAATAAATGAACGATCCTTTAAAACGTAATTATACATCCGTTAAAATTGAGAAATTCGCCCGTAAGTGAGAAATGTTAACTTAGACTTGCTAATTAATTTCAAATTACTCCTGTATACAACAATAAATGAATGATTGAATAAAACGTAACACAAAACGAAAACAAGAAAAGAACTCGTCATTGAAATATATTTCTGCCCTAAGGAAAATCGTCAAAAATGTTTGAGACAGAATTTAAAACATGAAATAGTAATAATTAGGAAGGACTATAAACATAATAAACAAATCTTAGTTGTTTGATGGAACAAATCTAGCAAATACATGTTTTCGTATGAAGCCACTGTTCCGCCGCCTCGCACCACTTCAACTTGAACGCGGACGGACCCTTTCTGTATTTGGAGGGAAAAATTTAGCGGTGTCAGGGGAAATTGCCCGTGCTCGCAGGAACGCCGGATTTTCTAGGCGGGCGCAAGTACATAGTCTTTAGTGCGGGCGCGGTTTGACATGCTCGCTGTAGAACTTGTAACAACGGTTATTTTCGATGGTGTCCAAACTTGTTGGAAAATTCAACACTGTTCTTTAATTTTTTGCAATTCTTCTGTATCTTAGTCTGTATATTACAAATATATTTCTGTTAATCTTGAATCGTAATCCAAAACATTTTTCTCGCATATCACTCATCCATTAGTTGAGCGATAATTCTTTCTCAAAACTTATTCAAACGACAATTCAACGAGCATTTCTGGTAAGCAATTTTTGGATACACATATTAATCAATTACACACTTTCTGATTAATATAAAATAATTCTTTTATCTTATAATTGTATTTATACCAAATTGATTATAGAACATTTTTTTTTAAATCTTTCCCAATTTCATGGGGTCCCTTTACATTTGGGATTTCGATAAGCGCATTCAGAGGTATTTGTTGAGGCGTTTCTGGCAAAAAATCCAACGGTTCCACATAAGATAACGAGAGTTTGTTAGTTATAATAATTTAATAATAATATAATAATGATAAATTAATAATAATAATAATAATAATAATAATAATATAACGAGAGATTTGGAATCTCTGAGAGTAATAATATACCGATATAAAAAAGATATAAGTTGTCTCATCTAGATTTTTAATATAGTCATACTTAATAAAAGATTACTAAAAATTGAGCTGTTTGGTCTTGGTTTGCAAATTCGCAAGAATATAGTACAAAATTTGGCGTAGACACTTAAATCATTCACCTTAAAATTATAATTCATGTAAACGATTTTTATATGCCTCGGAGTAACTCTTTTTTATCCTTCAATTGAACAAATAGACATAAATCACCATAACTGTAAAATATTAATTATTTACTTCAAAGAGAAGGATACCAATTCGAACAGTGGTAGCGCGAAATCGGGAAGAATCCAATGTCTGCTTGTTCGAAATTATCAATTTATTTATGGGTGTTCTGTTTTGTAAACACAATACTCAGAAAGCACAGATATTATCCATCACACATCAACTTATCAGATTATCTCCTCAATCATAATATTGCAAAATGAGAGAGTTTCAGATAACGAATCACTCGTAAAAAAATGTTAATCTGATAATAGGATTACTTGCCTAGGAATACTTAAAATGTGTCATGTGAAAATGATAAGTTCTCGAATTCTAGGTATCACATGAAAGGTGTGTGTCGCTTTTGACTTAATCCATTTGGTAATAGAAAGGTGCTTTTCATCGGACCGATGATAACAGTTTTTACAGTGGGCATCCTTCCTTGGAGGCCTCTAAAACGATTTTTATGTCGCTTTTTCAAATGAACAAATAATAAAATTACAAACTCGTAAAGTATAGTAGGTTTTCCAAATTCACAAGTACTTGGAATGGAGCCAGCGTTAATTTAATGAAGGCGATAGGAGGTGCAATGTGCCGCCGTCTCGAAATGTGCATCCAACTAACCAACTTCTCACTTTCATCCACCCTGCCCCGTCTGCGTTTGTGAGTGACGTCGGCACCTGTAGGTTCCCATAAGCAGTGTCCATACGCTTCTACATTTACTACGCCCCCGCTGACAACACCCCTCTTCTGCCTGTCATCGCAGCCACTGCCGCCCGCCCCCGCCCCCACTGAGGCCTCCGCCACCGCCGCCGCCGCCGCCGCCGCCGCCGCCGCCGCCCCACCGCCGCCGCCGCCGCCGCCACCGCCACCGCCACCGCCGCCACCGCCACCGCCACCGCCACCGCCAGCGCCCCGCCCCGCCCCGCCCCGCCCCCCCCCGCCCCCGCCCCCCCCCCGCCCCGCCCCGCCACGCCACCGCCACCGCCACCGCCACCGCCACCGCCACCGCCACCGCCACGCCGCCACCGCCAGAGCCGCCGCCGCCACCGCCACGCCGCCGCCACCGCCGCCGCCACCGCCGCCGCCACCGCCGCCACCGCCGCCACCCCGTGACCATCCCGCCTCCACCTCCGCCGCCTGCGCCGTCCCGCTCCCGCCTCGACGCCGCCGCTGCGGCCTCCATCACCCGCCGTCGCCGCCAGATAGGCCTTTCGAGAGGTGCCACGCGCGCACAGCGTCTCTTGGGCCTAATAGACCGCGACCAGCGCACCGCCGAAGGCCTTGGCGCCGCGCCTGTCCGCCATCGCCCTTAGCTCTCCCGCCCCGGCTCTTTATGCATCTGCCAGATCCCGTTCTACCTCCGATCTCGTCCTCTCTCCGCTCTATCTGCGCCTCGCCTCCGTTCCCGTCCCGCCTCCTCCTCTGGCTCGCCTTCGCCCCACACCCTTATTCCACCTTCGGCTTCGCCTCTTCTCCTCCCTGCTCCGCCCCTCCACACAACTTTAGGGATGGGCGATTAATCGCGATTAGTATAACAATAGATTATATAATACTATTAATCGACAAATTGAAATCGATAATTTTCACAAGGGTTAATGTACACATCGATTGATTTTTCCGATTTTTAGCTCGATTATTTTAATTTAAATATTAATTTTCAAAACGAGCAAAATATAAAAATACATCTCTACTTGTTAACTTTGGCAACTGAATTCCTCGTCTGTATATCTTTCTTCAATTGTAGATGTTAATAGAGATAATCATACGCAATTAATTTCAAGTTAATAAAACTAATAAAATGAACAGACTCGATGCATGGTTTAATATTTTAGTGATTCAGTAATATTATATTCAGTAGAAAATAAGAAAGACAGAATTACTAGTTTTCCTAGAACCGTCGTCAACCAAGTACATCGTTAGATTACAATTATTGGTGTTACGGTTTTCAAGAAATTCTAGAACTTTTTTAATTTTTAATGTATTTTACATCGCATTATTTAAACGTGCGAAAAATTAATCGATTATGTAACATAATCGACTAATTCGAAACGATTAATCGATGTATATTAATTTAACAAAAAATAATCTATTATTATATAAGAATCGCCCATCCCCACTTGACTTCCGCCCCCCTCCCCTCTGACCCGCTCCCCCCTGGATGTATCTCCAAACTACTCACAGTCGGCTTTGGTCCTCCAAACCTCCCTGACCCTTGGCGACCGTCCCAAACGATCTCGCTTTCCCAATCTGGCAAGTTACGAATTTCGAAACGATGTATTTTCGTATTTTGCTTGGTTCAGTTTCTAGGCTCAACAACCCTCATTGTAACGTGTCCCTACTTCCACTGTCAGAGGGTCCCCGATTCCACGTCCGCCACTGGCTTTCCATGTCCGCCCCACGTTTTTCACGAAGCTTCTCCAGTATTTGGTTACTCGCCTCATCTACTTGGCCATCTGCAGTCATCGTTGCCATCACTTCTGCTTCACATCATCGCTCACACCATTACACATTGAGTTCCGAATTCGAAATTTGGTCCGGAATGCGTAATAGGCGTTTTCGATTCGACTATTAATTCCTTTGTAACCCAATTAAAAAGTTAGTTACTGTTCAGGTAGGAACTATGTGGATGCAAGAGAATGTAGAAATGATTGTTTTACATTCACCCGGAAGGATTTAAGAGTTGTAGGACAGGAGAGTCACAGTAGAATATTAGTTTGTGGAAAACAGATAAAAAACAATTTATGGTGCACTTTCAACTCTGCTTTTTCACTTACTCCTTGTTTGCTCTCTCATCATCCCATCATCCGATGTTTCTTCTCTCACCCTCTCTTGCTCACGTTGCCCTTAGTGCGACACCCTCTCTCTCCCCACCTCTTTTTCTCTGCCATGTCTAGTTATGGATATTTGCTTTCTCCCCCCCAGCATTTCCGTCTTCAAGATTTTGCTGCCGCCTCCATATCCGCCCCCACCATCGCATCCTCTTTCCCCTTCGACTCGGGAACTGCCACCTCCCACAGCTGTCTCGACTGTCGCCGCTACCGCTCGATGCTTTTCTCTGTCCTTCACGCCCAGCGGTAACAGACACGGCGCGTTTGCGTCGACAGCTCTCCTGGCCACGAAATGTGTCGACACATTTCAAATGCCACCGTCCGCCATCATTCGATTCCTTCCTGTTCGATCTTTATACTTCGATTAAAACATTAAAAGAGATTTTGCGCGCCTTGGCGGGAAACAATCGACTAATAGAGAGTTTGTGCACGCCATTGCGGACAACACAGTTAATCTTCTGCGGATGCGCAGACGCACAAAAGTGATGCGAACTTAAGATGCTTTAACGTCAGGTGACAAACTATATCGGGGAAAATTGCGCATGCGCAGATGAACAAAAGTGATGCGGAACTTAAATTGCGCACACAGAAGATGTACAAACTCTCTATTCACTTGCCTATTGTGAAATGCAAAAAAATTAATGCGAAAGTGCGAGAAAGATTGATAGCGTAGCAGTTCGATAGTGCTGTCGATTGCTTTAACGCTTCGAGGTTCAAAAACTCTAATTAATCCGTTCACATTTGATCAACTGTGAAACTCGTCATATAGCTGCGTCACAGTAGTAACGTTCAAGCTACCGTTGAATGACAGCGTTGCAGCTGACCAAGTGTCAACAGACTTAATGCTTTAATCGAATAAGTATGTATATAGTATTTCCTTCGAGCTTTTAAGAGTCGTAGGAATTCAGCGTTTAAGAAAAAGGACTTTAAGTTTCAGAAGACTAATCTAAAAATTTATCTCCGTTAACAATCAGGAATATTCACTCCCTTATTGTGAAATCTTCGTTCGAATTATTCAAGAATATGCAATATAATCATAACTAACAAATTGAACTTGAAGTGTAGATAAGACAATGTAACTGCGTACATTTATATTTACTAAAACAAGCGTAATCGTTATATAACACCCAATTATTCATTATTATAATGATTACGAATATATTCGGAAACGAGGAAACGTGTCTATGACATTTCCGTATGTTTAGGATTTGGAGGTTACATCGACGTGCAGAAACTGCACAGTTTCATAAATGTAAGTATTTTCAAGGTATTTTTGTAGAGAAGCTGAACCACCTCAGAACCCTGGTCTGACTCTGTTAGCTTCAGAAAGCAAACAAATGAATTCGAGCTAATACACTAATTTTCCTATTGATAGACATTGAACATATTTTCTTCAACGACGTGCAAGCATGAAAAGTTAAAGACCAAAATCTCTGTGGCGTTTTAATGCATTTTTTAATTCACTACACTTGCAACGTGTTTTATGAAGTTTAAAGAAAGAAATATTAATGTTCATAGAAAAATTCTCTAGTTTCAACGATATACAACAGCCTGGAATGAGCATTAAGACGATTGAGATTCTTTAATTTCATTTAACTGATAATACATTTAATTTTATGTTCGGCAAATCATAAGGAATGTAGCTCATTGTTTGAATTCAACCATAAGGCTATTTATCAAGAAATGAAATTGAAGCCGATATCGATAATTGATAGACAAAACAGCTCATCCGTCAAAATTCAAATTTTACCGAAGAGATAAAAGTATTTTTATTCTTCATTCTTCACAATAATAATTTCAACGAAAGAATTGATTATTTTAAATAATATTTACTAATATTTATATTACGTTGGCAAAGTTTCCTTTATCTTGCATGTGAACGAAGATCTTAGTATTTTTTTTTCAGTCTGGTAGCAATTGTAACCTGTGTTGTCTGATATTAATAAAATATTCTATGTATTATTTTTATTTTTATGCGTACTAAAAAAAATCTTGTTGTGCTCTGATGTTGCAGGTAAGGAAATCTGACGTTCTCTTTTTGTGATGTTTGGATTACCTTGTAATTCTGGTGAGTGAACTTTTAAACGAACGAATACAATGTACTATGACCATGAAAATTCTCTTGCTCTTTTAAATGCTTCATTGACGTCAATTCTAATTTTAACTACAACTCTTCGCAACGATTTCAAATATTAAACGGGATTATATAATCCCGTTTCAAGCTCCAGTTTTCACTTTTACGAAACCTTTTTTTTTCTCCCGCTGCTTCATGTTTTCCTGAAGTAAAATAATATTGCATTCTCTTGCACTTCACTTAGTGTCCTAATTCAGGATTGAAAGCACGCATGGCCATGCCCCCCCCCCCAAAAAAAGGCCTAGAATTTTCGTTTCTTACCTTCTTTTATTTCACAAAATTGATTTAAATATTTATGTTAGAATTATGTAATTATTAAAAAAATAATATTGTATAGTATCACGTATACCCTACAAAAATAATATACAATATAAAACCAAATGTTTATTATTTAACAAAAATCTATAATCCGCCCCTGGCGCCGCTCGCCGATTTTCTCAACCTCCCTAAATCTTACGTCTCACGGTGAGGGCCCTTGCGAGCAAGGCCCTTGGGAGGGAAAGGGTTTCGTGGACACGTGCTCTGCGTCGGTCCCCGCGCAGAGAGGCTTTTTTGCTCCGGTGCCCCGAGGCTATCGACGTCAGCCGCCCAGGATTTGTGCTCTCTCAGGGGTGGAGGGTGAGGTGTTTGGGAATAGTTCTCGGACGAAGGACTGAGTCGCCCCCCCACCACCACCCTCGAGTTCGTCACATCCAGAACGCCAAGGGCACAAACAGCACGCTCGACTTCCAAATAGGAAATGGATGTGATGCTTTTCTCATTGTCAGAAGTCAAACTCACAACACAGAAAAATTATTGGGAACGTGTTTAAGAGGAAGGGAGATCACTGACAGGGCTTTTCTTAGAATGAGAACGGTCATTTCACAAGAACCCCATCACTTGGAAGGGGCCAACTGTGCATGTCCAGCCTAGATGCAACAAGATTTATGAAATAGAAGCTTTTTAAGAAAGAACAAGATGGTTCTGCCGAACAGTTTTGATCTTGACAAGTTTCTGTCTAGTTGTGTTCACAATTATTCACGAAGTAAATTCAATGTATTATTTTCCATATAATTTTGCAATTGAAACAAATTAAAGAAATTAAATAAAGGTTTTCTCCATCAAATTATGACGTTCTAAAACAAAAGCTGGAGTACCACGGCAAAGACTTGGTTATGATTATCGAGAAATGCGATGTCAATACACCCCCAGCAGGCCGAAAAGCTGGTTCAGTCCGTTTTTGGAAGTGTCGCTCCCTGTTGTTCCCTGAAAATAGAAGTTCCAGAAATGTACAAAATGTGAACTTCAACGCCACATAACTCCAAATTATGCGTAAACTACTAATATTTTAAAAAAGTGTACTTAATATGTTTTAAGGAACTAAAATCGAGCAATATAATTCATTAAGAAAGAAATATCTATTTTTAGTATTGAAAGTGTAGTACAGGTTTGAAAGATATTGAACTTCTGCCATGTTCGAATTTCCAGATATGTTAGCGAAAAACTTGTCGTTGTAATATTGTTGTGTACGCTAAGTTTGCTTACTGGAAAGAAAGAAATAAGAAAAAATTGAGCCTTTTTGAATGAATCTTGTTTGAAGAATCTGATTTACGTTTGAATGAATCTTGTTTTTAATTGGGTACGATACATCACTCTACCTTACATATGTACTATTCTTATATACTATTTATACAAGAAAATTAAAATAAATTTCCCTCTTGCCTAGATTATAATCGCTTGTACCTCAAAAAACGGTTCCAAATTTACGTTCAGTTAGTTTCCGGCATGTAGAGGCCATTTTCACGCATAGAATATTTCCGGTCTGACCATGAGATACTCTCCAGATTTGCCGATTTCCTTCTCACAGAGATTCAGCCGAGGGCAGGTTTTGCTACTTCTCTATAATACGCATAGTTCGAGCAGCTCGAGATAGTAAATTGGGATAGTAAATCAATATCGCGGCATCAATGATTTTATCCGACAACTTTGGCAAAATACTGTTTTGTCATATTCGAATTTTCTATTGTCCAACTTTCAATGTATTAAAACAGTTTTCAAATAAAACTTGTAAAATAACCTTGAATGAAAGAAAATTACGAAGCACATGCGTATCATTATTAGACATTTAGAAAGTTCCGAAACGTTCTCTTGTAAAATTTGCTCAAACTCAGATACAATATAGCTAAGAGCAAACAATTCTGAAGTTTAGCAATAAAAGGAAAAAAATTAATGTAGTGAGTGTCGAAAGCAAGCTGCTTCGATAACGAACGGGAAGTCTAACGCAGGGAGTAATCAGGGAGGGAATCAGTAGAGTTAATGACCCCAAGATTTTGTCGAAATATAGACGTAGTTTGCAAAAATAAAAGTAAAATAGATTTGAAAATGAACATAAAACTTAAATGTAGTCAACATTCAAAAAATCGTCTTTTAAACTGTGAGATAGTTAATACATTATAAAAATAAAACGAAATTAATATTTCTCAAACAACCAATATATAAGAATTCACAAAACGGGTATAATAATGAATGGTACTCACAAATATCTTGTTTGCAAAATTTTGAATCTACATATCGACTGTGCATTAAGAAAAGACGTTCATAGAAAAATGTAATTCGTGGTTAGGCGGAAGAGCGGGCCTGATGGCCCGAGTCTCGCCACATAAAGTCATTATTATTATTATTATTATTATTATTATTATTATTATTATTATTATTATTATTATTATTATTATTATTATTTTATTATTTTATTATTATTAATTATTATTATTCTCTTGTTTTTTTCTTCTGCGGAACTATTTATTTGGTTTATTTCAAGGCCCAAGACAAAATATTTTTCTCTGAATACCGGCATTATTGTAAACTACATGAATTTTCCCCTGGGCTATTTTCTAAATATTTTTATTGAACTAAGAAAAGACGCTTTTTAAATGAATGTCTTTTCGTATACACTGACGATATATATGGCATTCGAAACTCTAAGTGCACTTTCAAGCGATAATGGCACTCGGGAGTACACAAAATGTGGGTCACGACTGAGGGACAGTGCATTGCGTGCGCGACTATTTCAGAAAATGAGATACTTGACTTCCAGATGGTAGCATTTACTTGCGAAATTGCCGCGACTGCAAATTTCAACACAACATAATTAGCGAAGTAGACAATTCTTTCACTTCGTGAAAGTTTCTTGAGTTCATTTGAGCCTCATCACATTTTAAAATATGTGAAACAGCTGGTAAGAAAACTACATTAACTGTTCTGTTCCCAGAAAATACCATTCCCAACTTTATAATCGTAAATCACTGACGAACTTCAGCTGAAATAAAATAACTAATGGAATACGATTTTGTGAGAAAACATATTGGAAAGTGAAACAGTAAGTTATTCGCAAACGAATAAAGCTTTCTTCTCAATACGTCAGTAAACAAGGAAATAGAAATAGTAATTCCGGAGTTCTTGCAGTTCCTTATTGAGCGTCTCTCTATGTATGACCTTCCTCCAGACACCTCTTTAAGTGAAAGAGCACATGTCTCAGATATCGCTTCTAAGTAATCCGCATCTAGTTTTATTTTCCTTACGGTCAGGAAAAGCGGCCGTTGTTAGGAAAAGCAAGCAGTTGTTAGGAAAAGCAAACACGTGGTGAGCACGGGGGAGGAATGAGTTGTTGGAGGCCTTGTTGGTGGCATTAGGTGGTTTTAGACAATGGTTGTGGTTGCCTGTGTGGTTGTCTGCCCGTCCCCAACGCTAGCGCCTAAATTGTTTAGACGATTTTCTTCTGAATTAATGTTCTCAACCTTTAAACGGTTTAATTTTTTTTTAAGTATGAATACATTTTCAAAATTGTCTAAGAAATGGATGATTTTTTATTAAACTGGTTTCTCGGAAAGCACAAAAACTCCTAAAAATGGCGCAGGTCTAATTTTCGTTTACAAAACTGAATTTTTCGAAAATTTCAAAAGTTCAAAATTGTTTCAGCATTTTCCTACAAGTACAATATTAAATATAGAGATTTTCCTTAATGAAGTGTACTCCTTAATAAAGTGCACGAAAATACTCATATTTTTCGTGAATTTTCCGTAAAATATACACAATTTGTGAACCTCACTTTCTCCAAAACAAAGCTAAATTTTTGCTTTGAATTTTCTTCTTCTGAGTATTATAAAGAAAGATAAAGGAATAGGTGGTGATCCTAATTTCAGTTTACACTATATTTGCGAAAACTGCAAAAAAAGAACTTTGCAAAACTATAATATTGATGATAGTAGAGCATATCTTTTATTGAAAAATAGATCTTTAAATAATTTCATGTGCGTTTTTTTTAATATTTTTCCGTAATTTTATTTGAAATGAATACAATTTATGAAAACATTTTCTGAAAAGCGGGATCCAATTTTTTCCTTGGATATAGCAAAGGAGGCTTAAAAAATAGCAGATCACATTTTCGTTAAACGTTCTGAATTTTCGAAAATTTAAAAATTTGAGTTAATTTGAGAAAGTATATGCTGTTCTACCACCACGAATTCCAAATAGATTCAGTCAGGTTGTGAGCAGCAAATTCACAATTGATTGTTCGCATTCAATTATGATGTTTGCTCAAAATTTTGCTACAATTGGTTACATGTTTCCTACAATTTGAATAGTAGGAATTGAACAAAAGAATATCAAAAATATTTATTCATTTTAGTATTCATTTTGTATCTACATTAAGAATTTATAATATTTATTCAATTTTTTTGATACAAATTCCTTCAAGCAAATTCCTATAAATATTTTCCGCGCTCATCATTTCAATGCGAACAATGCGTTCTTGCACTGTGAAATCGATGCATTCTTAGGCTGTTAACACAATGTGTGTTCTTATATTCCCTTCCACATATCGCCCTTATCCCTTCCATATTTCCTCCCCCTTCACCTTGACATATTTTCGCGTACCATAATCTTCTGGTATTCCGGACTTATGATATCAATTTTAAGTAATTTTAGGTATGAATTTAGACAGGGGAATAGATTATTGAAGTTAGAAAGTGATGAGAGCCCCCAAAGATTATTTTTTATTATTTATTTTTTTAGTGCCTCGTTTATCAAGATGCACTTCGTACGCATCATAGCGTGTCAAAGGCCGGCTAGATGAAACATTACCATCAAGAAAGTACTACAGGCAGTGCACTGTGCTCCTATAAAATTATGAAAACATTGCTGCACATCTAAGGCTCAAGCGATTTTCTTGTAGTTTCGTACGTAAACAAAACGTCCTTAAAATGTCACTGAGCTACTACACGACTGGAAAACGTATCCAATGAATATGCAGTTCCTGTACTTAAATTTGATGGAATTTAAAACTTGCCAGATAACATGTAATTCCAGTTATGAAATTAGAAAGCTCTAAAAATCATCCAGCTCATATCCAGTTTCTGATCTAAAACTCGAAAGCTCTAAAAATCATCAAAATCATACGTGTTTTCTGTTCTGAAATTGGAAAACTCATTAAAAATTTCATTTAGTTTTTTTTTCAGTTTCAGTAGAGAAACTAGAGGATTCAAGACATTCACTTTTTATGCATTTCCTACTTTGAAACTAGACGAAAGCAGATGAATTGTGAATGGCTTTGAGCTCGAGTGGCGTAGCAGGGCGTGGCTACCGCAGGAAGAGCTTCTGCGAAGGAGCGCGTTCGAAAATAGCGCAGCGACGAGGACTCGCCGGCTCTCGTGCTGCCCGTTAAGGCTACGGTCACAGTGCAGACGAAATGTCGCTCGTTTGCTACCGGACGATTGAGAGCGAAATCGTCCGACTTATTTCATCCAAAAAACACCCAAAAGTTGCACCCGAAAACGTCTGAATATTCCTGTAATTAAGTACTTGATTTTTTTTCTGAAACACATACGAAAAGCACTCTGAAAATTATAATATGTATATATTGTGACATACCAATATGTCACTGAATATTGTACAATATTTATTATAAATGGCGTCAATTAAAGGGGATAAATTATGTGAATATGCTAGCATAGCAACGGTAAGCGAGCCGTCGTCAAGGTCAACATCTTCATGCAGTGACAATCGCGAGACGAGTTTTTTGGTTATCTGCAAATAAACAATCGAAAAACGGACCGAGCTTTGCAGGGGTGAAAGAATACGAGAAACATTCATTCTGATTGATGCCGTGCTCGTGAACGGATCGTGCTCCAATTAATCTTAGGAGTTTTTTTCTTTGGGGACTTGTAAGCATCTACTAGGGAATGGATATGGAGAGAATATCAAAATTTGAACACTAAGTGTGACACTGGAGCTTAAAATATTTCAAGTGAACGAGTTGGAGGGACATTGAGGGCTTGGGCGAAGTTGTCAGTGATTGGACTGGAATGGAATGTTAGCAGCAAATAGTTTATTGATCTGATGAACGGTAATTGAAGTGTGCTTCCGAGGAAAGAAGAGAGAAGATGGTGTCTGGACCTGAGGACGGCGGCGTCGGAGATGGATAAAGATGGTCCAAAAGCGCGCGAAGACATTATAAGGTTGGAACGGTCATGACAAAGATTTAATTTTATATTAGGTAAAGTCATACAATACTAAAATTGTTTTAAATTGTTTAATAAATTTCCATGTTTTTGTGAAATGAATACATGATTTTCATTGAGCCAATTCTAGCAATGAAGTAGCAAGATAGAAAGATATTTGCTTTTCAGGTTCCTCGACCGAATTTGTTTGAGAATAATTGCAGTTTATTTCAATATATATATATATATATATATATATATATATATATATATATATATATATATTGAGATATACCAAAATTTTCCTCTCTCTACATTTATATCTGCTAAAGATCTTAGCGTCCGGCTTGCTGGGTCAATGGGTCACGATATATTATAATCCTTATTACCTCTATAATGGATTATAGGATCCGTCGACTATACAGCGCAGCTGGGAATCTGAAATAGAATGATTCTATTCCTAGTTCATTTCTGTTTGGATTGACTAAATGAAAGATCACTTTCTTTTCTAAAGAACAAAATTCAACAAAGTTTATTTTTACGGTTTTAGTAAACAATTTAGTGAATTTACAATTTTTTTTTTTTCTTCGTTGATGTCCCTCGTAGACTTCTCAGTCGAAATATCTTGCGATCTTGCCGTAGTCCAAAGTTCCAAGAAATCCTCTTCTGCCCCTATCCAAGCTGGTCTCCAACTATCAAAATTATCAGTCCCGATTACGTCCTATGACATAGTCCCGAACTCGATTACCACTCCCGACAAAGTTCCAATTTATACATCAATATTGCTTCCACATCAAAATATCTGCAATATCATTCACTGTCCTTAAAATTTCACTGATAACCCAATTCTATCTCGATTGTACTCGTTCCCCTCACGAACATACGATCAGTTCAGAAGCGCGTTTCCGAGCAGAATGAAATCTTCCTGCATGATTCATCCCTCGAAGACTTCGTATTAAACTACCTTCATTTTTTTCATAACATTTGACCGTCCTTCTCTCACCCAGCCAATCCATACGTTTGTTATATTTTGGTGTAGCTGACCTTTTGATCGTCTAAACTTCTTCGCCCAATCCCAAATTTTCTACTTTCGGCACCAAGCCATCTCTTAATGCATTTAGAAAAAACAAAAACTACATTGTTTATTCACGGTCGTTGCTAAGCTCTAGCTCTCGTGATATTTCGTAATGCATGTTCCACCATATTGTCTACAAATAAATGTTAGTTTATTTTAACGTGACATATCGGTATGTCACAATATATATATATATATATATATATATATATATATATATATATATATACACACACACACACACATATCGCATGACCTTTCTCCCGCACGAGTTCGATGAAATCCTACACATCGGACGAAAACGTCCGTCGGTCGACGGAAATTTCCGCCAGAATCGGCTCCTCGTGACCGACCGCCTTTGGGCAGCGCGAAATGCGGCTGGTTCAGAAAGAGGCACGTAGAGGATGATACACGGCGCGAATTGTTGGGGAAATGGAGCTGACGAAACTGCGCATGTTGTTTCTTTGTGACTAATTGATTAGTGATTCCTGGCCCGTGAACTGCTTAGGTCATTCGTCCAATAAGTGTAGTGCTTGATGTTTTATCGCGGGAGGGGCGGTGATTTTCCCCCGCTGATTGGCGAGATCCGGCGCCGA
Source organism: Teleogryllus oceanicus (assembly GCA_964035755.1). Lineage (NCBI taxonomy): Eukaryota > Metazoa > Arthropoda > Insecta > Orthoptera > Gryllidae > Teleogryllus > Teleogryllus oceanicus. The sequence goes on along the minus strand of CAXIVR010000005.1, from coordinate 61,603,739 downwards.
CGTACGTCGCTTTGCGTGGATTTTCGCAATCGGGTACCTCCCACCAGCTGGACACCGGCCCAGGCGGACAAGCTTTAAGCTCCAGAGCGGTCTCCCTGCATGTGTGGCGGAGTGGTGCATGTAAGTGTAATTGAATTGTAAGTAAAGAATGAGGAAAGGACAATGACGAGAAAGGAAAGATTGCGCGCTGTCTATGACCCGTTTTTTAGGATACTGTTCTGGCATTCGCCTGGTGTTGATCTGAGAAACCACCGAAAACGACAGATCAGACCAGGGAGGCGCTAGAATTCTTCTCCAGACAGCGGCAGAACTCAACTTAGCTGACAAGATAGTGTCGAAAATTCTGCCATCGTCGGGAGTGAAACCCCTAAGATCTCGCAGCCAGAAGCACCACAGTGACATTAGTTGATGTCCTGAACAACTTTTGCCTGTTTCTTTCTTTATGAAAATTCGTATTTTTGAAACGGAAAACTTTAAAGCTTAAGCGTAGTTTGTATATGGATAAAATGTGTTCTGGGAGACATTAGAATGGAGAATGTAGTATGAGCAACAGTGAAATCATTACAATAATAGTTAATAAGATAAACGTGTTAATAAAACAAATTTCTGGTTACTGGGTGAATTTATTGCCCATGCTACTTCTTCCCATATTTTGTTAATAGCACCTCTATTATGATGTTCATGCTTTGATAGCCAAATCGGTGATATTGACAATACTTGATTTGTTATCAGCTCCGTCTACCGTATTGGTCAAGTAATGATTCTTGTTAGCTGTATCTGGTCGCGTTTATTTGCGCGATTTCGTGCGGAAAAGCTAACTGTTCCAAATTGAATCGCGCCGCATTGCTGGCCTTGTGCGCATGTTATATTAGACATCATTTGATTCTTGTTCCCTGGCGTTCTGTTTCTACTCCAAATCCTGGCTTTGCTCGGGCGAGAGAAGGTCGCCTCAAGGCCAATAAATGCTTGTGGATCGTCCAAGAAATCGGGTGCTCTCATGAAATATTTACGCTTAAGAAACTGAGATCGCGTAGGGTTCAAATCCCAGCTAGAGGTGGGGGACCTTTTCGGTGCTTTCCGTTCCAGGAATGCTAACGATTTGGTAGGATGATATTATAGGCTGGGTACCTTCTTCGAACACAACTCGGAGTGTCCAAATTAAAATTAGAAGCATGACTTATTCTCCTTCCCTTTTGTGGGAATTATTTAGCAGCAATATCACGCAAACCATATTGTATGAAAATTAAAGGTATGGGCAGTGTTATTAAGTTTAATTTTGTGATTTTCTTATTAACCTTCAACTGTAATAGGAAAAGAGATCAAACGGCAGGGGCAACAACAAGGGGTAGGGTAGCTGGGAAACTTGCTCCAGTTCTTAACTTAATTGGGGCTCACATTTCTCTTTAACCAAAAGAGAAAAAATGTATTTACTTCTAATTCAAATTTAACTCTACAGTTATTTCTGATGCAAGGAGAAATTATTTCCATTTGTGAATCGGGGTGGAGGAATTTTTTTGTTTGAAATGAGTGCCCCCCCCCCCATGGATCAACGGCCTCAGCCCCCTAGTAATACCTGGGTACTCCTGCAAAATGAGAGCTTCATCGACATCTCTTAACATCGCTTCTGTTTTTGATACTCAAAAAGATGTTTGATGTAGTATGTAGCAAATAATTCAGTCAACAGTCGTATTGCCCAGTGGATTTACGATATCAGTTGTCTTACCAGAAACCGTAAATGAGAACTGAAATCATTAATCCACTAGAGAAAAAAACGAGTGTAAACTAGTGCCCTGCAGCAGTAGAAATTTTGCTGAACAAAGGGCAATTGAGATGACAGAATAAAAAGAATTGAAAAATACATAAATTTATACGCAATTTCCAATTTTTGCAATTCTGAACTGGAAAGGTAATTTTCGTATTAGAGTATCGGAGATTCGGTAGATGGAGAGAATACCGATGAATGGATTTATAAATTTAACCAACCAAACTCAAGACATCCTTAAGTTACAGGGACTTTATCAATATAACGAAGTTCTTCATAGATAATTTATATTGTTTTGAATTAAATTCGTTTACATATTTGCACTTTTTATTGCCACTATTTCTTTTGTAGTCTTTCTCTTTTTATTTCTTTTTACCTCTTTTTCCATTCTCTCTTTTTTCCGTCTTCTTTCTTCCCTTTTTTTCACACCTCAGAATAGCACGCCCCGACGTCGGTCCTGCACCTGACCGCGTGTTGCGAACCACGCATCGCCCGGAGCGTTGTGATTCCCCTAAGCGGCGCGCGTGCCGACTTGCGCCGGGGCGAAACCCACGTGGGCGGCGATTTAGGCGACGACGCCCAACGACGTGATCTGACGTGCGGAGGCTGCGTCGCGTGCCCGTGCGCTCTCACGCCCCGACACCCGAGCCTGACCACCGGGTGCGGCACGTCGCTCGCGTTGCGCCACCGCCCACGCGCGGACCCACTAGCGGCCTGGGCTTCGAGGAAGTGGCGCAGCTTCGGGTGTCGAGGTTTGGTCACAAGCCGTTTGTACGAGTGTATCACCGGGAGAGGTGCCTCAGGGCATCAAGTGATGTCACTGCAGTTCCTATGACTCGGAGGTCCTAGGTTCGAATCCTGGCGGTGGCAGGATTTTCGACACTAGCTTTTCAGCTAGTTTAGTTTAGTTTAGTTAATGCCTTATTTTTCGTGGCGAGACTCGGGCCATCAGGCCCGCTCTTCCGTCTAACCACGCAAATTTCGTTCCTTTCACTATCTAGCGGAGAAAGGAGGTATTATCTTGGGCGATGAAACTGGCGGATCTCAATTTCGCTCAGTGGCTTCTTTTAGGCTTGAGAATATTTTACATGCAGTAAATCTACTACATGAGACAGCCGGCTTTACTTCCTCCGAAGGAAGGCGTACGAGGATATTTTTTCAGCTAGGTCAAATTCCGTCTCTGTCTCGAGGAGAATTCTAGCGGCCGGCTGCTCTGATCGGTAGTTTTCCGTGGTTTCTCCGACCAACACCAGGCGAATGCCGGAGCAGTACCCTAACGAAAGGGCCACGAACCGCGCGCGATCTTTCTTCCTTGTGCTATTCTCACCCCCTTACACCAACATGCACTACACTACCACACGTGCCGGGAGACCGGTCTGAAGCTTATAACTTGTCCTGCCTGGAGCAGTGTCCCGCTGTTGGGAGGTACATTGTTGGGAAAACCCCGCTAGCCGACGATCGGTCGGCGCCGAATCTAGCCATACGGCGGGGAAAGACCGCCACCTCCCAAGCAAAATCACGCACTACACGTACGGGAGAAATGACCATAGTTGTTGACGCGCCTGGTATCACTAACAATCAATTATCCAACGAATGCATCAACTCGTGAGAAGGAAACAATTGAGGGATGTGGTTTCGATTGCTAAGAACGCACATTGTTTGGGAGGGAGTGGGTCGGGCTTGTAAGAAATGGAGGCCTGAATGTAGGTCGAGATATTTTAAGTAATATTCTGGTTTAAGTATACAAATAATAGCGTCTTCAAGAGATTAGACGGTTGGCGAAACCTTGGGGAAGGTATTTAAGAACATAAATCGGTGGTTCGAGAACACGAAACTGGATATCCACGGATGCGGAGCAGGCAATAGTTTGCCGATTGATTGTGGTAATCCGAATTCGCAAACAATGCATTTTCTTTGTGTCGGAACTTAGTGTTTTATTTAAAATTACCTCAACGAACGGTGACATTGGGTAAATGAAATACAGCGGCAGCAGAATATATTGTAGGTCATCTACGGATGCTGTTGCGGGATATAAGTTCATTTGATACGTATCGTTCTCGTCACCTTAAGGTTAGGATTAAAATGCAACTGTCACTATAATATAACTATATAAATTACTTCTTATTACTCTAAGTTTTCATATAACACGTTGAAACATTTGTATTAAAAGAAATAAAACCTCCCGAGGAAGTATCTCACATGTAAAAATGTTTTTGATACTTTCAAACGTTATTAACACGAGGACTATTAATAATCAGTTAGGACTTCCTTTAAATTGTAAAGTTAACACAAAAGTTGGTCAAGAGGTCAATTCCATTACTCGAAAACGAAGTCGTATTTCAAGTAGTTATTCACTCAATTCACGCTCACTTACGTATGAGATGTTTCACTCTAACGAAGGACGATACAGAAGGATAACAAAACATACTTCCATGACAGAGAGCCTGACCCTGACAGACGAGGACAACAATCAACTCTATGAATTCTATCAATCTGGATCAATCAAAGTGGTGGGAGTCATAGTTTCAAAATTTGGTTGTTCTGACTGGAAGAAGGTTCAGACTCCACATTGAAAATTCAGCCCTTGCCGTTAGGTAAATTAAACACAATCCTTCGTACGCCTTCCTACAGAGAGGAAGTAAAAAGGACTGTTCTTTGTTGTACATTTTCTGGATGTTAAAAGGGTTTCAAGTCTAAAACAAGCCTCTGAGCGAAATTCTAATCCTAAATGCGGGTTTGTGGGAGATTTTCTCAGGGGTCTTCCGTTTTTCGTGCTCTTCATTCAACTGTCGATTCATCATCATTCATATCTTATCCTCATATTCGCTTAATGTTGTTGCAAGTATATATTCATTCTAGGTTTGGTTATTATGATTGGGCACTGGGACCGTTATTAGTTTGGTTTGGTTTGGTTTTTCGTGTTTCCGGGCACGTCAATTGCTTTGGTCATTAGTCTCGTTAGTGTAGTGCAATTTTTCTAGGAGATGGCGGTGGTCTTCCCCCGCTGAATGGCGAGATCCGGCGCCGACCTACCGTCGGCTAGCGGGGTTTCCCCCTAACCAGGACTCTCCCACCAGCGGGCACCGCCCAGCCGGACAAGCTCTATGCTCTCGACCGGTCTCCCGGAATATGTGGTAGTGTAGTGCACGTTAGTGTAAGTGTGTGTGTGTAAGGGGAGAGGAGAGGACAAGGAAGAGGAAGGAAAGATCGCGCGCGGTCCGTGGCCCGTTTGTTAGGGTACTGCTCCGGCATTCGCCTGGTGTTGATCGGATAAACCACGGAAAACTACCGATCAGAGTAGCCGGCCGCCAGAATTTCCTCCAGACAGCGACTGAATTCGACCTTAGCTGAAAAGATAGAGTGTCGAAAATCCTGCCGCCTAGACCTCCGGTCAGTGCCGTAATTAGTGATAGTGGATAATTTAGTGATAGTAGAGATAATTTAAAGATTTAAATTTTAAAACAACGCAATTTGGAAACAATATTATAATATTTTATAGCACCATTAATATTAATATTTAGCATTTTGTACATTTTTAAAAAATTTTAAATTTAAAAATATTTTGATGCTTTTTACATTTTCCCATCAAAGTAGGAAATAAGATACAATAATTTAATATTTCGCCGTTTGTATACTTCCACAAATAGTTTTAAATAAGTAATTTTAAATCCTTAAAATGATTTCATCCATAGAAGAACACGCTTCTGAATAACGGCATTGAAAGGAGAGGAAATGGACTGTCTTGCAATTCGTCAATATTTGTTAAAACACTATAACATTCTGTTAAAAGATTATGTATTGTGTTAAATGGAATCAATTTACATAAATGTTATCAATATGCAACAAAATCAGAGGAAAATTAACTGAGTGCATATTTCAATGCACTCAGTGCTTCCTTTAATCTATTTCTTCTCGCAGTAACAATTAAAATATATTGACTTAAAAATCGTTCAGTTTCTACATTGTTGGCCCCCTGTAAAATTAAATGTTTCCAAACATCAATGTATTGTCGGTGTCGCATTTTATCAGAGATTGAAAACCTTCAGAAATATAATGCATCGACCGTCTAACATGCACATACTAATGTTTCTCGGCGTTTGGTAATTTCGCATTTTTAGCAACTTCTAAAATCTACCCTCTCTTATCGCAATGAAGCGGGGAGGGGCAATCGAGAGAGATGGCTCAGTGCATGAACTGACGTCACTGCAGTCCTGACCGGAAGGTTCTAGGTACGAGTCCCGGTGGTGGCAGGATTTTCTACATTAGCTTGTCAGCTAGGGCGAATTCCGTGGCTCTTTGGAGAAGAATTCTAGCGACCGGCTGCTGTGATCGGTAGTTTTCCGTGGTTTCTCCGATCAACATCTGGCGAATGCTGAAGCAGTCCCCTAACAAAGGGGCCACGGACCGCGCGGGATCTTTCTACTTCTTCCTTGCCCTATCCTCTCCCTTACACACACACTAACATGCACTACACTACCATACATGACAGGAGACCGGTCGGGAGCTTAGAGCTTGTCCCAGCTGGAGCGGTGCCCGCTGGTAGGAGATATCGTGTTGGGAAAAACCTCGCTAGCCATCGGTAGGTCGGCGCCGGATCTCGCCATCCAGGAGGGGAGAACATAGTATCCTCCCGAGAAAGCATGCACTACACCTATGGGATTAATGACCCTAGTACAACTACTACGCCCTAGTACAACTGACGCGCCCGGTTTCACTATCAATCAATCAATCATCTGGGGACGAGCGACATGTGTTGAAGGTGACACAGCTCGCCTTCCACTCTGGGTACCCGGATTCGATTTCCCCTCGATCCATATAGATTTTTTGAGGACAAAATGAGTTTGCGGCAGATTTTCACAACGCTTTCCTGTTTCATGTGCCTCTCAAACAACACCTGCCCCATCATTATTTTCTACATTGCTTATCGATCAAATCATGCTTTCTTTCCGGGTATGAGAATGTGCTTAGGCACTGGCTTCATAATGATTAAAATCTCGGGGCGATTCTTAGTCTATGGCCAGACCGCTCGCCTTCCACGTCAAGGTACCGGAGTTAAAGTCTCTGCCCAACCACGCAGAATTTCTGTTGGGCAAAGCAGATTCGCGAGAAACTTTCTCGGATTTCTGTCGTGTCCTCTGCCTCTCTTTCCACTCTTGCTCCATCGTCAGTCAAATCATATCATTACCTATCACACATTCATCAAACTGTCTCAGATATGGTTGAAAAGGCTTACGTACTCGGTTCCAATAAGGATTGTATTACAATACTTGGGGAGCTGTTATTTTGTTGTTATCGCCTGAGAGTTGGGCGGCATTTCAACGTCTCCATGATGACAGCAGGCTCCGAGCCAACCGGGTTTGTGTTACGGCAGCCACCACCGAGTTGCTGTGCCGATGCAATGTAAATATAATCGCGTGCCAACCGAAGCCACGATAGGGTTCTGACCGTGGACAAGGGCCTGTGTCGAGAGTCCGCGATTGGCAGCACAGCACTAAGTGATAGCTACCTGTAAGTGTCGACGAAAGATTTTCTGGGATCTGATGTTTCAAGAAAAAGGACGACCGGAATTGAATTTAATTATTTAGCGTAAATATACCTGAAATGACCGTATCTATAGATTTGGTTAGATTAATGGTTTGATGGATGAGCAATGAGTAATGAGAAGATTTGAATGATGATGGAGCGGATCACAATCTAAAATAAATGCTTGAATTCAAATGAACAATGAATCAAGGCATTTCATTTAGGAGGACGCGATCACGATATCCTCAAAATATCTTCCCAGCGGACACCGGCTCATCAGGAACAAGGTCTTACCTCCAAACTGATCTCCCGCCAAGTGTGGAAGTGAAGTTTCGTGTAAGTGCATGTGTGTATGACGAGAGAAGGGGACATGCATGAAGAAGAAATGACTGAGCGTACTGATCGGAGGAATCACTGAAAACGCCAATCAGAATTGCCGGGGTCCAGAATTCTCCTTCAGGCAGTGGTTGAATTGTTTCAAACTATTTGTCAGAAACCCGCTACCGACAGAACTCAAACCCTAGAATCTCCACTTTATTCAGTCCTCAAAAATAAAATTTATTTCTCCTGTAGAAGTTCAAAAATCACACGAAAATTGAATATTCACAAAACATCAGGCTATGATTCTATTACAAACAAAATGATAAAAGAACTTAATTTACAAATTTTATCGAAGCTAACAAATATATTCAATTCAATGCTTCGTATTTCTTATTTTCCACAATCATGGAAATTAGCCTATGTTATCTCCATATGTAAACCAGGCAAGGATCCTCATCTTCCTTAAACTACAGACCTATTAGTCTCTTATCTTCATTATCAAACATTTTTGAAAAACTATTACACTCTCGTCTTTATCCTACATTAACTTAATACAAGCCATTCCAAATTACCAATTTGGTTTTCGTTCTCATTATTCGACATCTCACCAATTACTACGTGTTTCTGAATTAATAGCCCAAAACTTTCATCAAAAGAAACATACAATTGAATTTTCCTGGATATTGCCCAAGCATTTGACAAAGTTTGGCATTCAGGATTATTGTATAAATTACATTCAATAGGAATTCATATATTTATTCAAAATAATAAAAGCTATTTATTTAATCGTAATTTTGTGTCAAAATTAACACATTTTATTCAACTTTCGTCGCATCTTCTCAGGGATTCCTCAAGGATCTACTCTCTCCTTTACTTTTATATATGTATATATATATATATGTATATATGTATATATGTATATATGTATATATGTATATATGTATATATGTATATATGTATATATGTATATATGTATATATGTATATATGTATATATGTATATATGTATATATGTATATATGTATATATGTATATATGTATATATGTATATATGTATATATGTATATATGTATATATGTATATATGTATATATGTATATATGTATATATGTATATATGTATATATGTATATATGTATATATGTATATATGTATATATGTATATATGCATATATGTATATATGTATATATGTATATATGTATATATGTATATATGTATATATGTATATATGTATATATGCATATATGTATATATGTATATATGCATATATGTATATATGTATATATGTATATATATGTCAGATATTCCACACCTTCCTTTTACCACCATAGCGCTGTATGCCGATGACACTGCACTTTTTCGTATCACAAAAATTTACAAAATGCCGAAACACACTTCAAAATTCTTTAAATTTATATATTAAATGGACTCTACAATGGAGAATAATAATTAATCCATCTAAAACACAAACAAAAATTTTCACGCTTTTCATGCAGACCTACTAATCCCCCCAGTCTCAAAATAAATAATATACATATACCCTGGATAGAAAATCATATTCCAATTAAATATTTAGGACTCTATTTCGATCGTCGATTAACTTGGAAAACACATATTCAAAATATTGCAAATAAAACTTACCAAAAATATCAAAATTATACCCATTAACTAATAAATTTTCAAAATTACAAATAGATTGTGGTATATCAATATTCAAGGCAATAATAAGACTATCACTTACATATGCATGCCCAATTTGGTGTAATGCATCTGCGTCAAACATGAAGAAAATACAAACTATACAAAATAAATTTTACGGAGAATTCTAAAGGCTGAATGGTTCATCTCCAATAAACAAATACACAAGAATTACAAATAGAACAAATTAAAACATTCATCACTAACCAATCTTCCAAATTCTTCAACTCTTTAAAAGATTATCCTGTTCATCAACATTTCGATCTGGGAAAAATTATCACTTTAAACGAATTCGTTCCGCTTCCCAAAGATATTCTTCACCCCATAAATATTTGTCTAATTTATTACTCAATAACACCTTCTCTTAAAACTCTAAAAATATTACAAAAGTTAATGAATAGTTATTAAAATCAAATTTTAATTAGTAAGTACTATTAAAATAAAATCATAATTATCTTTAATTATGATATTAATTTCTGGCATCTCCAAAATGTTATGTATAATGATATCCTTATCCTTCAAAATTGGTATCTTCAGAATCTCCTGGTTAGCGACACTGCTGTTGCAATAACAATACCACCTCGGAGCCAACGTACCAGGTACGTATAAGTTGAATTGGCTGTATAATGATATCCTTATCCTTCAAAATTGGTATCTTCGGAAAGCGCCTCGTTCCTCAGAGGCCGGCTCTGAAGCAGAATGCGAAATCGGCAACAAAATATCAATGTCCAAAATTAAAACATCAAACATCACTAAAAGCTGACGATATTTTTAAACATCGATATTTTTACAAGTGGTTTAGTAACAGCTAACATTTATGTCCGTGAGGGGAAGAATTTAAATTGATTGGTTATTTGATTTATTGTCAAGTTTTATCTGACAGAAAAATTAAGAAGTAAGCACAACTAACAAAACAGCCAGAAAGCCAGGGCGCTGGGGGTCATCTCAAAGGGTCAGAGCTTCCTGAGTTCACCGTAGAAGACCGCGGGAAGAAAGAAAAGGTCGTATACCTAATTCACATTAGTTAGCCGTCTTTCCGCATACGAAATAAGAGTACGAGGAAAGGCGCAGAAAATACAGGGACATACATGCCATTTCTGGAGGGAGAGATGGTGTGCTCGATGAAGAACGTATAAAAAACGTTCGCTTGGTTCGAGTTCATTAACTGATAATGGTATCATCAGTTATTATTTAATATTTTAAATTCCACAAAATTGTGATTATGGGCATTTTGTTCATAAAAACATTGAAAATTTAAAAAAATAGATACAAAACATCGATGTTAAGAAAACATCGGATTTAATACATCGATATCTAAAACTCGTTTTTATAGGAATATCGATGTTGTAAAAACATCGATATCGATGACTCCGGGGGCGCGCTGGGAGAGATCCGCCTGCGGAGCGGCCGCGCCCGACAGCTGAGCGCGCACGTCGGAGCAGTGGGATCGGCCTGAGCGTGAAGGGCGGGGCGCGGGGAGCGAGGGGCAGACGCTATTTCTGGCAAAAGCGAGCACTGCACTCGCCCGCATTCCGACGGAGTCGCCACCTGCAGCCTCAGGACTCCGCCCGACTGCCCGTCAGCCTCATGGGCCGGCCGGCCACGCCTCGTCTATGTGGGCCAGCGGAAGCAGGACTCCTCTCCAGGAAGAGGAGGTTGAAAGGGTAGTAAACGTGAACTCCAGGGGGCAATTAGGAGCGAATTGAGGTGGGCTGCTAGTGGAGGGCGATTCAATAGAATATTATATTGGGAAAAGGAAAAACTTTTAAGCAGTTTCAATAAAGAAAAATGAATTAATAACAGAAAACTCTGTTTAAATCTTGATTCTCTTCAACAGAAGATACAAAAGAAGACTGTTGTCTCAGCAAATCGTAATTTATTAAAGAACGAAAGAATGATTAATTGAATGAACTATACAGACTTCACAGCAATTGTGACCCGCGAAACATGGGCTGGATATATGGATATCTCCAATGTCCTTTATTTGTACTTATGTCGTGAAGACTCAAGGAGAGGGAGTATGTAACAGGAAAAAGATGAACACCAGATTGATTACAAAAAACATTTTATTCTCTGACCTAGTAATATTACATCCCTACAGCGGTTACAAAGCCTAGCACTCCGTCAGTCCAGGGTGAGGACTGGGTGTGGCAGGCGGTGGCGGCGGACGAGGCAGATAGTCCGACGATACGTCGCTCGCTTCTGCACAGCGTCGATTCTCGCCTTGGTCAACTAGGTACCGCAGATTGGGACCCTGGCGATCTCTGGCCACAAGCCGGGACGAGCGACGATTTGTGGGCCTAGTGCGGTCTTAATACCGGGCCCGTCCATCCCGGCGTCAGCTTGGGCGTAGCCCTAGTTCTGTGGCACACATAGGGGTGCGGGTGCGGGTAGAGCGGTCAACCTGAACATCTGGAAACGATATCAGCGCGGCCCGGGCGGAGGGGGACACTTTGATCTCAGTCGGTGCTGTGGCGAGCAAGAGCAAAAGTAAATAGTGTGCATAGTGTAAATATGATGTAGTGTCAATGAGTGAATGAATTCAATGCGAGATCAGTGTAAATATTGCGAATCAATGCGATAATTGGAGCGTAAATGAGATTAAAAGTAAGAAAAAAGTTCAGATGAAAACGCGTCATTTATAAGTTAAACATTTTCTCTAGACCTATTAAAACGGTCAAAGTTTTTTAATCAATTCCCGTGGATTGTTTAAAGAAAATCTGTCAATAACGGAATAATCCTGTTATTAGTCCTGTTAATAATCCTATTATTATCCTGTAAACTTGTTTCAAGTATCAATTTTTTTAAATTTGATATTCTCTGATAAGTACATTGGAAGTTACCTTTGTACATTTTTAAATGATCAATACGTTTCGTTAACAACTTTCTCTCTTAATATAGAATTGGAAGGATTGAAAAGACGGGGGTAGTTTAATATGCAAGAGTTCTCGCACGGGTACGCTAGTACTTTATAATACTGTATAATCTTTACATTGCGTTAAATTGTCAATTGGGTTCAGTAGTTAAGATTTATTATTATTTCTTTATCATTATGAAATTAACCATCTGAGAGCGCCATTTGTCATCTCTGTGTGTAAGTATCAATTAAATAATGATAAGTCATCTGAGCATTTGCTAGTTAGGTGTAGCCAAACAGCAAGTGTAGGAATGTCTGGGTGTAGCTACCGGAAACCATGGCAGTGCTGGCAATTAGAAGTGGTGCTAGGGTTGCAGGGAAACCCCGATGTCGACCAGAGGGGAGTAGCACCCGTGTGAGAAGTAGGGCTTCTCCTGGTCCTCTACGGCTACCACATAATCTATGCTGTGCCATTTAACTCCTGAAAAGATTCCTTCACAGAGCATATCCTGATTGCATCTTGCGGTTAACTTTTCCTGTGTCTTTTACCTGACAGCCCAAAAAGGCATAGCCCGAGTGCGTTGTTTCCGATTTATCCGTTGGCTGCTCTGGTCGGTATTTTCCTGTGGTTTCTCCGTTCAACACCGGGGGAATGCCGGAGAAAACCCTAACAAATGGGATACGAACCGCGCGCGATCTTTCCATCCTCTTCCGTGTCCTATCTTTACCTCTTACTTACATACACAAAAAATTCCCTACACTACCATGCATGTCGAGAGACCAATCAGGAGCTTAGAGCTTGTCCCGGCTGGGGCGGCGGCTCTCTGATGTAAGATATCTGCTTGGGGAAACCCCCTCAATCCGATATGTAGGTCGGCGCCGGATCTCGCCATCCAGCTAGGAAAGATCACCGCCACCGCCTGCGTTAAAACATGCACATTTTCGAGACTAATGACCTTCGCAATTGCCGAAATACTACTAAATCCATCAATTCGTTTACCTCCTCAAGACAAGGAAGAGCTCGCTCAGTTTTGTCTTGTTCTTGTATTGTATTGCTCACATAGAAAGAGTAAGGAAAGCTTGTTACTTTCAAACTAAACAGTATTTATTATTATTATTATTATTATTATTATTATTATTATTATTATTATTATTACTATTATTATTATTATCATTATTATTATTACTATTATTATTATTATCTATATATTTAAAAAAATAAGGTATTCTGCCATGGCTTCGTTTAGAGCTTCTACTGAACCTAATGTAGTATTTTTTCCTGTAAATGAAAGAATATGATCCCTAGATGTGTTATCAGATATTGTTTGTGTTGATTCACCAACATTTACGATGTAAATTAATTAATTAAATCATTCTTTAATAGTACGCGTATCAATAGTCAATTGTTTTCTTCCAAATGGGGGATGTTTCAAAATCGGAGTCGGTAGATGTGAGTCCACTCTGCTTCATGGTGGCGCTGCTTAATTTGATTGTTGAGATTTGTTTACAATTCGTCAAGGTTTCGTTTCAGTGTAATAATTTTGGTTTGCTTTTGTGGTGTTTTGGTAGAGAACATTCGAACAGTGGGTTTTGCTCGGTTGTACTGAAATAGTGAAGTTGTTCACAGGTTATGTCGAATTCCGAATCGCTGTCCAAGCGTCCCAAAAGACGCAAACGTACTACATTAACTGGACACAGGGAAAGAGAAAGTCAGCGTAGATGTCGTGATAGTGAGGTCATTTCGTTTTCTTTGGGTCATATGAAATGTCGGTTTTGTTCTGCTTTGTACTTCCCATGTGAGAGAAATTCTGCAAATGAGTATACTGTGTTGCTTAAGTGGGAATACGCCTTCGAGCAATAAGCCAGAAGAAATCAAATGTTGTTTATAGGAGATGATGGCACATCAAAAAACTTTAGAAACAATATCCTTCAGTATAAAAGTGCTATAGTATTATAGTGCTTCAGTATAATAGTGCCACATCACAGAATATCTTCGTTATACCCTGAAGATCCAAACGATGCAACATATTGTGAACATTAGTATGGGTACAGTATTTTACATTTATCTCAGATCTCACCGTCAAATTTTGACGGTGACGGTTCTCACTAGTTAATGTTAATATTATTATTGTTTTATTGAGTTTGATTTCTATGTACTCGCTGTTCCTTTCTACGCACGCGACTACGACTTCTCCCAGCAGCTGACTCACTGCGTGCCATTCGGCTCCGAGCGCGTGCTCTCGGCTTCATTCCTCCCCCGCCCACCGCCAACCTCCATTCGCCCGACGGTGTTTCGGGGTTGCGTTGCACTCAGTTGCGTAGACACCAGGGCGTTGGGAGCCACTGTCAAGGCAAGAGTTCTGGACTTTTTATCTTCAAAGTTTAAACACGTTATTGTTTAATTTGTACTTATTAGAGACAAAGATGAGTAGAAAATATTATATTTATTTAAAACAGTAACATTTACATATTGTAAATGTAACATCATAAAAAAATTTTAAACGATTTTCTTGACATGAGTTTTTCCGACCGTCAAATGTGACGAATTGCTTGACATCTAGGCCGGTCGCTTGTTAAGGAAATTTGCACTAGTTCAGTTTAGTCGATTAGTCCGACCGGCAGTGGTGGCTCAGTGTATCAACTGATATCACTGCATTACCTCTGACTGGGAGGTCTTAAGTTCGAGTCCTGACGGTGACAGGATTTTCAACACTGGCTTTTCAACTAGGTGGAATTCAGTCGCTGTCTGGAGGACAATTATAGCGGGCAGCTGCTGTGATCGGTAATATTCCGCGGTTTCTCAGACCAACACCAGGTGTATACCAGAGCAGTACCCTAACAAACGGGCAACGGACCGCGCGCGATCGTTCCTTCCTCTTCCGTGTTATCCTCACCACACTTACACTAACATGCACTACACTACCGCACATTCCGGGAGACCGGTCAGGGACTCAGAACTTGTCCCGGCTGGGGCGGTGCCCCCGGTTAAAACGCTAGTGCGGTAGGTCGGCGCCGATCCGCCTCAGTGGGGGGAAGATCACCGCCAGAGGAAAACACATGCACTACACTTACAGAACTAATAACGTCAGTAATTGACGCGCCCGGAATCACTAACATCAAATCAATCAATCAATCAGTCCGTCGATTGCAATTGACGTTTAGATTTAATTAACACAATTCTTTTACATAATAATGTCCTTAAAATGAAAATAATTCTTTACATAGAATTACGTGATATGCAGTTTACACGCAGAAGTTTGCGCTGCTGCAGTGAAACTTGTGACCCGTGCTGTGGCCACCATTGGTACTAAGTGCCAGAGGCACCACTAGGGTGTCTCCTTAGGAACCGCTACAAAAGAAATGTCACAAGCTGATAGGTTTTATTTGGAGGCGCAAAAAAATTCAGGAAAGGTATTGTAAACGGTTCGGACCTTTCCTTGCAGAAAGTTCAGACGATCCGTATTCGATATTATCGTAAAATTACTCTACGTTGATAGAAGATGGCTGACATCTTTAGTTATTTCTATATGCTCTCTCGTATCACTATTGTTAGCATATGACTATATCTTCAAGTATTTCAATACCAGGCACAATTTTCATAAAAGTAGGCGGCCAATTGCAAGGAGAAAAGGAGACATACTATTCCGTACGTAATTGTTCAAGCTTGTCACGGCGACAATTTTTTTTACTTGTATCTCAAGGCCTATCGTTCTCGGCGACAAACAACCCCGCCCTGTAGTAAAGAGACACTAACAGACTAGACCTAAAAGTTGTCATTTCTATTTCATCATCTCCTCATCTATCGCACGGCCCTGCGAGCCAGATTAGAGAGGCGCGTCGGTTTCGCTTACGGAATTTCTGGCGGAATTTCTTGGGAACTATCGTATTGCCCAGTTTATCGGCGTTATTTCCATCGTTATCGCCAAGGTGGGTGGGAAAGAAGGGACCTCTCCCCCCCCCAGGGTCTCTCAGCTCGGATGGCCCCCAATTGGGTGTCTGCATCGTCATGGCAGTACCCTGCATTGACGTGAAATTGAGGGTGGACTTGTCTCACACATGTGAATAGTTTAGGTCTCCAGTACTATCCCAGAAAGCTGTTAAGCATTAAGTTGGAGAAGCAGACCTTCCCAGATGAATGGGTTAATGTTATTCTGTGCATTGTGTTCGGGTCTGTCCAGATGCCAGGCAGATTGTGAGTTTTTGCGAATATGATAGGGAGAGAGAATATCGCGGAAAAGTAGGTGCCTAACTCTGGAACCTGAAACCCCTTGGTACATGCAAAGCAGTAAAGTAGGCTCATGGCATTATGTACATCCATCGTACGTTTCATCATCGATTTTTCTCACCAATCTAGTATTTTTTGTTTCACATCACATTCATAGCTAAAGTGCTGGAAAGTCCATAAGGTTCGATTGGGAAGATTGTCACTAGATTCCTTACACCTGACTCAAAAGAATATGCTAGATTTGGCCAAGATAAATCGAGTTAAATTCCAACATGAAACCGGGAGCGGTAGCTCAGTGCATCAACTAATGTCACTGCAGCGCCTCTGACCGGGAGGTCCTAGGTTCGAGTCCTGATGGCGGCAGGATTTTCGACACTAGCGTTTCAGCTAGGTCGAATTCAGTCGCTGTCTGGAGGACAATTCTAGCGGCCGGCTGCTCTGATCGGTAGTTTTCCGTGGTTTCTCCGATCAACACCAGGCGAATGCCGGAGCAGTACCCTAACAAACGGGCCACGGACCGCGCGCGATCTCCTTCCTCTTCCCTGTCCTATCCTCTCCCCTTACACACACACTTACACTAACACGCACTACGCTACCACATATTCTGGGAGACCTGTCGAGAGGTTAGAGCTTGTCCCGGCTGGGGCGATGCCCCGCTGGTGAGAGAGTCCTGTTTAGGGGAAACCCCACTAGCCGACGGTAGGTCGGTGCCGGATCTCCCCATCCAGCGGGGAAGATCACCGCCAACTCCCGAGAAACAACATGCACTACACTAACGGGACTAATGACCAAAGCAGTTGACGCGCCCGGCAACACGAAAAATCAATCAATCAATCAATCAATCCAACATGAAAAAAAAGTTACCCTGTTAAGTTTTCCGGCGTTTCCGGGCACGAACAATCACGATACTCCCGCTGCACGCGCTCGAGCCGCCCCGCCCCCGCCGTTGCTCTCACCGCCACGGCTTCTGCCGCCGCCGCCGCCGGCACCGCCGCCGCTAGTGTTAAAAATACGCGACGCGACGCGGCGCTGCAGCTGGAATGTGGTTTCGACGCCGACGGCGGTGGCAAGGACGACGCAGCCATTGGTAATTCCACCGCGCTCTCGACCAGCCTTTCCTACCTTCTTCCCGGTATCCTTGCTCATCCCGTCCGGTACTTCCTTCCAGGAAATTACACGGTTTTACCGAAAAAATCTGATCGTGAGTGTGCTCTCACTTGTTGGCAATATGTACAGATCCGTTTGTGTAGGTCTGTTTTGCACAATACTTTCGCTCAGGAATGCATGTGTCAAGAACTTCGAGTGGACAGTACAAATTGTTACCTTGTGAATGTTTGCATTAACTTATGTACATATGTAGTTAAAGGGAAGATCAGATAATGGTACCATCAGAAAAATGTGCATTTTTGAATCTCGAATCGTACTTCTATTTATATTTTTCTCGAATCACGTACTTGTAAGTATTTAATATTCGATATTAAAGTTATTCAATTTTGTGCTTTAGAAGTTCTACGTTTTAATGCATTCATCTGAAAATGTCAGTGCAGGGTAACAAGAAGACATCTGAAAAACAGCTAGTATCCATTGCTGTCAACTACATGTTTCCAAAGAAAGTAATTATTATCGAAGCGGCTAATGTAAAAGACTCTGTAAAAGACTTTTAAAATTATGAAGTTTCATGACATTTGAAGAGAGTCAGCATTCTTTGTAAAAAGCAGAAGTAATTCATTAAAGTTAGGTATGAATATCATTACAATAATTCACTCTTTCGATTATATGTGTAGTTACACAACAAAGCCTCATGGCTCGAGCTTTCAGTAACAAACATAGATAAACAGTACACGATGATTTCTATATCTAAATCTTACATTGAAGTTTTTGTCTTTCATCCGTCTTTCTTACGTTCTAGCTTTCCTGAATTGGTACCAATACAGTAAAGTCCGTGACAATAGTCGTAGCAATTTGGTCAATTACTGCGTTCAATTCGATGGTGCAGTTCGTAAAATGACCAGAGATGCTGCACAAAGACAAGTGGGTCATGAGCTTCTAGATGCGATGAACGGTACTCGTGTAGCTCTTGCAAAGAGTGAAATCTTTGTCGTTCCATAATAACTGATTTGGATGGGGCAACCGGCTGGTATTTTCATGTTAATAATTTTTATTTGTGCTGCGCAAGTTTATAATAAAAATAAATTTTAAACATGTATAATTGCCTGGCTCGTCCATTCCCGGGCATAGAAAGTTACATGAAAAAATATCGACAGCAAAACTTAAAAAGTATTTGTTTCATTACGAAATTAGGTTTCATTTCGTCTGATCCATTAAGTCGTAACACGATACACGTTTTTAAAAAAATAATTACAGAATATTCCTGAAAATAAAAGAGTATTAATCGATTTGTCTTGTCGAGGTAAGTCCAGTGAACTTTTGTTTACCTTTAGAGTTTCCATAAAACAAATGACTAAGCTGCACTCCACACACACACACAGACACACACACACACACACTCACACACACACACACCACACTCTCTCTCACACACACTCTCTCACACACAAAACATCTCACACACACACTCACACACACAAACCATCACACATCTCCATACACCACACTCTCTACCACACACAATACTACACACACTCACCACACACACTCACACACACACACACTCCACACACACTCTCACACACACACACCTCTCACACACACCTCTCACACACATCTCACACACACTCCACACACACCTCCACACACCCCACACACACACTCACACACACACCTCACACACACACTCTCACACACACACAAATACACATACACATATACACACAAACACGTTTTTGGAGAACTCTCCTAGAATTTTCTGGAAGTAATAAATAAAAATCAACTGAGATTTTCTAGTGACAACAATAATTGCCGCTTCAGCCTCTCTGATTGGGAAATAGCAAGGTTCGAGTCGCAGATTGTATACACTAGCTAGAGAACAAGGTCGAATTCAGTCGCTGTCTGGGGAAGAATTCTAGTGGCTGGCTACTCTCTTCGGTAGTTTTTCTAGTCATCTCCGATCAATTCCAGGCGAATATCAGAATTGTACCCTAACAAACGATCCAAGGACTGCGCGCGATCTTCACTTCATCATTGTCCCTCCTTTCCCCTTCCAGCCGCACATTTACACTTTCATGCACTACACTACCGCACATGTCAGTAGCCCAGTCGGGAGCTTAGAGCTTGTACAGACTGGGGCGGTTCCCCACTGGGGGGAGATTCCTGGGGAAACTCTCCCCCCTTCACAAACCGACATGTGAATCAGCCCAGGATCTCACGTTCCAGAGGGGAAGATAGACCGCCACAATCGGGTATAACATGCGCTACACCCACGAAACCATTGACCTAAGTAATTGACGTGTCCACGAACACGAATTGCTCACTCCCCTACTCGGTGAAAAAAAAAGTAGTTTCCTCAGCAGTACATCGAAACACGTCGAATGATACCCTGAATAGTGCATCGCGAAATGAATAATCATAAGGGACGGGCACGTGCAACTTTCACGATTTCTAAATGTGGAATGTGCATAAATGTATGAATTACTTAAAACAAAAGTTTGGTGTACTTTTAATCCTGTTTTTTATTTATTTCTTTTCCTATAAGCAATTAGATTTTTTCGTTTTTCTGTGTAAGATGCATTTCCTATATTTTTGAGATATACTTGTAGATTTCAGACTTGTATATGTTGCTTAAACTATTTCAATTATGGTAAGCGGATTGCGAATTAAAGAATTAGATTGGGAAAACGGCAATTATATTGAGTGGTATAGAAAACCAGAGTTGTACTTGTAGTTCGAATGTACTTACTATTGTAGTAACGGTTATCTCCTTAAAAAAAAACACTTTGGGTCCCAAAAGTGTACAATGAATACCCAACTAGAATAGAAAGGAATTTGAAAGTTTGTATTAGTTTTCTTATAATTCAATGCATTTTTTATAAATTAGACTCTAAATTCTTATCTAATTTCGTCACACAATAATTTCTTTAATATTAGTGATGTTAGAAGAGTAGACGAAAATTCCTGAGTTCCTGCGTTGTTTTTTTTTTATTTGTCGACAATTTTAGGAAGTGATTTGAGGCGCCTTCCTAACCGCAAGTTTACTTTGCAATTCGCCGAAGTAATGGGCAGACTGTTGGGTGACGTCATTTCCGGTTGAGTAGAGAACTAAAATAGCAATGCAAAATCGGACATGCTCTGAGCAGAGGTTCAAACTTTCGCCTCCTGACTATAGCTGAACCGCTCGCAAAAAAAACCATCATGGCGGACGTACCTTTGTTAAAGTCTCGGAAGCTGCCCCCACCCTGCGGCATCTGAGATTTCCCCTCTCGGCGATAAGGAAGCGCGTAGGCGAGAAGGAGAGGTGACTGCGAGACGCAGCGATCGCGCTGACCGCCACTCGTCATCACTACCCTCTTCGTCAAAAGAGGAACTCGCACTCCCAGGAGTGTCCAAAGAAATGAATACATCGTATTTTGCAAACGCTTCTCTGCAAAACATTTCCTTTTCTTTTAAGGATGCACCAATAGTTTCTGCTGCCTCGCGCCCTTTTATAAATCCCCAAACAAGTTCTATTGGATTCAGATCTGGATGGTACGGTGCAAAACGGAGAGGAATGTGGTCATGTTCAATGATTATTTGATCAATGACCTATCGTTTTTCAGTGGATATACTTTGAATTATTTGTAATAATTGGGTTTTTGTGAATAGCAGCAGCTACTGTGTAAAGGACACTGTCACTCCTCACTAGCCACGGTAAAACGCCTCACTAGCCACGGACTGGAGACCGAAACACTCCAAGACACGGCTAATTTTCTGTTGATCGATTGGACAACCCCTACTGTAGAAACACGTAAGCTGCCTTCCGTCTGATCCTTCTCACTCGTCAGTTTGTTATCACCAAACTCACAGTTTTGAATTACCGCGCGACGCACGAGAGAAAGACAGAGGGAGAGCTATGTTGTGACAAAGAGCGCAGGCAGGCGGGGAAATATTAGGAACTTTGGAGGGAGAGACCAGTTTCGGGCATGCGCAGTGAAAGTTTTTTTTTGAGAGTGGTCGAGCAATAGGTGCATAGTGATGTTGAGTTCCGGGAAAGATGATATTTTTTTAAAATATATATTTCTACCTGCAATAAAATTATTCGTTTTAATTTCGTCGGTAGAATTCTGCTGTTTGTCTGAGAAGACCTGGACGTTCTGTTGCAACGGAAGACTGACTATCTACGTTCTATGCGCGCCGGATGTGTGTGAATAGATCTGCATTTGTACCCTTTGCGCGCAAGTGACATATGCCTTGGTGGCCGTCTCCTCTCTCCACCAGGACAAAGCGCCGCTGCCAACTTCCTGTGAGCTCGCACGTGCAGCTCGTCCCTCAACGGTCTCTTCCTAGAGGTGGTCTGTAACCTCCGGTAGGCTCATGTCGCCAGCTCGCTCACCCATTTGTCTATCCGCCCGCCTGCCCGATCGCCGATCGCCCGCCCGCCCGATCGCCAGCCCGCCCGCCCGCCCGATCGCCAGCCCGCCCGCCCGCCGCCCGATCGCCAGCCCGATCGCCAGCCCGCCCGCCCGATCGCCAGCCCGCCCGCCCGATCGCCAGCCAGCCCGCCCGATCGCCAGCCAGCCAGCCAGCCAGCCCGCCCGATCGCCAGCCAGCCAGCCGCCGCCAGCCAGCCGCCGCCGGCCAGCCGCCCCCGCCGCCCCCCCCCCGCCCGCCCGTCCGTCCGATCGCTCGTCTGATCGCCCGCCCCATTGCCCTCACTTCCGATCATTCACTAATTGCATTCGGCCCTTCGTCACTGCAGTACGCCCCGCAGTGGCTGGTAGAAACAACGTCTGTGCCAGTTCTCCTGGAATTTCTCGTATTTTCTCTACTTCTGCCCCGTATTAAATCTGGCAGGTTGATCACTTCAAAGCCTATCGTTTAATCATTATAATTTTAAGTGCACTTATATGGTGATAAAACACAACAGCATGCTCCTCATAATATAAACAATAAATAATTCCTTCACTTTCTTCCTAAAATCGTAGCTTTCCATAAAAATTGTTTTCTCTTATTTTACGATTTTGTTGTAGCCATCACTCATCACTTCAACTTTAAGAGCATTTCCAAGACCGGAAGCGCTGTTGTAGGCCTAGACTTGAGGAGGTCTGTAGTATTATTTGTGAATAGTGATCGCAGTGGAATTCTGATGTCCGCTAATGATCTAAAGTTCTGAAGGCTTAAAATCGGGCGCGATCCCGAAGCCGCATGTGATGCAAGATGTCTTAATTTACATCACAATTCCGACTGTTTCGTTGCTCTTCGTTCGTACCCGAAAAAAGTAGGTTTTTTTCTTCGACAATATTTAGAACTATCCTGAGATATTCGACTCACTGTAAGTGCTACCTTATGGTCATTACAAAAGAAGAGAGATCGTCAATAAGCTGCTGTAGAAATGTATAGCTAAGCGTTTCTACAAGCGTAAATATAAAAAATGATTGTTCATCTAACCGGGGAGAATAAGCTAAAGATTTTTTATCAGCTTAAATTACTCACCTTATACATATTTTATACTTAAGTCTATGTAAAACTGACATGCAACTCCATTCATTCTTTCTTTTCTTTCTTTCTTCTTTCTTTCTTTCTTTCTTTCTTTCTTTCTTTCTTTCTTTCTTTCTTTCTTTCTTTCTTTCTTTCTTTCTTTCTTTCTTTCTTTCTTTCTTTCTTTCTTTCTTTCTTTCTTTCTTTCTTTCTTTCTTTCTTTCTTTCTTTCTTTCTTTCTTTCTTTCTTTCTTTCTTTCTTTCTTTCTTTCTTTCTTTCTTTCTTTCTTTCTTTCTTTCTTTCTTTCTTTCTTTCTTTCTTTCTTTCTTTTTTTTTCTGTCTTTCTTTCTTTCTGTCTTTCTTTCTTTCTGTCTTTCTTTCTTTCTGTCTTTCTTTCTTTCTGTCTTTCTTTCTTTCTGTCTTTCTTTCTTTCTGTCTTTCTTTCTGTCTTTCTTTCTTTCTTTCATAAACATTAGTCCGCAATAACCAGGGTTCATATTCTCATATGTCATTTTTTCATGGGTGCAGTGTAGACGTAGCTTACTTGTGAATGAATGTTGACCATGACATGCAGGTGATAGAAATGAATAGCTATTGGGCCATTTTTTCCCCTTTTTACTAATTTTTGTTAGTGAATTTTGTGAATTTATAATGTCGCACTAAAACAAAGTTTTTATTGTATCATCAATTTATAAAGAAATGCACTACTTCAGTGGACTCTTGTTTTTTCGAACTCTCAAAATTACACGGATCTTCGTTAACTCCCTGGACCTTTCAAAACTGATGATTGGAAGATCAGAGCTAAAAAAACACTTCCTCTTAAATTGTATATTTATTTAAAATTGTAAAATGAATTGAATAAGTACTTTCCATATACCTTTTTGGTTATTTTTACCTTATTGTCAAGCCATTTTGCCATTTTCCTCTTTCTTAAAGTCATTTTATAAGTAATTTATATATATATATATATATATATATATATATATATATATATATATACACACAAGATATTTAAGATCATTTTATAAGAATTTAAAGTAATTTTCACCTTATTTTAAGTCATTTTGTAAGCCATTTCCATCGTTTTTAAAGTCATTTAATGAGTCATTTTCAATGAATTTTTGGATCATCAGAATCCGAGCACTGCTAATAATCATTATACAGTAACATTCGACTCGTATCTAAGATCTCCCTTGATAGTTTGAGCAAAATCGGGGCCGAGTGTTGTTTGGAGGTCTCCGAACTCCGGGTTTCGCCGGCCGCCGCGCCGCGCAGTCGGAAAGGAGGGGCGGGGGCGGGAGCGCGGGCGGGCAGTGACGAAGGAAGAAAGGGGTCCGAACCGATCGCAGATCGCTGACCGCTGCGCTGCACAGTTAAGCCCGCAAAAAGCGCCGGGTACTGTTAGGAGCGCGACGCTGGGCGCGCGCGGCCCGCCTCACGGCCCGCGGCGCCGCCTACGCGGCAGCGGCCGCCGCGGCGTCAGTGGTGCGGGCGGAGGGGGCGACGGCGCTGGGGCGCTGGCTGGGCGAGTGTGAGGCGCGGGGCGGGGGCGGGGTGGGGGCGGGGCGTGGCGGGTGTGGAAGACTACGCCGGAACGGCGAGAGTGACGAGCACCGAGAAAAAAACCAGTGGCCTGGGGCAGTTGACCCGGGGGAGGGTCTTATTAAAAGAATTCCTCTTCCCCAACTTATAAACAATTCATTTATCTATGCATTAGAAATAAAATGTAGCATTAAATTTGGTTTAGAGATAAATTTACTTTTATTGTCTTTTGAATGAAAAAAAAATCGGGGCGTCAATTAAGTCGGGGCTTGGGGCAAGTTGCCCCAGTTCCCCTCTTTTGGTCTTCCCTGAGTGACATCGCAATGGCTGAAATGATGGTGTGGGAACTTCTCGTTGCTTCATAGTTGTGTCGAATTCAACTACTGTCTGGAGGATAATTCTGACATCCGACTGTTCTGACACGGAGCTCGCAAGAGATGGATGCACTCGACGACCATTGAAGAGCGAGCCAACGCTTACATTTTAGTGGTCGTCGAGTGAACAGGCGCGAATACTTAGTTTTGCTCGGTTTCTTGGCTCCAAACAAAGCAAATACCCATACAAACAGACAACAGACCCTGTGAAATGTTTCCGTCCTGATCCTTTACATGCACAACTCTACCGCACGTGTCGAGAGACCAGAGCATGTCAGCGGGGCAGTGCCCCGCTCAGGCAGATTACCTGTAGGCTTGGGCAGATTACAGATACTGTTCTTTAATGACATTTCTTTAATACATTGAATTCTAAATTGCTTGTTTTCAGTCGGATTGTGTTCATGATTATCCACTGCCACCTGGTGAGTGCCTAGGTGGTGTTGGTAGAACACTGAACGCCAGCTAGCTCGAAACCGTTCAATCTGAAAGTTTAATTTATAGTAGCTGTAATTAGTCATAGAAAAAGTATTGCATGAAACTCGCTGTAATGGGTATTCATACACTCGTATGAAGTTTACGATTCTCGGTCGTGCTTCCCTCGTATTGTAATATTACTTCACACTCGTGTATTAATACCCCCATTACATCATTATTTCATAAAATACTATATATACATGGCAGTCTCCTCAGGGCAAAATGCAACATAGGTACACGCAAAGTGTCAGTCGGATACCTCAGCTTTTTTCACATGTTTTAGATGGTTGTTTCGGTATTCCATGAATATTTCCTACTCGTGTAAATGATATTTGCCTTATAGTCACCTTTCACAAGAGATTGAAGTTTTACATGCCATACACTTTGAAATATTTGGTTTAAAACACTGTTTCCGCAACGACTTACAGAAGTCTTCTCAACAAGATACATTGTGGTGCGAGTCAAGTGCAGAGTTGCGAGTGGCGTGAGTCAAGTGCAGCTCTGCTCCGTAAATTTACCACTGGCGAAAAGATGCGCGTGCTACGTGAGCGCATTGTAGCCGAGGCTACAGCAGGGAGCGCTGCCTGCTATTTTCGCAACACTGCCCAAGATGACCTCAACCCAGTCGAGTACAGGCGAGCCTAAATATAAAAACAATACCCCTGTGATCGGTGAGAGAGAATGGTCTGTGGATGACTCGTGCAGTCGCGATTTAAATTATGTTTATAAGCGTATGTTTTTGTGTTATATGTGTATGTACTGCTTACTGTAAATAATGTAAATAATGTTCGTCGTTAAATTAAGTCAGGATGTAAGACAAAGTAGATTTTGATTAGTTTGTAAGTATCTAGTTTGTAAGCTAGGCCATACGTTAGCTATGTAACTAGATTTTAAGAATAAATATTACTGAAAAGCGCGCAATGTATCTCCCGCGGCGGACACGTTTCAGGGAGCTTGGGAATATCCGCATGCCGACGAGGACGGGTCCGGATCTCGAGTTCTACCAGGGAGAAATACCCCACCTCTCGGGATATAATACCCACTTAGACTTATGGCCTAAGTAGTTTACACGCCTGAAACTAATGCTCACTCATGCGATTGTGTAGAAAAATAGTGGTCAGATGGCGGTAGAGGAGACAGTTTGTGGCGTCATACAGTCGCCACATACAATAAATATTGGCTACGTGCATTTCATGCACAAGGCTGCGACAGCGGGCAGCATGCAAGGGACGCCTCCCTGAACAAAGGAGGCTATATCGGACGGAAACCCGGCTCGCATAGGGCGAAAGGCAGAAAACTCCAGGGCTGCCGTGACGTTGCGTTGCCACGGGGCCAGATTTGTGAACCCCGAAGTTCGGCTGTCGGGTAAACGCGGCTGGCGGAAGCGGCGAGATGACGCAGTTCCGTCAGCCGGCCCAGAGGGTATAAAAGCGCACTCGCACACGACTCTTTCTTCTGATTCTCGAGCTCTGCGTGGGATGTCGTGTGAGGGTGCGCGGCGCGGGGCACGTCGGGTAGGCTAGGGGGGCAAAGGGTCTGGAGCCGGCGTGAATTCGTCGTGATTTAGAGAGAAGGGTGCATCGCACCGCGGGAGTCATTCTTATCTGGCAAGCGGTTGTGGTGACCAGGTGACGTTCCTCTTAGAAATAGGCTGCAGATATTGTAAATAGTAGATTCGGGTGTCGGAGGATATCTGTAATAAATATTAATATCACACTGTTTCACGTCTGTTATTCATTGCTGCGGCAATGACGCTACAAGACGAACCTGCAGTCCCCGAAGTTGTGGCGGCGGGGAGGCGTCCAGGCCGAAAGCTGGAGCGGGGTTGTTGAGGGGTATGTGGAGGCAGAGCACAGTGAAGGATCTGGAGTACGCCGTAACAACTCTATTGGTGATGGAAACGGTCTGACAGCGTTTCTGTGGTTGAACAGGACAGAGACAGCGCCTCGTCCAAATGCGACAGTAACGCGTCGTGATGGTGGCAGCGGTAGCAAGAGCGATGGGGATGGTGGCGTGGGTGGAATGAATACGAACACAGGACAGAAGTTGGGGATGTAGAGGAACACCGATGCATTAGAAGAGACGGTGACACGACCGACAAAATCTGGCATATTTGTGCTTATGGGTGGAATGGGAAGACTCGGCCGTTTGACCGATCTGCGAATCCAATAATTCGCAATGAACGTTTTGAATTCAATGCTTGAAATAACATTTTCAAAGCTGCCTCTCCAGTCGGGGTGGGGGACCGCGTGCATGCGCGATATCGCTGTGTACCATTCCCGGGGAAGTCCGCGCCAAGGCATCGCGGAAGGAGCGGCTGGCTGGGCCCGTGTGGCCGCGGGGGCGGAGGGGCCCCTATTGTGCAACGCGGGGGGGTCGGAATGAGACTCGTGACTGCGCGGAAGACGCTCGGCGTCGGGCGCTGCGCTGGCGACGCGACGCGAATAGATTTGGCAAAAAAATTGACGGTTTAAAACATCGATATTTTCGAGTAGTAACATGAATATTATAGCATCGATGTTTTGTTTTCGATGTTTTCTTCAGGTCGATATATTTGTGCAGAAACATCGATGTTTTTAAAAACCATTCTAATGATATAAATAAAATTTCCAGTACCAATTTGTTTGTGGATTTCTCGAGATCAATAGCCATTGACTACTGTCACTATTGTTGATAACCAGGCGGCACGAAATCGTTTGCTACTCGCAACCTTTTTCCAGTGTTGTTACCGTTTCTGATTATTTTGTATGTGGTAAATATTGTTAAACTGCAATTTCAATTTGAACTTTCATTACATACAACATTAATTGCAAAATTAAGATGACAGTCAAATTAAAGGCATAATATATTTTAAACTAGCATTGAAGAGTTATATATCACATTAGAACTAGGACAGTTTACTTCGATATGTTTCATCATATTTAAAACATCGATAGTTTAAACATCGATGTATTTGTCGATATTTTCATCGACGAAAACCTTTTGGATTTGGATATATCGAAGTATCGATCAACTTTGTCATTAGAGTGTTTGTGCACGCCTTAGCGGACAGCACTATCGATTTTCTGCGCATGCGCAGATGCACTAATGCGTTGCGAACCTTGAGGTGCGCATGAGCAGAAGATCGATAGTGCATTATCGTTCGAGGGTGCACAAACTCTCTCTTATTAGATGCGACGCGGTGACCCCTTTGACCGCAGCGCCCTCACGGAAAGCGTTCGGATGCGGAGGCGAGTAGCTGAGAGGCTGCGGGGTGGAGTAGGGATGGCAAAAAACATCGATATTTTTGAAACATCGATATTTTAACACCGATATTCTGCTGACGATGTTTTCTTCACATCGATATTTTATTGCCAAAACATAATTTATTTTTTTTAATAAAGCAATATCAATGTTTCGCGTCATCCTCATTACCACGCTGCCTGCACATTTCGCCTGTGCAATCTGAGGGAGTTTGGGAGCTGCTCGCGTTATGAGTGTATGTTATCGATAGACGTGTCTTTGCCTGAATCGATAGCAGTGTTAGAAATGATCCTCAGTCGGTTTGACAGCTCGTGAATCAGATTCACTCCACTTAATCCAGGGAAGTCCTACAGTAACATTACACAGTACTGAAACTAAAATTGGATACGAAAATAGCATGTTTATTACTCTATATTTAAAACATCGATGTTTCGTTGTCGATGTTTTCATCGACATCTAAAACCCGTTAGCGATGTATCCATGTTTTGGTATAATTTGCCATTACTAGGAGTGGGTGCGCTGCCGACGCTCAGCAAGGCATTAATGCATTAACAGACGAAACACACACTTAAGTCCTCAATTTTTTTTCTACTTCCATTTTACAAAACTCGTATTAGATGGCTGCAACTCTTTTCATAACGATGGTCGTTTTGATACAGCTTCATTGTTGTAGAGGCGTTTAACCAATCAGAGAGAAGTTAAGATTTGAGAAATAATCATTGGATATCATTCTATTAAATTTTGCGTTGGATTGTGTATATTACTGTGCCGAGACAACTCGTAGGAAGTGGCGGCAAATCGCGCAACTTTCTACTGTTTACAAAACTCACGAAGCAAATCAAAATGCTGAATATCCTCTATGATGACTGTATTGTGATGAACCCATCCTGCCTCTACGGCAACACACGCATGCGCGCAATGCGCGCAGCTCGCGGTCTGGGCACCTCACAAAGGGGGGGAAAATACCGTCACACCGAAGTGCGTCGGTAATCAGCTGACAGGTGTGCGCGTTAAATTTATCAATGAAGGGCGCCAAACGGGCACTTACCTGTCACCTGGCACCGGCATTTCGAGAACCTCAGGGGTAGGCACTCTTGAATGAGGGCATGCACTGGGTTTGCTACTACTACCACTACTTTACAATAATCACAAAGTTTTGTAACGTTAAGTGTCAATCACCTGAATGGCAAGAACACATTTATTGCTTTTGTTTCTATAATACAGTTTGGGTAAGGAAGCCCCTTAAACTAAATTATATGTTATTTACATTAAATGACACCTTTCCTATTTTTTAATGTCTTTGGAATAATTACAAAATGAAAGTCTCGTTCACCTCTCTCGATGATTGCACATCCGTAGTCGTTCTCGAAGCAGTCGCTGTCGCGAGCCGCACCACGGCAAGGCGCAGCCAACCGGAAGCAGCAGTGCGTGCGGTGCTAGTGCTCCTGGCTCCGATCGGTGGTTATTGGAGGAAGTCGTCTGACGCCACCCACTCCTCACCAGGCCAGCCTCAATGACTCGGCTGCACAATCATTCCTTCCGGAGGCGCCGGCCCGTTGAAATCGGAATAAATTCCTGATTGTCTTTTATACTGTGCGGCCTGCACTACGTTGGTCGACCCCAAGTCACTGCTCCACTACCTCTCATCAACACCGCAGTCTCAATTCTGTCTCGTTCTCTCGCCTTCTATCCGTCTTCTGCCAAAAATCCGCCGCTCTCGAGCTTCCTGCGTCGCATCCCCACCCTTTTTCCAAGTTTCGCCCATCGCTCCTTCACGTGATTGGAATTTTGAATATTATTGGCCGAAATCTTAGTTTCCAGAATATTCGACGCGAGTCGGAAGCCGATAGGGTATTTTCAAATTAACCTCATTTTCTGGGCGCCTGATTGGTGGTCTTTGTTGTGCGTGTGTTTTGGCCAGTACACCGGAGATGAACAAAGCAGTCCTTTCTGCTGTCTTCGTGATGCTTATATGGGTCCTACGGGATAACTTCAACAGTAGCCGGGATCTCTATAATTTGCTTGTTCCGGTGCCTAGCCGTGCACGTGGACTGGCCGCCGTTTGCCTGAAGGGCTGTCCCCGAGAGACAATTGCACCCTAATCGTAAATCTTTTGAATCTTCTGGCACGCGTTCGCGCGTCTTGCGCTGAGCCGTGTCAAATCAGGACCTTCCTAATCGGCGTGACAGAGGGAAGTTTTGGGTTCGGCGACTAGCAATGACCTCATTGCAGTATCAGACATTAAGCTGATTGGTAGAGCCCGGAAGTTCACACATTTATTTTACCTGATATAGGCTGACAAAATGTCATTTATTTTTACTAAAATAGGCATCCAAAAAGGAATTTATTGTAGCTAAAGTAGGGGTGCAAAAAAGAATGTAAACAATGGTAACTCACAAGTTAAAGAAATTGTAAAAAAAATAATAATTAAAATTATTTCAACTCTAAAATTTACATAATCACTTCACGTGTAAGAAAACGATATTTTCTTTGAAATATTGATTCCGCATGATCACGCGGTATGAAGGCTACGAATTTATTTTTCTCGCGACGCTGTCTCTTCAAATAGTGTCTCTTCATCAGTGAAAATGGAATTATATTTTTCGCACTTGTGTTATCGCCAACTCTGAGCATCATGTGCTCAATATTTTATATTTGTTTATAAATACGTGAGCTGTCTGCAAAAAGATCGGTGGTCATACTCAAAGTAGAATGGGAATAAGCAAACAAAGTCTGGCGGCTTCAGTGACAAAA
Organism: Teleogryllus oceanicus; assembly: GCA_964035755.1. Classification (NCBI taxonomy): domain Eukaryota; kingdom Metazoa; phylum Arthropoda; class Insecta; order Orthoptera; family Gryllidae; genus Teleogryllus; species Teleogryllus oceanicus. The sequence continues at coordinate 61,572,397 of CAXIVR010000005.1, read as the reverse complement.
TCAAAAATCATGATTGGTATCATCTTTTTCATTTGTCAAAAATAAGGCAAAATGACGAAAATGGGCAACAGACGCAAAAATAGGCAAAATAAATATTACTGAAACAACCCCAGAAGTACAATTTTATTTCTATTGTTAAAAGTCTTAAAATAGAAACAATAACAAATAAGCATTTTGTCAAACTTTCGAGCTCTACTGATCAGAAATATGAGCCAGTACTGTACATGTAATGACATTTTGTTAATAAATTTAATCATAACTTGACTCCAGTACTTCTCGTTTGCAGGTCGGGCTGTGTTTATGATTAACTAATGCCACCTGGTGAGTTGGTTGAACACTGCCCGCTAGCTGCCTCGTAATCGTTCAATGTAAACCTTTAACTTACAATAACAGTCATAGAAAAAGTATTGCATGAAACTCGATGCAATGGATATTAATACACTCATATGTTTTAAAACATCGATGTTTTCACTAGAAACATAGATATATTAACATCGATATTTTGCTTTCGATGTTTTCTTCACATCGATATTTTGTTGCAAAAACATCGATGTTTTTTTAATTTTTAATTTTTTTAAATAAAGGGGTTTAGGCACGTTGTAGAGTAGCAGCAATCCACAGCAATATCGTTGTTTTGCGTCATCCTCTTTATCATGCTGCACATTTCCCTGTGCAATCTGAGGGAATTTTAGGTGGTTTTACTTCGATAGTGTATGAAGGGAAGTGACTAAAGGGTAAAGTAGTGAAACATGATGTTCTTTATTGATAATTTTATTGTTTAAATTCTATTAAAAGTTTTATTAACATGCTACTAACATGCTGGTAATCAAACAATAAATATATCCCTTTTTCGTACTGTAATTAAAAATGGATAGGAAAATAACATGTTTATTAGTCTATAATTAAAGCATCGGTTTTTCCGTCGATGTTTTCATCGACATCGAAAACCCGGTATCGATGTATCGATGTTTTGGGAAAATTTGCCATCACTAGGCGTAGGTGTGGGCGTGGGCGGGATGACAGGTGGCGAGCGGATGCCCAGTCAGAGCTTTTTAAGCCCACTAACCCTGGACTTGAATTTATTTTTTAACAATTTAAGTTTATCGCGAGAACGAAGATTTTACGAACCGAGAGGTTTTACGATTAATAACATTTAAACCAGAACGACGTAGTTATCTCTATAAATAACACGTATGTTATCAATTGTTTAAAAACACGCAGTACTGCATCTGTACGCTTCCTATTTGCATTTCCTTTTATTGTATGTTTTAATACAATGCAAGAAGTACGAAAAGACCTCAAAAACACTTAATTTTGGAAATTAATGATAATACAAAAATATACTGTAGTAATAACACAATGCTTGCTTTACAATTCAATATTTAGTATTATAATAAAAATCTTGAATATCGTATATCCGGAAGCTTGGAAGAAAACAGCAAAATGTGTTGGTCATCTAACACGACACTGATCTCAAAATACCAATGGACAATAGTGATAACGAAATGAGTGCATAAATTATTTTCCATATAAATAAAATTGAGAGCCTGTCTGTGATTTCAAAATCACTGCCGGCTTATTACCTCATAAGCTTATTTAGATGATATAAAAATTTGTTCAGTAGTTTTAAAATTTTTATGTTTGTCTGGAAAGGCAGAACCGATTTCGATGCGGTTTTCATAAAAGGTAAAGTGTTTATATAGTTGGGTGGTCTTAAAGCCACTTCTTTCAATTATTATTGTCTCTTTTATCAGGAAGAAGGGTTGGTTGTTTGTTTTTCATTCAAATCTCCTGTTTTATTCCAATATTAAAACATTTTGTATAAGTAATCTTCAAAATAATAGAAAATTAATTATTTCAAAGTGTTCATAAATATTATTCTCATCCTCCTTTCCTACTCCTTAAAACAAAATTTAAGTGTGAACTCATTCAATTTTTGCAAATACCTCTAAAAACGGTGATTAAATCCACTAAAGTAAATGAAACATTTCTGCAAGTACATTAAATGTTATGGAAAATGAATTTTGATTCATGTCAATTGTGCAATTAGGTTCAAAGAGATTAAGTCAGAACTGTTATTGAAAGTTTGCCTAGAGTATGCTGGACGATGTCAAGGAGCAGGGACTCAATGGTAGCAACTATTACCCTAGCAAAAAGATGGCGCGGCGGGGAGGAGCAGGGTGGGCCTGTTGAGGCAGGGCGAAGTGGGGCGGGGAGGGGCAGGGCAGGGTTGGAGGAGCTGGACGATGTCATGGAGCAGGGACTGAATGGCGGGATGGAGATGGCGCTGGGCAGGGGAGGCTAGGGGGGATAGACCAAACTAAATTCATTCCTTTTCCTAACTAATACGAATTTATGATTATGATTAATAAATACCCGGGCAAAGCGTGATCCTTCAACTAGTTATCAAGTATAATTTAACTTCAAAAAATATTTGGTCCTAGTTAATCGAAGTCCGGGGCACGTAGATTCAAGTTTAACGGCTTACTACTGTTTAATGTCGGCACTGTATGTGGAGTCTTAGACCCTTTCGAACAGAAAAAAGCAAACAAAAAACAAAGATATTCAACAGACGTAGCGTTGGATTTAAATATCATGGGACTTCGTGAGTCAGGAGGGAAGGCACTGTTATTTTACCAAAAGTTTCTACTTTTAAAATTGAAGCTCCCGAGTTCATAACAATGCTCCCTCTTCTAACTCGCCAAATACCAAGAAATTTTAATCGAACAATATGTACAATGTGTTGCACGCAAATATTCCAGTATTTTTTATTAATATTTAGAAACAATTATGCCTCATTTTTACATACACATTTTTTGTAAAATTGATTTGGTACTTTGTAATTTGATGGCAGTAAAGCTTTTGCTTTCATCATCATTAATTTCTTCAGTCACTTCAGTCTCATTGCTCTTTGTAATTGATGTGCAGCAAACGTAATTGGCGAGTCGCACGATGGCTACCGTGATAGCGTTGTAAAAATGTTCCATACCAATATGTAATAAAAGTATGAAAAAGAGACCCTGGCGCTGACGATGTGTCCCGTTAGAAGCTCAACGTCCTTGGCAGAGGACCCGATGCTCCCACGCTTGTGGCTCCTATAGTAGCGTGTAGGGAGTTATTTAGGAGACTTGCGCTACTGCTTTCCTGCTTTACTGTCCTCGCAAAAGTAATGAATTTGAATACAGTAATTATTCGGGAAAGGAAGGCAGTTATTGAATGAGTTGTACAAATAAAAATTGTCGTTTAATATCTTTGGTAGAAATATGAACATCACGGCCAGAGTTACATAAATGTCATAGAAGCACCAAGTAGTTCTTAATTGAAGTTAAATGTATCTTCTTTTATTACGTTATATATATATATATATATATATATATATATATATATATATATGTATATGTATATGTATATGTATATGTATATGTGTGTGTGAAAACGTGTAGGTAGAATGTCCTTTTCGATAGTAGTCGTTCGTGTGCAATTTTTAACGTGATCACTTACGTATTTTCACTTGGTTTTAGCTTCAGAAAGCACTGCATTCGCGCAAAACATCGTGAATGAGATCTTTGTCCAGTATATTTGAAAGCAAACTAGATTTTCTGAATTAATTCTAATTTTATCACACTTCTCCCTGCGAATTGCCTCCGTATTCTCTAGGAATCACAATGCGAAGTTGAGCGGGCATCTTCGTCAGTCACCAGCGATCTGTCTGGAAGGACACTTCGTCCACGTCACTGATAAGGTCTGCCGCAGATGTGACGAAACGAATGCAAATAGAATTTCCTCAGCCACGGCTGTCCAGTCTGAATAGTAATTCGAATTGTGAATCCAGCCGTGAGCGTCTGCATTAGTTTATTTATCACAAGTAAATGTTGTATTGATTGATTCCGGGCTCAGGTCATTTGTCCCTTTAGCCTAGAGAATGATTTATCGCGCGAGGTGGGGTCCTCCCCTACTGGAAGGAGACATCCGGCGCGGACCTGCACGTCGGTTTGGGGGGGGGGATTTCCCGTCCAGGCAACTCCCACCAGCGGGGCACGGCCACACCCTGGTCAAGTCTTCTGACATGTGGGGTAGAGTAATGCATGGAAGTGTATGTGGACGGGAAGAGGGAGGATAAGGGAAAAAAGGAAAGATCGCGAGCGGACCGTGGCCCGTTTGTTAGCATACTGCTCTGGCATTCTCCTTGTATTAATCGGATAAACCACGGAAAACTGCCGATCAGAGCTGCCGGCCACTAGAATTCTCCTCCTGATAGCAGCTGAATTCGACCTTGCTATAGAGCTTTTTTTTAAAAATTTATTTCCTTCCTGTTCGACAGTTTTGCCTTTCAGGGGTTTGTACATTTTTATTTGTAATACATAACGTTTGGGCATTCACGTTTGAGCATACAACCTCTCACTCTTGTATCTTACTACTAGCTAATTTACAGGATTTAATACTTATGTTTCTAATACTTACAACTAAACAATTTGACATACAAGACACAAATTTTACATACATTATACATTCTTAAATCTAGATACACTCTATACATACATTGGGATGAAGATTTACATATTTAATACATATTAATATACTGATTTTATGGGGGTTTAAACATGTCTTTGGGCTATCGAGAGCTAATTCTTTTGGTGATTGTTTAAAGTTTTTCCCATTGTGAATTTTGTACTGCAAGGAGAGGATGAAAGAAGAGTAAAAATTGTTACTTTTTTTCTTATATGTTCAATTAAGGTTCTATTTGAAGTTCCTTTGAATATGTGTATTTGAAATGAACCAAGGAGCCTTTGCACATTTTCGTAAAAATTTGTTCTGTACTATTTGGAGTTTTTCAAGTTGGTTTTAGTTGTGTTATTCCAGACCGGATAGGCATATGTGAGTCTAATAATAGATTTAAATATTAAGATATCACATTCAAAATTTAAGGCTGAGCGGAAGTTAATTAATGGGTATAGTTTTGATATTTTGGCGTATGTTGCATTGGTTATTACTTCATGCTATAGAGCTGGAGTCGAAAATTTGCTACCGTCAGTTCTCGAACCCAAGGACGTCCTGCTAGAGCCACTGCAGAGCCACCGGCAATGTTGGCTCTGAACTAAACCCAGCCGGTGGACGTGAAGGACTTCATTCGTTTTGTTTTATACAATTATAAAAAAAATGATGGAAAACACTTACTTCCTACTTCCTTTCACGTCGAAGTCTCAAATGTAAATGTAACTATGGCTTAAGCAGAACCTTCTTTATTAAAATAATGGGTTTTTGTTTTAAACATTTAAAGAAAACAAAAGTGAAGAAAAGTGAACAAAAGTGAAAAGTGAAGTCTGTTAAGACTTATTATTAATTTATTTAATTTATTTTAATTTAATTTATTAATTTTAATTTAATTTATTTTAATTTTTTATTTTCATTTTTTAATTTATTTGACTTATTACTAATTAATTTATTAATTCAATTAGCTTGCAGCTGGTTGTCTACATAATTTGACTGATATAACGAGCACTTTTGCTACTCCCATGTGACGCATACTTTCAGAAACATTTTTGTTTCGCAATGCACTACAAAATATCTAAACACAAAGATACACAAACGGTTTTATTATTTCAATTTATGCTTATTTTAGTGTTTCTTTTCATCCATAAAAATGAACGTGTGCATTTGATGGGAGTTGCTTTAAAAGGTTTGTTTCAGATACATTAAACTCCTAATTGGCCAGAGTCATTCGTTGAAATAATGATATCATACTCTATCTTTAAACCTGGTCTTTCGTTCAGGCTGATAGAAGACGTTTGATTTTCTGAGAGCAGAAATTGCCTGTGCAAGCATTTTAATTGCGTTACTCCGAAAGTATTTTCGAGAAACAAGTTGTATTATCGATTTTTTCCCGTTGTTTTCATGCATTTTCAAGACGAATTAAACCTTTAAATTGTGACATCCACATTCATTCATAGATACATTAAAAAACGTATTTAAAATGTTCATCTGATAATAAACATCTACGGAGACATTGAAACCCAGATCAGAGGACGAAGTATTACAAATCGCCTTTCGTATTTTTCTCAATTATTAATAATTAAAATAATTATGCTTCTCTTACGAAATACAGGTCAGTGCAACCTGTAGAAATTTTGGTTAATAAGACGAACGAAATTGTCGCAACGCGAGCTTATTAAAATTATGCTCTTATAAAAATTCCCCCAATCTCTCAAATATCAATTACTCTTCCTCACATAAAGGTAAAATTAGGTACTTCTTTATGAGAGACGTACCAGATTGCGAAGAAAAATGTTGAATCAGTGGATTGCAGGATTAGTGAAAAGTTAGTAATTATTCCAGATAATGCGTCTTGAATATGTTTGTCTGGCTATGTTTTGAAAAGAACTTATATTAAAATGGTCATACCGTTTTCTACATGCACTTGAGAAACAGGAATTTAATGTAACCTTGTTAGACCAAAGTTGAAAGTTAAGATATGTGAAAAACTAAATTTATGGTCTCAAATATTTTATTAATGGAAAAAGCGAGAACGTATGTTTTCGGATCTCCAACCTTATTGAAACTTCGCAGGCTTCAAGTGTATCTTCCCAGAGCTCCTTGGTGTGAGGAGAGCGGCGACAAAAGACAAAGGAGGCATGGCGTGGCTGTCGCTCGCCTGCCGGGGTCTGCGCGTCCTCAATTGCAGCTATGCGGGCGTCATCGCGCGCCGATGAGGTCCCCGGCCCTGCGGGGGTGGGAGAGCGGTAGCCAGGCGGTAGCCGGGCGTGCGCCAAGGGGAGGGGCAGGTCTTGCTGCCGCCGTTGGGGCAACGTGGAACAGGCGAGCGGGGTCTTCCTCCGCCTCCGCCACCGCCCCCGCCGCCACCCACGCCTCCCTCTAAGCCACCGTCACCGTCATCACCGCCGCTACTGCCACACCCATTGGCTCCAACCCCCCGCCCTCCCGCGCCCTGCCTCGCCCACGCCTACGCCCTCGCAATTTCACTTCCGCCACTTGCGCGGGTCGCCGCCGGACGGCGGGCGAGCAACGTTCGCGGACGCCCTCGCTGCCCCCCCCCCCACCCTCTGCCCTTCCGCACTGCCTGCCTCTTCCCACCGCCCCCGACTCTGTTGACCCCCTTCGCCGCTTCGTTCCCACCCAACTCACCACCACCACCAACAACAACAAGCCACAATGAACTTGCTTTTCGAAAGCGATTCACATTTACCTTCCATTTTCACCTCCAACTCCAATGATCGGTGACTGTTGTGCCTATCATTTGAACCTGTGAACATCGTTACATTTTGTCACCACTCTCTCTGTCATCAACATCAACACCACTCCCACTACCAAGGAACGATTTCTCGACCCCGAGTATTCTTACTTTTTTATTATTACCAAGGTATGAACTTGCCCTCAAAACCGATCAACCTCTACCCTCTGTTTTCATCTCCACGTCCAATGATCGGCGTGTCTGGTATGTATCGTTTGAGGGAGACATCATAGGAAGATTGTACCACCATTTATTTCAAGACATAGTATTTTTTATTGAATTATTTTTAATTGAACTATTTTTAATTGAAGTAACAAGGTGCACACGGCAGTTAAAATGTCCAAGTTACGTCGCAGTAATTTCGTAATTCAAAAATTTACTTTGGAAACAAACCCAGAAAACAAAGACAACCATGGACACCATAGCGACGGCGGCATTTAGAGTGTGGCATGCATTGTGCTTATTGATCCTTTTCGTTGGAAAGAAAAGGCACAATCCCCCACATTTACCCGTCAGTTCGGAAAATTCTATATAATATTCAATCCTCACGCATTTTGACTTTCTGTCTTCTGCAGGATCGCGTATCATTTTATCGTTTCATATCCTAGATGTTATAAAAAGAATAAATTTCATCTATATACACAAAAAATGTCTTTAGTAGTACTCGCGGATTCAAACCCAATCGATGCCGTGGGGTATTAAGGTCGAAATATTCCTTCGGAGGGGAAATAAAGCCGGCTCTACCATGTTGTAGATGAACTGCACGTAAAAGAAGCCTCAGAGCTAAATTAAAATCTCCTATTTTGTCACCACGTGATACCGTCTTCCTCCGCTAGATTGTGAAAGAGTTTAGAAAAATTTGTATGGTCAGGGGGAAGAGTAGGTCCGATGGCCTGAATTGCCACGTAAAATAAAATATCATTGAATTGAATTAATGTGGCTTGAAAATATTACGACACAACAAAAGTTGAAGACTGTTACATTTCTCTTGCTCTCGAAATTTATTACCCTTTCAATTTCTTTATGAATTTGTTCATTCATACCGTTAATTTTCATCAAGATTCTGAAATCTACACATTGAAGGAATTCTGAGGGTTTTGCATTTATTGTGGTGTTTGTTCAAACGATCGTGTAGCACATGTAGATGGGAATGTGATAGATAGATTTAAGGTAGATCCTTGTGACAGTACAACATGTTTTCAATTTTCAATAAATTCCTTATTATTTTCAAAAAATTTATCTTATTTTATAGTTTCGAAAAATAATTGTAATCACTGTAGGAGAGTTGTCTCGCTGTTTTTGCCATAGACTCGATAAAAGATATTCGAACAACGAAAAGTACTTTTGCAAATCGTGAAAAGTGAATTACGATTTTTAACCCACATGGCTTACCGTGAGGTGCAAAAACACAAGGACAAATTGCGTGCCTCGGGTCTCGGTTATAAAATGGTAAGTTTGCAGCAATATCAGCAGCAACCTTTCGAATAAACCGTGAGAGGAGGATGGTATTTACCACTTCTGACTCAAGTTATGTTCACACAATGTTTAGTGAAGTTCTGAATTGAAAGGAAATCTTTCAAAAAATCGTTACTTTTATCAAGAGATGATATTTAATGAATGATGTGAATACATTTTATTAATTAGTTAACATTTCCATTGTGAAATTTTAAAATGCTAAACATGTCTGTAAGAAAACATTTACTTTAGCTTCTCGGTTAATGGCTCCCATCTCGATCAGGTATTTTGTCCAGTTTCCCTGATTCATTGAGCTGCGACATTGCTGCGACAGTTCATTGTTTTGCCTCTGAACATTAGTGTAGCTTCATAATGCGTTCGTTTTGTTGAGCTCTTCTTGATAGTTGTGATATTGGAAGAGCAGAGGATGTGGGTTGATATTTGATTAGCAGCATAAAAAATCATATCTGTATTTCGTAAATCAATGCAAATAGTATTATTTGGTTTCGGGACCGAAAATTTCTTGTTTTCAGACTTTGATAGCTCGCTTTGTTGACTTCTCTTCATTATTCTACTATGTACTATAAGGTGGGGAAGGGATTTTGAAGCTCAAGAAACTGCAGATTTACATTTCCCTCATAAGTCATTGCTAACAGTAACTGTTGTTAATACTATTTTTTTGACGAAAATAACTCGTATTAAATCAATTCAGAAGTATGACGGAGTTTTTCCCGTGAAATTTCCAGAATCTTTCTAATCTTTTAAATAATATGCGTTATTTTGCGTGATAATTTGTATCAAGAAAATTGTAGTTATAAAAGAATTATCACCTTAATTCCCTTAATTGTTCGTATTATTCCCTCGTTACTTATTATGAAGATTTGTAATTACATTTTAAAATGTATACCAAAAGTTTCCCGAACTTGTATATTTAAACTTTCAATAATAATATTCAAAAAATAAAAACACTGCCAATAAAGTATATAAATGAAAGAAACGTTAGAAAGTGACACGACTTGTAACATTTTAACGTTTTTATTCGGAAAACACAGTTTGTAATTTTTACTTTCTCGCCGTACCAGGTACTAATGTAGGGAAGAGAAGGTATCATAATGCTCCATCGAAAAGCCCGATTTTAGCCCACAATATTTTTTTTCTGATAAAAAATCATCAGAAAAATATATTGTGAGCCTTTGATATAGAACAAGTGGATAGATATTGTTTATGTAGTAAATTACTACCTCTAACACATTGTATCCTCGCTTTCTAACGAACTTCATAACGAAAAATTGGTTGACATCAAAACGCTCATTTGTCTGTGCTTAATGTAGTGCCTAAACTGTTCAGATGATTTTCTCCAAAATCGATAGTTCCTAGAGATTTGGTAAAAAAAGAGGCCCTCCCAGTTTTAAATGCTTATTTTGCTTTTGGGGATATTTTACATGAAGCCTCATCATTTTATTTTTTTTCCTCTTACGACTCTATTTTTTAGACACTTTTAAAAAACTTGCAAAAGTTACAAATAATGCGAGAAGGAATGTGCTGTTGTAGCACCACTAGTTTTACTGTCTTGGGAATTCCTAAAAGGCACCGATAAACAGTAGTAATAGCAGCCACAGGTGTGGTAATATGGCTAGTTTCGCACCTTCTAACGTAGAATGTGTGAATCAGCTGTAAAGACGATGTCTTTGTTTTGTTCTGTTGCAAATTTTCGCCTTGTAAATAACTTTATTTACGAATATTGGAGAAGTGAAACATCCTCTGTGGAAACGTTTTTCACATAGCATTGAAATGCAAAAAAAGTCATTCGACCATGTATTCAAGGTAAAATGGAAAACTATGAAAACTACATTCGACCATGTATTCAAGGTAAAATGGAAAACTATGAAAACTAACTACGAAATGTTCCGAACTCACAATAGCGACACCTTCTAGCGCTATAAATAATTTTGTACGAGTAAGGTAACACATACATCTGATTTTAAGTGTTAACTCTGCATTTTCTAAAATTGCAATGAAATTTGTTCGCCACAATTATTTCTTTATTTAATGTTACGTACATTGTTTCTAAAATATTAATTCTTTATTACTGGGTTGTATGTTGAAAGTTCGTGAAGGTAAATAAAAATATATATTAATAGTTTTTACATATTTCTTGTGAAATATTAAAAACAATATTTTGTTAAAAAACGTAAATTTTTTCAATGAACTTTTTGTTCGGTTAGTGTTAAATGCACTGAATAACGTAACTTAAACGCAATTTTGATGTATTCTTTTGCATTTTTAGAAACAACAAATGTAATTTTTTTTTAAATATCTCTCATGTGGTTCGTAATTTTCCGGACATTTATATACATTCTTGCATTTGTGACAAGTGCGTCAAGTGATCTCTAGTAATATTTTTCGAAAATTTTAATTTTTCTTTGAAAATCTCAAAATTGTTCATTTTTAGAAACGTCGAAACGTCATATTCTCAGAAACGGCTCCAGATTTTTCAATAAAAAATTGTATTTAGAACCGGGTTTTCCTCTTCTACAATATTCTGAAAGTTATATTTCGAATCTTTCATTAGGAGACCGAAACATTGGGAAAATGTGGAAAAATGTTCCTGTGTTTACGAAATACTATTTCCTAGTTATAAATATTACACGGAAGTAAACTTTACCTTTGCGTTGACTGATACGTGCTGTAAATAATGTTTTACATCTTCTGTAGCGATAGTTTATTTTGAGAATAATCTTTATAACTGAGTTGGATGTTGAAATTTCATGAAGGTGAAGTACCTTTTTTGGAGTTACGTTAGGGGAACAAATTGTGTCAAAGTTATTCAGATACATATATTCAGTGTTGAACAGTATATTAAAGGTGAAGATAATAAATAAATACAAAAAACATGTTTTAGTTTCAATATTGATTTTATCAAATTATTGTCTTAAAGCCCTCCGTTCACAGTTATTAGTGCGGTCAAGTGATTCGACCTTGTGAGACGGGGCTTGGGGCAGGTGAGCCAAAGTACCTGGACACCAAGTGGGTGAATTTGAAACTCACATAAGACATGAATTGATTGATTGATTTTTTCGTGTCTCCGGGCGCGGCAACTGCTTTGGACATTAGTCCCGTTAGTGTAGTGCATGTTTTTTTTCGAGGAAGCTGGCGGTGATCTTCTCCCGCTGGATGGCGAGAGAAGGAATATGTGGTAGTGTAGTGCATGTTATTCAGAGCAGCCGGCCGCTATAATTATCCTCCAGACAGCGACTGAATTCGACCTAGCTGAAAAGCTAGCAAATATATATATATATTGACGTGTGAGGCAATTGGAAGCAATCTGTGTATTTAAATTGGTTCCCACTTCAAGAACGAACAATTGTACGCACACAGAGGTGGAGCCAAGGACAATCACGGGCAAAGATGAAAAAAGCCTACCTGTTTGGCCGAGGTGGCTAGAGCGTGTGCCGGCTCAGCACCTCGGTCCGACGGGTCGTGGGTTCGAGTTCCGCCCGGACATGGTTGTTTGTCCCTTGTCTTTCACGTATGTGTGTTGTCGCGGAAGGACCGGTGAGTCTGCTGACCATAGACCGAAGAGCCCACGTGTGTGTCGTGTGTGTGTCAGTGTGTAGTTTAAAGGTTAATGTGTCCCCACGAAGGAACATACCCGGCGCGGATAGCCGATATTGACATCTACTGAAGCCCTAAGAAGGGAAAAAAGTGTAATAGTAGAGGACGAAGGTATGGACGAAGATTATAAGTTGTTTGGAATGCGCGAAGGTACCGATCACTACTTCTCACAGGGGTGGTAGCTACCTCTGCTATTTGTTTAGATGCTGAAAAGAAACTAAAGAATGCGAGAAAGTCTGTGCCATTCTGTAGCCCAACTAGTTACTTTCTGGTATACGTAAGTATATACGCACCTAGCCCGACTCAAAGCCCTGCAATTTTGAAAATAATTATTGAAATTTCGTTGGTGCTTACATGAAGCCCCTAGGACGTCTTCAAAATTTTCTCAACGCTGGCTTCAAATTTTTCTTTAAAGATTTTTAAAAGTAGATTGAAATTTACTTATAAAGATAACACAGATCCGATTTCCACTGCTAGCTCTGAAGTTTTGAAAATTGGAAACTTCTGAAATTTTTGAGACCCTGCATTTTTGAAGATCGAGATTTTCAACTGAAATTTGAATTGAGATCTTCAAATGAAATGATGATTTGTCCTTCACAATATGTATGGAGTTGCACATTTTTATCCGATGTTCCACATCTTTACATTTTTGCTTTAAACGTCACATTTCTAATAAATTTCTTACGTTTTACACAGAACATGATGTATGCTTTTCAACCCCAATTGAATATAATTTTTTAAGTTTTTCAATATATTCTACAAAAATCCAAGCTCTTCTAAGTAGTTGCAAATGGTATTCATCGTTGAAAATCCCCGATAAATTCACGAATCACCTAGCGACCAGGGATTGCACCTGAAAATTTCCAATAAACGAATGCTATTTAATAAGATTATTCCACGTGTTAAATTCCCTACAAAAAGTTAGCACGAAGTCATCCTTTCACCGTATCTACTGCTCTTCATAACCTTAGGGTGGGCTTTCTTATCGTCACAGCAATAGATGCTAGGACATTTGTAAGGAAAGCTAACAGATATAATTTGCCGTGGCCGGGAATTGAACCCGGAATTGCGGTGTGGAAAGCTAACGAACGAGCCGCCGAGGGAGGCACTGCATGAACCTACAGAAATATAAATTATTTGTATTACGAAATCGCGATCTTAGTAACATTTTTATGAAAGTGACAAATGTTCTTGTACTACATATGCGTAATATTATTTATTTTATGACTTTATGTTGCATTTTTAACACGTAATATTGTGTCACCAGGGTTCAGCTGGGAGAACGTGTTGAAAGTTCTCGCAACTCAACTCTAATACATATTTCCAGGATTTCTGGCATCACATGATCCTCCCGCCGTCGTTCACAGCTGGTAATGCGCAAAGCCAAATGCAGATACACCGCGCGTACGCACGGAAAAACACTAGCTTGGAGTTGCATTCTTGGTGATTAGGAACGCTTCAACCGCAAGGTGATTCAACCCAGACCACGGCAGAGGAAGAAGGAAAACACGTTTCTGAGAAGAAAGAGAGAGAGAGAGAGAGAGAGAGAGAGAGAGAGAGAGAGAGAGAGAGAAGGCGGGGCAGTTGAAGTTCTGGGTGTGTCGACGAAGATGGTTCCGAGGAAGTGATGTAATGTCTTCTGAAACTTCTACACAAACTAGTACGAATAGCAGCTTTTTGGTTTTCAAAACGATGCTTGAATATGTGGCAGACTGTCAATCGGCCAGACTGTCAATCGGCCAGACTGTCAATCGGCCAATTATAAAATAATAAAATTAGGCAATAATATTTCTTGACACTTAGCTACGGTAATATAATACTTTACTAATACGGTAATACTAACTCCGCATCTGCGTTCCCTGTCGATCCCTATGTAATCACTGAAAAAATGAAAATGTTTATCTATGCGTCATTTTTATCAGGGATGTAACAAATTTACGGAAATGAAAGGTTTGAATACATACGTAAGTGTACGGAGTCCCTTTCGAAATTTTCAGGGGGGCCACGGTCCCCGTACTGAAAGTCCGTAGGGTAAGTGAAAACTGCAAATACGAGTATATTGTGAGGCTCAAACCACATCCTTCCTACGTGTTGTTATGTTAAAAGTCCAACAAGTTGAGTGACACTTCAAGAACAAGCATTATATTTCATTTTTTGTAAACGTTTTGTTTCTTTGAACCATGGATTAGAATTTGAACAATGATGCGTCTTTTGAGTCAATAACTGATTCCACAAATTGTGAATACAAGAAATCACGAAATAATATAAATATCCTGAAATAAGTATATACAGATTTTCCCGGAAGGATGTTGGCCAACAGGAGATAAGAGAATCAAAAAGTTGGTAAGCATATGTATTTGAGAGGAACAATTTTCTTCTGGATTAAGATTACTTTGTAGATAGCCCATTATTCAAAATTGTGTATGTATTTATGATTCTATGAACTACAAAAGTATGTTAAAATGGTGGATCAATGTATTCTTAATTCTTTGTTGATTTTTTGGAATGGTTTTATTATAGAAAATACTGGATGTGTCGAGTATAGCATGTGATTCAGAAGAGGTGGTCTAAGGCAAGCAATTTCAGCCTAATGTTAGACACTTAAAACGTGCCATTACGATAAGATTGCGCTGGGAACATTGATGATGTTAATTTCAATCTTTACTGAGAGCAACTGAAATGAATATGCGCGTCATTACTCTTGGTAATGAACTTGTCAGAATGATATACTTTTAGTACAAATGCGGCATCAGGTATTGGAATCTGTCACCTTAGTATCCATCAGGCATTCAAATATTTGACATTATATTTCAAGAATGGAATATATTCTATTATATTGAACTGATGCTTCTTTCATTCACACAACATTCAGTCTTTGGTCGTATCCGAAGTGTACGACACGATTTCGTTTGATACCAAAGAAATACGAAAAAGTCCAAAACCAAGGGAACAGTTCTGATATTGAAGTATTGCCAATATTGCATTATTTGAAATATGATTGATTGATTGATTTTTTCGTGTTTCCGGGCGCGTCAACTGCTTCGGTCATTAGTCCCGTTGGTGTAGGGCAAGTTTTTTCTCGGGAGATGACGGTGATCTTCCCCCGCTGGATGGCGAGATCCGGCACCGACCTACCGTCGGCTAGTGGGGTTTCCCCCTAACCAGGACTCTCCCACCAGCGGGGCACCGCCCCAGTCGGGACAAGCTCCAAGCTCCCGACCGGTCTCCCGGAATATGTGGTAGTGTGGTGCATGTTAGTGTAAGTGTGTGTGTGTGTGTGTGTGTGTGTGTGTGTATAAGATGAGAGGATAGGACAAGGAAGAGGAAGGACAGATGCGCGCGGTCCGTGGCTCCGTTTGGTAGGGTACTGCTCTGGCATTCGTCTGGTGTTGATCGGAGAAACCACGGAAAACTACCGATCAGAGCAGCCGGCCGTTAGAATTCTCCTCCAGACAGCGACTGAATTCTACCTAGCTGAAAAGCTAGTGTCGAAAATCTTCAAGTATGATATACAGCAAATATTTGATGGTGTTAGTTCGAATCACTGTGCAGTTTGAATTCTCAAACTCAGTCTGTTACTCTAACGACACAGCTAACGCCATGAAACAGCAAGGATCCAAGGAATAAGTCGCCCGCTATTAAATATTTGCTATTCATGCGTTGCATAATGGAACAGGAAAGTTTTTGATATTCTTGTAACGTAAAGAACTGTTTACGGTGAACACTATACTATGTAATTGCAGTATTGTGAAGACCGTTTTACCGTTTTTTGTTAAATTACTTAATTTGTTGCAGTGTTATAAGAGTATTTTATTTGTTGTTCTTGTGCATGTTCCTTTGTGAAAAAAAAATTCTGTGATTTTGTCCAGCAGTAATCTCCCTGCTGCACCTCAGTAATAATAATAAGTGTAAATTCAAATGGTCTGCAAAATGCCCACCTCAGAATAGTACATATTTGAAGAAACAATACAACAATATCAATGACAGTGTTTTTTTGCAACCAAGACCGGAAAAGTGGTGTCTCAAGGAGCAAAAGTATGTCAAATAAACAATATTTTGAAATGTTCAATGAATTTAAAGTTGTTTTTTAGAGATACCACTGCGTTTCCTCTTTTATTGTTTCCTGCGCCGGATTATCATAATGTGCAAGTATTAGTATACTGCACGAGTTATGTGTGAATAATCGACGTTACTTGGAAATTGGAATGCAGCGAGTATGTTTGTATCATGTGATACGCGAATATGGGTAAAGGAAGAGAGATAGGGAGAGGGGGAGAGGGAGAGAAGACGAAGAAAAAGTGATAGAGAAGGGGGAGGAGAGGAAGGAGGGAGAAGGAAGAAGAGATATCTACAAGAACAGACGGAAAAATACCGGGAGAGACAAAGAGGGAGAGGGGAGAGAATGAGAGGGAAGAGAGTGACGAAGAAGTAGAACGTTTGTGTACGTGAGAGAATGAGAGCCTGCACGCAGAGAGGGGGATCCGTAACTCGTGACCGTTGGCGCATCTGCTTAACATGCTGGTGCTTGGCGCTTCCTTTGTGAAGCGGAAAGGCCTGCAAAGAAGGGGCCGCGCGTCGCTGATTCAGAGCCTCCTCACACAGATGTATTGTCGGCCTTGTAGCTGCTTAAGGAGACTGTCAATCCACGCTCATATTCTGCCCTCCCAGCTTTTGCTCTTTATTTAATATAAAAACTGCTTTGTCTTAATTCCATGGTTAACAAATCTGTTGAATTTAATCACGATTTAATTCAATCATTTAAATCAATTGATTCGAATCATCTCCATGCTAGATAGGGGGACTAACTTCGGGTTAGAAAGTCGTAGGGTTCGAGTCCCGACGGTGGTAGGATTTTCAACATCAACTTGATAGGTGGTTTTTCGTTGTTTCTCCGCGCGCGAGATCTTTCCTTCCTCTTCCTTGCCTATTCTCATCCCTTACGCACACACACACACACTCTAACATGCACTACACTACCACACATTCCGGGAGACCAGTCGGGGACTTAGAACTTGTCCCCGCTCGGGTGGTATCCCGCTGATGGGAGATACTTGGGTGGGGAAATCCCCACAAGCCGCCGGTAGGTCGGTGCCAGATCTCGCCATCCTCCGCCACCTCCCGCGATAACAAACTTGCACTACACTTACACGAGTAATACACTAGTAGTTGACACGCCCGGAAACACTAGTTACTCAATCAGTCCGGAGTGTGTTGTATATGGGCAGAGGTTTCCGGTTGTGTACGCTATTGCGCTTGGATTGCGCCATGTCGGGGGAGCAGGAGTTGATGAACTCAAGGGAGAGCAGGAGTTGGAAAAGCTTTGGATTAAAGTAGGCGAGCTGATGATAGCATTTGGTGGAGAACCGAGTCCTAATTCTGTTCATGAAGAACTGAAAAAAATAATACAAATGTTTCTTATATTCATTATTTAGGGCCGAATTTAGAATCGACTTTGCCTTAAGTACCCGAATATGCTCACTGAAAGTGTTAAGTTTCACACAATTCAATTGACACAATTCAATTCACATTTCAATTTTCGAAGTTTTGACGTGACGGTCCCGGGAATCACCTTCCCAATGAAAGATTAATGTCTCTTGCGTAAAAAATATTAATATGTCTCTGACAAGGACAAAATTACTAATACGGATAAAATTTGTTTATTTCTATTCTGTATCATTTATGATTTTCACATGTTGAAATTTTCAAATCAAGGAAATTAGAAAGTGATAACTTTCCGAAGAGCATTTTTAGGATTTATTTAGATTCTTCTGCGAAAGCGATGTTGATCAGGGTTCTACTCGTCAATTCGTTGACTGACTTCTTCTTCCTTTTGAAGTTTTGAACATCCCAGTTGGAATTTCTCGATTTATCACTCCCGGTTCAGCTGGTTGCAGGTATTTAGATCAATAATACATTTCCATTAATTTTCAGGTAAACCAACCCATTTTAAGTACAGGGCTGCTGTTCAGTTCTTTGTGTGCACTATTTATGATCCTTACTGAACAAAAATTGTTCAGATGAGAGAACTAGTAAGTTGCCACTTCTAGCTTTAGGTCGCTTCCTGTATGGTGAAGTGTCCTCCTTTTGGCCTCAATTTTGTCAGTACATGTTACGTTCCCTTACGTGTGTGGTCGACACAATAGTAATGATTTATCTGGATTCTTTGATTTGTAAATTTACGACGACAACATGCATCATGTAAACAATAATGGATCGGTGGAGAGCAATGATTAAAGATGGGTGTACATTAATTATCATAAATTATTACTACAGTAAACCCTCCTTAACACGAAATCCAAATGACCGAAATAATCGAAGTTCGTGTTGAAATTCATGTTATCCGAGTATTATAAATGTCCGTATTACCACAATCCCTTGCCGGGACAAAAGTTTTACTCGTGTTACGGCATAATTATTATATGCTGTAGTGGCAGCGGAGATCTTGTGGTAATCCATGATAAAATATATGGGATAATAGAGGTATCAACCACAATAGTAGGCAATATAAATTTACTTTGCAGAAAATTCAGCCATACATGTGTTTCGGGAATTTTTTTCCCATCATCAGTGGCCCTACAATATTAAAATTAAATTCACAAATTAACATATAAAAAGCTACATCATACAAGGAAGTACATAATCTACTTGAATATTAAATTATTAGATTTATATATAGGTTCCATATACAAAAAGATAGGTAGAATTAAATAAAACTAACATGAAGCTATCTTACAAAACTTTCAACACCCAACAACAAATCCCTTATACCCTTAAGCGAAAAAAGTGGAGTTTCTTATTAAAATGTAACAGTCGTTATTCTGCGTATGTAGGACAAACAGGTAGGAAGTTTTCTTGTAGGCTAGATGAACACCTCAGAGCATGGAGACTGAAACAAGAGCACTCCACATGTGCCAACCACCTTATTCAAAACAATCGCTCTTTTGACCCGGATACCAATTTCAAAATTCTACATTTCGGAAATAAAGGGAACAAATTAAATATATTAGAAAATTTAGAAATTTTAAAATTATACAAAAGTCCTAAACTAATATGTCTCGATGAACAATCCCAATTAAAATCCAGCCCCTTCATAAATTTATTTATTGACTAGCTTTCTCATCTTTGTATCACCACCCTCACCTGCCCTCAGTCTGCCTTCGTACATCGTACTTACCACAAAATGACGCCATGCTAGCACAGTTCACCATGGTTAATTATTAAATTTTTGGGAAAATTAAAAAAAATTTAATTAATTAAACCACGATGATGGGGAAAAAATTCCCGAAACACGTGTATGGCTGAATTTTCTGCAAAGTAAATTTATATAGCTTACTATTGTGGTTGATACTTCTTTTATTCCGGATATTTTAGCATAATTCTTGTTAAGCGAGTTCGTGCTAACGAGGATTCACTATATTTAATTATACTCATTTTACGGCTTTAAATGATCTCATATTTCTGTAAACTTATTTTCAGAGATTTCCATTTTTTCATTATTTCTTGATACAACGTGCTCTGCAGTTTTTGTACCAATATAATATAGTACGTTCTGAACAACACGATATGTCCATTGGCATTGTCTTGGTATTGGTATGTAGATGCAAATGAGGTACATAATTTCCAATCTCTTTGAGAGACCTTTCTAAAAAGCGAAAGAAAAGCGCCTAACAGAAACAATACTTCTGGTACGATTAACACAACACACTAACCCTATAATCTTCAAACGTAACCTTAAAAACTATTTTTAAAGCCTTAACGTACATTAAAAACTACTACTAAATAAATTGCGACGAAGTGAACTCTTAAAAAAAAAAAAACGATCTTTCTTTTAAAACACTTCTTTATTATATGGGCCAAATTAAAATTTATTTACTTTTTGCTCATAGTGCGTCGTCTTCAATTATACAACACGTATGAAAGTTGGACCAGACGCTTTGTACCAAGTCTTCTCCCGACGTTCCAAGAATTGATGTCAAAGATCCACAGATATCCTGCTAGTTTGCAACATTTTCCGTCGACCTTTACGTTTTTGTACTTTTAACGAAACGATACTTTAACGAAAATTCACGGTAATATTTGTATGCCTACGTCATGCATGTGTTTTTTAATAAAGTATTCCCGATCTTACAAAGTAACTTGAGATCAGCTGCCCAAATGAATTAATATCTCCAAATCCCTTTTAACATTCATTACTTCAGCAACGCATCAACTTAACTAACGAAACATTACTTCAGCATTTCAAAAGTAATTTCAACTTCTTCTTACCTGAAGCCAGTCCAGTTAATTTTCCAAAGCGTCCTTCTCTGACAACAGTCAGGTCTATTTTGTCTTTTTTTATTCTATACACTTTACACTATCTTTGTGGTATCCACGTCAGCCACGTTCAAACATCATGCACTTGTTTAATGTTAATTCTTATCATCATAATACCGAATATCTTGTATTGTTCAATTCATCAGAACTTCCGGTCATTATATCCTAAACTGAGTATGATTTGCTGTACTGACATCCTAAATGTTAATTTGTATTAGGTAACCTTACATTATATATAATTTGGTATTAATGGTTTTCTTAAAACTCGCTCGTATACACATCAGGAAATTTATTTTAATTATTTTTTACGGTTCTCACTACATTACAATGATTTTCTACCTACAATTTATATTTACAACCTTAATTTTCAACTGTATGTGCAATGTCGAGTCTGCAGCAATCTTAATACAATCTAACTACTGAATGCCTCAGAATAAAATATTCCAAATTTCTGTGGCTTATAAAGGTGTCGAAAATGATCAAATTTTTGCAAATGAACATCTACTGGAAAACGTTACGTAAAACGAAGATATAATATACATTTATACATGTGTCATTTTCCCCTGATTTTTACGCAACTCCGTGTTCAGAGATGTTAGACAATAAAATCCTGCCTTGTCAGTGTCAGAACGTGACCTGCCTAACACCTGTGCGTGTGAAATTGCCTGAAAGTCAGGGGCAAGTGCCTCATGTTCGTATAAGCGCACGTTACTCTTACATATTTCATTTTCTTCTACACGTTTATTATCAAAATTATCTGATTTTTGACCCCTCTCCAGGCCCTAGAAGTTTGTAACATTTCTTATCCATTATAACAATTCAGCCTTGATAATTGAATGGGTCAGTAGAACAAGGGTCTATCCCAAATTTCTTGTGAAATAGAGTATTTTACAAAACTTCAAATATTATCTTAGTGTAATATGTTATTAAACTCCAGTATGGACTTATATGTGTTTAAAAGTTGTTTACACTGTGTTTAAAAGTTTAAAAATGTACTGAGTTACATGAGGGAAGTTTAGGTAAAACCCTCTTTATTTCAGAACTGTGCCAATGTGGTGTAGCACTTTGTTCTACTGAGCCCTTCAATTATTAGCAATTGATTAAAAAAAATTGCACTATTGTCTACTTCAATCATCTTAGGGCAGTAGGGCTCGTTATTTGCCCCAAGATGATTGAAGTATAAGAGACCCGTCGCTCTACTATAATTCTAATATTTAACAAACTAATGACAGGAACCAGGAACTGATAGATGAATAAATAATCATCCTCACATTTCACAAATATACCTTGAAAAATAGAGGTGTTTCAAATCTTCTTTAACGCTTAATCTCAAAATTTTTGATTTACATTCGATTCAATCAATTGGTTCACAATTACCAATTCAATCTTACTTTCGAAGTAGCTTTTATTTTGTACGCTGGTGAAATGAAAAGTGATGAAGTATAGAGGAAGTTATGTAATTCTGCAAAAAATAGATGTCGGGATTTGACGAAAATACTCGTTTTGAGCTTCCCTAATACCGAAAAGGTGTGTTTTTTAAACGTCTGTCTATCCTCCCACCTTTTCTTACCACCTATCAATAACTGGACCTTAGGAAGTTCATATTCATTTCATTCGCCAGCACTTCTTGCAATCTATTGCATTGCGAGATTCGCTCTTGGACATCAAAACTCAGTGTTTACTTTTGTGATTTCTGACTCGTCAGTTTAGACTCATTTATATCTTATCTTTAATCTTTAGTGAAGAAATGATAACCTTCCAGAAATGATAACCTTGACCGTGTAAACAAAATCTAGAGATAGCTCTTGCGACTTTTTTTCTGATTCTGCAGATAAGAATTAGAACTGGTGTAGCACGTACGTGAGATAAAACCTTCTTGACATACGTCATATACCAAACCCTACAGCCTGAAGATGGTTGAAGTATAAGAAACTTATTAAATGCACCTCCGGCTCTATATTATAATATAATCTAATTTTTAATAAACTAATAACGGGTGCCACGAACTGATAGAGCCATAAACAAGCAACCTCACACTTCACAAACATACCTTGAAAAAGTTTTTCAAAACTTCCCTAAGTTTCAATCTGAAAACTTGATTTACATTCAGTTCAAACAATTGGTTTGTAAGATCAATTGAATCGGACTTACGCACTTTTGAACGCTGGTGAAATGGAAAGTGCAACGCAAGTCACGTTACTTTGTACATTTAATGGCAACAATAAAATATCCCGAAGAATGATTTTGTTCATAACGAATTCCTTATCAACCAAGAAACATAACGGAAACGAGTAAAACGATTACACCGTTGTGATCAGAACACGACTCCCACTTACAATGCTTGGTCCTACGATCTTAGAGAATAAAGGTGAGTCTTGCTCTTGCTACCAAAAAGCCTAATAACCTGTACGCACTATTGTTTTCGTACTCTTTGCAGTGATGTAAAAATTGAGGATGAATCAATAAAAAGACTGTCACAATTGAATTGTCGCAGATGGATTTTACTGTTTTCTTTTACGTCCTGACGTGACGCTCGCTTTTTAATGTAGTCCATAAATAAGTACGTTTCTGTTTTTGCATTCATTTACCAGAACAATAACGAGCTTCATGCATCGTTAAAAGATAGCTTGTCAATATTAATATTTAGATAATTATTAGGTAGAATAATTGCGTTATCGGAACCGATTCTAAGATAACATTTTTGATAGCGGAATGCTAAGTGATCCGAAGGAAAAGGTCAATATTGTCTTCATTTTTTATTTGCTTTGAATAAATTGTAATTGTGCCCCGATGAATATTCGAATATCAAATTTCCATGCACAACATTTCCAAATCACAGTAATCGAAACGAATCAGAAAATGATAATGTTGCCCTCGTTCTGTAAGAGTGGTGATATCTGGGAAGTACCTTTAAATGTACGATGAACAAGTTTAGGAAACAGAATTCTAACTAAACGGTCAGGGAGATCCGCTCCTATCTTCGACTCGAGTGTTTTGTGATTCACTATCACAACTCTTCGTATCCACATCTATGCACTTACCTTGTTATCAATAAAGAAGTCTCAAGCTTCAAAATCAGAAGATTGTTTTATCACATAAAATTTCTCATAGTAGTTCATGGGAACATCTGATGTAATGTCTTGGAGGTGAGGTCAATAGTTAAAATTAAATGTCAGTGCATAAAACGTCGGCTTTGTGGAACGACGTCTTTTATAGACTCATTTTTTTCTGTACTTGCCAAAAGCATATCCAAGAGAGTCATCTTTGAATTTTCTGGTTCATCTGTGAATTTTCTGGTTCATCTGTGAATTTTCTGGTTCATCTGTGAATTTTCTGGTTCATCTGTGAATTTTCTGGTTCATCTGTGAATTTTCTGGTTCATCTGTGAATTTTCTGGTTCATCTGTGAATTTTCTGGTTTATCTTTGAATTGTCTTGCAATACAGTAATTCCTCAACATTCTGAAGGGTTAGGTATCCCCTTTTCATCGTTAACTCCTCCAAACGAATAATAAAACATTATATTTGAAAGTTATTTCAAAATTGAATGTGTTTGAACATAGTATTGTGTTCTTTTAATTTGTTTCACCAAGATCATCATTGGCTTAATCTCCAAATACGGATGAGTCGATTCTTCTATTTCTCTCATAAATTTCAAAATTCTTTGCATGTTCGGATCGCATTCAAATATCTTTCCACCAAAGGTTGAAATTTTAGAATGAAATTAACAGTTTGAAATTGAGGTTTGATTGATTCAAATTGATCCTAACACCTAGTGTTTAGTAAACATTATGCCAACAGAATATGCCATTTTATATTATCATTGTACAAATACGTTGCACAATGTACAATTATGTTTCATACTTTGATGTGATGAATTATAAAACTGAGTTTCTTCCTTCTGTTTTAAAATTATTTACTACGTACTTTTAAAAGATTTTTGAATAAATTAAAAATACTGAATGTTGGATTATGAATTAACAATGGAATACTGCGCTCATGTCCTCCCAACTCTGTCCCCGAAGGTTTTTGGAACCTGGGTAGGGCACCTTCCCCAGCTACAGGCTACCAGCTCTAAGTATGGTGATACGTGAAGTCTACCTATTTCGCACCCCGGACACGGCATATTTTTTCAGTTTTTACGATGAAACCACGTTGAGTCCATTATCCCGACGAAACCGGAACCTAAGTGGGCACCCGGACAAATCTGGCAGGAGGAGAGGGCGCCCTTCTCCCCATTGGCGTTCACCTAACAACGAACGACGTGCGTACCGCCGCGAAACTCAGGAAGCCGGATGTTCGTTTCCAATCCTTTACCAGAGCCAATAGGAACACTTTGTCCCCGCCCTTCTGGGTCTAGTGAGGTACAACAAACAAAAAATCCGAACCTGGGTTGTTGTATATGATGGTCCACATGCTTCGTGATGCCACTGCTAGACTCGAAGCTGAGCTTTTCATAACTTTTTATAAAAATGCAAAATAATATATGCAAAATGATATTTGTATATAAAACAATCACCGGTATTATTTGAATCTTGTGCTAGATATCGCCAGAAATAGTTCTTCGAGAGTTTTGTCATTAATGGTGTGCGAGCTATTTATAATGTCATAATTAGTTCGTACTTTATGACTGCATTTATTTTTAATTTCGCTTTCTTCAATTGCAGTTGAAAGCTCCAAGTAAGCGAAATTAATAACGGGAGATAGACACGGCGTACTAACTTAAGCTCTTCCATGATGTTTCAATAATGAACATTAACAAGATTTCGGTCTTTCTCTTTCCTGTAAATACTTCAAATAAGTGAAAGTTCATCAGCAATATCAAGGTGAATAACCCTTTCATGATGTTATGTATTCCTTTGATAAATGTTACGCAAGAGCGGCGTGATTAGATACACTAACTTGTCGGTCGTTTTCTCCAGATAATATAATGTTTGTTGATTTTTTAAACTTACATTAGTATAATATTAAAAAAAATTCGATTTGTGCTATAGTTTGTAAGAGTGTGAAAACAAAAAATATTTGAATAGGTTTGAAATTGTTTCTGAATACATCCAGAATACAGCCAACGGGTTAGCCAGAATTGCAAATGCGGACGCACCATAGTAGTTTCTGTTCCAAAGTTTGCGTGTTCGAATACTGGCCTTTATCTTTGCTTGTATGTTCTGTCGCGGGTGATTCCCCCTAACCAACAATTATTATTTTTCATCTCTCTTCCTTCCATTCATAGACGGTCTGGGTGGCGCATGGGCTCGGCGAATTTGCGGGGCTGGATTTCATGCTTCAACAGAGAAAACAACACTGCAACCGCAGAATATTCCGTGCAGTAACTTGCGTGGTTAATGACCATAGTAGTTAACGCGCCCAGAATTTCTAAATAATCGTCATATCCGAACGTATGTGGGCCACTTAATGCTACCAAAACTGTGGTAGGCGGCAAAACCCTTCTTAACCAACCACCTTCCGTTTTTTGTCTCGGGTAATCATACTATCGTAACAGTCGCAATTTCGAATCCTTTAGATAAGGAAGAAACCAAGGGGGAAATAAGAATCTCGTTGGGTTGTAAGATTGGAAAGTCTGTGCGACTGTAGTAAAGAATGGGAAATAAGATCAGTTGCCATATGGCAGGGAGAGACCCCACGGTAATCTTCTTCTATAATCTTGAGCGCCAAATGGGGTACGTGAATTGTGAAGGGAGTGACGCCACATTATGAAACTGACGACAGGAGAAGCCCCGCCATTTCATTTCTCTGAAATTTCTGAAAACAGGAGCATAGGTGCTCCTGTTTTCAGCTACCGGGACATCATAGCGAGTCCCTCGAATTAATGGACATTTAAAAAGATTGCAGACAGAGATCGACAAAGAATAATACAAATCGCCCTTCATGCGTTGTTTGTCCGTGGCGGTAACCATATTTTTATTCCAATTAGATTTGAAACTTAATTTCACGTTTAGTACTCGCAGATGGAGTCCGTATTTCGAATTCTTGAATCGAAGCCTCCATGAACCTAGCTACACCACTGTCTGAAAATAACAAATTTTTCATACAATCGATTCTTGAGCACATTTTGAAAGACGAAGTTGTCGACAAAGGTATTCGGAAAAGATATTAAAAGACAAAAATGAAACTGATCACTGGAGTGGATATTGACCAAACATCGAAATATTGCATCTTCTCAAGATGTATATTTTGTGACCTACACAGAATCAGAGATATTCCTTGACATCGTCTCTTATATCACCATATATTGATAAATTGCAGAAGCAGAAACTAATATCCCTGTCTGTGGAAATAGACACAACAGTCTGGATCACATGTTCCCCATTAAAATTGTCCTGCAAAACTAGACTAAAATTTTGAATAAAAAGATTTACTCATTTTCCGCACACTTTGTAGTAGTAAAAAGGACATCAACTATTATTCTCATTAAGCTACTGTCTGGAGAGACTCGAGTGAATGAACTAGCAGATGAAAGAAGGATTCAGACCTTTTGTAGTTTTCCGATCCAAAATAACATCGTCCTTCTTTCCAATTGATTAGTGATTCCGAGCGGTCTGCTAAGGTCATTAGTTCCTTAAGTTTAGTACATGTTTTATCGCGTAAGATAGCAGTGATCTTCTTAGCGAGATTCGGCACTGACCTACTTCGTGTTGTTGGGATTTTCCCCTCTACAAGGCATCTCCCATCAGCGTGCACCGCCGCAGCCGCGACAAGCTCTAAGCTCCCGACTGGTCTCCCAACAAATGAAGTTGTGTAGTGCGTGTGAGTGTGTGTGTGCGTACGTAAAGGGCGAGGAAAGGACAAGGAAAAGGAAGGAAACATCGCGCGCGGTCCGTGGTCCGTTTGTTCGGATACTGCTCCCGCATTCGTCTGATGTTGATCGGAGAAACCACGGAAAACTACCAATCAGAGCAGCCAGCCGCTAGAATTCTCTAGTCAGCGGTTCAACTCGACCTATCTAAGCTACTGTCGACTAAGCTACTGTCGAAACTCACTAGTCGGCACTCACTTCAAGTGTCGACTCTGCCACAGTTGGCACCTGAACCCAACAACTTCTCGGTCAGATGTACTGCAGTGACACCTTCGCTGGTCCTTCTTTCCGAAAACATAATATTATTGACCAGTGAGTTTTGAAGTCAAGAAAATCAAACCTTTGTTAAATAAAATGATATCTTTGCTTGCCTTTCTACATAACTATAAAGACAATTATATATCCATTCCATTCATTTGTTGCAAATAGAAAACTCATTTTACCACACTGAAGTATTAGAATCATCATTGGGAGGGGCACTCCCCATACATTTACTTCTTCTGTAGTTAGAAAATAACTCCTTCATTATACATATTTTCTGTGTGCGTGAAGAGTGACAAAACTCAAAAGTTGTGAATTTTCAGGAGAAGGTTTTCTTCTCACCAAAATTTGCCGCCTGAATACAAAGTAATTTTCCCTATTTACTAGTTGTCTTATGAACTAACTTCATTGTGGTATGTTTCGTAGTAAAAATAGACTATATTCTGAACTTATTTCTTCACTTGGCTAAAAGATAACGATTTTTTAAATGTGTCCATTTTCTTGTACAAAACTCTGTCATTCTAATTAATTGCATGAAAATATCTTGCATAATGATTTTAACCAAAATTTGCCGTTTACACTGAATAAGGTAAGACACAAAACAAATTATTACTACTTTGATAGTCATTTCACGAATTTTATTTTTCAAGTAAATTTTATTATTTATTCAAACTTCGTATAAACGATCACCGTGATTAATTTCTAATAAATTTAACATTTGTGTACAAACAGAGCAACATGCATATGCACTTGACCTTGAATTTAGTCTTTCATAATTTGGTGAAAATCAATCGTCTGCGGAAGTCGCTATTTTCAGAGTAGTTTCAGGAAACGAAATGACGCAGCTTCTCGAGTATTCAGTTTCATAATGTGGATCCACACACTCTTCCCAATTTTATCACAATCAAGTGTTCTTTATCTGTCGTCTCTCATCAAATGGTACCCAGATACCTGATTATAAGGACTATAGACAAATCTGTTTGCTAATGTTGCCTAATTGCAGAATTGAGTTCGGGACTTCCCATTAGGTTTTTCAAGATTTCAATTTTTAAATACTGAACCCCCAGCAGAATGCCTAATAAGTATTTCTTTGGAAAGTTTGACTGAAATAAATCCCATCTCTCAGTTTACAAGCGCCTGTCTACTCGTGTTTAGCTTCCAACTTGCTTTTTGTCAGTGCGTGTGTGTTGAAGCCTGTCTCTTTTTGTCTGTGTGCTGGTAGTCGCTGCTCGCTCGCCCAGTCACGTCAGTTCCGCTGTTCATTCCTTGGTCTCTCTCGTCTCCGGCCTGTTTCTTTTTACACTTTTGCTTATGCTTGTCGTTAAAGAAATTATTAAATGAATGTCTGCATTAATTTTACATCTACCTCATATCACTGTGCTCATGTCCCTGTTTCTGTCTGAGGCAGATGAACTGTGCCACTTCTTCAGTATTGAATAATTTACTGACTTTTTCCAATATTTAATTGTTTTCGCTAAAAAAATATTTCCCTGCGAAGTGAGATGAACAGACCCTTTGAAAACCTTTAGTTTTGTTGTGCTTTCAGAAAGCCTTCAGTACTGCGTATTTATATGGGTTTTTAATGATATTTTGGACGTCATACATCCCACCACGTTGTTGCGAATATTAAGCTTTGATTCCCAGGCAGAGACTTGCCAGTCTCTTGCATTTCCTTCCTGGCAAGAACATTTCCTCGATAAAACACTCTACAAAACAGCCTCCGGTAGGACAGATTTATGAACGTTGTTTCATGTACTACATTCGATTTCCCGAATCTTAAAGATTCATGATTCTGATTCTGATGATGATGATGATGATTCATGTTTGAAAATTTTACTTTCTCTTGTAGATAAAGTTATTAATGTATCAAAACATTGATGTCCTCATGTTTAGAAACTCGCTTGGGAAGACCATTATACCGAAGACGATTTTTTTCACAAAGTATGGCAGGCTGGCTTGGCTGGCGATCGGCCGGCCTTCAGTCTTTACATTATAATGCCGAAAAAATTCACCAGATTTTCCAAAAATGATGAATATTTCCTGATCGATCTGTTTGATGTCGAATTTGAAACGAATATTTCATTTTGGGGGTATTTTACGTGAACACCTGAGAACATTTTAAAAATGTTCTCCTAAATGTTTCCAATTGTTTCCTCTTTATTTTTTTGTTGGAGTATACATTTTTGAAAAATATTTCTCATTTTGGCAAAATTTTTAGACAAATGCAAAATTTAATTTTTTCGAGTTTCCCCCAAAACATATTAAACCTAGATATTCCTTTGTTTAATTTAAATGTATCCTTTTTTACCAATTTTTGATTTTTAATCACTACAGTGTACTCTTTTCAAAACTATTAGTAGTTTTTGTTTAATTTTTAGTTACATCATTTCATTTTTTAAGTCATGGCTGAAGCATCAGAAGGTTAGAAGTAGCATATTATAATATTGCGTAACCGTTGCCAATAATTTGAAAAAGTGTGCGCTATTATAGTATTCCTATTTTCATCATTCAAAGCTTTCCAATTCTGTTTTTTTTTCTTTTTACTTTGCTTACTTTTGACTTTCAGGGGCTTCATTGTTATTGTTATTTGTTATCTGAATGCCATATATTTCACTTGCCTGGCGCATGTAACGTTTCTGATTTTGTTCATTGTGGACACCAAGATATCTGTCTTGTTCCTTGCAGAGGCCCGACGAGAACGAAGGTTGTTGAAAGGAAGTTGAAAGTGTGATGTCGCAGGTGGTATGCGTTTAGTTTCTAGTAGAGAATTCAAGACTTGTTCATTTCTAATAGGTTTTTGTCTTTGTGCCCGAAAAACCCTTCTTCCTCGAATAACTGGTGCAACGGGGAAATGGTAATGAAAAATTGAAATGGGAATGATAGTGAGAATTTTTCAAAATATTCTTACTGGAGCCGGGATTTGCATGAAATTGCATTTTTCTGTTCTAATTAATTGTATGCCCGCAAGAGAATGGTTGCATTTCTTTGCGAAGCAGTTCTTTTAGGACTTTTATGTTACATATATTTAAAGGTTACTGGATACTTTTTCGTACCATTAAAAAATAATATAAAAATAGTAACATGTTTTTAGTATTTTTTACTTTATCACAAATGATATATTCTACGACGCTTACAAAATAAGTTAGAATACTTAAGTTAAGGGTAAAAAACAAAAACTCCCCTGAAGTGTCAAAATACACGCTTCTTGGAACTGGGGAACACTGTGATATGTACTTTCCACAGTTCATGGAACACTCCTTCGGGTTTAGCTTTCTACCAAAAGGAATGGATTGACTTAGTTTTCAATCAGTTTCAATCTTCCTTTGGATGTAAACAAGATGGATATTTACAAGAGTTTACTAAAACGATCAGTAAATGAGCTGTTTAATGAAAAAATGCTCATTTATCAATTGATGGAGACTTGGTTCTATTTTGTAACGTTTTTGAAAAGTATGTTTCTTTGGGTTCGTTGTTTATCACCATAAAAGTTTCTTGCATTTAACCTAGACAGTTTTAATTTTTGGACATTTGTAAATGGGCTTTACATTTGATTGGAGATGCGTGGTAACTCGCTCAAAAAACACATTATCAACAATTTTAATGGAAGTTCTTAACATCTTCGATTTTGTGTGATAAGGTATGTTACAATACCTTGGATTGGCAATACAGATGTATCTGATTCTGATGACAGAATCATTCATTTAAAAAATAAGCAACGGAAGGGCAGTGAGTAGCAGACTTCATAATGTTCTGTGGAACAATAATGTTTGAAAGCAAACTAAGAGATTAATGTCCAAGTAAACGGTGAAGAGTTGTTAAACATTATCAGAAATTCGGGTTAAAAAAGACGTAGTAAACTGATGATTAAATGTAATGAAAATGAATTTTTGGAGATGATGCTGTCAGTGAACCCCCATTTGAGGACACGAAAAGCGATTGGACGAATAATCGAGTCAAAGAGGCAAGTGATTGAGAATGTGGAATGAAAACAAAACCAATGGTACAACCACATAATGAGAACTAACATTGACAACAGAAAAAAATAGTAGAGCCTTTCCGAAAGGAGAAAGCGAGAAAGACGGAGTTAATCTTGGAAGACCGTCGTTAATGAGCAGATGAAAAATATAATGTACCTGGAAGGTTACAACTCAGTGACCGGTAGTGTACGAGAAACAGTTAATAGAACCGTAAAGCACTCGGATGACAAATTGTAAAGTTAGAAGATTTGATATTAAATAACAGCGTTTGATAAAAAAGCAGGCTTCGTCCCTCCCAGCTCTATCGCTTTACTTCTTGAACTGGGCTAGGGTGGCTCGGCGGCGGCGGCAGCGGAGCGCGGGCGCTTATTGATCGCGTGAATCAACGCGTCGGTTCGCGGCGCGGGGCGGGGGCGGGGCCGGGGGGGGGCGAGCGGAGACGGCGCCCAGCGCGCGGGGGGCGGTGACTCAGACGCTCGTCGCCCCCGCCCCCTCCGCGCTGGGCCGCGTCGCGACGCCCGCCAACACCAGAAATAACACCGGGAACGTTGTACCGGGTAGTGCGCGAGGTCGCAAACGCAGTTGTGTCGTTAAGATGGCAGAACCCATCAGAACCCCGACCCGAGTCTCGTGGGGGAGGAAACTCGTGTTCGCTCCCTTTGTGTTGGCTGCGAGGGAGGCTACATACCAACCCTACTGCCAAGCGTGCACTATATACATGGAGTCCCTCATATCCCCTAAATTGTGAATAATTTCATTCTTACCTTTCCTCACGCCGGTTTTTAACTTTTTTCAAAAAATATTCACTTGTATATTTGTCTTGTTTATTTATTTTTTACCAGTTGGCGTCTCTTTTTCTCCTCATGCTAAATTTTGTTCGATAAATATGTGAATTTTTAGTATTTTTTACGGCTACATGCTAACGTTCATGCTAGTTTCGTTTCAGTCAGTTGGATGGTCAAGGTCTAATAATGAGCAATAATAAAATAATTTTGTGATTGTGTTGGAGGCAGGATAGGTGCTCATGCCTGGAAACTTCCCTTCAGCTCGAAGTTCTGCCGCCGTTGCAGCAAAAATTAAAGTCATTCTAAAGAATAACCTCACATACGTACCTCGCAGGACGAACAAATTAATACACTTGGAGGAACCGCACTGAAATTGAGAGGTACAAGGTTGCACAATAGGGTGTTTGCTATTTTGGTAAGCTTGCACATCTTTTCTAATCTCCTATAGTATAAGACGAGTATAACTGCAATACTACCCTATTTCGACATCACCTTTTCATTTAAAAAACAAATTTGTGCTTGAGAAACTTCTCAATTTTTTCAACGTTATGCTCTTTTAATACACATATTCATGGTTACCTACAAAGTATTTATTGTACAAAAAAATCCAGATGTACTCTAAAAGGTTGCAAGTGCTCGGCGGGTTAGAACATAGTACTAGTACTATCGACATTAGTACTAGTACTATCGACATTAGTACTAGTATTAACAGACATGAGACATTCATTTGCCACATTTTTGAAGATAGAATTTAATTCTAAATACGTTGTGCGTATGTGAGGGACGTGACTTGCTTATAAGAACGGAGGGTATGTCGAAAGTGACATTATGTAATGATAATCAAAAAGAGAGATTGTTATTATCGTGCTTACAAATTGCTTAGCCACGCACTTGTGTCTGAGAGAGCTTTATCGAAGATTTTACCAATTGCCGACTGAAGATATATTTCCCACAGAATCCTATCCTACCTAGATATGCTCTCCTCGACACTAATAAGTGGTTTCTTAAAATATATTTTAAAAATGTAGGCTCTGCTTTTAAAACCGGCACGCCGTTCTTCTGTGATAGATGAAATTCATAATTAGCCTCTATCTAGACGAAGATTTGCTTTTCATCATAATTTTCCCCGATTTGTATGCCGTCTCACTTAAGGATTTTCATGATGTAAATTTTTTTAAGTCAGGGATGGGGACGTAAGTATAAAAAAAGGATAGGAATAGATAGTCAGGGTATATAAGTTTATTATTAGAGATCAAGAAGTATAGTGTCCAAGTGAACGGCGAGAAATGCAAATTTGTCTTGTTCCTTTTTCAGTTGCTCATATGACTGACGGGATGTTTTCAACGAAGTCTCAGTGAACTGTAATTTTATTTAAACGGGCAATTACTAAACGAATGATTATTTAGATATAATTAAATTCATGATTGGCTTTGACTTCTCAATTTGAGAAATCATTTTAATTTCATGTTAAGTTGTCTTCAGATGTGATATTCGATCGGTGTCCAAGGAAATGCCTGTCTATTGATCGATATGGGTATCATGTTGCACAAAGTGAAACATCGTTTATTGGTCAGTAGTTGGCAATGTGATGAGCTAATGTCCAGCGTGCAATACGTCTTTATTCATACTTTGTCTTATTCCATTAATCATTCTTACTTTGTCACCACTAGTGACCAACTCATCGCTGAAGTTTGGACTTTTAAGAAAACACTCTAATTACATCTCTCATCAATAAGAATTACCTCCAATGAAATGAGCCAACTTAAATATTTGAGTTTTAACTAATGTACCAGTTTCCTCTTTATTCTATCACCGCACTTCCTGCCTCATTCTCCGTTTCACTCTCGCCTTCCTCCATACTTCTCACCACCTCCTCACCTCCCGCCTTACTTCACACCCCCTCTCCGTTCCTACTTACCATCCCTACTTCACTCCGTCAGACTCCCTGGCTCACTCCTTGTATCACTCCCTGACACATTCCCTGTCGCACTACTTGTCTCACCATCTGACTCCAATCTCTCAATTCACAACTTCGCATCTCTCAAATCCAGGTAAGGCATCTCAACAAGGCCTGCTGACAGATCACTCTGCCTCACACTGACTCCCTTCCCGTCTCATTACTGTCATCCGCCGACGCATTATCTCGTATGTTCCTAATTTCCAATATGCGCTGGAGATTGAAAGAAAATTGGGAGACAGGGGCTCAGAAATGTAGTTGGTTCCCTTTAGTTTTAGGCTGCGCACGACTTCAATCCGTTCTGGCTAATAGAACTGCTTTGGTTGCCAAGCAATTACTCTTTTTGACAAGTGTTTTGAATAAATTTTAGAAAATTACCAAAAAAAATGGTACCAGGTGGGTCATGTTTTCCTAGCAACCCTCTTCCAGATGCATCGTTGTTGTTAACTTTTCTTTTCTAGTTCACGAACAGACACTGCCTGCACTCTCTCTCACTCACTCACTCTCTCACTCTCACTCACTCTCACTCTCATCACTCTCCCACTCACTCACCCTACTCCTCACTCCCTCTCTCCACACACACACACACACACACACACACACACAGGCACGCGCGAGCAAACACAGAAGACGGTCAAAATTTTATGACGAAAATGTCGGGATGACACCAACGAACAGATTCGGTGAATGACCCATATGTAACATAATTCCCGAAACTCTGCTCTTCAATACTTCGGTGAGAGCACAACACAACTTTGTAACCAGTTTCTTCTCAATCAGCGCTCCTGATGCGTCATGTGGTCCACTCCACAGAGCTCGTTGCCTGCTCCGCCGCCGGGAGAAACGCGATGTAGGAGTACGCTTCTGGTTAGTTGGGCGAAGCGCGTAGCCCAGTAGCGGAGCAGCAGCGCGCCGGGCCGGCGGTGCCGCGGGGCAGGCGACCGCAAGCTCCAAGGACGCTCCCCTCCCTCGCCCCTTCCGACCGCGGCGCCGCGCCGCTCCACGCCCGGCCGCTTACATTCCGCCAGCAACGCCGCTACACCGCCGCCGACCGCACCTCCGCGCCTCGGGCACACATCCACCACCATTATTACTTCTACAACCACAACGACAACAAACATCAACAACCACAACGACAACAAACATCAACAACCACAACGACAACAAACATCAACAACCACAACGACAACAAACATCAACAACCACAACGACAACAAACATCAACAACCACAACGACAACCAACATCAACAACCACAACGACAACAAACATCAACAACCACAACGACAACAAACATCAACAACAACAAACGTCAACAACAACAGGTACAGCAGTAACAAAAACATATACCGACAACCATAATCACAAGTGCAGCAGCAGAAGCAACAACAACAGTAATTCCAGATGCACTGTCATGTAGCCATCGCCTAATGACTGTTCCATCAGCTGTCACCTCTAGGGGTAGATCGAATAAGTATTTCGCGGAGAGGAGCAATTACAGTTCGTAACCTCGTCCCTTCATTACAAGATTATTGAAAGACCAAATATTTTTTGTAAGTGTCAGCTTGACATTTAAAACATGGGGATTCTTCTTTGGATGTGATGCGATCGATATTTGGTTGTTTTTAATTAAGTAATTTTACAATACCAAGTTTGCTTGGAACTACCATTGCTCACTTCAGAATTCTGCAATAACCTCATTTCTATCACCTCTGCTGCCACTACTGCATGACAGCTGCGTCAACACCATTTGTACTTTTACTACAATATCTATGGTAATTTCGACCATCTATTGTGATCTGCAATATTTGTTACGATCTCCAACATCTGTTGTGATCTAAGACATCTGCTATGACCATGTCAGAACCTGATCAGAACCACCATTCATTACCATTACCGCTGTTCTGCCACCGTCATTCGTTCATTCGTTCCACGTTCATTCGTTCTGCCACCGTCATATTATCTCTTACACCAAAATTCACAGCAAAGCCGCCCTGCTTTTAGCTCCTCCGACGATTGTTCCCTCCTCTTTACTACATACACATACACACACTCTTTCATGTACCACACTTCTATCCTCGTTGGGAGACAAGCCTGGAGCTTAGAACTTTCCCGGCCGGAATGGCAGCCCCACTAGTCGACGCGCAGGCCGACATCGGATTTCAAAATATTGAGAGAACACCGCCACCTCCCGGCAAAACTCATGGCAAAACCGCCCCGCCTTCAGCTCCTCGGACAATTGTTCCTTCCTCTGCCCCCTTTCCCCCACACACCAATTATTTGCACCACTTTACCACATACGTCGTGAGCTTAAGAGCATTCCCGGTTGGGATGATGCCCCCTGGGGGGGGGGAGATATCTGGACATCGATTTGGGGAAACTTACATGACGTGCAATCGACGTCACATTTCACGATGTAGAGAGGAAGAACACGGTCATTTCCCAGGTTATAACCAACAAGAACTAGACGTACGGTACTAATGATCTAAATAGTTGACGCGCCCGGAATCAATGTACTCTCACTTCGTTGCCAGTATTCGCCGCACTATTACTCATCGCCCTCACCACTGAAACCACCGCCATCACCACATCCGCCGCCACTCTACCGGCGTCTAGTACTGACCGCACGCAGTCTTGACAGTCCAGTCCCTTCTGAGAAATTCCTCTCCGCGTGAGTTTTTGCTCGAATACTGCTGGAGCTTCGCTGAAAACGAGTCTCGAAATATTCCGACGGAGAAATCGCAAAACCTGAGGTCGAAGAGAATGACTAACCTCTCAGAAGACAAAAAAGCCAAACAACCTTTCCATTAAGGAATCTTTCCACGCTTCATTACAAGAATCGGTGTGTAAATGTTGGAATCGAAGTTTCGGGAGTGACCCTAATAGAAAACGATGTAGGGTGTAAATGTGTATCTGCCATAAGTGAACTTTATATTTCAGTTAGGAGTTGTGATTGCATTGGACACTAATTTTTATATTGCTTAATGCACTTAGAAAACTTCTCAATGTGATTTTAATCTTGAAAATTAGATTTTTGGTTCCAAATTAAACAAACCCTTGTATCAAAATAAGTAGATTTTTGGATACTTTCTAGTATATTGATTTAAACAATAAATTAATGTATTAATATTAATATAATAATATTAATTGAATTAATCAATAAATTATGTGTATTGAGAATTATGATAATAGAATGTGCGAAGAAAACAGTCATACGACCACTTTTATTAGATCGCGGATAATAACATATCATTTTTGGATTACTATGCATGTTTACACGGTAATGGTTGGTATCTCCATCATATTTATTATTCCCAACAACGCGTTTCGAATTTTCTAGTTGCTTTCGTTGGTCAATACTCCAAATTGTGGAAAGTTGTCAGAGTTCTGAATCTCTATACTACAGATTTTAAATATTTGTTACTTTGCTGCTCAAAACCGTATTATTATTTTTATTGTTATTGTTTTTGTTGTTATTGTTGTTGTTCTTGTATGACGTGGAGATGACACACTTCCAAGCCGCCGGGTGGTACGGCCGTCCCTGATTGCGTGCAGAGGTGTGCCGGACTGCGCTGACCTCCAGGCGAAAGAGGCTTACTTTTGCCATTGTGGCCGGCCTCTCTTCCGCCGGCCACTAACGAAGCATGAATCAGGTCTGAAAGAAGAGGCGACTGTTTCCATTTTTCTCTGACGCACTGGGCCTTTTTGCGCCGCATGCAATGTCCTTCGTAGTATTAGCACCGAAGGAGCGACAGCAAGGCGATGGATGTTTGAGTCGTTCAGTCGAGTGATTCCAAACATGTGATCTAGAACCAGTTTTCAGCAAACGAAACAAAAATTTACATTTTTATAATTTATCAAAACACATTACTGTCGGTCCGGTGGCCGAGATCGCTAAGGCAGTAGTGTCGTAGTGATCTCGGACCGAAGGGTCGCGGGTTCGAGCCCCGCCTCGGGCATGGTTGTATTTGTGTTTGTCCTTTCACCCCTTATCATCACCATTTCGTTTCACTCTCATAGTTACCATAACGTTAATGCCAATAATGATCGCTAATGACCTAGCTGTTGATGCGACCTTAAATAACAAAAAAGAAACAAACTGTGTGTACTATTCCAAAAATAACATAAATAACAATAATAGCAACCACTTGAGCTACGGCTTCTGCATGCATATTGTTCTCACAGTTGCTAGTAGATGCATTTGTTTTAAAATGTCTGAAATGCATCGTTTGTGCAATCGATGTAAGAATGACATGCACTTCATTGCCTATTGAAGCTTGTCAACTGATAATTGACAGCAAAGATGAAAATAATAACGTTGTTTCAGTGTTTCAACACATTTTTCATATTAATTAAAAACAAACGGGAAATTTGAGTTTTCATGGAAATAAATCTCTGCTATTTAATTCTTATATTACATTTTTTTATATCTATGGGCTTTATGTGACTTGATTGCGAAGCAACATCTGCTGAAGGCTGCAGAGGCATATGTTGCGCTCGTATGTATGGTTGAGAATCGAGTGATGGAACTGAGATATTCTAGAACTTCAAATGTGGAGTACCTCTTGTGGAGTTCTAGTATCTCAAATCCATCACGTATATCAAAGAAAACTGGCAAGTGAAATTCACGTTGTGGTGATTATGAGCTGCTTTTAATGAATGAACTCTCTGGGTCAATAATTCCAGCTGGCCCTATAAATCGTTATGGGTTTTTCTATTCATATCCAGGAGGATGTCGTTGTGCAGTTTATTATTACTGTCAATTTCCAGGCAACATTTGAAGTAAGCCGTATTATTCTCTCAGAGGGCATCTATAAACAATAACTTCTAATATTTCTTCATTTTCACATTAGTTTGATCCCACTACCAGACATCATATTTGACATCACATTCCTATTTAAATGTTCCCATTCCTAAATGTTCATTCCTATACGGATGCACAAGGAAAGAAAATACAAGGCCGTGTGAGTTGAGAGAGCATTTATTCTGAAGGTTGACGTCCAGAATATTCTGTAAAAAAATTGCAAAAAGAAAAAAAATAGCATATTTGCTCTAAGGAATCGAAACAAATGATGCATGTAACTTTTTGACAACAGACAAACGCTTGGGTGTCAAAGTAGGTGTATAGGCAGCTCACAACGAAACACAAATGTAACTAATACTTTAATTTGAAAGTTCAACCAATAAATCTGAAAGCCTCCGCAAAATAAACAAAAAATCACTATTCGTAATAATAATGCGAGCAGCTGACCATAATATCAAAATAGGTAACGGAATTGCCGTGGAAGTTCATTTTTTAGTCATATTAATATACCAAAGAGTGTGATTCTGAATAACTTCTGTAAAATCAGAATCTTTTAAGTTCGATAAAAGGTTTTCGTTTCTACAGAAAAAACTCTAATCCATGTATACACACAAATGAAAAATCTGGTAGCTTTTTAAAATTATGAACATCAATTCAATCTCTTCCGTCAGTTTCGGCGAGAGCTTGGATGACAATTATTTTCGATTGTCGTGCCTTCTGCTTATAAATAATGTAATTATGAAGATGTAGTGTTCGCGAAATCTGAAACAAACCCTTGATTTAACACTTCTATTAATTCAACTAAAATCTTAAGTTTTCAATCAGTTCACTTCAATTAATTAATGTAATGTCAGAAATTGCACAATTTGATGAAAGAAGTACTTCTCCGATAACGATGAAGGTTGATCGCTTTAGGAGTATCTATATTTTAATAAGGAAATTTGTTTTTAATTTCCAGTAAATTTCCTATTAGAATTTATCTGAAATGATTGAAAAGAATGTTACAAGTCCTTTCACACCAAAAATTATTTCGATTCCTTCGGTGTTTTTTAAGATGATAGTAAATGTTGATCGTTGTGATGCTGACAGGGAGTTAAAAAACAGGTAAATAGCTCAAAAAATCTCGATTTTGAAATCAATTCTGTTGAATTGACATTAGATTGAATAAAACAATGAATGTTAATTTGTTTAAAAAAAGCGATATTCCAACGTGTGTCGGCAAAGAATATCTACATCTCGGAGGTACTGCAACAAATCGTTTAAGAATACGAAGAACGGAAGAGGAAAACGCGACCGAGAACTAACAGATAAAAGTGACGCGTACTTGCAGACTTTTCCATCCAGTAGTACTAAAAACTAGGTGCCTCATTCGCCGGAAATGACCGCTCCCAACGTAACGCGAGTTCACGGCGGCCTGCAGATCGGCCTGAAAATCGCTGGGAGAGGTCGCGTGGCGATTGGGCGAGTGACGCCAGCGACGCAATCCACCCATTCAGAATCACGCGGCCCGCGGGGGCCGGGGCGCGCGCCTGACGCACCCACCTCGACGGAGGGTCCCCCGCGCACAGTGCCCCGTGTGCTCCGTCCTCGCGGACGAAGCGCCTGCGGGCAGGCGTCGCCATTGGGTCTCGAAATTAAAAACTTAATTTTATTTGCTTCAAAGTACCCTTAATCGTGTTTTTATTTTTATTTTAAAATCGTGTTAGGAGGAATGTTTCAGTTCAATTTTTATTTCATGTTCGTGAAAATATTGTGATAATTTTTCTCGCGGCAAAAATTACCGTCGTTGACAGTTTTTGTTGTGTATTTTATAATTATAACTTAGTCTTTGATTCATAAATAGCTTAAACTTTAATTGCGTAAAGTTTAAACATTGTCATTTATTTTATTATAATTATTAACTTTTAATAGTACTTGTAAATGAATCGTTTATAAGAACTCAGGAAAAACGAGCCTCATATTAATGTAGTGCGGCAGTGCTGTGTATTATGCGCCCACGTTTTCTTGAGTCCCTGAATACCTATCCCCACTACTTGTCAACAATAGTTGAATTAAGTATAAATGATAGCAAAGAGCGTTGTAGACAAAATTTGATCACCAGAAATGTTTGCTCGGGTGTAATGTAACGAGACTATTTAGCATCGAAAAACGAAACACAAATTTTATATAAAATTCCTTTTGTCAAAATAACCCAACTCCTCTCCAAACTAGCAGAGCGATGGCTCAACAAAACGTGCGCGGATAATAGTGATAGCATTTAGTTCACGGCATTTCAAGCGTACACAGTGGCGGCTCGTGCTTAAGTTGCGCGGTTGCACAACCCTCAGAAAATGAAAAAGGTCTCATAATATCTTAGGAATATACAATTTCCTTTTAATGACATTCAATTTTCTAGATATTGCAACAATGTCGATGTATATGAAATCATTCTGAAACCAAAGAGTGCCCAACTGGCGTTCTCTACGATGCCTGGTGCCTTGCAAGGAATTGCACCACGCTCTTGCCTCTATTACTGGATTTTACTGAATTTACTCTTTGGCACTTCGATTTAACCCAGGGAGCATACGGCCATTTGGTTGGGCAACCAAATTTTTTTGTGAATCATTTTGGAAATCGATTTTTAATCCATTCTTTCAATTTCAAAGTCATTTTGACAGATGCCAATGAGCTGTTATTAGCTAGTTTTGTGTTCTTCTTTCTTTCAGTTTCTTTTAACTAAAAATCGAAAATTTTCTATAGGCTTCATGGCGGGGCTATTTACAGCCCATTGGAGCACA
Source organism: Teleogryllus oceanicus (assembly GCA_964035755.1). Taxonomy (NCBI): domain Eukaryota; kingdom Metazoa; phylum Arthropoda; class Insecta; order Orthoptera; family Gryllidae; genus Teleogryllus; species Teleogryllus oceanicus. The sequence continues at coordinate 61,530,396 of CAXIVR010000005.1, read as the reverse complement.
GACGGATCAATGCCTTGATATTTTCCAACTTTCAATATTTTTCAACTCCAATTTTCCTATTGTGGTATGGAGCGTAGTTGTACATAAGTGTGCGTGTATTGTTTTTCGCAATACTCATTTATTTTAGGAGATCATTGATTCTTTAAGGCCCTAGGGTCGTCATTAAGGCTTTAAGGCCCTATTGGTCGTCACCCTCTTTATACCATTAACTATGAATACATTTTCAGTACCATTCACAGACATTATACATCGAATTGTTATTTTTGTCAGGGGCTTCCCAAGACACTATAATCCTTTAAGTCAAGGAAAAAATATTTAGTCTAATAATTTGGCTGGCTCTGAAAAGCCGGTTCGTGAATAAATCGTCCAAAGCCAGATTCGGGTTTCGTCCCCGTGGATGGCGCGCCTGTGCACTGTGCGTGGGCGGGCAGTGGCGGGGCGCGGCGCGGCGCGGCGCGGCGCGACGTCGCGTCGGAGGAGCGTTGACAGTGCGGGGCATCCTCCGGAAGGGTTGCCGTCCCCTCTCCTCTCCTCTCCTCTCCCCTCCACAAGCGGCGACCGGCCAATGGCGGGCCGCGCGCCCCGCGCAGGTGCAGTGGCGTAGTGTCGGCTCGCCGCCGCGCCGCGTCGTTCTCGGCCAGTGCCTCCGTGGACTCAGCCGCGAGCGGAACCTCTCGGAGTGCGTCGGCGGCAGGCAAGCGGCACGTGCCATCATTCTCCGGCGTCTCGCGGACCCAACCACTCCAGTGAGTACTCGGCGCCGGCGACGCCGCCTTCGATGCTGCCCATGCTTCCTTGAGTTGTTACTGTTTGTTTCTTCGGTGTTTTCTTCGCTTGTCAACCCTATGACACATCTTGAAACGATGGTTGTCAGTGTTGTCCGATTTGTATTGTTGGCTTTATTCTGCTTCCAACATATGATTAGGTTCCCGTTGTGACTCTCGGCAATATCGGAATATATTAGGAGTCGGGTGACATCTTTTGTTACCAGCTGTTTATTTAAAATTTCTTTATGGGGGGGGTGTTTTCTTGCAAGAGCGATGTCTTTTCTGCGTGTCTCTCGATGCTCGAAGAGTTTAGATGAAGCTTCACAGCTCTCAAAATTTTCAAATGTGTGTTTGGAAACAAGATAAAAATACTCTACACGCTGAACTTCTCATTAAGAAATTAAAATGTGTTATCGAATGGTATTGGACAAAAATGTGATTCCGTGATTAAATTATTTTCTCATTTTAAGGCGGAGTCCATTCGACGTGACATAAGTTCCCTATCGCTTTGACATAATTTCTGGTGTGAAATTTGATCAATTTGGACTCTTGACGAACCAAAACTTCACTGCGTTTAAGTGTCAATGAATAGATGAATGTCATGTATTCAGAAGTACTCTCCTAAGATTTAATGAATTGCTCGATTGTCACTTACATTTTTCTCTGACCTAGAGTTCCTTTTACGTCAAAATGAACTACAGTTATACGAAAACTAACTACGATTTTATTTGATTTAGAAGAACAAACCAATTATTGTCAAGCGATGTGGTGCATCTCTTTCCCTGAGGGGCTTCACATTATTTGGAAATTAATTTAAAGTAACAATTCTTGACCAGATGTAAGCTATTTCAGTTGAATGAAACTTGACATTGGTTTCTGAAACGACAAACATGCGAGGAAAATATTTTTTGACATTGTTCATGTCCCAAGATGTCCTGACTTTATGCATCTTCAAATTTTGTTGATTGATTTGTTATTGTTGATTGAAATGTTGTTGATGATTGTTAGTGATTCCGGGCGCGTAAACTATGGTCATTAATCCCGTAAGAGTAGTGAGTTTTCCATTTTGCTCGGGAGGTCGCGGTAGTCCTCCCCCGCTGTACGGCGGGATACAGCGCCGACCTACCGTCGGCTGGCGGGGTTTCCCCCAACCTAGTGTCTCCCACCCCAGCCGGGACAAGCTTTAGGGCCGTATTTATAAACCTCAGACAGGCCTATCAGGCTGCCAGTGTTGGGTTTTGCGATTTATGAACGGGGACCAGCCAATTCCAGTCGCCCCTTGTCCTCCTAGCAAGTCCCCAGATGGCAGGCCCCTAAGAGCTCTGCTAGCGGAGCTTCATAAATACGACCTCTAGTCTCCCGACCGGTCTCCCGGCATGTGTGGTAGTGTTGTGAATGTTAGTGTAAGTGCGTGTTTAAAGGAAGAGGATAGGACAAGAAAGACGTAGGAAAGATCGTGCGCGTCCGTGGCCCGTTTGTTAGGGTACTGCTCCGGCATTCGCCTGGTGTTGATGGGAGGAACCACGAAAAACTACCGATCAAAGCAGCTGGCCGCTAGATCAAATTTTGTGGCAATATGTGTTCGGTGTATATCCTCTTCCATGCGTTCTCTTCATTCACTCATTGGAACAGTTTTCAATTGGACGTCATAAATAGTTTATAACTGAAAAATATATACTCTGGGAAATGTGTTGAAGAGAACGTGATTGAAGAAAGTACGGATATGTTTTAAAGAAAATGTGTCCAACTTGAAATGAAAAGGTTTTAAAGATAATGCACACAACTTGAAAACGCGTAGTATGTTTTGAAGACGGCGCATAGGTTCTCTCAAGTCTTTTGACTTCTGCATTTCACAACAAACTTACACTACGATAGTTCAAATTATATTTCATAAAGAAACCATAGCATATGGATATTTCCGCATTATCGCGAATGTACGATAAAGTTTTTCCCTGTCTATCGTCCCATTTAGGGTCCTTCTTTCAAGCCAATTCCTGTTCCGAATTAATGAAAGCTGTATCATGAGATAACGCGTTCACTGATAACGTGGTTTATAAAAGGACGGCAGAGTAAGAGTTGTCACTTCACACATGTACTCTCTGAAGTGGTGTTAATACTTCATCTGTTTTATTGAAGTAAAAGTGTTGCTTTACAATTTGATTTTGAGTTGTATATTATTTATAATAGAAAGTTTCATCCTTCGATGCCACTTCAAATTAATTATTCTAGTGTGGAACAAATTATTTGCAAAGTGGACTGGAACTCTTCATGAAGTTTGGTTACTCTTCTTCTAAGCATATGACGCTTGAATTCATATTGTATCGTGAGGTATGTATAAAATATGTTAACGTTTTGTTGTTAAGTTGAATGAAGATACTTCTATTTCCTGAATGCGGTTGATTAATAATATTTTAGGTCATTACTGTTTACATGTCAAATTTACTTCAAACAGCTTTCATAGAAAGGTTTTTCCAAAAATACCACGAAAAGAACGATCGTTTAACTAAATTCAAAATCGCTCAGATAATTCGTTGGTAGATACACGTGCAATGCAATTTCTGCTTGTTCGTAACGCATCATACGGTTTCTGCGCAAGGTGATACATTCGAACATTTTCTGAGTAGAGTTAAGAAAGAATTTCCATCTTAGAACAATAGACATCCTGTACAAATCTAGTAGTATAATACATATTTGGTCTAGAATGTTTCGAAATGTCAGTTTTTAGAATAATTTTTATTCTCAAACGGTGATCTAGTTCCACGTTTCCTGAAAGACTATCGTTCTACAGTTAATTTCAAAAACAATTTTGGTTTCTTAAAAGCAAGTGTGTCATTGCTGTCTTTCTCTAGATCGTAACATTATACTATTTTTAGCAAAACGAATGTGGATATAGATTTATAACATGTATTTGATCCTAACCATTCAGTGTTATAGTAAAAAAATTAATTTATTTTATGCTATAAAAATGTACAAGATATTACATTTGCATTGCATTGATATGGCTTATTTCATATGCATTCTTATGACATTCCGATTTTTAAGAAAGTCATCATATTGCAAAAAGTACCTTAAGGATATTTGTATGTTTGAATATTTGTTTGTTTAGTTGTATGAGTAAGTTTCATTTCGTTCCCCCGCTATCTTTAATGACTGTCGTGTGATCAAGATGGCTGACTACCCTTCCTTGATCTTGTGGTTAACGCATGTTCGGGCAAGTGCCGGAACTGTGCATCTGCGTAATGCAGTCGGAAACTGCAATCATAGGGAACTGATATGCAAAACATCCTTTTCATGCAACAAGCAAATGTTACTGAGAAATTCTTATGATATTTTTTCCGCCAAATATATTTCAATTTCCTATATGTCCATGTGTACTCATAGTATTTAGGGAAGCGTTTCTTTTACAGATTCTTTATAGCAAAATCTCTGACAAGAAAATGGAAAACTGTAAAATAGGATATAATACAATTATGAAGTTTGGATTGTTATTCGTCTCAGTTAAAATTAGTTTATTATTATTATTATTATTTTTTTTATTTACATTATTTTTTGCAAATAAGAGTACGTAAAGCTTCCATTGATTTAGCGCTGTAGGAGGACAAAAGGGGTTTCTAAACTTGTACTTATATCCAATTGATTTTTTTTCTGGCGTACGTTCAGGATTCGTGGAGTATATACCACCACTATTCTTTGCATTGGAGATTTATATGTGGGTCATTCAAGTTAAGACACGTGCCCTGAGAAAATATAGTGAGATTAGAAATGCATCAGAACACATCATTGTTGTTCCTTCACTTTACGAAACTTCGGAGAAAAACGCGATACAAAGAGTCCATCTAACTTCTATTTATAAAGGTTCTGCTGACGAATTGTAGAGACAGAATCTGAGTATGAGTTTCCCTCCAAGAAATTCAAATTAGTTACAGTTTTACTATGGATTATCGCGGTGGATAATTACAATTGTAGTTGGTAAAATATCCTTGATCTCGATTGTTTATCTTCATTGAAATTTGATAATGTGGTGAGTTATATTTGTTTACGATGCGATTTCGAGAATTTCGAATTATGGGAGTGAGCGACTTATTCACCTCCGAAATTTGTTGCAACGCAATTAATCAGAGAATTGAAACGTCTACTTCAAAATATTTTCTCGTTTTAGACAATTCTATAAGAAAATGTGCGAGAGCATTACAACAATCTTCCACTCTCAACATGAGTGCCTACTTCATGCCCTTGTACGAGGCTGCCTTGAGTTACACTAAGTAGACTGATACATTAGTTTTGTAAAACAAATAGAGTTTAGATAGCTATAATCAGGCTGTGAACCTTGTGAGTAATAAGTAACAAATTATTGTTTATATTATGTGTATTAACATAAACCTGTAATCATATAAACATGTAGTTACATTGAATACGTTGAATGTAGTCGATTTATTGTATTTCATAAATGTGCCAAACTCATAAATTTTCATTTGAAAATTGTAATATTTACCCTAACGCAAACATTGAAGTGTTATAGAGACGTTCTCATTTATGTGTCTCTAATTTTACGTTCCGTAGAAATATGTATCTTAAGCTCTTCGAGCGTTAGAAAGAATTAGTTTAAAAATGCATGAGAAATGCGAGAAGCAGGCATATGAATGGGTAATGGTGGTAAAACTTTCATTTCAAAACCATACGCTTCGGAGAACAAAGAAATAAAAATTGTAACGTGAAAGTCATTTTCGGTTCATACATCATCTTTACAAGATTCTTTGGTAGTGCAAATTTCATGAGCAAAACTTGGTTCTAGCAAGAATTAAGTCTGTACTGAATACTTTCGTCACTGGGTCGCTTTTCATTGCATCCGAATGGATGCCTTATTCTCACTGGCCAATATATTTTGAGGAGGACCAAGCCACTTACCACACTTGCCTTACTGGTGTAGCTGCACGGAGAACCGAAAAGTTGATTAGTGGATTTTGGATCTATTCTGATTTTTACAATATCATAATCTCGTAACTTGTTCATAATCTTATCGAAAGATTACGAGTAAATAAAATAATCGCATATAGTAAAAGTTTAAAAACTTCTCGTGTAAACCGTTCGACTATTCAGCACACACATTAATTACAGAATTATAATAATTAATTAAAAATAACGGACATTATTATACATGAACATTTATTACTTTAAAGTTGATTCATTATTTATCAGAAAATGAATTGATTTTTGAAATATTGGGTTGTTTTTATTTTTACCAAATGTACTGGTATTATATTCTCAATAAAACCTAACCTAATAATTGACCTCTTTCCCGCCGCCGTTTGCCTATTTTTATGGTACGTACTTCCTCACATCATCGCACCCCCGTGTTGGGGAAATGATAAAGGAAGATCGCGCTCGGCCCGCTGCCCGTTGCATTGAGTACTGCTTCGACACACAACCCCTTAAATTCAAAATTTGATAGTAGTATCAAGAAACTATATGAGCTATTTTATTTAAACAAATAACAGTTTCAGTGTTTAAGCTAGAAAAAAGTGTTTTTCAATAATAGTTTTAAGTAAAAGTATTTAGTAATCGAATAACACAATTTCCACGGTGAGCTAAAAACGCTAAAAATTTTGTTTAGTTAGTATTTAATATAGTTTAGTATAATTAAATTCATGATATAATAAAAATTTGATTCATTTTATAGAATCCTACTTTACAAGTAATTACTATAATTAACTATTTAAGGTAAAAATTTAATTAAAAATTTTATGAAATATCAGGATACTGATCCACTGTACTTATAAAATTACAAAGATGATTTTCTCGAGTTCTAATTTCTTCTTCAATGTTTTACTTATTTATTCACATCAACCCCATCATTGGGCGCCGTTGACTTGCGGGTCCCCGGGCGATCGCTCGGTCTGCCCATGCACTAGCGCTCACACTGCCTAGAGGTGATAGGAGGAACTTCAGAAAACACCGATCAGAGCAGTCGAACTACAAACTCGATCTCGGTATGCGATGCACACTCGCAGATGTTCAACCCATCCATTAAATTTCTTACGACTGACCGAAACGAACCCATCCGAAATACTCGATCATCATTGACCCTTGGCGTTACCATTGCCTTAACCTTTGCCGCTACCAATACTGATAGCGTACTCTTTAGTGAGAGGAATTTGGCCAACACGTCATTCTCCTACCACCGACCCACCCATGCCAAACTACCCTCATAGGAAGTGCGTCATTTCATTCGCGAACCGTCGTGCGTACAACAAGCGGTCGAAGACTGAATCTTGTTCATGAAGCATTTTCAACCTAAAGCGGCGCACGTCCAGTCAAGCACAGGCCGAGGGTGGGCGAGTCCACACCCAGTTTGGGATGGTTGTAAAACTGTTGCCACCGTTGCATGCTTCAGTGTTCGCACAATCCTTCCTGAGATTTACAAACCGACGTGTCGCTATCTTGTCAACCGTGGCGTGCCTGTGAGAGGGTCGCTTAACGCCGCCTCCCCGCCCAAACCTCCGTCCCGCTCTCCGCGAGTCCTCAGGGGCAGGTGGAGCGGCAGCGAGAGAACGACCTTGACCTTGTCTTCCGCCCGCATGGCCCTCGAGGCCCGTGCCCGCCCACCGCCGAGCGGTGCATGGAAAGCGGCCGGACGACCTCCAGGCAAAGTCCTCGTACTCATCATTTGTTTCCCGAACGCTCCTGGCCTCCGCGCTAACGAGTTTATCGTTAATTCTGCACGTTTACGTATTAACATTAAAAGAAAAAGACAATAAATGACACTTTTTCTTTTATTATTGTAATTTACAGCTAGTCTGTAAAATACGTAACCTAGAAAAGTGGTGATTAGAAATAAGTTTATTACGAAATTAGTTTTCTAATTTCGTTGATGAAAGAATTCGAAGATGAAAATGTAGACCTTAGTCGTAGCGCTTCCTGAGGTGACACTCTTGATGCATGTGTACACCAAATTGCCTACCCCACAGGCGACAGTTATTCGCACACCCATTATTCAACTTACGCGAATTTTTTAAATATTTCTTGTATCTACGACGGGTTGCCTAAATTACAGGTGTAATTTGTATTTTGTCCGAAGTCCACTAATGTTACTACATTATCTAATGAAGATCTATTAGTGTGACAGCAACCGTTCTCCTGCTTCGTAATTTTTGTAGAAATCAGATACACCTTGTTTCGTAGACAACATATCTTTGTAATATACTATAAATATACTAAACTAATGTGTAACGAATCCTTAAATATTATTGAAATACCAATCGGATCCTAAAAGGTTTGGAAAGAAAAATATCTCTTAATAACTATTTTTTACCCGATTTGGGCGGAAGGTGTGTACGGGAGGAGGACTAAAACATGTATTCGTATAGTCGTCGAAATTTTTCGTCTTTAAAGTTTCATAATTCCTATGTTGAAAGGTTATATTCTTTCTATTTCTTCCAAAAAATATTCTTAACATTTGTGTAAGGGGAACGAATGTGATATTCTCAAAACAACATAATCGTGTATTCTAACCAAAATGCAGGTCTTCAATGCATCAGCAATTGATATGATGAAACTTGAATTATTCAAGTTAGAAGTGATATAATGGCTGGCCTCTATCATAAATTATGTATAACATTTGCGTGGGAGCAACATCCTCCAACACCTAAAAAAGCAATGCATTTTTATTTGAGGTATTTGCATTCCCAATGTTTGATAAGACGAAGTTAGTTAGAAACATAAAATACAAGATTCGGTACAAAATTTGACCGTCAGAACATGTCAATAATACGTGTAGATTTATTGTATAGTTAACATTTATCTTCCGTTGTATTGTGTATTGTTGCACTGCAGATTCAGGAAAAAAACAGTAAACATTCGAGTTTCAGCACTTCGAATTATTTGTGGATCCTTCATCTTCATTCATTGAGATTCTTTGTTCCCTGATCAAAATAAGAGTATGCGGCCTCTTAAATTCTTCTTCCAGATTGCGCTCAGTTTCAACTATGGGGTCAAAAATCCTGCCCCATGAGATGATGATGATGATAATAATAATAATAATAATAATAATAATAATAATAATAATAATAATAATAATAAATTGTCTTTATTTGTGGCGAGGCTCAGGCTTTGAGGCCTGCTCTTCCACCTAACCACTTCCATGGACATTTACAATTTCAAAAATTACAGTTGAGGCGTTCGGATGTAATTTATATTAACCGACATTTCATGTCACAGAGGAAAAAATCAATTTGTGTTACCATCTAAATTAATTCATCAGTGCGAGCCAAATTAATTTATTGTCATTTTTGTTTATTCTTGAAATTTTGCAAAATGGAAAGACATGATATAAGGAACATTCTTCAAAATTAGATAAAAAGAGCTCCTACTTATTCCACTGAGAATCAATAACATCAATATCAATGCAGTAATCATAACAATGCAATTCTAGGGACCATCCCGGCATAAGTGCCTTAAGCGATCCGAGTAAACCCAGAAAAACTCAGAGATATCGTACTTCTAGACTCGGTTCTAGGAAATTTCAATTGCTGGCTCGCAATATATATTAAATATGCAATCGTAGGCTGTACAATTGATTCATTGATCCTTTGAACCTGATCAAAAGAACCCAATGAAATACCAAACAAAATAAAAAAATTAAACAAAGTCGTTTGCGGTACCCCTTTGCCGTTTTGCTTCTCCGCCTCACCGCGCCGGCTCACTTCGCCTCGTGGCCGTTGAGGCGGCCAGGCCGGGCCGGGCGGAGTCGTGCGTGACCCGCGCGCGTTGGTTGCGTGCGGACGCGCGGAGGGTCGACGGAATCGATCGCAAGGCCGGGGAACCCCCGCGCCGAAGATCGCTGAGCTTTATGGAATGCTGGCGGCAAAGCCAGTCCGGCGCAACAGACCGTATGTGCGGGGACCGGTCGCGGAGTTAGCTAGAGTTAATGTTGCTCGGAACAATATCGATGTCTACCCTCTCTCTCCCAACTTCAACATAAAATTTTACTAATAACATTTGTTCAAAGAATTGTCACCTCGACCGGGATTCGAATCAGAGTCCTCTGGTTTATGCCCAGTTGATCTAACCACTAAATTAGCAAGCAACGAATTCTTCGAACAGGTTCTTAGGCCTGATTTATTGCCCGTTATGACATGCGGGAAGGTGGTGACAATTATGCATAAAATTTTACATTACGGAGAAGTCTATGAATATTTAAACTAAAACCCAAAAATGCTTATTATTTACATTAAAATTGTTTCTTACTTACGATAATTCGATATTTTTCGGATAATGCCAATAAAAATTTAATAATTGTAAATCTATAATTATAGTTAATTATTAATTATGACTGGAGCTGCACCCTTAACAATGGTAATAACTTCAAATCATTAGAGAAATATTTTTTATCAGAATAGGAGAGGCGAATCATCCAAAGGTAGTATGTGTACTGTTGATAAAAGGAGGATCGCGTGCAGCCCGTGGCTCATTGTTCACGAGTTTTTAAATAAAAAATGTCTTTTGAGTCGCATCAACGATAAAGTTATAAGCAACTTCAGTAAGTTTGAATAAGACAGGCAATAACAAAAAGGTGTATCGTTTTTTATATCAATTATTTACATTTTAGAGCTTGCAATTTATATTTCAGATATAACATTAATAGTTTTACAGAATCTAATTATTAGTTCTTGGTTCTCAGAAGAAAGCAACAGTACATTAGCATCAAACTTGTTCTGTAAAGAAAATTTAAACCGTGAATAAATGATATTTAATTTTACTTGGATATTCGTTTGATTGTATAGGAAGAGATCACGAAAACTACCAATAAGAGGAGGCGCCTCTTAAATTATTCTTCCAGGTTGCGCTCGGTTTCAACCCTGGGGTCAAAAATCCTGCCACCGCGAAATGTCAAACTTCTAGACCCCGTTCTAGGAAATGTCAATTGCTGGCTCGCATTTAAATATGCTATTAGGTTGTACAATTGATTTATTGATGGATTGCTGTTTTATCTGCAACTTTATTGTAAGAGATGCCCCACCATTTTCATTGACAAAAGTGATAATCTTCGACGCGCCCCCTACATGACCTAGAAGCTTGTGACATTTATTCTGAATCTACCTATGTTACCAAACGGTGTCAACATATTTCACTTTGTCTTGTGTTCCCCAAAATATTTTACTATACTTCTAGCCATCGACTTCTCTCATTAATTAATTACTTGAATCTTACTTTTGAGGAAACTTAAGAGTTAGCGAAAGCAAGACTGGGGTATTTTAATTGATCTGTTTTTATTCCAATAAATTTGCTAGGACCGGCCTGAATGGCCGAGGTGACTAAGAGCGAGTACCGACTCAGCGCCTCGGTCCGAAGGGTCGCGGGTTCGAGTCCCGCCTTGGGCATGGTTGTTTGTCCCTTGACTTTGTATGTGTTGTCGCGGAGAGCCTCGCGTTCTGCTGACCCCAGATCAGTGGAGCCCGCAAGTGTGTTGGTCTAGTGTATGGTCGAATATACGTCCCATTGGGACGTAAAGGGTAACCGGCTGTTGGCTGGATAAAAAGCCCTAGAAAAAGAATTGCTAGGGCGGGAAGGGGGGAGGACAGAGAAGGGAAGGAAAGGGGGGGAAGAAGGATGCGGAGGGGTGCGGGGGAGGCCAGCAGTGCATGCATATGTCGCGTGGCGACGGCGACGCGAGCGACGGGGCCTGCCTTGCGCTGTGCTGCGCTGCGGCCGTCGAGTGATAGGTGCTTCCGCCCCGGGGCGACATCCGCCGCCGGCGATGGCGCAGTGGCTGGCGCCGCGACGCGCCTCGCCTCGCCTCGCGGACGCGGATGCGGCGGCGGTGCACCCACCAGTGAGGATGCGCCGTCGCCAACAAAACAGTTGTTTCCAAACATCCAAGTTCAAATGAAAACAACCATGTTAATGATACATTGCTCAAAATCCATCGGTGTTTTTAAAACTTGTTTAGTAGCGTATTACAATAATGTTCGCGCAGGGGAATTTAAATTGACTAAGGTCATGTTCATTAATTTATCGTTGACAAAATGAAGGTGATAAAAATTGATTAGAAAGATTAACAAAACTAACTACATTTTCAGATTGGGTAATACAAATGTAATATACTACATTTAGCGAGAGGAAATTTGGCTGAACATCCTCACTGACGTCTTAAATAATGTTCAGTTCGGTTTTTGCTCACTATTGACTCACTTTTTGTCTTAAATAATGTTCAGTTCGCTTTTTAAATTTTTATCTAATCCTTGTTAGATCTGGCATGTCTTTTGATTTGTTGATATTCCATAATTATTGTTGTTATTACAATTTAATTTTAATATTTAAAAAATTAAAGACATCATTTTTGTATCCATCTTTCTTCCGTTTATTCTGTTAGTTCTTTCTTTTTAATGTTTAAATAATGTTTTTACCCTCTCCCCTGCTTACATTATTCATGATAGGGATTTATTTCTAAATGAAATCTCCTCTTTAAACTTAGAGTTTTTAAATAATGCCATCGACAATTCTTTGAAAATATAATTTTTCGCGGAATATTGAGTGAAATTGTGTGTTTCACGATTCGCGAATATGTGTGTGTTACATCTAATATAAGAAAATAATCCAATATAAGGAAGCTGTTGCAGAACCATTGGCTTTTCATTATCTCCAAAATCTTTAATGAAAACGCACTCTCGTTTGCAACTATTTTCACGCTCAGATGTTGTCGAAATAACCTTATTTGCTGTTAGATTCAACTCCATTTCATTCTAGATTTTTGATCACTTAGTCACAATTGATGATATATTCTAATGAAGATAAGAATGTGACTACCTTTATACATGTCTTGTATGATTTTTTGCTAACTAAACTTAATTCCAAACCGAGATGATTTGGAACGTAGAATATTACACCAATTTCAACGCCTCAGTTATTTTTTAATTCTAACCTTGTTCATCTTTTAACAATGTTTGTTAATCCCCTTGAGGATTTCTACAACACTTTTTTCGAACCCTCTAAAATTTACTCGAGAGTGAAATGGAATTTTAATAGTTTTAAGAGTTTGTTGATTTGGTCGTCACCTAACGATAACAAATGATGGTTGTGTTTGTAGGTCATAACGGCTGGAGATGTCAAGAGGTGTCCTTGGCAATCTCGCTGTTCGGACCTGCAAATTTCAAGAGCAGCCATGGTGCCTCACAGTAGTAAATGCGACTCTCCACTCCTAGGAGCGCGGTAAGTACTTTATTCCTAGAGATGGGCTGTGAGGGGTTTGGTAATAGAAAGAGTTGGAAAATGCGAGCTACTGCGGTACTTGAACTCGATCATTCTTTTTTAATTTACAAGGGTGTAACTTCATTAACTTGTATACAATACATCTAGTTACGGTAATCATTAAACGGGAATAAATGAAAAAAATGTTTTGAAGAAAAATTTCGAAAGTTAACCGTAAATTATTACCTCAATAATTTAAGGTGAACGAATAAAATGAAGTGCAAAAAACAAAGCAAGTGGCCTTTGCTTACATTATATTCTTTTTCTTAACGTTTTTTAAAATATTTTTTGCTCTTCTATGCCTTTACATTATTTTATTCATTAATCTTCTTTCTTTTCCTTGTGCTATTTGTTTTCAAAGTTGTATTCGCGCCGTTTCACACTTTTCACTTTAGATCTGCCACTTCTTCTCTTCCTTGTTTACTTCTTGGATTTTTCATTCATCTCCATAGCACCAGCCAACCAACATTAGCGCTTCCTTTTCATTACTAACACTTTTCATTCTCCTATCCTATACTTTTCTATCATTGAATAGCTGGATCTCTTATATGCGACAAGGAGAATAACTTGGGACTACTAAAATAACGAATAGTGACTCTTCACAGTTTTTATGATGGAAGATGTCATTTTGTTCGTTTAATGCATTTGAAGTTTCATTCAATACAATTACTATTTTCAAACGCCCTTTCAAAACTTCTGTTTCCTAGCCCGTTTTCGGCTTGTAAAGGTCTGGACACAATTAGTGCTCATTCAAGACAGTTGTGCTACTCTGAATCATGTCGTTTTGACGTTCAGGATGGATGGAAAGAAGAATTTTAAGAAGGAAGTTGTTTATTTAATGTTTCTACGAAGTCGACCTATATGTAACAAAAATTATTGGTATCTTGTTTCAGAAAGTTTGTATAAAAATAAGTAGCGAAGTAAATATTTCAGAGTGCAGGCGTCGCTAGTCTGATAAATATTAGCAGTAATATCGGCTTTCTGACGAAGATATTTGTTTTATAGTCATCTTTCTAGTAATATAAAAGGCAATCTAGAGAACAGAAAAGTTCGCACGATGAAATATGTAGGAGTGTCTCATACGCTAGGGAAAAGATGTCAATATTTTTCTTGATCACGGGTGAAAATAATTTTCAGAATTCGTAGTCCGTTACAAATTATGCGTTTGTTACTTTTGTATTTTAATTGTTTATAGATACTAATTTCGGATCAATAGTTTTCCTTTAACTTTATTGTGAAGCGAATCTCCTCCTGTGGATCTGCAACCCACTCAACTCTGCGTTTGGACATGGCACTGCCCTCTGTTAGGAGATTGTCAGACTTGCTTATCTATCTTATGATAGCTGAGTAGTTTAATTCAAAATGCACAAGCTCAGAGACAATACTAAGTTGTTCAAATTGCCTACATGTATTAATAATTCCCGCACATTATCCCTTTAACATTAAATGACTATTTTCGAGAACAAATTATTGGCCTGAATTATTGATACGAGTAGTTTGAAAAAGTAGCAAAAGAGTTACAATAATGTAAAGTATATGCATTGATTCTTAGTAATTCAGTCAAAACGATTACGAAAGTCGGAACACACTCGGAGCAATATACAATAGTAAAAGTTAATTTCCAGGAAATGTACCGTAAAACGTGTTACTATGTCCCACGTTATTACTTTATCTCAAACAAAAATGACTACCATTCAAGCTACCAGCTGTTGTTTCTAGATCGCATAAAACTGGCAATTCTATAAGGTTTTATCTCAAATGAAGCAATCAGTTCATTACCTTTAATGCAGTTGTTACCGACAATTGGAACAAAGTACCTCGCTTTTATGATGCATTAAAGGAACAAAATTTAATGAATGTATTTCAGATGTTTATTCTATAAATCATTAACGTAAACATTTTGCTAAATTCATCGTTAAGTTTACATAATCATTTTTGAGTTTGTGAGGAAATGTTTTTCTTATAATTTGCTGGAGTAAATTTTCTTTCTCACGTGTTAAGTTTGGCCAAATGGCCGTTCTTGCCGAGACCAGTACAAGTGTCGGAGCAAGGATTTTCCCCAGAGAGGACTCGATCGGTGTGCAATTGGCTGAAAAAACAATCAAAACTGATATCGTGAACGTGATATCGAACGTGATATCGTAAACGTGATATCGAATCTCGGATTCAAAATATCGACACAATTTAATCTCAGAGAGACGCGGAGGAAGATATGTTTTGGCGTATTTTTAGAAAATGAAAGTCAAATGACTTCACTCGACGTTTTCGACTGCCACACATCAGAGAAATCAGCGAATTGGCAAACAGTAAAACTGTTCACAAGTGACAGGTTCCTGACAGACGTCTATTGATTTTCCTGTGTAAAACGTTCATGAATATTTTATTTCTTGTCACCAACCCATTTATCTTTTGTATCGACATTTGTTTTGTTATTGTATTCAAGTTCGAGCACTCGCCGGCAAAATGTAACAGAACGCACACTAGTGTACAACTCCCTTCTGAGTAGCCTGTTCATAAGTATTGAGTTTCCTAAGATCCATGTTTCAAGTGGACCTCAATTTACAGAAATCTTTTTGTTCTTAATTACTCGAGTCCAAATCTATATACTGGATAGGAAGATATCACCCCAAAACGCAAGTGTTCGGAGTGGACATTGTATTGTCAACGTTTTAGCAGTAAAGAACAGATGAATGTTAAAAAAACATAGACAAAAAGACTGACTAAAAATCAACATCGGGAGAACCATCAAGCCAAAATACGTTGTGGTAGGAGTACCACAACCTCCAGAGAAACACGGCCGGCTGACGGCTTGCCTACCATTTCAAAAATTGACTATACATCTACCTATCTTTTTATCTATCTTTTTATCTGTCTGTCTGTCTGTCTGTCTATATGTCTATCTGTCTATATTCTGTCTGTCTATTGTCTGTCTATATGTCTATCTGTCTATATGTCTATCTGTCTATATGTCTATCTGTCTATATTCTATCTGTCTATATGTCTATCTGTCTATATGTCTATCTGTCTATATGTCTATCTGTCTATATGTCTATCTGTCTATCTGTCTATCTGTCTATATGTCTATCTGTCTATCTGTCTATCTGTCTATCTGTCTATCTGTCTATATGCGTCTATATGTCTATATGTCTATCTGTGTCTATATGTCTATATGTCTATCTGTCTGTCTATCTGTCTGTCTGTCTATCTGTCTGTCTATCTGTCTGTCTGTGTGTCTGTGTGTCTGTCTGCCTTATCTGTCTGTCTATCTCTCTGTCTATATCTGTCTGTCTGTCTCTCTGTGTCTCTCTCTGTCTGTCTGTCTGTCTGTCTCTGTCCTGTCTGTCTCTGTCTGTCTGTCTCTGTCTGTCTGTCTGTCTATCTGTCTGTCTCTGTCTGTACTGTCTGTCTATCTGCCTGTCTATCTGCCTATCTTGTCTATCTGCCTGTCTCTGTCTATCTGTCTATCTATCTATCTGCTGTCTACTATCTATCTCTATCTGTCTATCTATCTATCTGTCTATCTGTCTATCTGTCTATCTATCTATCTATCTATCTGTTATTTGTCTATCTATCTATCTGTCTATTTGTCTATCTATCTATCTGTTATTTGTCTATCTATCTATCTGTCTATTGTCTATCTATCTATCTGTCTATTTGTCTATCTATCTATCTGTCTATTTGTCTATCTATCTATCTGTCTATTTGTCTATCTATCTATCTGTCTATTTGTCTATCTATCTATCTGTCTATTTGTCTATCTATCTATCTGTCTATCTATCTGATTTGTCTATCTTCTATCTATTGTCTGTCTTGTCTATCTGTCTGTCTGTCTGTCTATCTATCTATCTATCTATCTTCTATCTATCTGTCTATCTATCTGTCTGTCTGTCTATCTGTCTATCTGTCTGTCTGTCTATCTGTCTATCTGTCTGTCTCTGTCTGTCTGTCTGTCTATTGTCTATCTTATGTGTCTATTATATGTCTATTATATGTCTATATATATGTCTATATATATGTCTATATATATATATATGTCTATATATATATGTCTATATATATATGTCTATATATATATGTCTATATATATGTCTATATATATGTCTATATATATATGTCTATATATATATGTCTATATATATATGTCTATATATATGTCTATATATATATGTCTATATATATATGTCTATATATATATGTCTATATATATATGTCTATATATATATGTCTATATATATTCTGTCTATCTATCTATCTGTCTATCTATCTATCTGTCTATCTATCTGTCCATGTTTTTATGTATCTATCTATGATGTGCAAAGCTTATTGACAACTGAGTATTAAAATTACATGATAAAATAAGTTGAAATATGATGTGCTTATGTCTCAAAAAGAATTGAAATGGGTTGAACCTCTCAGGAGAAGTTTCGAGAGGGTGTCTGGCCCCTCCAGCTCAGCTCGTGACGATGCTTGCGTGCGCAGGTGCGACAGCGAGGAGCAGGCGGACGTGGTGTTCGTGGTGTGCGGGGCGGGCGGCGAGCGCTGGCGCGTGCCGGCGCACCGCCGCGTGCTGGCCGCCGCCAGCCCGGTGTTCGACGCCATGCTGCAGGGCCCGCTCGCCGAGGCGCCCGGCCGCGAGGTGTGCGTGCACGACGTGGAGCGCCGCCCCTTCGACCTCCTCCTCAGGTGAGCCAGCGCCCGCCCCTGTCCTGCCCGTCCTCTGGCCTGCCCATCCTGTCCTTGCCTTCCTGCCTCCTCCTGTCCTCCTGTCCGTCCTCGTCCTCCGTCCGTCCGTCCATCCGTCCGTCCGTCCGTCCTCCTCCGTCCGTCCGTCCGTCCGTCCGTCCGTCCAGTCCATCCTCCTCCGTCCTGTCCGTCCGTCCTCCGTCCGTCCGTCGTCCGTCCTCATCCTCCTCGTCCGTCCGTCCTCTCCGTCCGTCCATCCTCCGTCCATCCGTCCAGTCCTCCGTCCATCCATCCGTCCTCCGTCCGTCCGTCCGTCCTCCATCCGTCCTCCTGTCCGTCCGTCCTGTCCCGTCCGTCCGTCCGTCCTCTCCGTCCGTCCGTCCGTCCTCCGTCCGTCCGTCCGTCCGTCCTCCGTCCGTCCGTAATACTGAAATATAAGGCCGGCTTCACGTTCACGCAACGAGCGTCAAAGGGAAGCGAGCAGAGACGTATTCATGAGGGGCTATCACCATCATAACTATGGGGACCCCTAGTAATACTGAAATATAGGGCCTAGCTAGGCTAAAGCAAGTAATAGCCCCCTTGTAATACTGAAATATAAGGCCGGCTAGTGCACCGCAAGGGGACTCGCGAATTCAAGAGCAATAAGGTCTCTTGCCAACCCTTAATTAAGAGTTTCTGTTGAAAAAGATTTCAAAAGAATTCAATGGTAAAAAACTAGTGGTGCTACAGAGTGGCACGAACTTTCTCGTACTAATTAGTTTTCTAATTTCATTGGTCTTGTCTCGATTTTGGGTCTTGTCCCATCCTCTTGTCAGCTGCCTTGTATCACCACCCAAAGTCTTTTTTTTTTTTTTTAATTCTCAATTTTTCGGTTTCCAAATGGTAGAACTGAAAAATTATTTTAAGAATATTATAGAACGGTAAAACCTTGTCCTCTAAGGGTATTTCTGTTTAAAACATTGGTGCCGATTTTTAAAAGAAGTTTTTACTCATTACTGCAATGCGAAATTTGAAGCTCTATTTCACAAAAAATCTTTTGATTTTTGGAAGAACTTCATTTGAAACCGTTTGAACCACATCCTCTCACAAATACAGTAATGTATGCAAATCTCATGAAATGTACATATTAAATGCGTGAGAGGTATTTAAAAAAATACATTTGTGTAATTTTTTAAAAACAACAACAAAATAATAGAGCAAAATGCATTTTATGTCATCTTAAACAGTGCAATTAGCACTATTGATACGAACAGTTTGAAGAACAAATTTAGAACCTTTTTGAGAAAATGGCGTTTGAGCATTTCTGAAAATGCGGCCTTTTCAGCTCGATTTCCACCCCCACCCCCAAAAAAATTTAATTTCGAAAACCTTTATATGACATCATTTAAAGCTCATGTACTTATAAATACAATAATATGAAGAAATCATCGCCAATGTAAATATTAAGGACGTGAGAGGCTAGTGAAAAAAAATCATTTTTGTAATTTTTGAAAAACAAAAGAATAGAGCAGTATGCCATTTATGCCATCTCTTAAAGTACCCTAGTCCTACAAAAAGTTTAAATAAAAAGTTTGAAGCCATTTTTGAGAAAATTTTGTGTTATTTTTTAAATTGCACATAGCACGCAATATTGCGCGAAAACTACTAAAAGTTTCAAAAAATGTACTTAACCTTAATGAAAGAACTAATTAAGAAGAACAAATTGCATTTGAACTAAAAATACCAAAAATATATATCTTCAATTTTGTAGACCTAGGAAGACGCCGGAAAAATTCAAACTTTTGCAATTATCAAAAAAATTCAGTGTCAACAGTGAAAATCAGACCAATGCAGTCTTTATAAGTGTACTAGCAAAATACCCGGCGTTGCCCGGGCTTTCTTCATATTCAATTTTTGCGAATGAGGAAAAAGATCAATTTTAAGAAACCACGGTGTTTAATATTATTTTAAACGTAATTGGTTCAAATTTTAATAAAATACTATAATTTTCTTTAATTTTATTTTACTACACATTGCTATTAGATGACATTTTTCTGATCTTATGCGTCCCTACTGACATCTAGCGAGTAAGTTTGGTACCAGTTTTGCTGCACCACTACTGTGCTCTGGCGGAATATATTAGGAACCACGTGCTCTAAGTGAGATACGAAAAATGGTCGCGGTACATCTACAAACATATTATTTAAATGATTTATTTTCCGCATTTGGGTTGTGTTAGTCTTTACCAAACTTTGCAAGAACACTGCGCCAATCCTGAAGAAGAGCCTGTAAAAATTTCGTATCTATTCATTCGCTACGTTTTGTGGTATCGATGACGGTTACACGTCGTTGAATCCACTTTTATTAGTATAGATTTTACTCTATTCTTACAAGAAATTTAAAGTAAACAGTAGAGGGCCATTTTTGAGGAAATTTTGAAAAGTTGCAAGGGCTTCATATAAAGTACCCCCAAAAATAACGAATGTTTTAGAAAATTGCAAAACTTCGATTCAGCTCAGATCGACAGGGGATTCAGTTTTGGAAAAATCATATGCATAGTTTTAAGCGCTCGAGCTGTTCACATACATCGGACGTACGGACGGACGTTTTGCCGTCAATCATTTTCGTTATCAGGGCCCGGCAATAGAGTTTTTCTGCCGAAAAATTCGCCGATTTTTCGCGCAGCATTACACAACTTCCTCTCTACTGCGCAAGCGGTAGCGAGAAAAATCCGTAACAAATTACATGTTATCTGAATATTTAAGATTCTTTCTTATTAAGTATTACTGCAATTGCCTGTGAGATAATTATTTCAAAAAACAAAGAATATAGACTGATGGGTGAACAGAGGCTGAATAAGACGGCATTAACAGCGTGTCCGCTGTAGTGACTAGATAAATCTAGTCACCTGAGCGACTATGCCTGCCGCTCGACCAGGGCCCAAATTCGGAAAATAGTGTCTCGAAATTTTCGATGTAACTGGCATCAGTAGGGGGAAAAGGTCGTACTTAGTGACACTTTTAATTATTTTTTCCCCCTCTTCTTTTGCCCATGACATTGTTGTTGCTTCTCTTTTTGAGATGCTATGTGTGTAAGAATGTTTATGTATGTGTGTAATGTTTATGTGTAAGAATAATAATTTTTAAGTTGTTTCCTTTGATTTGTGGCATCGCCAGATTACATCCTGAAACCAAATGAATTCGATTTAAAACTACACTTAAGTTTCTAGAGATATTCCTAGGTACATCAACAGTCACTGTCCCTAGGTACAATCTGCAAACATGAATGAACAGGGCTACTGTTAATTGTAGGTAGGTTATCTGTAGGAAAGAGGTTGATTTAATTCCATTCTATGCTAGTAAGTGTAGGTCTACTTCAATTTTCAGAGAGTAATTGTACTTCTTACAAAATTGATGAAAGAGAAATACTGAAATTTTTACTTTTCACTCATCAAATCTTTTAAACTCTCATAAAATCACAAAAACAGCTTGCCCTTTTTTAAAAGACAATAGCAGTGTATGGAAAATAACTACCAAAAATTTCACTTGCAGGCTTCCCGAAAACATGCTTTGTCCCTGGGTACAACTGTCCCTAATCATAAATACTTGAGCAACTTCGAAAGGATCCCAGATGTAGGAATCTTTGACATCCAGAATCTTGACGACCGTAAGGGAGAATGATGTATTCGCTGGTTTAATCTAATTTATACTATGACATGTCTACATAAACTAGTTTCAGAACTCAGGTTTCATGTTTACGCTCCCCATTTGAACCTTCTGCACTGGGGCCTTTGACCACTTAGCTACACCCCCTGCTGAAATATTGAACCTACGTAATCAAATGAAAATAAAACTATAAGCTTTCATTTTCCATATTTAATATTTAAGTAATAAAAATAATAAATACATATAAATGTATTTTAAAATAACTTCTTATTTTTTAACAACAATTTAAAAAATTGTAATTTTAAAAAAGAGTTTTATGTTTTTATTTTTTGTATTGGTCACAAAATAATTAACAATTTATTTTACGTATTTACCAACATTCATAAACTAAATTTGTGAACTCATTTTTTTGAAAACATTGTTGGCAACCCCTAATAATAGGCACATGCTTAGTGTGCTAGTTTATTAATCCACCTCTAGAAGTGAGTGAATGAGTATGAGTAAATTTACAAAATGAAAGAAGTGAAAATGTGTGTGAGAATGTCAGAATGAAAGTCTTTTGTCTTGTGTTATATGATTTGGCCAATTGTCAGCTATTTCTGATTTATCTCTTTATTGTTTTGTCTAAACGTTGGTTTGTTCATTCTAAAGAGTGCAATTGTGTGTTGCAGGCATATGTATGGTGAGGCTGTTGAGCTGCAGAGTGTAGACACAGCATTGGGAACACTGTATGCTGCCCACAAGTATCAGCGTGAGGAATTGGAAAGCCAATGTTTAGACTATCTCTCTTCCCACATCGATACTAGCACAGTTCTCATTATTTTGCATCACATCCGGTTTTACTGCAATTTGTTGGTGTCTCCCATAGCAGCAGCTCCATCTGCACCATCATTAGATGTGATAGAGTCTAGAGAAGAAACACAAAATGAGCGTTTGCTTACTGAAAATTCAGCTCGGAACAATTGTAACAGTACTTTGAGTGAACCAACTCCAAGTAAATTGACCGATATCTCAAAAGTAGATTCAACTCATTGCGATCTGAAAGTGCCAATTCAATGTGTGGAGAATCACTCAAAAATGTCTGTGTGTAATAATAGTCAGAACTACAAGCTTCTTTTGCAACATTGTTTGCAGTTTATTGATCTCAAAGCTGATAAAGTGCTCCAGCAGGAACTAATAGATGAACTTAGCAAGGAGGAACTTCTTTTTATAGTACAACGAGACACCTTATGTCTTTCATCTGAAGTGGTGCTATTCAAAGCTTTGGAACAATGGAGTAAGAGTGTTTGTAAAAGAAATTGTTTGGAATTGTCTTCTATTAATCGTCGAAATGCACTTGGAGATGAATTGCTTTTCTCTGTGCGATATTTATTGATGACATCTGAAGAATTTGTGAACAACCCTATGAAGAGTGAATTACTGAAGAAAGAAGAATGTACCTACTTATTAGGACACATTTTGCAACACAGTGAGATAAACAAATTAGGTCACCTTGAAGATCTACTTCCAAACTTGAGAAAAGAGCGTCAAAATCCTGTTGAGGAATACATTACTAGTCGTTTTTGTTCCAGTGATTACAAAGAATCAATCAGTATTAATAAACCAGGAGAAACTTCTCATGTTAATTTAAAGCCCAAAAAGCTCCAAGCCCCAAAGCTGTTCAAGAAGAAAAAAGATCATTGTAGAAAGGAAGATGTAAGACTTCAGGAAAGGAAACCTCACATGTCAGATTACTTTTTCAGCTGCATTGCTTGTATTTTTGATTGATTGATACAATAATACAAACAGATCTGTCTGGCAATAGCTCGTTACTTGTTTATCAGATGCTTCCTTTTTCTAGAAAATCCTAATATGCCATGGAAGCAAGTCAATATGTTTGCATAAAGGTCAGAAAAGACCCTAAAACAATAAGCTAAAGCCAATTGTCCATCAGGGCTCCATTGTAATTTATTTCTATTTTGTCTGAATAAACCAAATAGAGCTATTGACAGATCATTTGTTTTGATCATTTGATCTACTATCAATTAAATTAATTTTTTGTTAAAAAAAAATTTAAAAATTTTAAAAGTAATACCTTTCAAATTATTTAAACTTTTCAAATTTATTAATTAAAATAATTTATTTTCACTTGCTCAGTGACTATACTGTCAAAATATTGTTTTAAATTTTAAAACTATGGTTAAGATTACAATTTAATTTATTTAAAATTAAATTGAAATAAAATTGGTAAACTAGTCTCATAATTTAACATTAAAACTACTATCTTAAAGAGAAATTTTTGTACTGACTGAGTTGGACTTAAGAAAACAACTTCTGCAAATGTGTATTGTCAAGTTGAATGTTAATCGAACCGATGTGCAGGATGTCATTTGAATAAGTTTTTTTTTTTATTGGGGATGTGATCCAATTGTTTTTATTTGGGATGTGAATTGTAAATCTTGCTTTACTTGAAACATACAAGAATTACTTGACAACTAAAATAATATTATATCTCTTTTTCACAATCTTTCACTTCATAAAATATTGGATGTTGAAATTAATTGGGTTCAAAATAATTTAAATGACTACAATCAAAAGGAGCTTATTTTTCTATAATAGTAACGTCACATTTGCATCAAAATGAATATTTAGAATGCATTTAAGGCCTTTCTGGTTTCATAGTAAATAAAGTATATGATGTTACCCTTCAAGTGGAAACGTGAGTTTATTTTTATGATCTGTAAAGAAGTTGTTACAACATGAAATTAAGACAAATAGCAATTGCATTTTCAAAATATAAAATATAAAATTAAACATTGTAAAAAAGTAAGCCTACAAATCATGATAGACTTGTCAAAGACTAAAACAAACAATTTGGTGCTTCTATTAATATAGTTCTTATTTAAGGAGAGTGATCAAGTTGCAGGAAATTTTAAAATGATGTTGACTGTGTAAACAATTTTATATTGATGTTTTAAAACTATGTTTGAATTGTTGCCATAATTAAAGTATATTGAAGGTTATTGAAGCTATTAAAAAAAATAATTTGTTATACAAGTAATTGATAAAGTTTAAGCCTTAAAATTCCAATTATGTCATGTTCAGAATGGGAGATGTATGTTCTAGTCAATGCTTGATTAAAGCAACATTGCTTCTGTACAAGCTTATCACATACTGTTTTGCAATATGTCCTCTGTGTATCAATGGTCATTAACTGTACATCAATGTGTTAGAATTATAATGAATGACTGTATTTAATTTCATTAATATTAAAAAAATGAGTACTGTAAAACATTGTTTAATTTCTCAAGCACCCAAATTCTTGCACCCAAACCTAGATGCCCCCCCTTCTTTTTTTACCTTTTACAAACAATACTGTTTTGTGACCTTCATAGTTACAGCATAGAGAAAACAACTACTACCTCCTTAGTCTATGGTTATAGTATGTTTTATGAGCTGACTCTCTAACCGAGCTCATTAAGATATGAATGCGTTAGTGAACTTGGTTTAGTGGGTCACGGATTCGAGTCGCAGATAAGTCTGCATGTTGTGGCATGGCAGGTCAACTTTCTAACCATGCATCACCTTTCCCAGAACATCCCTTTTATACCTAGCCAGTTCTTGTGGCATAAGAGCATGTTCTATACAGGCATGTGCTACATTAGGATGTAGTCATTTCCCAGTTCTTGCCCTCCTGCCTCTTTAAGTGTGAGGCTGGTAGTTCTAGGCTGCATTCTATACAATCCTACATAACACAGCAAAGGTGCTGCCATGGTTTGCCCACACCTAAGTGCTGCTATGGCCTGTCCACTATTATATATTGAGCCCATAGGGCCTTTTAGTGTGTATTAATAAGTACACCAAAAATACAGACCCATGAAACACTGTGCTCTTAAGAGTGAGGAAATATCATTAATTATTACAATTTATTCTCTCTCACTCAATGAATATAAAACTTTTTGACCATTTTTCGAAATTCAGAAATCATATTTTGCACAAATGACACTTAACAATCTCTTATTAAGTTTGCAAAATCATGATGTTTCGAGGAAAATCACATCATTGGATAGAACACACATCAATAATGAACATTCTGTATAATAATAACAACAGGAAGTTAGGTGAAGGAAATTTGCCTCATTGTAGAAATATACTTAAGTAAAACCATAAAGAAATTTAAATTTAAAAAATTAACATTTCCCAAAAGTTGTGTTTCAAAATACAAGGCAACCCCGCTGCTAGAATGGATTAACAGTTGGCATGATGTGCCAACTGCAACAAGGAAAATTTGTATTCTAATGGTCAAAGGGAGGTGCGAAAAGGGAAGGAAAGAAAATGTCTAAATTCAGGAATTGGCAACCTCTCAAAAAAGTTTTTAAATTATCTGTTATATGTGCAATATCTGGTTCCTGAATCTGTTTGTCAAAAAATTGCCCCAAAAAGTTTTATGTTAGCCATGTCATTTGCTACAGTTCCTGAGTAAGTTGGCAGGCTTTACTACTGCAATGAACCAGGAGAGGTGATTCAGCGTGTCAACTGATGTCACTGCAGTGCTTCTGACCGGGAGGTCCTAGGTTTGAGTCCCAACAGTGGCAAGATTTTCGACACTAGCTTGTCAGCTAGGTCGAATTCAGTCGCTGCCTGGCAGGGAATTCTAGATGTTGGCTGCTCTGATCAATAGTTTTCCTTGGTTTCTACAATCACCACCAGGTGAATGCTGAAGCAGTACCCTAACAAATGGGCCACAGAGTATGCATGATACTTCCTCTTCCTTGTCCTATTCTCACCCTTTACACACACGTACACTAACATACACTACACTACCACACATGTCGAGTGACTGGTTGGGAGCTTAGAGCAGGCTGGGTGATGCCCTGCTGGTGGGAGATACCTGGTTGTGGGAAACCCCGCTAGCCAACGGTAGGTTGACGCTGGATCTCTCTTTTCACTTTCCCTTTTTTTCATTCCCTTCTATCGTTTTCATCCTGTTTTTCTTCTAACTTTTTTTTTTCCTTCCCTCTCTCTTACTCCTTTCCTTTCCCTCTTATTTCCCACTTCTCCCTTTTTTTTTTTTTCCTTCTTTTCCCCTCCTCCTTCTTTGCCTCTATCACCTCCCCTCCCTCTTTTTCACTTTCTTTTTCTCCCTCTTCCCCTTTTAAAAAGTTTTCAAAAGATTTTTAAAAATTTCTGTTCAATTTTTTAAAAATTTTCTTTTATACATACCTTGTTCTAACAATAACGAACACACACACACGCACGCGCACGCACACACACACACACACACAAAAGAATTATCCAATATGGTGCAGTCATTCGAAAGTTATACATTTTGGCGATTCATTTTTATTTATATTGATATATGGATGTATCAAAAGACGCTTTCAAAATATGAACAGTGAGACAAAGATCCTACTACACAATATCACTGCAAAACCCACTCTGTTGTATGACATAAAAAAATGGATATTGAAACAAAGGGACAAAAAAAAAAAGAATTGAAGCTGCCCAAATGAGGTAGCAATCCTAAAAATATAAGGAGAGATAAAATAAGAAAAAATTTAAAAAAAATACAAAACAAAAATAGTGGCAAGAACATACAAAATGGATGAAAAATGCTTCCCAAGAAAGATACTTAAATACAAACCAAGAGGATAAAGAGACCCGACAGACCAAGAAAATGTTGGGAAGACTAGGAACGCCATGGATGCAACTAAGGGAATACTGGGAAGATGGAACAGGCCAACAGGCCTAACCCCTAAATGATGATGATGATGATGATGATGATGACTTTACCTTTCTATTTTCCTGATCAGATCATCAATGTAGAAATGATCTTCATTCATATAACACCAGAAATAGTAGAAGGCTTAATGTTCCATATCACAGACTCTGTAAAGCTTCAAATAGCTTTGAATATTTAGGTATGAGATTATACAACAAGCTAACTATGGAACTTATAGATATGTCTTTGAATGCTTTCAAGAAACAGCTGTACGAGGGGTTGATGAAAATATCCTTCTACTCCATTCAGGAATTTCTTGATTATTTAGGAACTTATTCAGCTAGACAATTTTGGACCCCAGGCAGTGCTAAAACGTAGCTCCCCCCACGAAAAAAATTAAAAATGTGAAAGTTGTTTGAACTATATGAGTTATTTTATTTCAACAAATAACAAAAATGATATTTAAGCTAGAAAAAAAAAATTGGAAATATATTTTAAATAATAGTATTATTTGGAAACTTAATTCTTTTACTTAAAACATATATTATTATATATTATTTAACTGAAACTCACTGGAAACAGTATTATTTGGAAACTTAATTCTTTTACTTAAAACTGTTTCCACAGTGAGTTTTAAACTCAAAAAAATGTTGTTTTTTAATAGAATTACTAGTTATTACATGAAATAATAAATATGAATTTCAGTAGAACCTATTTTAATATTATCATTTGATTAATTTTATAGAGTCCTATCTTGTAAGTAACAACTGTAATGAACTATTTAATAATATTTCAATTTATTATTATACATATAATATTAATATCTATATATTAATTATTATTAACTATATTTTATTATAAATAATAAAAAATTGTTGAATTATCAGACTACTGTACCACAACGTATAAAATTACGATAATGATTTACTCAAGTTCTAATTTCTTTTTCAATTTTTTACAATTTTTTTCCCATCAGTCCCATGATTGAGCGCCTTGATTTGAGGGGCCCTGGGTGATCGCCCAGTCTGCCGATGCCAAGCACCGGCACTGGACATATTGCTTCATATTGTAAAGATTCCAAGAAAAAGTTACCTGCAAAGTAGTTTATATTTTAAAGGAAGAAAAATTGGATGCAGTATAGAGACAGTCACAAATGAATGTATTTAAGATGTATGTTGTATTGAGTCAGTCGCTAATGACCTTAACACATCATGAGACTTAATATAAAATGAATTTTATATTCAGTAACACAGCTTTTTGTGTTACAGGTAGTATTTCTGGAATTCATTGAGAAATATTTGGGTGTCTTTGTAAAAATAATAGATGATAAATACAGGGAAACAAATCTTTTCTCTTCAGTATCCAGGTGACTAAAATTACTTCATACTCATATAGTACGCAGGAAGGATCCATCTGACTTTTCATTGGGTATTTTATAGAATGCTTGTAAATCAAAGCTTTACAGGGAACTTTATAGAATTTACTAGCTCTTTCTATGGGCATTCAATATTTTACAGCTTCCAGAGCTTGAAGCATTTGATGTTCTTCATAATTTGACATGCTTTTCTCTTTCTCCTTCTTCATACTAACTGGAAAACTGAAATATTAAAGAAATGCATAAGTGAGAATTACATCCGATAGGTCCACAATAACTATCTGACACACGCTATTCATAAGCCAGAAGCTGACAGTTTATGCACCAATACTTGCAAGGGTCAGAGGTTGGCTTCTACAGCAATACCATTCTTTGCATTGAGTGAAAGGTGAGACGTTGCACCAGTCAAAACTTTTCATTTAATTAATAACATTTTTTGCTTCCTAATCTCGAATGCCTGACACTCCACTAGGGAAACTTCATAATAATTACCCAGTACCTGACATAGCCATTAAATGGAAATAGGGAGATTGAGAAAACATTAAAAGTTATTCTGATGCATGATTCAATTTCTAGATCAATAGAAAGTGAATTTATTTATTTATTTATTTTACGTCAAAAAAACAGTTAAAAACTGCATATGACGTGCTATGGGGAAAAGTGAATTGTATGCACATTTTCAAAATTCTGTGATCCCTACAATAAGTCATATACTACTTAAATTTTGAATTTTGAAAGGGAGAAAAAAAAACAAAAAAAACTCCCATGTAATAAAATCTATTTTCAAGGATAAATAAGCAATAAGTAGGGTCTACAAGGAGTTAAACAGCCAATTGGTGGTGCACATAACTCCAAAATGCTTAAAGAATATAGCAGCTTTGCCAAGCACTCCACAACACCAAATCAGTCATAAAGAACAAGTTGTCTTTCCTCCAAAAAAATTAAAGTTGTCATGTTGCCTTTTTAAAAATACCATGAACTTAAAAAAAAAAAAAAAAAACTGTCTTTTTTTTGGGATTAAAAAACAAACAAAATGTCGGGTTTTGGGTAAGTGTATTGGGTCCCCTTTTCTATCTTTATTATATCCTTCAAGAGGGGGAGAGTCAAAGCTCTCCTTTTCCCACACTGTTTTCTTCTTTTTTAATTTTTTCTCTTTTTCCCCCCTTTATTCCAAAATTTGAGAAAAATTTTTTTCAATAAATTCCCAACTCGAATGATATTTTAAGTCTTTCTTTTTTAAAAAGAATTTAAGCCAATTCAAATATTTTCAAAAAAAAAATTTTTGAAAATATCTGGGCTCATCGAATATTTTCAGAAATTCCCTTTTTGAAATACTTTGGGCATAGAGTTAATAGAAACCTATGGTAATTTGACTTTAAAATTGACTTGATTTTAAATTTTTGTTGCCCACTAACATTTTTTAAAAGGGGAATTTTGCTTTTAATATCCAATTTTCTACTTGAAATTTTTAAAATTTCTACTTATTAAAAATTTTCTTAATACAAAATCTTATTATCTAATTCAATTATTTTTTTTAAAGGGTAAAATTTTTTAGAAGGATTTTTGGGATAATTTGTAACTAAGGTGGAAAAAACATGATAGTCATTTGTGAATTTTGTAAAATACCTAAAGGGCTTTTTTTGGGACAGTTGATATTTTCTATTAATAATGATAAAATGGAATGCACATCTATTCTCAACTGTTCAATTGTTCTATTTTTACCATATACAAATATTATATATAAATAAAAAATTTTGTTTTTTCATATGCTTTATATATATAAATTATAATATTTCTTTATTAAAAATACAAAAAATGATCTTTGGATCATTGTTGTTTATAAGTGGTTTGTAAATGAATAACCCATGTGCCAGTGAAGCCGGAAGGAGTCAAAAAATCCCCCCAGTTATAGTTTTTTTCCCAGAAACTTTTTCGGGGCAGGGAAGTTTGGCCGGAAAATAAATTCCTTCTTTTAAAGGGTTTACTTCTTCCATCAAAAATATTTTTCAGATCTTGATGGTACCTTCTGTTATAAAATAAAATCAGTTTTAAACAGATTTTAAGCATTTTTTTTATGTATTTTATTGGCAATTTGACAACTATTAGTATTTATAGTGACAAGACATCAATTAGTATTTATAATATCACAGACTTTAACTGCAAGTTCACTACCATCATTTCCATGTAAACTTTATTGATTCATTTTAGATACTAAGAAAATTGCTTGCTTCAGATAATGTAAAGGTGCAGAATAGAAAGGATCTGTTGACTGATCTCTTTTTTTTTAGTTTTTTCAAAAACTTTTTTAAATTTTTTAAATTTATTTAAACCCTTTTCAAAATTTTTATTGTTTTTTAAACAATTTTTTACATTACCATTTTTATATTACATTTTTTTGTTTTTGTTTTAAATATATTTAAAATTGTTTTTGATTTAAGGCGGGTGAAATATGTAATTTGGATAAAAATAATGTATTTGAATTTACTATTTGCCTTTTAATGAAACTGAGAAATTTCAAGAACTCCATAACTTCATATGAAACACATATGTATTATTGTTATTGTTATCGTTATTGTTATGTTTTTACTTTCCCTTTATTTTTAATATTTTGGTGTTTTTTTATTATTATTATTATTATTTTTATTATTATTATTAATTATTATTATTAATTTATTAATCTTATACCGGGGCGTGCCAGTATCAACTGTTGCCCTGCAGCGCCTCTGCCCGGGGAGGTCCATTGAGCCCTGTGGGGCGGTTTTTCGACACAGGTCGAATTCAGTCCTGTCTGGAAGAGAATTCTGCCCGGCTGCCTGATGGGGTTTTTTCCGGCTGATCAACCCGGGGGGCTAATAACCATCAAACGGGCCCCCCCCGGCGCGATCTGTCTTTTTTTCTTGTCCATCCCCCCCCTTTTCCCACACGCCCCCCCAAACCACCCCCAAACCCAAACCGGTCGGGGAGTTTAAGAGTTTCCCGGTTGGGCGGTGCCTGTTGGGAAGCCCGGGGTTGGGAAAACCCCCTGCACGGTAGTCGGCCCCGGTCTCGCCATCCAGCGGGAAAGATCACCGCCACCTCCGAGAAAACATGAAAACCTGGGAATAATGCGAGAGGGGGGCCCAAAACATAAAAAAATAATAAATAAGTCACGCATTATAATATTTATTAAGTCACGAATAAATTCAAGTATTGAGTCAAATATGTTTTAAAGGGAAAGAGTATATTGATGCAATTTTTGAGTGCACTGAGGAAATTATATTTATTGCCCAGAAGCAAAACAAGGGGCCATCTCGTATTTGTCAAAGGATCAAAAACGGGACAGAAAACGTCAAGATTACCTAGGATTATATAAAAATACAAAGCTATATTAAATATTATATATATAAAATTATTTTTTTTAAAATAGTAAACTTTTAACATAATAAAATTTTAAATTTTAAAAAATTTTTAAATTAAAGATTTGTACTTTTCATTTTAAATTTTTTTTAAAATTATTTTAGTAATTTTATTGATACTACTTAAAATAAAAATAATAATAGATAACATTACTTATAAAATAATAATTGTAATGACAATACTAATTTTAATAAAACAATACATGGTAAAAATTTGGGAAACAAATATGATTTAATAAATTTAAATTTTCCCTTTTTTAAATTTAAAAGGAGGGGGAGGAGGAGGTTGTTTTTTATTTCTACACCTAGCCCTCAGCCCCTGAAATCACATTCCCCGGTATTGTCATATTAATAATTCTAACATTTATTTTGGAACCCTTAAAACTCATATAAAATTTCCCCCAAAAGTTTTTGATTTATTCTTATTTTCCCTGTTTCCAGATGTAGGGGTATTTTTGAAGAATTGTATACCTGGAAATTCCCTTTTTTAAATGTCAAATTATATAACACATGTCTATAGTGATTTCCTGAAATTATATTTGTTTCATCTGATCTATTTACTTATTATCTATAAACTATTTTATCCATATTTCTTTATAGACTGTTTTTGAAAAAACAAAAAAGAATTTTCATTATAAAAATTGTAAAAGGTAAAACTAAATTATATATATATATATATATATATATATATATATATATATAAAATTTTTTTAAAAGTCTGCCCTTTTAAAAATTAAAAATTAAAATTGCTTATTTTTTTAAAGAATCTTAATAAATGTAAAAGTAATATATTAATTATATATTGTTTAGTAATAATTTAAAACTTTTTTTTATTTTTTGGTTTTTAAAAAAAAATTGATAAATATTGCAATAATGAATTTTAAATTTAAATTATATTTGTAAAAAAAAAAAAATTAATTAAAAATAAATGTAAACCAGTTTTATAAATAAATATCCCACATACCGTTTTGAGTTTCAAATTTAGATTTATAATAGGAAACAATACAGAAATGTCTGAAAATGCCTTATAAACTAAGTTTAATTTTGGATTTAAGTTCAATTCTTCAACAAATAGATTGAAAATCAAAATTTTTACAACCATGGAATTTGAATATTATTTATTCGAATAAGTTATGATGTATTTTGATGACAAAGAGGAAATATTTTTTTTTTAGGAACAATACTTTTTTTGTTCTATTATTCATACAATTCAATTGATTAACCAGGATTTTTTGGAGGCTCCAAAAAATGTTTTATACTTATTGCGGAAAGAAATTTTAATATTATTTTTAAATAATTAATATGACCATTGGGCATTGACATTTTAAACATTTTCCCCCTCAAAAAGTTGATAAACACCTTTCAAAATAAAAATTTTAAAAAATTTATTATTTTCCCCAAACATCAAATTTTTGTAGTTGCAAAATTTAAAAATATGATCCCCATTGTGCAAATCTGTTTTGACTGTTTTTGAGACTTTATCATATTACAAAAATGACAAATAAGTACAAATTTTTAAAAAACTGGAAACCAAGATGGGGAAGGGAATTAATAAAAAAAAAAGCAAAATATGTATCCATATAAGTTTTTATTTTCTCCAAAATGTGTAAGAAAAAGTAGAAAATATGTGAAATAAAAATTCATTATTATGTTTAAATTCCCGTCGTACTAATAATTTCTCCCGAACCCCCGCTTTAACATAAAAGTGGCCTTTTGATGATGGGAAATTCAAAAATTTATTCCCCTTAGGAGGAGCACTAGGGCTGTTTTCCATCTTTTTGGGTACACCCCTTTCCCCAAAAAGGGAAAAGAGATCCCAAAAAATATGGTGTGAGGAGTATCACGTCTTGAGGAATTGGGGAAAGATGGGCCGGGGGCCTTTTTTTTGGGTTCTGCTGATTTCATGGGGAATTTTTTTTGGGGACTGGGGGAATTATTTTGGGTCCCTAACGCTTTTCTGGGTTACCGGGGTTGGTTCGGCCACAATTTGAGCAGCAAATTTGGGGCATGTTGGGGAAAAGGGGGCCCTGCTTAACCTACCAGCCGTCTTGTATGGTCCCATGGATCCTTTTACCCCTTTACACAGGCTTTGGGGATAAACGTTTGCTCTTTGGGGTTTCTATCTTCCCCTGGTTCGGAGTTTGTATTGTTTGCAATTGAAGAAAGTTGTTCTGCCCCGACCCCCGGTACTGCTTCGGCCCAAAAGGATTTGACTAATTGGGGTTTCCCCATTCCACCAGTAAACTGGTGAACGTCAGTGCGCCCGTCTGACATAGCTCATCCCCGGCTTTGGTTTCCCATTTCAAACCTGCCCACTTTTCCCCCCGGGATCTGTTAATGTGCCCAAACACTGCCGGGAAAAATCTCAAAGTTTTTCTTTCCCCCCAGGGCTAATTTTCCCAAAATTTCCCCCCCTGATTTTTCACCCCTAAAAATGCGGGGTTACTATGGGGATAAATTTCAACTCTCCCGGGCACTATTTTAAAAATTACTGACATAAACGTGATCACAACAAACCCCCGCCCCCCCTGCGGAAGGTGGGTCTCCTGTATTGGGGGCTTGCCGCTCATCTTTCCTATTCTCTATAAAGTCTACAGCGGTCACTCAAATAACCTAGTAGTATTACTTGATCGTGACTTGTTTGACAATATCACACCCAAAAAATTGGGGAAAGGTTTTATAATCCTAATTGGTCAGGGTGGTTTGTCTTTTTCTTTTTTAATAAAAAAAAAGGAAGTTAATCTTGTAACTATAAAAAGGGTTTTGGGTATTTTATTAAATACTTAATACAATTCAATCTACATTTACAATTGCATTGAAAAAAATTTATACTTGTCTACCTTTGAATTACGTGATTACCAACAACTGCAGCGTTTTTAAAACTTGCAAAACACTTTTCAAAAAAATTTTTACCCACTTTACCCAAAACACACACACACACACACACACACAAAACAAAAAAAAAAATAACTGTAAAAAGATGTACATGGGAAAAAAAATTGAAAAGAATCAACCAAAAAACCCCATACACTTTCAAAAAATTTCCCTTTAATAGTGAATGAAATAATCCCGAGTTTTACTTTTCCCCTAGATTATTACTTTAAAAACCCGAAAATAAATTGTTATACAATGCTCAATCAGTAAAACCCCTTTTCTAAAATTTTTTTGAACAATTTAGAAGATTAAAAATAAATTGAAAACACACCAAAGAAGAAAATTTGTTAATAGGAAAATGAAAAAATAGG
Organism: Teleogryllus oceanicus; assembly: GCA_964035755.1. Classification (NCBI taxonomy): domain Eukaryota; kingdom Metazoa; phylum Arthropoda; class Insecta; order Orthoptera; family Gryllidae; genus Teleogryllus; species Teleogryllus oceanicus. The sequence goes on along the minus strand of CAXIVR010000005.1, from coordinate 61,495,340 downwards.
TTTTTTACAATTGTTTATAGGAATTAGCTATCTGGCTTCCTTTTACGACTGCAATATCAATAACAGGCCCAGATTACGTTTAAATGATTTTAATGAATTTAACTCGACTTTGCTCCTCTAACTCATCATACCAAAGTCTTCATACGATACTATATACTACGTTTAAAATGGTTAATTTTTTCAGCATAATTCTACTTTAAAAAAATTTTTTAGAAATTTTAGTGAAGTTTTTTGACTACGAAGAAATATTTCCACAGCGGGGGGGAGGGAACAGATCCTCTCATGTGGGAACCCCCTTTCTTCGGGAATGCTCGGGGAATCGCTACCACAGTCCTTCAATTTTTTAAATCCGAAAACAATATCTCGTAATAATTTTTTCAAGCCAAGACGGGGCAAAAAAAACTAAATAATGAAATCGTTGAAGATTTTTTTTCCTTTATAAAAAAAAAATTTTATTTCTGGTAAGGTGTCGAAATTTTTCAGAATATTATTTTAAAGTTTCAATTTTCTAATGGTATATTTTTCATGATATACGAATACCTTTTCAAGCTTCATTGGGGAAATTAAAATTTTCCTCCTCCCCAGAAAAATTGGGTTTTCCAGATCGGCGGTCGGCGCAAAAAAAGCTTTTTTGTAGCGGTGCTTTGGTGTTGATATTTTCGGGGGGATTTTTTGGCTGTCGTTCCCTTCTACGCAGTGCGTTCGAAACTTTATAAATTCCAAGGGGAAACCATGCGGCGCGATCTTTGTTTCCCCAAACATTATAATTGCAACTTGTCGTTTTTGACTTTCGGGGTTTCAAAAAACAACGGAACCGACATATGGGCGGTTCACCTCACCTTCAGAAGGAGAGGGGTGAGAACGTTGACCCCCCAAAATGGGTGAACTGCCCGCCAACCCCCCAGGCTTGAAGTTTCCCCGGCAATGTCCTCTTTTTCCCACCCTAAGGGGGAGGGAAATGTTTAAATACCATTGTCGCGTTTGGTGAGACTTACAGAGAACGCCCTTGATTTTTACCCAGACAAACCCAACTGGGTCTCCCTTTTTGCTGGAAGGTTTTTTTCCACAGGGCCCCGATTGCTGCCTGGGTGGACGATAAAACGCTGTATCTTTACGGTTTTATAGGGTTTAATATATTGCTAAATCCCCCATTCCCCCCGCTGTGTCGGATATCCCGGGGTCCCAATGGGAATTAGTCGAAACCATTTTTTCCTTTTTTGCTTTCTGCGCTTTTTGTAGATGGGCCCTTTTTCGGTACTGTCTGCCTTGTTTTACCCCCCTTTTTTCAAAAGCAATTGGTCGATCCTTGCAGGTGAATCACCACCACAATTCACAAAGTTGGAAATTTTATTTAGTTTTAAAGTTTTTTTGATTAAAAAACAAACATCTGTAACACCTAGGGGGGCCCTTCTACGGAGTACAGTACACCCAATATTTTATTTCCGATGAAAAATTTGTTACCCAAAAGAAGCTGATTATTGCTACCGGGTTCCACTATAGGATTTTCTTGGGGTTTGACCAGTAGCTGAATCCCGGGCCGGAAGTTTTTTCCGAACCTTCACTTTCTTTATTGTGACCCCCCAGGTCCTTCCCAATAGTCCGGGGGGGAGCCCCTTTAAACAGGGTTTGTAAACACCTTTTTTAAAGGACTGAAAACTGTTATTTGGCCTGAAGACCCCTTGTTCGAAGGGGACGCCGGCATTTTTGGGGTTTTGTGACATTTCGCCCGATCCTAAGTCCGTTTTCATTTTTTAAAGGATTCCCGTGTCAGGCGTCGTCCTACCCTTTTTCATCAGGGCATCTGGTCTGGTGGGCTTTTCCGGTTTTTTGGGCCACTTTCTTGATGACCACTTTCCCTGGGCCCCCGAGCCACTTTGGCTCTTTCGTAATTTTCCCGGGGAAGGGGGTTTCTGCGGGGTTTTTTTGGTTTTCGCTTCCTTTTACCGGGCACCTGGGGTTCCGGGTTTTGCGAAGGGGTCCTTTTTTTATGAGCCCCCCACCCCCTTTCAGGGGGCGTCGGTCCCCTCCCCAGTAGGTTTTTTCAAGATCTGGTCGGGGTCCCCTTTTTTTTTCCTACCCAAAAAAGTGCGTCTGGATTGAATACTCAATTTGATTTACCCGAACATTGACGAGGTTTTCAAAATTGAGAAGCTCTTTTTTTTCTTCCAATAAAAAGTCTATTTTTTCATGATCATCACTGTAAAAGGGTACTACAGCAGCGCAGGGTTCCCCGCTGAAACTGCGGTCGCTGGTTGACGACGCCTGGGACCCGCTTTCTCCCCCACAGACGCCGGGGACTGGGGATCCGGGCCCCCACCGTAAACTGAGATCCCAAAAGATTCTGTTGGTTTTTTTGGGGGGTCCCTTCCCCCCCTGTTGGTCCCTGAGAGGTATTTTTTCCCCTCATTTATACCTAAATTTCCCCCCCGTCCGCCACCCAGGACACGTCCTTTTGCTTAACCCCCCCGCCACCCTGGGGGACTGGTTGACGCCATCTTTCGAGGGACGCACAAGACCCGATGGGTTTCATATTTGGGGAAAATCTACTTTTTAATTTTACGGCCTGGGGTGTTTTAAGTGCTTTTATTACTTGTTGCAGGTTAGCTGAGAATATCATTTCAACTGATTTTTTGCTATAACCAAGAGAAACATTTTACGAATTTTAAACGGACATTCGAACTTCAGATTTACGAGGTGGTGATAAGTGTCTAAATCTATTCACAGTTCAATTTATTTCCAATATTAAATCACCTGCTAATTAATTTTCTGAAAGATTTATTCTATTTCTTGACAAGGACATTCCGTTTTTTCAACGTTATGAGGACGTGTATCAAAGTGAATTTGTTTCAAATCTTATTCTATATATCGAAGACAAACTTTCAGATATTATCTTTATCTAATTACGGTAAAGTATAATCTACTGATTGTATTAAACAGTTGCAGCTTGTTGACGTAATTCTACGTAGCCACATTGCCAAATTCAAGTACTAGCTCCATTAGATTTTGTTTTAGCATACCTCTAGTTTTGTATTGAATTTTGCTTTTCATTTATTTAATACACATCAATTTAACACTTTTAAAATACAAAGCTAGGTTTTTTTGCTCTTATTTGGGTTTTCTTGTATTTATTTCAATTTTTATCACGTACATTAAAACCCATTCGTGACATGGCTACTGCTCGTTCTACTTTTTACTCTCTACACTCTCAAAGCCGACCTTCTGAAGCCTTCACACGTGTAAGCTAATTTAGATCAACATATCCGAAGGTTTGGGAAGAGGTCATTCTCTACAGACGGTTGGGTACAAGTCGGCAACACTGGAATAATACCAACTGTACACCCGTGACTGTACAAAGACACAGACACTCATCCAGTCACAACTCAAAACAAATTTAGTGTTTTAGATTATGAAACAATTTTCCTCGCCTTCCTGATCCTCACCACCCCTTCTCTACCATCGACAAGCATGCACAAACCAACGCAAACAGGCTAGGAAGGGGTCAAACTAAACACGTAAAGCTGCATCCTAGCTCACTTGAAAACAAAGACATTCCTACTGAGCCTAAAAACAGGTACTAATTTAGCTGACAGTCATGGCCGCCATCTTCCTCCATTCTCAGTAGAAGTTACCCTCCAATTTCTCAGTCTCATCTATTTTAAACCTAACGGGAGGTTTGCAGATGTGACTGCGAAGTGGACACCCACACTGGAAACACTGACCAATCAGGACACAGTCATTATCATAGGAGGGCAGAATGACATTAACTTGGGCGGTAACTTTACACCTGAACATGTTAACAAATTACAATGTGCCGCCCAAAATACTAACATTGTAGTCTCGACTCTACCCTTCTGGTACAACAGACCAACACTATGCAGCGAGATTAAGCAAGCAAACCAACAATTGAAACTGCAGCTGAGAGAAACAAATGTCACACTTTTTTAAATTAATTTCTCAGCAAAACACTTCACCCGGCATGGTCTTCACATGAACCTTGCTGGAAAACATGCAGTCGGTTACAAGCTTGCACAATACATCATCAACTCCAGTCCTACGCAGTCTCCTGACAAAAATCTATCCCTTTCACCTTCCTTACGTTCTCCACCCCCCACCCTCATTTCGAACCCTGTTGCCTCTTCCTCTGAACCTACTCCCATTTCTCCCATTCCCACTACCAATTCAGTCAATCCGATGCCCCATCTTCCTCACAAACCCGTCACTGCTAGGACACACTACAACCTTCGACCACGCACTCGAGGTAAAAAAGGAGTATATATAGCAACTACAGTCACATGCAGCAGAAAAACATTCGTGTAGGTACTTGCAAAAAATAAACATTCTCCACCATAATGTTCAATGCCTTTCAAATAAAACTGAGTTTATCGAGGCAGCTCTACAGAGCGATCTAAATCAAACGGACGTTCTTTGCTTTACAGAACATTGGTTATCTCCTAATGAACTTAGCATTTTCCAAATTTCAAACTTTTACCTCGCAGGCTTTTATTGCAGAGAGAGAAAATCCCATAAAGGACCTACGTATGGGAGTTCCTGTATTTACGTTAGAAATAATATTGATTCTATCCTTGGCGGAATTAAATGTGTACTCCATTGAAAAATTTTCGAAATTTGTTGACATCTTACTTCACTAAAAGTGATAATACTTGCATTTACAGACTCCAACAAAGAGAACTGTGATTATATTTGTTCTTAGAAACCTGAGATAACACTTAACAAAGTCAGAAATCGTCTTTTGAATCCAGTTGTATGCGGAGTTTTTAACATTGATTTGCTGGTCGAATCTACGAGAAAGAAAATTTTCCCAATTTAATTAACCTTTAATTTAGAATTACATCCTGGCGTTGGCCGTACTTATTCAGCGATTAACTCAGCCCCTGCTTTACTAGCCTTTATTATTTCAACTCCTGCCCCTCCTATTTTGCATGCAGAGTGTAGTGGGTACATCCAATGACAATTGATGGCATTACTTCTCCCTTCCTTAGCAGCACTTTTTACATTTTCAAGCTTTGCAAATACTGCACAGTGTAGTGGTGTATAACCATTTTTATCTCTGATTAACCTCTGCTTTTTTTTTTTATTAATAATCTAAATTGTTTTGTAATCGAGATTTCTACTGTTTGATGCAATATCGTCTCTCCTTCTTATCTTTTTTTAAATTCTTTAAATCCGTTACTTGATACTTTTTTAAAAAACTTCCCTTGCTAAAACTCATTTATACTACAAAATTAGCTTTTCTAGCACCAGACAAATTTTTTATATTTACCTGCTGCTATTCAGCATGTCCTTTAGCATGAGAAAGTCTTTCTTTTTATTTCATACACCTTTACCTATTATTAATATAATATATGAGTATCTAAAAAAGTACTTAACTTATTAGAGATATTATCTGACTATCTTCCAACTTCTGTGAAAATTTATGCCACTTCAGATCCGCAAAATATAAAATGTGCTTTTCAATCTGTGTATTGAGTCTTTTGCTCTGAATCCAAATCATTTTTATAGTAAACGTTGTGTTCTGCTAAAACATATTTTCTGACCTTCTGATCTGTATAATTTTCTACTTTATAGTTGTGAGTAACGCTAAATCTTTCTAAAATTGGCTTGTGTTTTAAATTCCAATATTGCCCTGAAAGTTTATTGCTTCCCAATACAAATTTATTTCCTCTTTCTTCTATGCTACTAACTGGAAAGCACGTATTTATTCCCCCAAAATCCCAACTGTCTGATAATACATCTGCGCTTTGCAAATTTAACGAGGGTAAAACTCTGTGGTAATGGATTAGTGCTGTTGTACCACAAATGATTTCTTTCATAAATACCGTTATAATTCTTGTGTGAGGCTCTGTTTTCCAAGTACTGCAAACATCTAATCGATATATGTCATTACTAAATGTTTTTTCATAATGTTTCTCTTAAATAGTTCTAAACCTACTAACGACCTCTAGAACTGAAAAAATTTATTCTTCCAAACGATAACACTGGTCCATCTTTTTCAACTTTTCTACCTGAATAGTCTGATAATAAGCTGCCGAATATACTTTCATCTAATATAAACCTATCAACGTTATAGTAGTCATTAAAAATCCTCATTAGCCTTGATCTTGCTGGTAATGATAGTTTTGCAAGTTCTACTACTGCATCCACAAAAAAGTCATTTGGAACATCTTTTATTCCTATTTGTAATTCAAAGAAGTGTTTACCAGGTGGTTCTTCGATAATTGTAATATCTTCTATATTTGCCCACTTGAGTGCTATTTTAATGTTTTTACCCAGCGTAGTATTTCTTCTAAACCATATTCTTCTATTATCCACGGCAATGTTTCTTCTTCCAATCTAAATTTAAACCCTCTCATGCAACTTGGATTAACTTTATAGTCGATTGTTTCTACTAGCGCTTTTTCTTGCTTTGTTGCGTTTGGCGGTAATAAACTTTTCATTTGTCTTTTCTTTCAAGTTGCTTTAATTTCCTTTATTTAGGTAGCTTATGAGTAAGCAAGAGATCATTGCAGAACTGATAAAAAACAAAGATATTCTCGGTATTAAAAATACTTTCTTTGATATTTGACTATATTGTTAATACCTTAACAAATAAGTTGCAACAGCTAGGAGAAGGAGAATCTTTTCGTCTGCATAACATTGGTCATTTTTATCCAGTAAACCTTAAACCACTTATTGCACGTAATCCTTCACTGGATGATTCCACAAACAAAAAATACGTTTTAAATCCTATCTAACTTGACGTAGCTAAGCACCGCACACTCATTCCCCAGTACCACAACATCCTCTTTTGGTTCTATTAATTCTACATTCTCTACAGCCTCTACAAACAAATTTGCTATTATCCAAGATCTTGTAACATTCCATCCCAGCCTTCTATTTGCTTCAAACTTCTTAATGAACTGCTTCTTGATTTCCTCCTTCGATATTACAGAACTTATGCTCATTCTGCTGTGAATATCTATTTCCGTAATATTGCAACCAATTACTGTTATCGTATCTGTTAAAACCCTTATATCATCTCTAGTAACCTGCTTTTTTACAATTTCAAGTAGTTCTTCTGACACTATGCCAGTTGTGGATAATTGTGTTGATAAGATTGAAATTTGCACACTTCCAGCCACTGGTGATTCTACTAATGCATCCTTTACTCTACTATCTGCTGACAGTGCATGATACCTATAATACTCCTTGCTTCCACACGTGCTTGAGCCTACTATCTTCGCTTTAATTCTTTTTCTAAAACGTTCGTCCTCTTCTTCTTTTTCTCTCTCTAATCCATAAAATTCAGCCAAATTATCAAGATCTTCTCCTGTCGCAAACTTAAGTAAATTACTTTTTACTGCTTCGTTTATCTTTTGTCTGGCAAAAGTTCTCGCCAGGCTGCTACCTCCAGAATCTTTATCGCTGGATCGGATTCTACTAATCCTGAAAAGGTTTCATCTCTACGGACTAACTCTTCCTTCATTCTGGAAAATATTTCCTCGAAGCTTAACTTCTCAATAATGTTAGGCTGCTCCATCTTTATACCACAACCCCGTCAAAGTGAATATTTTCTCCATTTGGTAGATAAATCCCATCCAAAGAAATTGTGACTTTCCCTTCTTTCACCTCTGTGATTTTTACCTTTTCGAGTTTGAATCTTTTCCCACTTTCCTAGTGCTCCTGCTGTTGCTGCATAAATTTCTAACGAAAAATCTCTATTTATTGGCTTATCTACTAATTCAAATAATCTTGAGCCATAATCTCTCCTCATTATTCTACTTTTAATAGGAGTGGTCAGTATATCGATTATCGACTGCTTTAAGTGCTCTATTCCTTCTAACGTTTTTCCTGTGCTAGCATTCATGCCTCTCATTCTACAAATACATTTTTGCTAACACCTATCACTTTAAAACCACACGAAACCATATCTCCAGTCCTTGCTACACCAATACCATTCACAAATTCGCTGTTTGAACCTTGCGTTAGTGTCTCCCCTATAGTCAAGATATCACCCTCACACAAACAGATTTTACTATTTAAAACATACTCGCCCCTGTCACAAATATGAACTGGTATCCCACTGCAATAATCCCCTATACAAACGATTGCTTTACCCATATTTTAGTTTAAATCTATTCTTTTTCCTTTGAGTTTTATTCCTTTTTTTGTCATCTCTATGCTTGATTCTCCTACTTTCAACGTTATTCTATCTGCTACAGTGATCTCTAAATGATGATCTTTTTTGTCATATGATACCTTGCTTCCATCCTGAAACTCAAAAATATGCGCATCTTTTCGGCATTCTGAGGGAAAATACTTCTGCTGATAAATTGCTGGTAACACAACACCCAAAGACAACTCTCCCATCGGCGATAATACCATCACCTGCTCATCAATATTCGGCGCAAACCAACTTCTATCTTCTCCTGCCTTGCTGTTACCCATGGAAGCCAATCGGTTATAAATTCTCCTATTTTCCCTATACGAACAATGTTGGCCAATTTCCTCTGTAATTCCGAAATTGCAAAATTATTTTCTAACATTTATTTCACCGATTTCTATTTTGTGTGGCCTAAATTTTCCTTTTTCCCAAATAGATCGCCCTACGTGTATTGTATGCACCCACTCTACCATCCACACTAAATATGCATCGAGCTCTGGCCTAAAATCATCTCCTCCTGCTGATATAAATTCACCTGGTGAAACATTTTTTACGTTCCAAGTATTTTTTTACACTTTTCATTTCCAGTGACCTTTACAACTACTGAGGAACCTGACTTAAAATTTCTAAAAAACCAAACTAGATATGAAATAATAAAAATCTAGGTTATGACCATGATGCACAAATTTACAATTACTAATAACATGAATACTGACACAAAAATAAAACACGCATGCAGAGCATTACACAGTTAATATAAAGTTATTTACGGACTACTTGCTGAAAGAACATGAGCAGTTTATAACGCCTATTGACACGAATGAAAAATATAATTTATTTTTCTCAAAGCTTTCATTTCTTTAACGCATGCTTTCCATTAAAAAGAGAAAATTAAAATTTCACAAAAAGTAATACTTGGGTCAAAAAGGAATTAGAACATCGTGAAAATAAAAAGTACTTTATTTTATTTCTAAACGTCATGATGTATCTCAAGATTTTCTTATCTACTTTAAAAATACAAAACATTGTTAAGAAAAGTCATAAGACAGGCTAAAATCATGAAAACGATCAGATATTTTGAACTCAAATAATAAAACTAAAGCAATGTGGAATATAATAAAAATACGACCAAATCAACTAGAAAACCCTGTAGAAAATGTTTTTTTAAAAATATAACGATATAAATGTGAACGATCCGGCAACAGTGGCTAGTCTCTTTAACTAATACTTTTCGAGAATTGCGGCCGATCTCACTAAGGGTCTTCAGCCAAAAAATTCAAAAACAGACAGTTCACCCAAAATTGTAGACACAATGTTCGTTTCCGAAACTTCTTCCTTTGAAATTCTCAAAATAATCGGTAAACTAAAAATAAATATTCGTCCGGTTTAGATGAATTCCCGGATTCTTTGTTAAAGACTTGGGGTATGCCATTATACACCCGTTAACTCACATATTTAATGCATCTTTATGCACTGGAACGTTTCCAGATATTTTCAAAACAGCTAAAATTAAGCCGCTTTTCAAAAAAGTTAACACAAATGAAATTCAAAATTATCGGCCCATTTCTCTTCTATCAGTCTTTTCAAAAATATTAGAGAGACGTTTTTACGTACGAATGGAAACCTTTCTCACTAAACACGACGCGCTTTCATATTGCCAACATTTTTTTTTTTTTAATTTGTTGCGTCCACTCCTTGACGCAACGCGTCTCCAAGCCCCTTAAGGGACGTTGAGCGCTTTTGCCCTTGGGAGTAATCCTCCATTAATGGGCATATTATTTTTAATAAGTCCAGTCTCGTCACGTCGCAGTCAGTCAGTGCCTTTTTTCCCTTCGGCCAGGGTTTGACGCCGTTAGATCCCGGGATTCCTGGCCGGTCACCCAACCACGAACCCGCGAGTCTCGAATGCGCTTAACCTTCGTGACTTCACGGAGCGTAGTAAACGCATTCGGCTAGCGCCGCCGGCATGGATTTAGAAAATCAAAATCAACGGAAACAGCTATATTTTCTTTTCTTAAAGATGTCGCCTCATCATTGGATCAAAAAGAGGCACCCATTTGGGTTATTTTTAGATCCTTTCAAAACCTTTGACGTCATTGATCATGGCATTTTACTTTCCAAATTACCTCATATGGAATTCGTGGTATTGCTCTAGATTGGTTATGTTCGTACCTTAAACAACGATCTCAGAGAGTTGAAATACCTTACTGGAATGATGGAACATTACGTACGCACCTTTTCGACTCTTTGCCCGTTGCATGTGGGGTTCCTCGGATCGATTTTGAGCCCTATTCTGTTCCTACTTTACGTAAACGATATGCCCTCGACGATTCGAAACGGAAGAACGGTTCTCTTTGCGGATGATACGAACATACTTTGCAATAAAGAAACAGTAAATAGTACAATATCAGATGTTTCAAATTGGTTCCAAATAACAAATTAATAGTAAACGAAAAGAAAACGCTTTTAATGCAGTTTTCCATTTCAAATAAACAATTCTGTGCTCCATTGAAAATGAACAGTGTACCATTGACTGATGTTAAGGCAACAAAATTTTTAGGTCTCTCAATTCAGTCAAACCTTAAATGGAACGTCCATTTAAATGAATTGAACACAAAATTAAGTTCATTATGCTACGCGTTCAGAATTCTTGCAAATTCAGTCCGCCTTCGTACTGCTCGTTGTGTATACTTCAGAATGTTCATTCCCGCCTGAGATATGGCATAATATTCTGGGAAATACATCTTATAGCTCCCAGACTTTTAGATTACAAAACGATTGTACGAATATTAACCAAATCCCACCACGTGATTCATAAGCCTTCTTCATTAATCTAGGAATTCTACCATTACCGTGTCTTTTATTTACGAATCAGTGGTTTTGTAAAAATGACTTGCTCAAGGGCGGGAATATATTTTCAGAAAATGCCGAAGTCTATTACTATAACACTCGACGTAGAAATCATATTCATCAGGTGACAGTATCAACAGCTCATTACAAAAAATTCACATACACATTACATGTATACACATCACATACACATCACATGTACATTATTTTACAACACTTTGCCAGATGACATTAAACGATTAAATTCAATAGAAAAGTTTAAATTCCAAGTGAAATCGTTTTTGCTGCATAACTGTTTCTATACAATTAGAGACTATACTGAGCATCACAAGAAAAGTAACATTAATTTTAACAATGATACATAATGCATTATTTACCATTTGGACTGTATAAATGAGTATAAACAACCTGTAACAACTATTGTACTCAGTTTCCAGTATTTACCCCATCTCGATCGAG